>JANAVB010042419.1:13567258-14257258 GCA_029216955.1 Iris pallida | reverse complement strand
GGAATTCCATGTTTCGACGCATCCAAACGAGCTCCGCACCAAGCGATCTTTAACCTATGCCTGCATATAGAAACTGCATGGGTGTCAGTACGCAACAGTACTGGTGTAGTGAGATCTTCGCCAACCCATACAATACCGACACGTTATTTTACTTTTTGCACATATACTTTCGATTGTCTTCTAGTCTTGTCTTATGTCACGACCCGCCCCCGAATAATCGGACATGAGTCGGACACGCCCAGCCTTCGTCGTTAGACACGACGAAGTAAGCTGTACCAAACTAGGGAAATCTAACCAGATAATCATAAATGTATATAATCACAGCATCTAAAACGTATCCCAGAATGATCACCATAATCCACAATTCTATGTATATAAATGTACGAGTCATCAAGTATGAAATATACTATGAACTCTAAAGCAATATCTAGGAGTAAAGCTAGCAGTCTAAACCTGAAACCTCAAGCTAAGTCATGATCCATCCTGCTCAGCTAAGATCCCGGGCTCTGGCCCATAAGGTATAATGATATCCTGCAAGTATACCTGCAACTTATCCAGTCAGGAGCAGAGCAAAGTACAGTTCTAGGTAATGAATAAGACATCATGATATGAAAGTACAAGGGAACATGGTATGTAAAGTACAAGAAAGAACATGGTGTGTAAAGTACATGAAAGAACATGAAATGTAAGAACATGAAAGAACATGAAATATAAGAACATGAAAGAATATCTCAGGAATCATAGGAACTAAGTACATGATATATCTCCTAAATGTGTGTACAATATTTAAAATATAACTAAGTGTGTGACCTGCTAGGGTTAAGCACATGAAGCATATGAAAGCACAAGAATGGTACGGCTTAGGACCCGCGTGCACGATGCGGGGTCTAAGCTAAACACAACTGAGTTGTTTCTTGGGTTTGGTCACATAAATAGTATATTTCCCCACAACAAGTACAAGTAATAAGAACAAGGAACATGAGCACCAAAAAAATATATCGTGTCACAGTGTGTCAATCAAGGAAGCACATGATATAATGAAATGTACAAGACCATAGAATGTACTTGCCTTCGCTCCGGGAAGATCAAGAATACGGAGATAGTAATCTCTATGTCCACCTGAATTAATAGGTACAAGTTGGTTAATTTCTACTACTGCACTAGCTAGTTTAGGTTTAACTAAGTAATCTAATTGTCTATCCATTCACTACTTATTATTAAGAAACTAGCTACTGGTTAAGATAATAATTAGTTCCTAAATCTTTAAAATGATACAATATATATATACCACCCAATTATTTATTGTAAGGAAAATCTAATATCGATACTAGTAGTAATTTATAAATAATTATTAAAGAAAGTATTAATTGTAATAGCAAGGAGGTAGCGAAATATATTTATCTAATAATAAGGCTAATTAGAACTAATCTGGTTTTAGAATCATTAATTTAAAATATTTTAATAGTAAAATAATTCTAATGAGATTTATAATTGCTCAACAAATTAATATACATAAAAAATTCCAGTCTCAAAATATTCCACTGACATGGCAACATAGACTACAATAATAACCATCTGTTTTAAATTATTCCAAAAAAATGATCTTAGTCCATACCAGGACTGAAATTGCTCAACCCAAGACCAGTCCATAAATGATTTACCTGGCCCATCTCCATCCCATAACACTCAAGTGCCAAAAAAACTCAGAAAACAAGAAATGGTGGTAAAATATTTGAATTCGCACAATTAGCCCAAAGCTCCTTGCTACAAATAGGAACACTAAAACCTCATATTTGTTATATGGCACTGTAGAGCCATATTACCTACTACATGAACCTTTTAACATTTCAACCTTAGCTTACAAAGTCCCCTTTATGGACTAATTTATTCATCCACATAGCAATATACCCAAAGTCATATTAGATTCATAAGACAGTACATAGCAAGTATATTTAAATCTTACTCCAGTCTTATCCTTTGAACTCAAACTCAGCTCAAAGGAGCAATTTATTACTAGTACCAAATCAATTACACACCATTAAATTACTATGATTACAGTTACTGCTACTTCCCCACATAACAATAAGTGAACCCATCTATAACTCAGCAGCAATCACTCTATGAACCCGACACTTATCTTCTGAACACGACTCCACTTGGATACCATCTAGCAACACTGTTGGACACGCACCCAGGATACAACCAAGACCTGGAAACACGTACGGTGCAACTGCACATACAGACGAGTTTACTGAATAATTCTATTCCATGATCCTTCTCCTCATCACATGCAACTTGCTGATATTAGACCCTACGCAAAACTTGAACAGAGGTTGGTCTCGAACTCCTAATGGCTGGACACGATCAAGACTCAGACTCAGTATTAGCCGGACACAACCAGACACCCTGTATTCCAACCATGACTGAATTAAAGCAAGAATTTATGGTGTATTCTAGGCAAGGAGGATAGAATATTACCTGAGCTGAACTATGATATGTCGCACACGAGTAGAGAAGTTAACATAGTTCCAAGAATGAATCGGAACTCTGCATAGGCATTTCATCAAACAGGTTTCGATCGATATCAGAAACAGAGGCGATCAAAGTAAATTAAAATTCCTCTTTGAGAAAATTATTTAGAAGATCAAAAAGAAAAATTCAATCAATAATTTGATTCAACAAACGCAGGAATGTCCAGATTAATTAGAAAAGAAAATTCTACTCACCAGACTTCAAAAACTCCTAACTGACTATCAACTCTCGATCCACTCTTCCAGAGTAATTCCTCAATAAAAATGTTTAATGACTCCGATAATCCAAACCTGATCGATAATTTCTATTCGAGATTACTGGAAAAATTCAAATTAAGAACCACAATCATCTAGAACCGAAATTGAAACAATACTCACCTCGTGTTTCAATTGATCAAAAAATGGAAAGATCTACAAATAGGCCGCAGTCTCTGGATCGACCTTCCTGAGTTGAAGTTTGATCGGATCAATGAATAATCATGAGATGAGAAAAATGTAGTAGGATTGAATCGAAACACCACGAGAGGGAGAACAGAAGATCGAGCCTGAACTTACGGTGATCGTCGGAGTATACGCTGAGTCGGCGCTGCGCTGTGAAGTCGTCGATCAGGAGGAGACCATCGTCGCCATCGTCGTCGTCGCCATCATTGTCGTCGCCATCATCGTCAGGGAGGAGAGAACCAACGAAAACAAAAAATTCAAATTCTAAAATGAAAAAAAAAATGAGAACAATCTGTTCTCTCATTCATATATAATAAAAGTGCCAATTTACATTTTGCCCCCTCCACTCTAGAATATTTGCAACTTAACCCCTCCGCAATTGTAACATTTACACACCAGCCCCTCCCCTTTTCACTTATTACAGTAACTGTTAAAAAAATAGTTAAAAACTTTATTATAATTATTATTATTTAAAACAAAGGTGAGGGGACCACTAAATTGGTTGTAACCACTTTTCAAATTTGAAAATTGCTCCCAATTTATTTCCCTCTAAAATATCAATCACCATATTAAAATAAATAAAATTAACTTTTTATTTGAAACCCATAATAAATCAATTGCTATTATTTAAAATCAATTTTTTTATTTTCTCCAAAAAATCTGGAAGTGGAGTTACACCTTAGGATCAGTTTAGGACATAGACGCCTAACCTATGTGATACATCATGACATAGTCGTGCCATGAATTCTTTCGTATAGATCAATGCAGTACCTCATCACTTAGTAAATTTCTCGAAACGTGGTCGTGCCATGAATTATACTTGTCTTGTGTGCCTCTAGACCATTCTCGTGCCAACGAAATCAAGGTGACGACTTGTGCAGGTCGTGCCACTAGACTTTGTCCATGCTTCAAGATCGAGGCCGCGCCTCACAACTGGTCATGACTTATCCATGTTACCGCCTCACGGTCTTTCATGTTCGACTCATCAACTGACTCAAACAAGACTTGTGTGTAGGATCGATGGCACCTCTAGAGGGGGGGTGAATAGACTGCAGCATAAAATAATTACCAACTAAAAATTATCTATGCAGGTGAAGCAGAATATAAAATATAAATGCAAGTAAAGCAATAAGTAATGAAGAAAAAAAAGCTATACGCAGAGACATAAGGTTTATACCGGTTTTCCTCTGAGAGGACTAGTCCAGTTCGCGAGAACTCTTGCTGGCTATAATCCACTATTTTGAATAGAGATTACACCGCGTGCTTTACTCTGAAGGACACGCCAACATCAATACCGTCGTGTTTTTATCTGAAGCCCACGATTAAACTTCAACAACTCCTTTTTCGAGAAAAGCTTTTATACGCCAAGCTTTGTACAACTCGAATACTACTAATCGGAAACCACCGGCACTCGAAGAATGGGATTAGTCTTGGAGATTTGAAGATTGAAGCTGTGTAACTTGAATAGAAAGCTTAGGAATAGATAGAAAAAATGAAGAATGAATGAGTGTTTAGAAATGGAAAGTTCTTCTCTTTTTATAGGAATTTTTGAGACAGAGTTCGGGTAAAACTCGGTAGACTAACGTTCATATTTTGAACGTTTAAGATCCAAAAGAATAGGTAAAGCATCTGACCAGGAGAAATTTAGGGTGACCGAGTTCGGTTAGAACTCTGGCCGAGTTCGGTTGCCAGGGATTCTGGTCAACTTGACTTGATTTGGCTTTTGGATATTGATTCAGTTTGGGTCAAGAAGTGGACCAAGTAATTGGATAAGGGATAGAAATTCTAAATGCCAGTGATCCCGACTCATAATATAATCTAGACTCAATAAAGAAAAATACAGAATAAAGGTAAAAAATCAGCGAAGACGAAATTTGCACACTTCTGTTTCTTTTCATATCAAGTTCAGAGTTTAAGTCAATTATCGAAATCGGTTTGACCATGGCTTAATGGGCCAACAATCTTCGCAATTTTGATAATTTGACAAAACTACGATTGATACTTAAGAATCTGTTCAGTTTGAGTTGGAGGTAGACTTGATGTGGTACTGAGAGTACAGTAGTAGCTTTGGTCGTCAATATTGGTACAATATAGTTGCTCTCCCGTAATGTACGGTCAAGTTTTGTTGCTCCCCCATAACAAAACATGTCGGCTGAATATCTGTAAAGTCTAAAAACAAACAAAACCTCCAAACCAAACTTTTAGTCATCTTGTTATTGAAAATTTAAAAAACAGATGCAGTAGTAATCAGCAATTAAGTATCTATTATTTATCTATTACTTCTTCCCTTGTCATATAAGCAAAATGATGTTATACAACTAGTAGTAATACTCAGCACAGGCAAGAAAACAATAATATAAGAATGCATAGTGCTGGAATAGGAAATACTAGCATAAACTGAAGTAACTAGAGTTCATACATCACTCAAAAAAAATGACTAACACTGATAATGCTTGAAAGAAGCATTTATCACTAATACATAGCCAAACAAAAAAATGTAAAAATATAACTAGTAGTGAACTATCACGAGGAAAGAGATCCGCAATCGTCATCCTCCTCATCATCATCAGCACAAGTAGCCCTGGAAGGACCGGTCTCAGCAAAACGGTTGGGATCATATCCGGTAGCAACAAGGTCAAAGTAATACTGAGCCTCGGGATCATCAATGCGGTATCCAAGTCTGGTAGGATCACGAACCATAGGGATAGGACCACTAGGGTTGTGAGCATGACCATAAGAAATATCCCAAACCGAGTTGGAGATGGCCTGTAGCTAGAGGGTGGTACAGAAATCGATGGAATGAAACTGGTCCATCATAAGAGCCTAAAGTGACTCAAGGGTAACGCCACCAGAAGGATGAGTAGGATGGGAGTCGGCAAATAATGGGTCAACTGGAGGAGGTGGAGCCTGAACAGTAGGAGCAAGAGAAGAATGATGATGCTCATGAAGATAAGCAGGAGCAGTATCCTCAGCACATTCCTTAAAACTGACCTCAAAGAGCTGAAATATATAAGGGATATACATCGCATAAAGAAGACGTCGTGATTTCTTGCGACATCGTTCTATAGCGGAGATGATAGCCTTGGGTAGACTAAAAGGTACATGAAAGTGGAGATGATAAATAGCTAAAAGCTCTAAATAGGAAATCTCATCTGTGACAGTGTTCTTTGGAATGATGGTGGAGAATACCATTCTATGAAGATCATAGAAGTAGTTGTTTAGATGCTTAGGGCGAAGGGTGCCTTTCGGTCGAGGATTTGGTTCACATAACGAGTCACGAAAGGACTCAAAAGTTGTCCCTTTGGGAAATTGGACATAAGTGATATCGACTAGTGCTTCTCCGACATTGGGAATGTTAAGTATGATAGCCAGATCATCAGCATCAAAGTCAATATTGATTCAGCCAACTTGATTTTACTTTGCCATTTGTGACCGATAAGTTGCAATAAAACATACGAATAACATTAGTATAAATAGGAAAACTAGATTGAACTAAATCTATCAACTGATGATATTCAAAAGCGCTCACATGATCAGAAAATAATATAAAGTTGATAGGAGCACCCGGACAAAGTTTTTTTTTATGAAAATCATTGAACCAATTTGATGCCTCTTGAGACACAAATATGAATTCATAAAAGAAATCTCCGTCGGGTTTTGAAGGAGTGTAAAATAAAAATAAGGTCGCCTCATGAGGAGTAGAGGACGAACGTTCATCAACTTTTCTTTTTCGAAGAAATAGGAATTTTAGAAGCTATGAAATTGAAAGGAGTTGAGAGAGTGAGAATATACCAAAATTGAAGGTAAACAGTTGAAGAGAACTTCGAGAGAGCTCTGAATCCAAAGTTTGAAGACTTGAAAGGCTTGGAGGAGGGAGAACCAAGAAGTTAGGGTTAGGGTTTTCGGTATATGGAGGGGGCTGTAATGAGGAGGAAGATGATGTTTGAGGGTTTAAATAAAGAGGGTGCTCGGCTGTCCAGCTTTTATTAGAATTCACCCAGACCGAGTTTGGTCCGAGTTTGGCCAGAACTCTGGCCGAGTTCGGTCACCTGGGAATCAGAACAAATGTTAGAAAGTGTGTGGTAGTTTTTAACATTAATGCAAAATTAATTAAAAATAATTGTGTTGAGATAAATAATTAATATTAATTAATTAATAACACACAAATCTCATCAAATATTTCAGGTTAGCTGTAAGGGCCGGATCCCATCTAGCGGTAGTCCGAAGACTAGTATACCGTGTCGCTTCAGGCTATTTACACATGTGTGACAGAAGGGCCCTTTCGGCTTATAACCAAAACATTTTCAACAAAATTATGAATATTAATCAATAATATTTAATTATATTACTTCAACATCCAAAATTCCTAATTCCTTTCGTATTAAGTTAAAACGATCTTCAGCCAAAGCCTTAGTGAAGATGTCAGCTAGTTGATATTCAGTGTCAACAAACTCTAAATTAATATCACCTTGCAAAATATGATCTCTAAGAAAATGATGTCTAATTTCTATGTGCTTAGTTCATGAATGACATATAGGATTCTTCGTGAGTTAATGGAGCTAGTGTTATTACAGTAAATAGGGATGAGATGAAATGATAACTGATAGTCTTCCAAAGTTTTCTTCATCCACAAAATTTGAGTACAACAACGTCCTGCAGCTATAATTCAGCCTTAGTTGTTGATAATACAACATAATTTTGTTTCTTAGAAAACAGAAGACTAAAGACTTTTCTAGAAAATGACATGTGCTACTGGTACTTTTACGATCGACTTTGCATCCGATAAAATCTACGTCCGAATAACCTATCAGGTCAAACGAATCAGTTTTGGGATACCAAAGGCCAGTCGTCAAAGTTCCTTTAAGGTATCGCTGGATATGCTTAACGATGCTCACATGTGATTCATTAGGACAAGCCTGATACCGTGCATATAAGCAGACAAAAAACATAATGTGAGGTCGACTAGTAGTTAAATACAATAAACTACCAATCATACCTCTGTACTTACGTACGTCAGCCAGTGTACCACTTTCATCTGTATCAAGCTTTGTAGACGTTGCCATGGGTGTGCCAACAGGTTTGACGTTGTCCATGTCAAATTTTTTTAGCAAGTCTTTTGTATATTTTGCTTGATTGATGAATATCCCTTGTGAACTCTGCTTGATTTACAGCCCGAGGAAGAATGTTAATTCTCACATCATGCTCATTTCGAATTCACTCTGCATACACTTAGCAAACTCGTTACATAATATCTCATTAATAGATCCAAAAATTATGCCATCTACGTATATCGGCACTAATAAAATATTTTTATTCAAAGATTTTATAAACAAAGTAGAATCAACCTTTCCTTTTGAAAAACCGTGTTCAAGTAAGAAGGAACTAAGGCGCTCATACCATGCACGATGTGCTTGTTTGAGACCGTAGAGAGCCTTACGAAGCTAAATACGTGATCAAGATTTTTGAAATCTTCAAAACCAGGAGGTTGTTTTACAAAAAATTCATCTTTTATAAAACCATTTAGAAAAGCACTTTTGGCATCCATTTGAAAGAGTTTGAAACCATAAAAACTTGCAAAAGCACAAAGCATACGAATGGACTCTAATCTAGCAACTGGAGCATACGTCTCATCATAGTTAATGTCTTCTTCTTGATTATAGCCTTGAGCTACTAGACGTACTTTATTACGTGTGACTAAGCCATTCTCATCTAACTTATTTTAGAATACCCACTTGGTACCAATAATCGGGTGATCAATAGGTCTGGGAATGAGTTTCCAAACTTGATTCCTCTCAAATTGGTTAAGTTTCTCTTGTATTGCAGAAATTCAAAATTTATCAGAAAAAGCTTCTAAAACATTTTTGGGTTCTATTTTGGAAATAAATGCAACATTAGCTATTACCAATTCTCTTGAGCTTGAGCGAGCTTGATATATCACCTATTACTAGTTCTTCGGGATGGTTTGGCGTAAATTGCATTCGTTTTGGCAGACTTTCCAGATAGGACGTGGATAGTGCATCTCTTGGAGATGTTTCATTTGGTAGGGTATCATCTGATGTATTATCGGTAGGAGTTTTCTCTTCTTCATTGTCACTATCATCATTTCGTTTATTGTTCAGCTCATTGAATGTAACATTTATTGATTCTTCAATAATGAGTAACCCTTGTTGAATACTCTGAATCCTTTACTTTTTGTCGCTTATCCCAAGAATATACCTTCATCAGCTTTTTCGTCGAATTTTCCCAAGTTGTCTTTTGTATTTAAAATAAAATATCTGCAACCAAAGACCTTGAAATAGTTGATGTTAGGAGTTCTATTAAACCATAATTCATAAGGAGTCTTTTTAGACATAGGTCTAATCAAAACTCTATTTAGAACATGGCATGATGTATAGACAGCTTCTGCCCAAAAATACTTAGGAAGATTATACTAGTTAAGTATAACTCTGGCCATATCGCCAAGAGTTCTAATCTTCCTCCCCATAATGCCATTCTGTTAAGGAGTCATGGACAAGAGAATTCATGTGATAACCCATTTGAATAAAAGTAAGATTTAAACTCATGGTTATCGAATTCTCCTCCATGATCACTTCGAATCCGAGTAATCATGAATCCTTTCTCATTTTGCACCTTTTTACAAAAAGATACAAATTCAAAAAAGGCCTCATTCTTGTTTGCATGAAAGTAAACCCAAGTATATCATGAATAGTCATCGACTTCACGTAAGCATAAAGCTTACGGCCAAGATGTAGGTCCTAAAAAATCAAGTTGCATCAATCAATAAAGTCAAGAAATCAAGAAACCCATCATTTGGATGAATTGCGCAGACAACAGATTACGCAGCAATCCGATTGCGCATACTGCTTTGCGCACACTTCCAACTGCGCAGACTGACGTGGAAGAAGTCATCATTACCAAATCAAATCAAATCTTTTTCTGACAACTGACAGCACGAATAACAAGGAGTTTGTTCGTTTCCTGCGCCGCACAGTGCTCGAGGGCGGCTGACAGCTGGCAGCGCAAACCAATCCTGTGCAGTTTGAGTCTGCGCAAACCATGTATGCGCAATTTAACTCTGCGCACTCCATCAATATAACTGATAAGTTACACGTGGCATTCATGCCATCGATTGCTCATTACGTGGCAACTGTTTATGCACGATCATGCGCATTTCTATCAAATGATGCCATGTGTCCATGATAGTTGGCCCATGATCCAGTAACTGTCTGCGTAAATCAATGCTGCGTAAACCAATACTGCGCAAATTATCCTGCGCAGTCCCAAAATAACTGAAAGTTAGTTATTTCTAGAACTCTATAAATAGAGTTTCAAGTCTTCATTTCAAGGGGGATCAAGATCAGAGATCAGAAATCAGAGAGTTCAGGAGTTCTTGCCAAAGTGCTGCTGCATTCTTTCGAGACTTTTGTCTTCAACTTCAGAGGCTTTTGCCTTCAGTTTCCAGAGTTGTTTTCAACTTCAAAGGCTTCGTCTTCACAGTTCACATCGTCTAAGGGATAAAGCAATCGTCATCAAGATTGGATTCCTATAGTTGTAATTTTCCCAGAATTCTTGTAATCTTTATTACAGTTTGTATCAATAAAGTTCTATACTTTTGTTTTTGCAAACAAAATGGCGACTCTGCTGGGGAAAACTTTCTCCTCCGACGAGGAAGTAGCAACTCAATGTGACGTAGCGTCTATCGGGAAGACGCAGAAGACGCTGGTTGTGAAGGTCAACCAGACAGCCTACGAGGCGATGCTCAACTCCAAGACCACTCCCCGTACTGTAGCCACTTCTGCCAAGAGCAAAGTGCGCTCAGTTTGGGTCTCCAAGTCTGCACAATCTGGCATTTTTGCCACCAAGGATGCTGTACCAACTGTTGCGCAATCTGCTAGTCAGACTGCTGCACAAACTGCTGTGCCAACTGTTGCACAGTCTGTCTCAGCAACTGCTGCACAATCTGTTGCAGTCAAGGCTGCGCAATCTGTTGCAACTGTTGTACAGGCTACTTCATATACTGCCTTGTCAAAACAGAAGACTCCTATGACTCTGGCGCAATTGGCAGTGGCTTTTCCTGTGCAAAATAGCACTCTTGTAACTAAGGTGCATCCCAAGCACTCTAAGACAAGAACTCTGATGCACTTCCTACCAAAGCTTCTAATGCACAAATGACTAGTGCACCTTCCACCCATGCACAAACCAAGTCTGCGCAATCCAAGAAAAATAGCCTTTTGGCTAAATTTCCTTCTTCTCACAATAAAAGAAGAGATTCTACTCCTCTTCCCAAACACCCTATTGCCCCTGCGCAATCCATTGAGGGTAGTCCTTTGACTATTCCTCCTTCTCTTCAAAGCAAAGGAAAAGGTCCATTGGTCTTTTCTCAAACTTCCTTGTCTTATGACTTAGAATATAACAGAGGGAAACGCTCTTTAGCTAACCCTTCATCTCAAAACAAAGGAAAAGGCCCTTTAGTCTTTTCTCAGTCTTCTTCAGTCTTTACTGAAGAAGATCCATCTCAATGTGTCTCGACTCCAATCAATTCAAGAACGCTGGCAAACAAGGATTCTTCTTTCCTTTATAACAAGAGTACTTGTACTAATCAAAGAGGTATTCTGCCTACTCCGATAGCAGAATTCCAGGACCTCCCGACTCTCCAAATTTGTCATTCCAGACAGGGAAAACTGTTAGTGTCTCAAACAGAAACTCCTGGGGGTGAATTTGCTGACCTCAGAACTTATCTTAATCGACCCACTTCGGTAAAACGCAAACAGCCAATGCCGAAGGTTAAACATCATCAGAAACAAAGTCAGAAATCCCGACACTTATGCCAATGAAGTGAGTACTTCCCTGTATACTCAAGGGACTAAACATTTGAAGAATCGGAATCATGTTCCAAATGTTATCAAAGAACAGATCCCTCGGAACTTTCCTCGTCCTGTTGTAGATCTTCGAGAACATTTAAGACAAAAACAGGATAATGTCTCAATATCTCCATCTCAACCATCTGATCATCACTGTAATCATAAAGTCATCATCCAATGTTGTTGTCAAACGACAAAACGATCTGTCTTCGATCGTTTAGCTTTTGCTGAATCTGAACCTATGTCAGAAGAAGATGAAGTTTTGTATGCTTCTGTTAACATGACTTCCCGAGACACTGGGGGTAAAAGATGCTCTAAGCATGGTAGACTCCGCAAGCTAAGCCAACGGTATTTGGAATTACTTCAAGAATCTTCTGAAGGAGTATTTCAACATACCCGTTCTCGAAGCCGAGATACAATCGGTCAAAGAAATCTTCCTCAAAATCCTTCAAGTCATCTCCCTGTTTCCCAGTCAGGAGATGATTCGTTTTCTGATTATGATGCATACAGTGAAAGTTCTGAACAAACAGTATCCTCTACTGTGCCAAGAGAAGTGACGGCTTATGTTGTCACCGATGATCCAGATGCTTCAACCTCCGCAAATCAGGAACAACGAATTGCTGCACTCGAAGACAAATTAAAAACCATGGCTGAGATGGTTGCTAGTATGCATTCCATCATTGTAGCACAGCATGTTACACCACCAACGGCACCTATTACTAGTCCAGAGATCATAGCGTCTTCAATACCTGCCAATACTGGGCTGGGGGTAGTGCCTCCCCAAATGCCTCCTGTACAAGTGCACGTACAAACTACGCCTAGCCATTCAGGAGCTGGGGGTAGTGCTTACAACGCTGTTCCTCCTCCTACCACTACAACTCAACCTGCTCCTTCTTCTTCATCAGAAGACGCCAATGAAGCTGTCAAACTCTTACAAACTCAGTTTGAAGCATTTAAAGAGAAAGACAATCTACAAAGGCTGGGGATTAAACAACCCTATCCGATTGAATGGAAGGACGTCCCATTTCCCCTAAAGTACAAAATCCCTACAATCTCTTTGTTCGATGGTAGTACTTCTCCAAGTCAATTCATCAATCATTTTGAGGTAATGACTGTTCAACTTCAGCCAAATGACGCTCTTCTTACCAGAGTGTTTGTCGGTTGTTTAGCCGGCGTAGCATACGACTGGTACAGAAGTTTGCCCGATGGTTGCATCACATCCTTTTCAGGTCTCAAACAAATTTTTCTGGAACGATTCTATGAAGGATTTAATGATATGACTATGTCAGCTCTCAACAAAATCAAACAAAAACATAATGAAACGGCTGAGAGCTTTATTGAACGGTTCCGCCGTGAAGCCTTGAAAATGCCTCCAGGGACTCCCGCTGCTGTCACTATTGATACTTGTAAGACAAATCTTTTACCTATTATCAGTATGTGGACGGGATCAACCCAATTCCAAGATTGGCCCTCATTCATCGTCAACGCCAAAGCCGCTGAAGTAAGTGCCGACAAGTTTAAACAGTTGGGGGTACAAATGTCTAACCCTGATCGCGATGAGCATCAGAATTCTGGTGGTGGCAATCGCCAGAACAATCGCAAAGCGAAAGAGACTTTAAACATTAACTTGAACAAAAATAAAGAATCTTTGGCTGTCAATGTGGCCCCACCTACATCTACTCCTACCCCTTCTGTACCTCCACCGAGGGAACCTCGTCCGAAGGTAGAATATTCCTTTGACGAAAATGACACTGCAAGTATCTTTGAGTGTTTACTCAAAAGCAACAAAATTCAACTCCCTGATCCAAAGAAACCTGATAAAGTCAATAAGACTGATCATCCCAAGTATTGTGTCTATCACCGATTCATTGGACATCCTACTCGAGCATGCTATGTGCTCAAAGGTAAGATTCAAGAGCTTGTTAATACAGGTGTAGTCACTTTACAACAAGATGAGAAGACTGTTACTGCAAATATGGTTTCAGTCCAATTTGGAGATTTCCCTCCGCAGATGATACAGCATGGTGTCATTCCAATTCCTAAAGCAACCCTTGAGATTGAGAATCTCCCGCTTCCATCCAATGAAGGTCTTATTCCCTTGTCTCTTGACAATGGTGAAATTATGTGGATCCATCCTGATCTTGCTCCAAAATTTGAGATATCTTCCAAGAAGAAAACTCGTTCTAAAGGCAAAACCAAGATTTACAACATGGTATCTTTTGATCCCATTGTTGACGAAGAGATTCTGTTAGGCACCAGATCAGGAAAAGCTTATTTGAAAGATCATTCTGAAGGTCAAAAGGATCCTGCTTCTTCTTCCGAACCTGCTCTGGCACAACCTGCATCTGTTGAAGAGGTCCCTTCTACATCTTCACCAGTTGTAGTATCAATTCCTCCTAAGCCAATAACGGCTGACAAAGGCAAGCAACAAGTTCGATTTGACAAACCTCTAAAGAAGTCATCTCCTACTGGGCTTGAGAAGCCTTACAACTTTGATATATTGGCTCAATTAGCCAATACACCAGCTAGGCTGTCAATCTTTGAACTCTTGCGTCTTTCCAAAGAGACACGAGAAACTCTAAGTGAAGCTCTGATGCAGGCTGAAACTTGCTTAACTCTTCTCAAGAAGCCAGAATCAGAATCAGTCTCTTGTCATCACAGTCATAGTGTCTTGGAACTGATCCCAAATATTACCTTCACTCAGGATGATATGCTAATGGAAGATAATAGACATGATCATCCTCTTTATTATACAGGATATGTAGATTCAATGAAGGTTGATCATATCCTGATAGATCCAGGGTCTGCACTTAGTATTATGCCAAAGACAATGCTAGATGCATTGAAGATACCAGTGCATAGTCTTTCAACCACGATAACTACTATTCTGGGATTTAATCAAGGAAAGAGTGAACCTTTGGGCAAGATCCGTCTAAAACTCTAAATAGGCAATCTTCGCACAAATGTGACCTTTTATATCATTGACAATCATGGTTGTTCTTATAATGCTCTCCTGGGAAGGCCATTCCTCCATGAACACAATGTCGTTCCATCAACTCTTTATCAATGCTTTAAATACGTTGATGACAAAGGACAAGTTCATAAGGAAGTTGCGGACCTTTATCCTTTCAAAGGTGTTGAAGCTTATTGCAACGATGCTCGTATGTATAAGGATGAATTTATGAATGTGGTATTGGCTATGGATACTGAAGAAGATCAAAAAGCAGTACCTCAAGACTCTCTTATCATACCTGTTAAGGGGCGAGTTTCTCATCCTCAATCTTCCAAGCCACTGGTTATTCACTTACCAGTTCAAAAGAAATCAGTTGATGCTGATGAAAATCAAAGGGAGCTCACCTCTTCTGAGCCACTTGTTATTGATTTACGTCGTAACAAAGAAAAAAAGCAGCTCATTCCTTCTGAGCCACTTGTTGTTGATCTAAATCGCAACAAGGAAAAAAGGGAGCTCACCTCTTCTGAGCCACTTGTTATCGACCTCCGTCGTAACAAGCCTCCTCCACGTTCTTCTTCTCCCCCTCTTGTAATCAATTTGACCAAATCTGCTAAGGTTAAAGGTCCTGTTGTAAATACTGATGTACAAATCAATGAAAAAGCACCTACTTTCCAGTATATTGATGTTATTTATTATACCAAAAGTTATTTGGATATGTTAGATAGCTTCCAATCAATTATACTGGGAGTCGTACAATCTCTTCAGACAGAAGTCTCGCTTGAAGATCCAGATGATTCTTACCGTATTCACCCTTCTTTGAAGAAAGGTGAAAGTCCAGCATTTTTATATAAAAGACCGAAAACAAAGATTAACTATACGGATGATAGCAAAGTTAACGATACGGGACGTCTCCAGTTCCATCGTTATAGTCAACAATCAAAAGATATCCTCCGAAAGATGGGTTACGACTTTAAGAGCGGCCTTAACTATGGTAAAGGTAGACGAACTCCCATTCGTACAACAGTTCCGAACGGAAAATCACAAATGTATTATGACAGGACCAAGAAAGGTCTCGGATATACTTCTCCTCCACTGTTATCCCCAGCAGTTTCTGAATCAGATAGTAAAGAACGTTCTAACTCTTCTGATTCCCGATCATGGGATTCCGATACCAGCATCGGTGAAGTCCATCAGTATAATTGTATCTTCTAACATGGTCTCTGTTGAACTACCAGAAGGCTGTGATGAAGATGTTGAAGAAAGTCCGGAAAACAGATCCTTGGGCTCAACATATGGATAACCAATGGGTACTTCAATTTGAACAACGTGAACCTTCTACTGAAGATCAACTACTTCAAATTGATGTAGGAGAAAGAGATTCACCTCGGCCAATTTTTATTAGCAAAAATCTTCCAGAAGCAGACAAACAAGAGTTGATTCTTCTTATTAAAGAATATATCGACGTCTTTGCCTGGAGTTATGAAGACATGCCAGGTTTAGATCCTAAGATTGCTACTCACAAACTGAACATTCTTCCTAATGCTAAACCAGTCAAACAGCAACAAAGGCGATTTAAGCCTGAAATAATGGACGCAATTGATGATGAAGTCAAGAAGCTCATCGCTTGTGGCTTTATTCGAGAAGAGCAGCATCCTGATTGGGTAGCCAATGTCGTCCCAGTTCTGAAGAAAACTGGAAAAGTTCGAGTCTGTATCGACTTCCGAGATCTCAATGAAGCATGTCCAAAAGATGAATTTCCTCTTCCTATCACAGACGTCATGATTGACAATACTTGTGGGTTCGAAAGGATATCTTTTATGGATGGATTTTCTGGGTATAATCAGATCAAAATGCATCCTGAAGATGAAAAGCATACATCTTTCCGCACTCTTCGAGGAGTTTATTGTTATACAGTGATGCCATTTGGTCTCAAGAATGTGGGTGCAACCTACCAACGAGCTATGAATACCATTTTCAGAGAACATCTTCGTAAAACAGTCGAATGTTACGTGGACGATATTGCTGTTAAAAGTCGTCTAAAAGAAGATCACATCCAAGATTTGAGAACAATATTTAATCTCATGCATCAACATCAGCTCAAGATAATCCCACCAAGTCATTTTTGGGTGTCTCTAGTGGTAAATTTCTCGGCTTCATCATTACCTCTAAGGGTATACACGTGGATCCCGAGAAGATCAAAGCCATCCAAGAGATGCGTCCTCTACGCAACCTAAAAGAGCTACGAGGATTCCAAGGCTGACTTGCGTACATCAGGCGATTCATTTCGAACTTATCTGGACGCTGCAGACCATTCACTCAACTAATGAAGAAAGGTGTATCTTTTGTTTGGACTGAAGAATGTCAACGAGCATTCGACGATATCAAACAATATCTTATGAACCCACCAGTTTTGGTGCCACCTATCTCTGGCATTCCATTCTTGATGTATGTCCGTGCTATGGACCATTCATTAGGTGCCTTACTTGCCCAAAAGAACAAAGAAGGCCATGAACAAGCTATCTACTATCTTAGCCGAACTATGATTGGTGCTGAACACTGTTATAGTCCTGTCGAGAAAGAATGCTTGGCTCTCATGTTTGCTGTGCAAAAGACGAGGACATTATATCATTGGTCAAACTATTCATGTTATATCTCGAGTTAACCCTCTCCGGGTACTCATGAAGAAACCAAGTACACTTAATTCTCGGTTGGCTACATGGACAATCCTGCTAGCTCAATATGACATGGTGTATGTTCCACAAAAGTCTGTCAAAGGTCAAGCGCTGGCGGACTTCTTAGCAGCTCATCCTGTGCCTGAAACATCTAAACTCTATGACGAAATTCCTGACGAGACGTTAGAAGTCAATATGATCTCCGAAGAGTTTCCAACCTGGCGTTTATTCTTTGATGGTGCATCAAGAATTGGACCAAATGGTGCTATAGTGGCAGGTATTGGAGTTGTTCTCGTTTCTCCAGACGGATTAACTATCCAAAGAGCCTACTCTTTAGATGAACCTTACTCCAACAATGTGGCAGAGTACAATGCCTTACTTGTCGGCCTTCAGCTAGCTAAACAACTGAATGTTGAATATCTGGAAGTCTATGGTGATTCTAAATTGGTTGTAAACCAGGTTAGAGGAACCTATGAAGTCCGTCATCAAGACCTGGTGCCTTATCATGAAGCGGCAATCAATATAGCTACATCATTCAAAGCCTTCTTAATTGACTATGTTCGACCAGCTTGCAATACTGAAGCCGATGCTTTGGCCAATCTTACAGCTGTCTTAGCCATCCCTGTCAAAAGGCATCAGGTGGTGGTCATTTCTAACCGAGAACTGTTCTGTATTGAGAACAATCGTAATATTGAATTTAGCAATCTTGCTGAAGTCGAAGTTATTGATGACGATTGGAGAACTCCTTTCATCGATTTCGTATTACATGACATACTCCCTGAAGATCCTAAGGAGGCTACAAGCAGTTCGACGTCGATCTCTACGATTTTACTACAATCAAACCACCAAAGCACTCTATCGGCGAACTTATGATGGTCTTCTTCTACGCTGTTTAGCTGGTGATGAAGCCAAACAAGTGTTGCGTGAAGCTCATGATGGCGTCTGTGGAGCACATCAACCTGGTCCTAAATTACAGGATCGTATTAGACGTATGGGTTATTATTGGCCCTCTATGGTATCAGATGCCATTGAATATGCAAGGAAAATGTCGTGCTTGTCAAATCCATGCAGACTTCATTCATCAACCCTCGAATTCTTACACCCGACTGCTGCTTCATGGCCTTTTGAAGCTTGGGGTATGGACATCATAGGTCCTATTAATTCTCCTTCTTCTAGAGGACATCGGTTCATATTGGCGATAACCGATTACTTCTCCAAGTGGGCCGAAGCTATACCTCTGGCTGAAGTCAAGACTAGCAGTGTCATCAATTTCGTTAAACACCATGTCATCTATAGATTCGGTGTACCTCGCAGAATCATTCATGACAATGGACCTCAATTTATTAGTCAGAAGTTCACTAGATTCTGCGATGATCATCGGATTAACAATATTGCTTCGACGGCGTACAATCCTGCCGCTAATGGTTTAGCTGAAGCCTTTAACAAAACCATTATTAAGCTCCTTAAGAAGTTTGTATCCACTAACAAACGGAATTGGAGCGAGAAACTTGGCGAATGTCTTTGGGCCTATCGAACTACAGTCCGCAATCCCACAGGCTTTACACCTTTCTCTTTGGTGTATGGCTGTGAAGCTGTCCTTCCTTTGGAGTTACAAATTCCTTCTTTAAGGATTGCTATTGCCAATGAGCTTACCACAGAAAATAATGACCATTCTTCGACTCCAAGAGTTGGAAGCATTGGATGAAAAGCGGTTAATGGCTCAACAGCATATTGAGTTATACCAAGCCCGCATCTCAAAGACATTTAATCGTAAAGTGAAGGTCAGAGCCTTTCAGCAAGGAGAACTTGTTCTAACGGTCAGACGTCCTATGACTATGACTCATATGAACAAAGGGAAATTCGATGCGAAATGGGAAGGTCCCTATGTTGTGAGCAAAGTCTTCTCAAACGGAGCTTATCAACTTTCAGAACTTGATGGTCGAGTTGCTATGATGCCTATCAATGGCAAATTCTTAAAGAAGTATTATGTATAAATGTAAATATTTGTAAATTATCAGACAGAATCAAGTTCATAAATAAAATTCAAATTTTATTTCATTATATGATAGTACATATCAAAGGTCACTATCATCCTTTTCTACATTTGGACGAGGGCCACTGCCGTCCTTCTCAAAAATACGGTCAGCAAAAGAGTCGAGAACCTCCTTGCTGGATCCCACAAGAAACTTGCAGGCGACCATCCTCATGGCTTCTTCTTCTTTAGTCCTTCCAGGTTCAAGCAGGAAGTCCAGAATGTCTCGTGGTGGCTGAGGTGCAGACGACCTTTGCCCGCTTTTGCCTCCTTCGGCTGGATTGGATCGGCAGGGCGTTCTTCAGTGCCCTTCTCAACCTTTGAGACGATTTCGGCCCTCTTAGATGCTTCTCCAGACGACATTTTTATGTTGAAGAGCAGAAGTGTTTATTCCTGTCAGATTTCTGCTATATTTATAGACAGAAGTTCCTCAAATAATGAAACGATGGTTCATCCGTTCATTTATTACATTCATCAGACGGTTCATCCGTTCATTAACTTCCGACGGTTCATCCGTTCATTTATCACATTCATCCGACGGTTCATCCGTTTATTACTACCCGACGGTTCACTCGTTCATTCATCATCACCTGATGGGTTATCCGTTCATTTCCATTCAATGGTTCATCCATTCATTAATCACCACTTGACGGTTCACCCGTTCATTGTCATCTATTATTTGACGGTCTTTCCGTTCATTCATCTCACAAACATTGACGATTCGTCATCGTTCATTATTTACATCAGCAACTTGTCGTTTTTGATTAAGTTGTCAAATCGAAATAATTATACTCAATATATTCTGCCACGTCCATATTACCTCTGAGTAGATATAATGAATATAATTATTTTCTATAAAATCATCAAGAAATATATCATGCCTTGCACCTCTGAATATATTTTCTATCTCTATTATTTATATCTGAATAAAATAAGCAATAAATAATGGAATCACAACAAAATGTCTTTTATTTAATCAGAATATAAGACAGTACAAAAATGCTTCCACAGCAACAAAAACTAAAGATACAAAAGAGTTTCAATTAAGAGGGAGGAACTAATCAAATTGTTGATCTGTTGCTTCAAAGTCTGCAACTCTTCTTCGTGACTAGTTGTTACTCTCATTCTTGCTTCTTCCATCCCTTTTTCTTCATCAAAAACAGGCATATCTATTGTCCTGCGGGTAATTTCAGCACTATGAGTCTCTTCATACTCATTTTTCTCCTGAATTAGGGCATTGAGTTGTTCAATCATAAGTCGTTGATTGGCAGTTTCTTCTTCAAATTCCTTCTGAAGGCGAATAATTTCCGCTTTCAATCCAGTAAGCCTCTGTCCTTTGTTCTCAGCTGCCAAAGTAACTGATTCTATCTTTGAGTTGAATTCAGCTGACTTTGCAGAATGAGCTTCTAAAAGGTTCTGAAGGTTTATCCTTTCAATATCAGCTTCTTGGGCTAGTCGCTCATATTCGGCTTGCACCAGAGAGTCTATATTCTTCTTCTTGAGCTCCTTATATTTCTTTATGGATACTTCCAACTCATCCAATATATGTTCAAGAAGAATGGCTTGAGCCTCATCTCCTTGATCCCTTATGGCTCTTATTAAAAAAGAAGTTGGCTTCCTAACCATAATAAAGTCAGCTCCTTCCTTCTCTATCATCTTATGAGCAAGAGATCCCAACGATTCAAAAAAGCATTTGGTAAATGATTGTACAACTTGCTGATTGATGGCTATAGTTCCAGGAGTCGAAGCTACCCCTGTTGAGGATGGGGTAGTCGGTTGCTCAATCCTTTGCTGCTGAATGATGGGCTCTTTAAACAAAGGAGCCAGAGTGGAGCTAGCTGCTCCTCCTGTTTGTTCTTCTGCAAAAAGTAAAATTATTATTTTACTAATTTGCCAATAAACAAACAGATCAAATAAAAACAGTCTTACCTTGATTTGATCTAACAACAACTGCATCTCCTGCTGGAATAGACTCCCGTTGAACGGAAGTAGCTTCAATTGCGACAGCTTGGCTGCTACCCGCTTCAGAACCGCAAGATAAGTGATGGCTACTACTAACAACCACCGTCGTAATAGGCACCATAGCCAGGTTCATCGGAGGTGTTGGTAGAGTATCAAGATCTGCAAGAACTACAAATGAAGATATTAGATATCAATCTATTTTAAAGAAAGAAGATTGTTAAATATCGTTTTATACCTTGGGGTTCGGTGGCGGGATTCTCTTGCTGAACATCTTCACCAGCCGCTTCTTCAGGAGATATTTCTATCTCGACGTCTTCATCAGGGTTAACAACCTTTTCTACGGACGCCTCTACTTCAATATCCTTTTTAGGATTCAAAGCATCATCGGCGGTATCAAGAGATATGTGTTCTTCGTTGTCCCCTTCAGGATTCTGTATATACTCATCAACTATTTCCAGACGAAGACTTTCTTCATCCCTATCTTCTTCTTCTTCTTGGGATTCATTCCCACTATCAGTTGCGGTTTGATCCTCCTGCAGGCTATAACAATCTTCTAAAGCTCCGATCATTTCACGCTCTTCTTCTTCACGAAGAGTCTTAGGAGTAGGAGGAAGCTGGAGTCGTCTCCGCGACAGGTGAAAGAGGTCGTGTAATATTTAGCTCTTCTTCAATGATGTTTTCTCTGAGTGTTTCAACTTCAGTTCTGGGGTCAAGATCTCCCCTCTGTTCAGTCTCTTCAAGGGTTTTACTCCCTGATTCAGAAACAGGTGTGGGAGATGGCATTATAAGTCCTGCTGCAGCATCTACTAAGTTAGGAGTTGTTTGGAAGAAGAGGCTTCTAAATTTCTTCTGGTGACCAACTTCTTCTTCTTCTTTCTATGTAGAGGTCTATCAGGACTCTCTACATCTATTGGTGCTGTTTGTTTCTGTACAGAAGTTGGTGTAGTAGCAGCTTCCTGATTTGTCTCGGCTAGCTGCCGAGATTGGGATCTTGTAGTAACTTTATCAGAAGAATGCTCCAAGACCAATTTCTTCTTTGCTGCAGGAGCAGGAGGCTCATCTCTTCTTCTTTTCTTGGCAGGAGACTTTCCCACCCTCAGAGAGATACGCATTGCTGCGTTTATCTCTTGTTGGAACATCATTTCTCTCGAAGTTTCTAGAGGTGCATCCGCCGGCTCGTTCGCCTCATCATTTGCAGGGATTGATAAAGCTATCCTTCCTTTCTCAATCTTGTCGCAGAAGCAAAACTATCGGCGAGATTAAAGTTCTCGGCAAAAGTATTTGCAGATGTGTAAAATACCGAGTATGTGAAGAGCATCCGAGGCCCTTGAGGAGTGCTCTTTGGTGGCATCGAGAAGGTAGCCTTTGTGTCACGGGCATTATAGTAGGCCCAAGCTCGGGCCCCGTCAATCAAGAAACCCTTGCCCTGAAGGCAGGTGATTGCATTCCCTACATGGAATTGGTCATATCCAAACTGCCGGGCAAACCGGCTAGGGAGGTATGGTTCCAAGAAGCATTCTTCTTCAAAGCGGTATACTAAATGAGATGGTCGAATTGTCTTTAACCATTCAAAGGCCACACGGTTTAAGGGCTGCAGCTTTAAATCTACCATGTTTGGTGGCATCTGGTCATGACCGGCAGGGAGAGGGGCGCAACAGAAGTTCCATCCTCTGTTCAAATTTAAAACAAATCTGCACTCACTCAGAGAGGTGTACTTCTATTTACCCTGAGAATATCTGCGCAAGAAGCTGCCATCTACTGGTCCCATACCAGGGTCCATTAAAGTTGGATAGTGGAGGAGTAACCATCCAAAGAGATAAGTGTACGGCAGTTCGAGGCGGGGGAATTCTTTTTCTCCCTTTGCCTTCAGCATCGAGTCAACATACAAACGAAGACTCGCATTCAATCTGCAGGTCATTGCTGATAACAAGTCAACCTTATAGCCGAAGACTAGCTTGACGGCAGCAAAGAGTACACCGCGATGGAAACGGTCCACTGCACTAGATCCCGGGACCACGAATCGTCTGAGCCAGTGTGTCAGAAACCCTGCTAACTGGGCTTCTTTGGACATGGGTCTGTAACCCATTCTCAAAAAACTCTCCAAAATGTCATATTTCTTTAAAGGTGGACATTGATAATCATCCTTCATTTCCTTATCATAATGTTTACTTTCTTCCATCATCTTATGACTTCCGTGTTACTTAAGGGTTTGAAAAAATTAGGGTAACATTTGTCATTTTCCTTGGTTTTCTTCTCTTCAATATGATTTAAGAACAAGTATGGCAGCCACTTTGAAGAATAGCAAGTGTTGGCCGTAGCACTCTTATAGTACAAAGAGCAAATCTTGTAATGGCATAGCAGTTCCTCAAATACTGCTACCATCTCTGCATTTTCTTTTCTGAGTTTCTCTAACTCATCATTTGTGGGAACAAACTCCTCATACGGAGCATCCGCCATGGGCAAGTATGAGATGTACTTCATCTCGTGGAGTGCAAACCCCATCTCTCCACCCGGGGTCATGAAGGTTCCTGTCCTGTAATTGTATCGCTCAGCCAAGGCCAAAAACATATGAGGGTTAGGAGCAAAGCCGTATACAGTGGCATGCACTGCTTCATACAGGTTGATTTGTTGGAGTCTGTCTTGGAATTTTCCCAGAACCCAATTCGCGATATAATTCCATCGCTTGTAGTCCGGATTCACCAGTCCAGTCATTCTGATATCCTGTTTAGGGTATTTTCCTTCTTCCTTCGCAAATTCATTTGCGAATATAGTGGTTCTGACGGGCATCAGCATAGAGGAGTTCTCCGGTGGAATGCAGCCGGGTCTCAAACCTCTCAACATAACACTGTATCTGTCAGAAGAGCTATAAAACATATCTTTCCCGTTAACCTTCTTTACAAAGATCTTCCCTGCACGAGCATCCTGGAGAAGGGTGATGTTCTACTCCATCTTCCTTGGGTAACTCGCATGAGCATACCGCGACAAAGGGAGGCAGCGAGAAATATCAGGAATGAAGAATGATCTATCTTCCCGGTGGACTACCATCTCCTCCATCCTTGGCCTAGGCTGGGAGACTTTTTCAAAGGCGTCACCAAACAAGAATAAGGGTTTCTTGTGGATAACAGCATCTGCTGATTCCAGAGGCTGTCCATTCATCAGACACATTAAAGTTTCGTTGTCCTGGGAAATCAATATTGCCTGACAAGAAGCCGGCAGATCGTACTGAGGATAATGAACATGAGACAGATCTTCTTTATATTCAGATTCAGACAAAGTTCCCACAAAATGTTCATAGTTTGGATCTTCATTGGTTTCAACTGCATCAAAAACAGATGAAGATCAGTACAAGTCAAAGATTCTATTTTTCAGACAAACAAAACAGTAGAGTATACAATCCTCAGATTGTGCTGACATAGATTGCACAATATCAGTTTGTGCATCTCATCAGGGTGCACAAACCAATCGATTGCGCTGACATCTAGCGCAAATCAATCGATTGCGTTGACATCCAGCGCAAATCAATCGATTGCGCTGACTTTCTGTCAGCACAATTCGATAGATTGTGCAGGATTACAGACTTCATAAAAATGAAGACTGACTGTTTATGCAACCAAAAACCCTAAAAAGGGTGGCGCAATTTGAACTCATCTCTAAAAAGAGATGAGTTTCGAAGATCGAAGGAAGTCGAAACACCCTAAAAAGGGGTTTTCGATCGGTTTAACTACCTATCAGAGCGGGGTGCACGGACTCATGTCGAGATGCTCGCCGTGCAACTCTGTTAGATGACTCGGCCGGAGCTTTTTCCTTCGCGGCGGCGGCGGCGGCAGCATTAGATCGTCTGGGCGCCATGGCAAGTCGTTGGAGTTGGAAGACAGTAAGGGCTCAGAGGAGATTTTTCGAGATTGTAAAGTAAAGAATTGAAAATGAAAGGACGGCTATTTATAGCCTTTGAAATACGAAACGGCTGCCTTGGATTGCGCCTAAAATTTGGGGGCACTTCACTTTGCGCAGACAGCTCATCATTATGCGCAACTTGATTCAAAATTCAAAAATTCAAAGTATTTCGAAACGTTGAATCAAATCAACTTTCGAAAACTTTGAAGGGGGTCTTGTAGGTCCTAAAAAATCAAGTTGCATCAATCAACAAAGTCAAGAAATCAAGAAACCCATCATTTGGATGAATTGCGCAGACAACAGATTGCGCAGCAATCCGATTGCGCATACTGCTTTGCGCACACTTCCAACTGCACAGACTGACGTGGCAGAAGTCATCATTACCAAATCAAATCAAATCTTTTTCTGACAACTGACAGCACGAATAACAAGGAGTTTGTTCGTTTCCTGCGCCGCACAGTGCTCGAGGGCGGCTGACAGCTGGCAGCGCAAACCAATCCTGCGCAGTTTGAGTTTGCGCAAACCATGTATACGTAATTCAACTCTGCGCACTCCATCAATATAACTGATAAGTTACACGTGGCATTCATGCCATCGATTGCTCATTACGTGGCAACTGTTTATGCACGATCATGCGCATTTCTATCAAATGATGCCATGTGTCCATGATAGTTGGCCCATGATCCAGTAACTGTCTGCGCAAATCAATACTGTGCAAACCAATGCTGCACAAATCATCATGCGCAGTCCCAAAATAACTGAAAGTTAGTTATTTCTAGAACTCTATAAATAGAGTTTCAAGTCTTCATTTCAAGGGGGATCAAGATCAGAGATCAGAAATCAGAGAGTTCAGGAGTTCTTGCCAAAGTGCTGCTGCATTCTTCCGAGACTTTTGTCTTCAACTTCAGAGGCTTTTGCCTTCAGTTTCCAGAGTTGTTTTCAACTTCAAAGGCTTCGTCTTCACAGTTCACATCGTCTAAGGGATAAAGCAATCGTCATCAAGATTGGATTCCTATAGTTGTAATTTTCCCAGAATTCTTGTAATCTTTATTACAGTTTGTATCAATAAAGTTCTATACTTTTGTTTTTGCAAACACAAGACTGGCGACTCTACTTGGTCCAAACAAGTCCATATGAAGTAATTGCAAGGGTCTGGAGGTACTTACAATATTTATTGACCTGAAAGATGATCTAGTTGCCTTGTTCTTCTCACATTCAACACAGACCATATCTTTTTTGAAAGTTTTTTCAGGTAATCCTCTTACCAGTTTTTTGGTTGACAATCTTGCAATAGTGTCCATGTTAGCATGCTCAAGACGTATATGCCATATCCAGCTTTCGTCTTGAGTTGTGAACAAACACTTACCTGCATTGTTAGTCTTTTCTGACGGATAAAGTACATATATGTTGTCCTCTCTTTTCCCCCGAAAGAAGTTATTCCAGAAGATTTATCATAAATAAACATTTATTTTTAATAAAATTAATTCCATAGCCATGATCAATCCGTTGACTAATACTTAGTAGGTTATGTTTTAATTTTGTTACTAAGCATACTTCTTTAATAATAGGTGAGAGAGAAGTATCTATGTCACCAATTCTAATGATATGTCCTTTAAGATTTTTTCCAAAGGAGACATAGCCTTCTTTTTTCATTGATAGAGTTGCAAACAATTTGTCATCACCTGTCATGTGCCTGGAGCAACCACTATCGAATATCCACTTGCTTCTAGTGGGAGGAGGAAGGTCCACCTACAACACAAGTTGGAAATGTAATCTTTGGTACCCACTTTCTTGAGGGTCCTAATGTGTTAGTTTTTGGAACCCATATATAAACATTCATATTTACTAGCTTTCTAATCTTACACTGACGTGATACATGTCCTTTTAATCCACAATAATGACATTGCAAAAGTGTTAGTGCTAGGTGTTGTTTGAAAATCATGTATATAAGTTTTTGAAGATGTGTGTGCTTTCTTACTGTGTGGAAAGGTATACATATATGCATGGCTTTTAACAGTTATAGCAATGTTGATCGTGTTGTGTTTGTGTTTAGCCTTATGAATTGTGTTTGCCTGAGCAGTAGGTTTAACAACCTGTTTGCCCAGTTTAATCTCTAACTTTTTAGAGTTGTCATATGCTTCATTGTACTTGGCCAAGAGTGCATCTACTCTCTGAGCAGAAGTGTTATAATTTCTTTTCTCCAGTTCATAGAGATCGTTAAGTTTTACATTTTCTGGATTCGCTTTCTCAAGCTTCTCAAGAGCTTCATGTAAGCTTAACTTGAAAGAAGTAATCTCATTGGTGTCACTAGAAGAATCTTTAATATCTTCTAACATTCTAGATTGCTTTAAAAACTTAGATTGTACAAATTTTAGCTCTTTCTTAGCACTTTTGTACATATCTATTATTTTCTTCTGATTGGCCAATAGATCAGTAAAAGCATCACATAATTCATCAAAAGTAAATTCTTCATAGAGAGAGTTTGATCTTACCTTAGTATCTGCAGCCATGAAGCATATGTTTGCTGAGTTGCGAGGCTTCTCTTCTTCTTCAGAGTCACTGGCTTCGCTTTTGTACAGATGCTTGTGTTGGCATAGTTTTTAATCGAAGACCTTATCTTTCTTGTCTGATCATTCCTACTTCCCTTCCTTATGATGGGACAGTCCTTCTTGATATGACCTGTTCTTTTACAGCTGAAGCATATAGGTTCTTCATCGTATTTGGAATTTTTTTCTTCCTGTTCGACTTCTCATATTTGAGGAATCTTCTGAAGTTCCTTGTCATGAGAGCCATTTGCTCGTTGTCTGAGCTATCTGACTCACTTTCATCATCGGAGGCTATCTTGTGATTTGCTTTAAATGCTATTGCCTTCTCTTTTAGAGCTGACTCTTCAAAGTCTTTAAGGTCAAGCTCATGCGTCATAAGCTTTCCCATAAGGCTTTCAAGAGTCATGACCATGAGATCATTTACTTCAATAATGGCCACCGCTTTTGGATTGCTGTTCTTGGTTAGCCCGCGAAGCACCTTCCGATCTTTTCATGATTGCTGTATTCTTTTCCAAGGGAAGATAGAGGATTAACAATGTCTAGGAACTGAGTAAACATATTTGTGATAGTCTCATTAGGCTTTATTTTGAATGTCTCATACTCTTGTGTGAGTCGTGAGATTTTGGACTCCTTCACTTGTGAAGTACCTTCATGAGTAATCTCAAGAAGTTTTCTAAACTTCGTTTGACATGACACATGTTGAAACTCTATTGAACTTAGTTCTATCTACAGCACAAAATAAAGCATTGATGGCTTTTGCATCAAGATTAGCATGTTTCTTTTCACTGTCGATATTGTTGTCAAATGGTTTCTCAACGAGATCAACATCTACCGTAATAGGTAGTGGCTTCTTATAACCATTTATGACAATTGACCATAAATCAAAATCAAGAGACTTGAGGTAGAAGCTCATCCGTGTCTTCCAGTACGTGTAGTTTATGCCATCAAATAGGGGTGGTCTATTTATTGAATGGCTTTCACCATTGCTTGGATATATGGATGGCATATATCAAGGAGTGTAAATTTCGACTAGAGATAACTGAGCTCTAATACCAATTGTAGGATCGATGGCACCTTTAGAGGGGATGAATAGAGTGTAGCAAAAAATAATTACCAACTAAAAATTATCTATGTAGGTGAAGCAAAATATAAAATATAAATGCAAGTAAAGCAATAAGTAATGAAGACAAGAAAGCAATACGCAAAGACAGCAGGTTTATACTGTTTTCCCTCTGAGAGGACTAGTCCAGTTCGCGAGAACTCTCATTCGCTATAATTCAATATTTTGAATAGAGATTACACTGTGTGCTTTACTCCGAAGAACACGCCAACTTCAACGTCGTCGTATTTTTATCCGAAGCCCACGATCAAACTTCAATAACACATTTTTTGAGAAAAGCTTTTATACGCTAAGCTTTGTACAACTCGAATACTCCTAATTGGAAACCACCAGCACTAGAAGGATGGGAGTTGTCTTGGGGATTTGAAGATTGAAGCTCTGTAACTTGAATAGAAAGCTTAGGAATTGATAGAGAAGATGAAGAATGAATGGGCGTTTAGAAATAGAAATTTGTTCACTTTTTATAGGAATTTTGAGACAGAGTTTGGGTAGAACTCGGTAGGCTAACGTTCATATGTTTTAACGTTTAAGATCCAAAAGAATAGGTAAGGCATCTGACCAGGAGAAATCTTGGGTGACCGACTTCAGTCCGAGTTCGGTTAGAACTCTGGCCGAGTTCGGTTGCCAGGGATTCTGGTCAACTTGGTTTGATTTGGCTTTTGGATATTGATTCAGTTTGTGTCAAGAATTGGATCAAGTAATTGGATAAGGGATAAAAATTCTAAATGCCAGTGATCCCGACTCACAATGTAATCTAGACTCAATAAAAAAAAGACAGAATAAATATGAAAATTAGCTAAGACGAAATCTGCACACTTCTATTTCCTTTCTTATCAAGTTCGGAGTTTAAGTCAATTATCGAAATCAGTTTGACCATGGTTTAATGGGCCAACATTGTGAACTTAGTGTCAATGACACAAACTCCTGACGCCACGTCTCGTGCCAAGCACGGTGTCTTCGTTGCAGCCAAATCTTAGGTCCAAACATTGTGTTGCAAATCGTACACACATTCAAGTCGACTCATTCCAAAGGCAAATACACGCAGATCGTCGCTATTATGCCGACTCATCTATATGAAGAGGTCACTAGCAATGTCAAGCTGTCACGGACTATAGTTGGGTTAGATGGTGACCCTTTTTGCGTCGGATAGCAAGTCCTATACAAAAGCTTTCGAATCACTCGTGCCGATTCATTGCTGGCGTAGGCTATAACTCGTTCCTACCGGTTCAATTCATTGCTGGCAACCGATTGAGGAACTACATTTTGTGCACCAGTTGTCCAATGACCATGCAGATTCAATTTGATTTACCATGTCCTGTATTATGCATGTGTCATGTCATGTTTCATGTCTTATTTTATGTTTTATTCATGTCATGTACCATGTATTATTTCATGTCTTGTTTTATGTCTTAATTCATGTTCAACTTGACCAATTTGTGTTCTTTGAAGTGCCCATGAACTTTGTTATACACTAGACGACGGGTCTAATACCGTGGGGTCGTGCACGTGTTCGACTTGAACAACTGTGTTCTTGAGTACTCCAACTCTTTGCTTTGACCCGTATGATACGACTTAACCCGTGGGACGAGCAAAGGTTACGCCAAGCCTTGCACTGTGGAGAAGTGTATTAAAACTGGTGGGACAATTATGCTATGCAAAGCATTGGACAGTAGGACCGTTCATGCTTTACTTAGTAATTTCATCGTCCGACACCTATGACTGTGCAGTACATAGTCTTTGTGGCAACATATACCAACTTTCCTTCACCCAAGCCATGGGATGAAGGACCAAGTGTCCATTTTGAAAACTCGTCGTACATATTTCTAAGCCGACCGTGGGGCCTTTCCATATTCTAACTCGTTAAAACACAAGTTGGGATTATTCCCTTAGCTATGTGGATTCGTCACTTTTATTATCAAGCCTACCTGTGCAGTTGAAAACTTTCAATTTATTATGTGAAGGCCAAGCTGAGGTAAGATTATCGAAGCTACCGCTGTCACGACCCGCACCCGGTATAGGGGCACAAGTACATGGGTACGTCCAGCCTACGCCGCAACATTGACGGTAGAACGCTGTATTGGTCACTATCTATCAATCTCATGCAGTTATTTAATATACCTGTCATAGATCTCGACAAGTATAATAGATAACACTGAAAACTCAATCACAATCTAAAGCACGATAAGATATCAAAGAAGTCTAAATACTACAATGTCTAACAACGATAACTACTGAATATAAAATCCAAATACAAGTATCAAATACAATAACAAAATCTCCATTTTATTACAAACCAGAAGTTCTAACAGAGAATCTAAGACAAGTCAAGCTAGTAACTAAGTCTCCCGGTAATCACTCCTGAGAATCAGGACCCATGGTCGCTAATCCCTCCTCGGATCCGTAGTAAGTGGGACACAGATCCCTTGAGCAATCGTCTGAAAAATATATCCAGTCAGAATGGAACAAGCACATCTCCTCTAGCAGTTCCAAATAAATAAAGACTATAAAAAAGTTATAGAAAGTAATACTTGATGAACATGAAAAAGTGAGATAGGAAATAAAATAGGCAGCAGTTTAATTAAAGTACAAGGAAAGTAAATACGATAATTAGAGGAACATGATATTAGAGACTGTAAATAGAATAACTGAACTAGAATAGATGTGATGTGAGTCTATACAGTACAATGTGAGTCCAGTGTGAATCCAGTGTGAGTCCAGTACAAGACACTAAACCAGTGTATTTTGAAATACTGCTTTTAATATGTAAATGGCTAGGGGTAATATGGCTCATCGCACACTTGGCAAGTGTGCGACTGCTATCATTCTAGATTAGACCAGTAGGGGTGATTCCAGTATGGTTGGGAATGTTTACATGTCTACTCGAGTATTTCTCCGTCCCGACAAGTTCAAGTGAATCCATAACCTGACACGTAAAGCGAGTACAAATCTAGACAGAATAATGTAATGCCAGTAGGTGATTCCAGTAGGATGATTCCAGTGAGTGATTCCAGAAATAGAGGCCAGATAAGTAAGGTATGTGTGTCGCATGCAACGGATCCAAAAATACCAATCTGTGTTGTGTCAGAGAATCAAACAGAACTATACTAGAAGCTAAATCATAATAATCATCAAATAAATAAAAACTATCAGAGAATGTAGCCTTTCGTACAAAGCAATGAATGAGGATCGATGCCCAAAGTGGTGTCACAAAGACCTATATTTGAGATATACAGGATTATTTATTGTTCTAGAGTAAACAGTGAAACTACATGCATTTATTTATATGCTTCTAGGCCTTTCTAAGTCAAACTAAGTCAAAGCTAGTCAAAACTAGGTTCCCAGGGTCAAACTAGGTTAATTTAACTTGAAGGTTGACTTTTAGGGTCAAACTAGGTAACATTGGTTAATCGAGTCAAATCTAGGCTAAGTATCAATATATATAGCTATACCCTTTCATATATGTCATTATACTACGATTCTAATATACCTATATACAGGTCAATTTGATCAGTCATACATCCCCTATGTACAGGTCCCTTGTCCACTCTCCAAACTCTGTTATACCCATCCTGAGTACCCAGTTTCCTATTTTCATCCTCATTGTTCCTACTTACCTATTGTTCTCAGGTTTTAGACTGCTACTGAACCCCTTTATCCTCATGACTGACCATAGTAAGTTTTATAACTAATATAGGCAAATCCTAATTAACTATCCTAGGACAATCCCTTCACATATACAGTTACTACTACTGTATATGCAATCAAGACTAGCTGTCCCATATCAATACCATAATCCTCTCTATTTTCTACTGCCATACCCCTCTTCCTAGACACTCTTCCCATACTCATATAGGACAGGCACATCCTAACTCACACACACATTCATGGCCTTCATCAAAAACTGAACAAATAAGGTAGTAGACAGAACAGAAACAATTTAGGTAGTTTGATGCATTCCTGATGCATGACATGACATTTAGTCAAAAGGACAGAACAAAAATAGTCCACAGGCTAAACATGGTACATGGACTATACTAAAGACTTGGGACTGAAAACTTAAACATAAATGATACTAAAACAAGCAGGGACAGTGATCCCAAACCTGGCCTATCCCTCTAAATCACTCACATACTTAGGGACAGTGATACCAAACCTTCTCTCACACTATTGCTACTGCAGGGGGCTCAAGCAGGGATCCCAAGTCCCTTCACTCCACTACTTCTCCTTTCTAATAACCATTTACTGATACATGCATTAGCAGTGACTTGATATAAAACATGAAGGTCTGATACTCATAGACCTCTTCTAATTCATACCTATCAACTACAAGGTTAAATATAAGGTATCCTTGTGACTGATACATACCCTTTATATTGTTGATACCTATATGTATCATTGTCTCCACTGCCAACATGAGAGCAGGAAACCCCTACTCATCCAAATACCCCTACTACTTATACCATAAGATAGCTCTCTAACCCGAGCCCCAAAATCCTATACTCTTACTTACTGAGACTGATACCCATCTACTGTGTAAACTAGGCAATGATTGAACAAGGAAGATTAAGCAGGGATTGAACATCAAAGTTCAAATAGGGCTGATACATAGTGAAATGAATGATCATACAAAATATGTACTGGTACTTAACTGGGCCGATCCTTGACTGAACAAGTGGCCTAAGGTTACTAAGGGTCTGTCATAATTCAGAGTACAGAACATAACATATATTAATGACTGAACCGAAAAAGTTGCAATGACTGAATCAAATAGGTTAGTGAAACCATTGGTATAACAACTGTGGCAGTCCTGTATCATGAAGGTTGCAATATCAGGAGACACAAGCCTATACACTAATAAGGAAAGAAGGACTGGCCATTAAAGGAACAGTGATAAGACAAGTGATAGACAGAACATGAGGAAACAAAGAACATAACAGTGAACAAAAGTTCAAAACAAAACCCCCAAACCAACATTGATCAACCAAATTAAACCCAAATCATGAGTTAATCATCCTACATTGCTAATACATATATAACCAATATAAATACCTAATAAAAACTGAAATTTAAGTATCAAAAGCCCAATGAGTCATTTCATCAAACACTTGATATGGGTATCTAATACTCTCGCGATACGCACCCCAAATGGATCCAAACTTGACCCAAATCATTTCTAATACAATGTGGACCCTAAGTGAATGCATCTACACTAATGAATTGGAAATTAAAGGGTTTAGAGGGCTCTTACCACTTGAGAGATAGATTCTCAAGAAACAAAACTTAGATCTAATCTCCACCAAGCTCCAATGGCCAAATTGCTCCAAATGTCCTCTCTTCAGGGAGAAGAGTTTGCAATTGATTTGAGAGAATTTGGACTCAATTTGGGAGATAGAGAAAATTTGGGGAAGAACACAAATTAGTGTTAGGGTTTGTAATAAAAGGTGAAAGAAGGAGGGTTGTATGCTATTAATAGCAAGGGGAATCCCTAATGTGGCCGGCCATGGGTGTGGCTAGCATTTGGTTTGGGTGAAAATGCCTAAAAGTCCCTTTTTATTTGTCATGACAATCCCCTTTGATAAAGGCCCAAACTAACTTATTGTTTTAAGTCAAAAATAGGTTCTAAATGGTTTCTAGTTAGCTTAGAGTCTAACTAACTAATTAAAAATAAATTTAAGGTTTGTCTAATCTCACTAACTAGGTTTTCTTGTTCATGACTAACATCTAACCAATGTGGTTCTAAGATTTTACCAATTTATGATACCAATACAATATATTAATAAATGATATATACAAATAACCAAAATTTTACAAATGACCAAAATACCCTTATTCTAGAATATAATAGTGAAAAATCTACCCCCATAGAAAAATTTTGTCCTTAAAATTTAAAGCTGGTCGCACTCCTTCTAGGTCAAACCTCCAACAATCAAAGTTAAGAAATTTCTATCTAACATCATGCAAGATCATGGTCCTACTGGTCGTGATTTCACAGTCTCAACAGAATCACTAAACTATCTAGCACAACACAAAATTTAATGATAGGTACTAATGGAATCACACAATCAAGATGTAAAAGAAGGATAGAAAAAGACAAACCTGCTAACCCGTCATCCATAGCGTCGGCCTCCTCAACCGTCAGCGCAAAAGCCCTACCCCTCTGGGGTATATCCCTCGGATGGTGCGGGGCGTGGTGTTGCACCACAGGTGGCCTAGCTCCCTCTCTCTGACCCTGTGCTCTGCCAAATGGAGGTGCGGTAGAGCAATCCTTCATCTGGTGAGCAGCGGATCCACAGAACAAATACACCTTCAGCCTTTTTCTACAAACATCCCAAGCGTGTCCACTTCCTGCAGTAGGCACAAGTGGGCATCCTCTGGTCCTATCCCCGAGGCTGATGCTGCACCTATTGTCTAAGTGGTGCCAATAGCTGCTGGGGCTGGTGTACTGCCTTCTGCACAAAGGGACGTTTTGTACTACCGCTCGCACCTCCCGAATCATCTCTGCCTCTCTTGGACTTTAGCTCCAAGTCATCCTCAGCTGCAAGAGCGCCCGCCAAAATCTGCTCAAAAGTAGCATCGCGGTCACTCTTGGTCAATGACTTGACCTTCTTAACCAAGCCTTTCCGAAACTTTCTAGCCTTCGCCATATCACTCAGCCCTTCCATGAATCTGCCCAGATGGCAGAACTCCCCAGCAAACTCCTCTACTGTCCTGTTCCCTTGGACAAGGCTCTCGAACTGACTCTCTGAAGCACTGAGAGCCACATCCGGGAAGAAATTTTCTTTAAAAAGCTTCTTGAAAGCCTCCCAAGTCTGCCCTTTAACTCCGACCCTCAGATCGATACGGTACCAAGTCGAGGCAAGGTCGAACATCTGGCTGTCCGGTGCCTCAATCTACAGACTGCTAGGAATCTGTGCCAGATGATAGATCCCCTCGATATGCTCAATCCAGTCGTCTGTATACAAGATACCCTCCATACCGTAGAAGTTCTTGGGCCGCATCTTCTAAAAATCGATGATTGTGCCCGGCCTCGGATGCTCAGCCTGACCTTCCGGTGGCTGGACTTAAGTCACCCTCTTAACTGCCGTCATTGTCACTTGGTGAGCATTCTCAATGTCCTACCTCATGTCTTTTGACTGATGGTGCTGAGCATCCATCATCTCTCTGAAGAGCATAGCATCCACCGGAGCAGGAGGTGGTGGTGAAGGCTAAAAAATATTAAGAATGACTGGAGAAATCCTCAAAACGGGTGGAAAATGACCCCCAAAAGTAGCAGATACTCCTACGTGAGCAGATGTAAGGAGCGGAGCAGTCCCAACTATATGCTGAATCAAACGAGAGGTAGTAGACCTCTCTGTAGCAGTGTTTGGGACAGAGCGCTGTGATCGGGTCTTTGGCGACATCCTGGAGACAGATCAGCAAAGGAATCAATAACGGAACAAGGATGATATTATCAAGAATGACAGGTATGAAATTAGATTATTCATAATTGAAAAAATGTCAGTAGATTCAAATCCATGGAAATTCTTAGTTTTGATTGAGTATTCTCTCAGTATATAGCCTATTCCTTATCTCTTATCACAGACTCGCAGTAGTACAACTAAATTTTCGTACTACCACGACATCGTATAATGCGAATCTCGACCTGCATGGGCTACCACTAAAAATGTGTCATGACCCGCACTCGGTATAGGGGCACGAGTACGTAGGTACGTCCAGCCTACGCCGCAACATCGGTGGTAGAATGCTGTATTAGTCACTATCTATCAATCTCATGCAATTATATAATGTACCTGTCATAGATCTCAAGTTCGAATGGAGGACAAGTATAATAGATAACACTGAAAACTCAATCACAATCTAAAGCACGATAAGATATCAAAGAAGTCTAAATACTACAAAGTCTAACGACAACAACTACTGAATATAAAATCCAAATACAAGTCTCAAATACAATAACAAAATCTCTATTTTGTTACAAACCAGAAGTTCTAACAAAGAATCTAAACAAGTCAAGCTAGTAACTAAGTATCTCGATGCTTACTCCTGAAAATTAGGACCCATGGTCGCTAACCCCTCGGATCTAAGTGGAACACTGATCCCCTGAGCAATCGTCTGAAAAATATATCCAGTCAGGATGGAACGAACACATCTCCTCTAGCAGTTCCAAATAAATGATAAAGACTATAAAACAGTTATAGAAAGTAATACTTGATGAACATAAAAAAGTGAGACAAAAAATAAAATAGGCAGCAGTTTAATTAAAGTACAAGGAAAGTAAATACGAGAATCAGAGGAACATGGTATTGGACACTGTAAATAGAATAACTGAACTAGAATAGATGTGATGTGAGTCCAGATAGTACAATATAAATCCAGTGTGAGTCCAGTACAAGACACTAAACTAGTGTGTTTTGAAATACCGCTTTCGATATATAAACGACTAGGGGTAAGTATGGCTCATCGCATACTTGGCAAGTGTGCAATTGCTATCATTCCAGATTAGACCAGTAGGGGTGATTCCAGTATGATTGGGAATGTTTACATGTCTACTTGAGTATTTTCCCACCCCGACAAGTACAAGTGAATCCATAACCCGACACGTAAAGCGAGTACAAGTCCAGCCAGAACAATGTGATGCCAGTAGGTGATTCCAGTAGGGTGATTCCAGTGAGTGATTCCAGAAATTGAGGCCAGACAAGTAAGGTATGTATTCGCATGCAATGGATCCAGAAATATCAATTCGTGTTGTGTCAGAGAATCACATAGAACTATACTAGAAGATGAATCATAATAATAATAATCAAATAGATGAAAACAATCAAAGAATGTACTCACCTGTCGTCCAAAGCAATGAATGAGGATCGATGCCTAAATTGGTGTCACACAAATCTATATTTGAGATATACAGAGTTATTTATTGTTCTAGAGCAAATAGTGAATCTACATGCATTTATTTGTATGCTTCTAGGCCTTCTCTAAGTCAATACAAGTCAAACTAAGTCAAAGCTAGTCAAAATTAGGTTCCCGGTGTCAAACTAGGTCGATTTGACTTGAAGCTTGACTTTCAGGGTCAAACTAGGAAACCTTGGTTAATCGAGTCAAATCTAGGCTAAGTATCAATATATTTAACTATACCCTTTCATATATGTCATTACACTACCATTCTAAGATACCTATATTAATATCTTTTACCCTATACTTATTCTTTATCTTACATTAAAATATATCCCTATCCTAACAATTTATCATATCCACATATCCCTTCCTCATGGGTACACTATAGGATATTTATCTATGATACTTGATACCAAGATACAAAATCCAAATAGGGGATCCCAGATACCTATTGGCATGAATATGAGTCTAACTGCTTATATATACTTTCCCTTCTTTGCCAACTGCTAACAGTAGTTGGTACCACTACTGCAGCTTCTTTCCAATTTCCCACTCACTGGACACTAACCTATACATTTTATTACCACTCTTCTCTCCTCTCTAACTGCCTTCACTGACACTAAACACTCTTCCCTACTCTGTCCGACAATAGTTGCTCTAACCTCTACTTCTTTTAATTCCTGCCTATTTACTTACCTGTGCCCAACTGTTGTCCAACCAAAATACCCTCATGCAGTAGGCTTGTCACTGCTGCTATTACATCAGTAGGAAATAGACTGATCGGTCACACATTGTAACGCCTCAGTCCCAAAATATGTAAGACTAGGAACGTAGACATGCCAGTTGTATACATACGAAGTATACTCCAATATATGGAAATCTCGTATGAATACATAAGCTGTAAAATACAGTAGAACCATAACTAATCTCATCTACACAAAAATAAATGAATAAAAGATGTCATATAATGATAATGAATTGTCTTGATACAATATGTTGGGCGGAGACAAATCCACTACCAACAAGTAAAGGAAAAATACATGAGAAAAAAATAATTTTTGGCGAGCGAAGCGAAGACGATCCAAGTGCAATCACGAAGGAATAGCGATGGTCACGGCTAGAGCTAGAACACCTGCGAAAGACAAGAGCACACACCTGGAGGGATAACCAGGTCCTCAGAGGGACGTAACAAGACACATAATATCATCCCATATAAACTGAATAAATATTGCTCAAATAAATAAGTCAATTGAATTATAATATAGTCCAATACACACCTATTGAACGAGCGTACCATCCCCCCAACCAAACAAGGATAGAAGATGGTAAACTAATTCACGGTGACATATCTTTCCATGCTATGAATCCAATATGGTATCCGGACCCCCAACAAGGTTCAATACCTTCTCATCGAAGTAGTAAGTCACACCTACAACCAAACAAGGACAAGATGTGACGAACTAATCCGCGATAAGTTATTGTTCCAAGCCACGGTCAGATACAAGTACCCAAACCAAAAGTACTCGTACCTAACGGATAAAGTAGTCTAACTATTCTAAGTGAAATACATTTAAGAACAATCCTTCCTACGCATGGGCCCTGACTAATGGGATCGGCATGGTCCCCCCATAGGGCACCAGAGGCCCAATCAATAAGAGCATAATGTTCTGCAGAACGTCAGTGGCCGTCAGTAATGATGGGTCATCAACCCCGTATCTCCAACGGAGCTTCCTGGTCACAAGGGAAAGTGCATCGAAGCCCATACGCTAAGGAATTATCCTCCACGCCCAATGCCTACTATGTTGTATCCACAACAGAGAACCTCTATAACCGCTAAGTCAAACTAGCATACAATCTCTATTAGAGGTTATTCCTATCGTACGGCTTATACGTACCGGTGGCCAGCCAGTCACGCATGTCCATGTTCTACATGCGATACACAACTTCGTGGTACGTGTCAAGGCCAATGAATGCAACACACAAAGGTGGTCCCTTAAATATAGGTTTAATGTGTAAGAAAAATAATACATAGCAGAAAATATAAATGAACATTAAGTTCTAACAGGTTATGCCATGTATCACAGTTTATTTTGCATCAAGAAAATAAATAATGCATGAAATATGAGCTAAAATAAATAAACAACAAATGGCAAGGTGTCTTGCCTGGTAGGACGCCTGGGGTGCTGCAATGATCAAGCTGGCATGGAGTTATGACTTCGGTGCAACAACTATGCAAGGTGACCTCTGATGGTGGCACGGACAGTTCCATTGGGTTTAGAAGGGTCAAATTAGTTAGGGTGGACATAAGTTAGTACGGATTTGGTGACAGAACAGGAATAAGAGGATTTAGTCACGGACTGGAGGAAATCGAAGAAAATAATATATACAAATTTAGAAAACTATTTATAATAATCGAAAACTAGTTTGAGACTAAATAATTATTGAAAAATACTTAAAGTCAAGAAAAATCATTTGTGGCAAAAAAACTCTAAGTTCGTCGAAAATAGAATTGGTAGAAAACCATATTTTGTTACTTGAAAATAGTTAAATACTTATTTGAAAGTACTTAGTAATTATTCTGTAATTTGGAAACTAGGTTTTTCTTATTCAGAGTATTTATATACATACATAAACCCCAAAACAAACAACAAAATCAACAAAAACTAATTATGCCTAAATAATTTGTAGGTAAAAATTTACCTATAAAATACTATAACTAATTTAATGATATATTTCTTACAATTATTTAAACATATAGATATATATTTTTTATTCCAAAACTAAGAATAATTAAAATAATAATTAGAGACAGATATGTACCTACTGTAATCAGCAAAATATTTATTAATGAGACAAAGTAGTAATAATAACAGCAATAGAAAATAAACTAATAATAATAATAATAATAATAATAATAATAACCATAATAATAAAAATAATAATAGTAACAATAATAATAGTAATAATAATAATATTAACGATGATTATGATAATAATAATAATAATATTAATAATTAACAATAAAATAATACTAAAATAGAATAAAAACTAAGTTGGGTTTCTCTGCTGTTCTTGTCATGACCCGCACCCGCTTTTCGGATACGAGACGTGTCCAAGCCAGCCTACGCCGCAGAGTCGGCGGTAGAATGCTGTCAAGCCCGCAAGAAATAAATGCTCAAATAAAACAATATTGCTCATTCACATTTCTAGATTTATTACAACATTTACATTTAAAGGAAAAATAAAGTTTTACAATTAAAGAAATTGATGCAAATGCTTTCTATTCTAGGTTGTCTTCAGCATACCCAAGTCTTCTCCAGTGCTAAGAGTAATAGCGGCTAAACCTGAAAAATGTTGGTTATCCAGTCAGGATTGGAACAAGTACACAAACCGACGGCAATGCAAAACACAATAGAATTAACAAGACATGAAAATAGCATATGGAATATAAAAACTGTAAGAAAAATGATGACATGGCACGGTGGAAAAGTAAACAAGGAAAAACTAATAAAAGACATCTATCTAGGTGGTGTGAAATATCTGTTTCGACATGTGAACGGCTAGAGGGTAAATCCGGCATCTACACGTGCCGTGTGCAGATGCTATTGTTCACGAATAGACAACTTGGGATATTTTCTGGGTAGTCCACATGCCTACTAAGATATTTCCCCTCCCGACAACTCCGTGTGACGAGCGTGTCAACAAGCAGCAAGATATATGTATAGACATGAAATGAAAAAACTACTATGAATCGAAAAGCAATCAGAAAGTGCACTTGCCTGAGGTCCTTAGCTGGAGAAACCAACAATACTGTACCACTCGATGAGCCACAATCAGTCAACACATGCAGAAGTCATCAGATGCTGAAATAAACATTACCAACATTCTCAGAATAGTCAAATTAGATAGGATTGTCTGTCCTTAAGTCCAATTCTGGACACAGGGGCAAAACGGTAATTTCGGACAAAAACGGTGTCCGTCGTTGGACCCTTTTTGCACCGAAAAGCGTGCCAAAGTCAACGGTCTCTAAAGTCATCAAACTACATGTCTACGGATCCAGTTTTCTGATACGAACCCAACCGTATGTCCAAAGTTGGATTCCGGCAGGCCGTGTACAAAATCGTCCGTTGAGTGGGACCGCGGGGCCCGCAAAACGGTGATTTTATCCACTGTCTCAGAATCAGACCAAACATGGCATACAGGACCAGAAAAATGATACGGTTCTGTTGGTGCAAGTTTCGTCTCGATCTGACGAGCGTGCACAAAGTAATTGAGAAATTTGTAACGTGCACGATACGGTAAATTTCGACGGATACGTATCAAATTCGTCGCGCACACGCGACCAATTTGAATTCCGTCAAAGCCCACACGACCACAAAACCGTTACGCAGCTTTCGATGTTTACAGTTCATGACCACGTCGTCCGGATTGGCGTGACGCACGTCGTGTGGAGCAATTTCGTGATTTTCCAAACTGTTTTAAAAAGGGTTTTTCTCCATTTTCAAGTCTATTTATTTTAACATCTACTGATTAATAAAATAATCTAAAAACAGGGTTTGAAAGCTGGTTAGGTTGTCTAGAAGTCTGTTCAGACGGTTTTTGAATTAGGTCTATAGATTGGCGAGAAATCGCCTTCCAAGATGAGTGTCTGGACTGTGCTAATGTCCTGTTTCGGGACAGTTTCTTCTCGACTTTGCGTCGATTTCTCGACCAATATAAAGCGTATAAATACAATCTACTTGAAAGAGAATAATCTCGTATGGGTTGTGTTCATACCCGAATTCGTGGATCGATGAACGATCGAACGTACGCTTCAGAAACTCTTCGCAAAGTAGCCTCATTGGGCTACTGCCGCTGTGTTCCTCTGTTTGTGCACGCTCGCGTGCAGCTTCTCCAGCCGGCCGGCGGCACGCCCTCAGTGGCGCGCACGTGCGGGGGGTGCACCCAGGCCTGAGGTCGGGTTGGCGGTGTTGAAGTTTGCGTCGAGAGTTAGGGTTTCGAGTTACTCGATCTCTCGGCGCTCGAACTCTTCTTATACACAATTTTAAGGGATCGGTTTTGTGCTGCCTGCTAAATTCGAACTATTCGGTTCTGACTTCTGAGGGTTCTCAGCCGAGTGGGCTGGGCTGGTTGGACCATTAACTCTGGCTTGTCCAGTCAATCCGAATGTTTTCCTTTGCTGTGGGCTCGGGCTTGGGGAGAGGTTTGTTGGTGGCTTCTCTTTCTGATGCATGCTGATATTTAAAGAATTTTGTACTGTAAAAATATAGGTTTAGTTCAGGGAACACCCTGATCTTGTTTAGTCGAATGCTATTCTTCTAAATTATTACTTCTATGATTTATAGATACTTGGTCCTGTGATCTAGCAAATGAAGTGCCTTATTAAGAATCTATATCGTAAATTAAGAGGAAAATTGTATTCTAAAATATCCCTTATAACAGAAATAGCACCAATAACAAGCTATACCAATTTTTTCCTTCCACGCAGCTTACTAAATGATAGCTGTTTTGTAATATCACTGATTGATATTTTGTTCTTTGCCGTCCCAGCCCAGTGGGCAATTGGAAAGCAATGTATCTAACATTTCCACAATTCCTATATATTTATATATATATTATTATTATTTCCTAATAACACAAATTCCTAGTAAGATATTTATATACCAAATATTGTACCAATAATAACAATAATGATAATGATATTAAGAATAATAATAATAATAACAATAATGATAATAATAATAAGAATAATAATAATAATGACAATAATGATAATGATAATAAGAATAATAATAATAGTAACCAACTAAATTGTCCACTAATAGTCCTTGGTGAACATATCATACCCCATCTGGCCCTAGAATTCCGTACAGTTATTCGAAACCACCATTTAAATATTAATACAAAACTATTAAATATTTAGAAAATTTTTGTCAAGTCCTAAAAATAATTAAGAAAATATTTGTCAAGTCCTAAAAATAATTAAGAAAATATTTGTACACATATAAAATGTCTACATGGATGTATTTGGATGCACTGTATCTCTACAAGGGCTTGTGCTTGGTTTGGGTTCAGTCCAGACTAATTGGGTACGACCGGGTCTTCTACAAGTCGATAAATCCTAATGATAAATAATTAATTTAGTTATAATGGTCGTGTCACAACTTGGCCTGGTTTTCTTAGTTCGGCCATTCATATGGCTAGGTTTCCCCTGGCACGGCTAGTACACTAGTCAAGGCACACTGCTACATCTCCCGTGCCACAAATCCTAGTCGTCTAGTACTTCAAAACTCAACTATGGCTAGAGTCGTCTATCGTAATAATTAACTAAATAATCATTTATAAAAACATAATTCACCATTTTAATCAAATAAATAAAATAAAAAATATTCCAAAAAAAAATTTCGGGAAGGGGAGCTACAGTTCTTCTTAAAGAAGACTTGTAAAAAAAGAACAAAGGAGAGAGAGAGAGCTGAGAGGAAGAGAGTGAGCGGTCGGGAGAGGTGGAGAGTCGGAATTGCCGGCACGGAAGAGGTTGTGGGCGGTCTCGCGGAGGCACGACAAAGAGGGAAGAAGGGGGCGCAGGTCTCGGCCGCAAGGGCGGCGCCGACGGAGGGGTGCGCGGGCGGCGCTGACTCGCGGCCGGAGTCGAGGACTCGACACGGCCGAGTCGATGGGGCTCGGAGCGACGACGAGGTCGGGATCAGGTTAGGGTTTCGATCACTTTTGGAGATTTTGTGGCTGTGATGTTGGTTCGGCCGACCGGGGCTGCCACGAGCGGTGGTGATGGTAGTGTTGGTGAGGTGGTTTGGGGAATTTTGGCTGGTTTGGGTGGTAGCCGGCGGTCGGGGAAGGCCGCGGCGACGGTGGCGGCAGTATATGTGGGCAGGAGAAGAGGAGGCGGTGGTGTTGTCGGTTTGACAGGGAGGAGGTCGGGTGAGGGTCGTGGCGATGACGATGATATTCCGGTGGGTGGTTCGGTTGGGGTTTAGTGCTGGCGGTTGGCAATCAGGGTCGGTATGCCGGGATGGCGAGGTGGGACGGTGGCTGTGGAGGGTTTGGCTGGAATGATGGTGAAGAGGGGTTGGTTGTATGGGCGGTAGTGAACATGGGATCCAGCTTGGTGGCGAGGTGCAGCACGACACGACGGAGGATAAAGCGGTAACTAGGGTTTAGGGTTAGGGTTAGGTTCATGATTTGTCCGGAAAGATGACACAGATCTGTAGGGCAGGGGTGCATCATATCCGGGGTTGTCGGACACGATGGAGGCGGTGTATATGTAAAATAAAATAGTGAAAAGGGAAAAAATAGGGGCACCGACACGATGCACGAGATTATGGTTGGAGAAATATTTTTGTGGATGTGAGGAATTTATGGAGGAGTACCTACCTATTTATAGGATGTGGGAATTCCCAGTTGGATAAGGGTTAGGAATATTTAAAACCCAATTATATAATTCAATCTATTAATTTAAATAAATTCCATAAATTCAAATTCAAATTCAAATCTAAATTAATTTAAATCTACATAATCAAACTCAAATTAAATATAAATTCTATCCTAAATTTTAAACCATTTAAAATCAAATCCATAAAATCTAATAAAAGATCTAAATTGCCACAATACTTTCAAAATATATTTTCCAAAAATACTAATAATAAAAATTTTGAAAATAATAAATATTTTTAAATATCTTTTTGAATAATAAAATATTAATATTAATAAATTTCAAAAATTACATTTTTATTTAATGATAAACTAATAAAATATTTATGAAATATATGTACGCTCACATATATTCGCACTCGTCGAACAATTTCGAAAAACGAACTTTCACGCACGACGTACAATACGACTATGCGACGTACAATACAAAATTTTAAATCAGTACCAAATTTAATAATAAAAAAATAGTAGAAATTTAGGGGTTTTACATCCTACCCAACTTAAAAAAATTTCGTTCTCGAAATTAAGAATTAGTAGGGGGGAGAAGACACAAGGGGGGTATCGATGGGGAACAAACAATGACAATGTTTCAACAAAATCATGTCGTAAAGAATCATGATCTAAATCATAGAATTTAACACGGGTATGGTTATGAGGGTCGCGAGTTAAGGCACGAATAGAAGATTAAGGGTTTAAAGTTAGTAATGATATCATGCAAAGGAATGATATCAAGAGAAAAATGAGAGGCCTAAAGGATATGTTTTGAAAGTAAGTAGAGGGCACGATTTAAGTGAGCGAATTAGGGTTACGTCTAAATTAAGCGATGTGGAAGGTTCATGATAGCGAATATAGGACCAAGAAAAGGATGAGTGGTTTAGGATTAAGATATAGCAACATCGAGTGAGAATGGTCATAGTCGATAGGAAAGCTAGAGGAAGTTCTAGTACAACGCCTTCGTCCTTCTAAAATAGGTGAAGGCAAAATCAATATAGAGTTCGAAGCAGGCATTATCGAATACGAATACGTGATTCAAAGACGATCGAATAATTTTAAAGAAATTGTCAAGGTAGTCATGGATGGGATTCTAGAGGACAAGTTTAGCTATGTCCCCATCCACGTAGAACGATAGATAAAAGCGAACCAAAGTGCACTCGGTTGATCAGACCATCATGCACCGATTCTGATTAGACAATATGTTAGTGGGTGCGACCCAATTAACATATGTCTTGGACAAGCTTGATAAAGGAATAAGCTTACAAAAACTAGGCTACATTAGCATCATTAGTCAAATGGTAAATACATTGGCACGAGAGATTAAGATTGAAATAAAGAACCAATATGAATAGTCTAAGTGTCGTAAAAATCTAAGTCTTGTTTATTCCTATACGATCAGTCTACGGTTTATTGTCCAAGGCTTGGTTGACCAAATGGGTTAAATCGCTCCAGTCACTATAGTCTAGATAATCCTATTTGTATTGTCCTTAATGGTCAAGGGTGTGTCAGGTCGTGGGGTATTCTACCCAACTTAAAATTTTTAGCTAAGGGTGTTTGGGACATCTAACTAGTAGGATCAATCTCTAGCAAGCACGAAGGGAAGATAAGAATAATGATAGAAGGAGTCAAGCAAGATGCAATCGATAAGTCGATCGAATATGGAATCGAGGAAAAAGGTCAAGTATGTGAATGAGATCCTAGACTTCTAATCCTATTCGCAGGCTTGCTTGGTACGGTAAAGTAACCAAACAATTTATCTTGACCTGCATGGGCCACCACAAAAATATGTAACACCCCAGTCCCAAAATAAGTAGGACTAGGAACGTAGACATGCCAGCTTTATACATACGAAGTACACTCCAATATATAGAAACCTCGTATGAATACATAAGCTGTAAAATACAGTAGAACCATAACTAATCTCATCCACACAAAAATAAATGAATAAAAGATGCCATATAATGATAATGAATTGTCTTAATATAATATGTTAGGCGAAGACAAATCCACTACCAACAAGTAAAGAAAAAATACATAAGAAAATAAATAATTTTTGGCGAACGAAGCGAAGACGATCCAAGTGCAATCATGAAGGAATAGCGACGATCACGGCTAGAGCTAGAACACCTGCGAAAGATAAGAGCACACATCTGGAGTGATAACCAGGTCTTCAGAGGGACGTAACAAGATACATAATATCATGCCATATAAACTGAATAAATATTGCTCAAATAAATAAGTCAATTGAATTATAACATGGTCCAATACACACCTATTGAACGAGCGTACCATCCCTCCAACCAAACAAGGACAGGAGATGGTAAACTAATTCATGGTGACGTATCTTTCCATGCAATGAATCCAATATAGTATCCGGACCCCAACAAGGTTCAATACCTTCTCATCGAAGTAGTAAGTCACACCTACAACCAAATAAGGACAAGATATGACAAACTAATCTGTGACAAGTTATTGTTCCAAGCCATGGTCAGATATAAGTACCCAAACCAAAAGTACTTATACCTAACGGATAAGGTAGTATAACCATTCTAAGTGAAATGTATTTAAGAACAATCCTTCCTACGCATGGGCCCTGGCTAATGGGATCGGCATGGTCCCCCTTTGGGGCACCAGGTGCTCAATTAATAAGGGCATAACGTTCCATAGAACGTCAGTGGCCATCAGTAATCATGGATCATCAAGCCCGTATCTCCAGCGGAGCTTCCGGGTCACAAGGGAAAGTGCATCGAAGCCCATACGCTAAGGAATTGTCCTTCCCGCCCAATGCCTATTATGTTGTATCCACAACAGAGAACCTCTTTAACCACTAAGTGAAACTAGCATGCAATCTCTATTAGCGATTATTCCTATCGTACGGCTTATACGCACCGGTGGCCAGCCAGTCATGCTTGTCCGTATTCTACATGCGATACCCAACTTCGTGGTACAACGTGTCAAGGCTAATGAATGCAACACACAAAGGTGGTCCCTTAAATCTAGGTTTAATGTGTAAAAAAAATAATACATAGCAGAAAATATAAATGAACAGTAAGTTCTAACAGGTTATGCCATGTATTACAGTTTATTTTCATAAAGAAAATAAATAATGCTTAAAATATGAGCTAAAATAAATAAACAACAAATAGCAAGGTGTCTTGCCTGGTAGGACGCCTGGGGTGCTGCAATGGTCAAGTTGGCATGGAGTTATGACTTCGGTGTAGCAACTATGCAAGGTAACCTCTGATGGTGGCACGGACAGTTCCATTGGGTCCAGAAGGGTCAAATTAGTTAGGGTGGACATAAGGTAGTACGGATTTGGTGACAGAACATGAATAAGCGGATTTAGTCACGGACTGGAGGAAATCGAAGGAAATAATATATATAGAAATTTAGAAAACTATTTATAATAATCGAAAACTAGTTTGAGTCTAAATAATTATTGAAAAGTACTTAAAGTCAAGAAAAATCATTTGTGGCTAAAAAACTCTAAGTTCGTCGAAAATAGAATTGGTAGAAACCATATTTTGTTACTTGAAAATAGTTAAATACTTATTTGAAAGTACTTAGTAATTATTCTGTAATTTGGAAACTAGGTTTTTCTTATTCAGAGTATTTATATAAATACATATAACCTCAAAACAAATAAACAAAAAAATCAACAAAAACTAATTTTGCCAAAATAATTTGTAGGTAAACATTTACCTATAAAATACTATAACTAATTTAATAATATATTTCTTACTTAAACATATAGATATATATATATATATATATATATATATATATATATATTCCAAAACTAAGAATAATTAAAATAATAATTAGAGACAGATATCTACCTACTGTAATCAGCAAAATATTTATTAATAAAACAAAGTAGTAATAATAACAGTAATAGAAAATAAACTAATAATAATAATAATAATAATAATAATAACCATAATAATAATAATAATAATAATAGTAATAATAATAATGGTAATAATAATAATATTAATGATGATTATGATAATAATAATGATAATTTTAATAATTAACAAAATAATACTAAAATGAAATAAAAACGAAGTTGTGTTTCTCTGCTGTTCTTCTTAAAGAAGACTTGTAAAAAAAAGAACAAAGGAGAGAGAGAGAGCTGAGAGGAAGGGAGCGAGCGGTCGGGAGAGGTGGTGGAGAGTCGGAGTCGCCGGTGGCGGAAGAGGTCGTGGGCGGTCTCGCGGAGGCACGTCGAATAGGAAAGAAGGGGGCGTAGGTCTCGACCGCAAGGGCGGCGCTGGCGGAGAGGTACGCGGGCAACGCTGACTCGCGGCCGGAGTCGAGGACTCGATACGGCGGAGTCGATGGGGCTCGGAGCGGCGACGAGGTCAGGATCAGGTGCGCGGATGGCGCTGACGCGCGGCCGAAGTCGAGGACTGGACACGACGGAGTCGATGGGGCTCGGAGCGGCGACGAGGTCGGGATCAGGTTAGGGTTTCGATCACTTTTGGAGATTTGGTGGCTGTGATGTTGGTTCGGCCGGCAGCGGGCTGCCACGAGCGGTAGTGATGGTAATGTTGGTGAGGTGGTTTAGGGAATTTCGGCTGGTTTGGGTGGTAGTTGGCGGCTGAAGAAGGCCGCGGTGATGGTGGCGGCAGTATATGTGGACAGGAGAAGAGGAGGCGGTGGTGTTGTCGGTTTGACAGGAAGGAGGTCGGGTGAGGGTCGGCGATGACGATGATGTTCCAGTGGGTGGTTCGGTTGGGGTTTAGTGGTGGCGGTTGGCAATCAGGGTCGGTACGCCGGGATGGCAAGGTGGGATGGTGGCTGTGGAGGGTTTGGCTTGGACGATGGTGAAGAGGGGTTGGTTGTATGGGTGGTGGTGAACATGGGATCCAGCTTGGTGGCGAGGTGCAGCACGACACGACAGAGGATGAAGCGGTAACTAGGGTTTAGGGTTAGGGTTAGGTTCATGATGTGTCCGGGAAGATGACACAGATCTGTGGGGCAGGGGTGCATCATGTCCGGGGTTGTCGGACACGATAGAGGCGATGTATATGTAAAATAAAATAATAAAAAGGGAAAAAATAGGGGCATGGACCCGATGCACAGGATTATGGTTGGAGAAATATTTTTGTGGATGTGAGAAATTTATGAAGGAGTACCTGCCTATTTATAGGATATAGGAATTCCATGTTGGATAAGGGTTAGGAATATTTTAAAATCCAATTAGATAATTCAATCTATTAATTTAAATAAATTCCATAAATTCAAATCCAAATCTAAATTAATTTAAATCTAGATAATCAAACTCAAATTAAATATATATATTCTATCCTAAATTTTAAACCATTTAAAATCAAACCATAAAATCTAATAAAAGATTTAAATTGCCACAATACTTTCAAAATACATTTTCCAAAAATACTAATAATAAAAATTTCAAAAATAATAAATATTTTTAAATATCTTTTTGAATAATAAAATATTAATATTAATAAATTTCAAAAATTACATTTTTATTTAATAATAAACTAATAAAATATTTATGAAATATATGTACGCTCGCAACTATTCGCAATCGTCGAGCAATTTCGAAAAACGAACTTTCGCGCACGACGTACAATACGACTATGCGACGTACAATACAAAATTTTAAATCAGTACCAAATTTAATAATAAAAAAATAGTAGAAATTTAGGGATTTTATACACATCCCTTATGTACAGGTCCCTTTATCCACTCTCCAAACTCTGTTACACCCATCTTGGGTACCCAGTTTCCTTTTCATCCTCATTGTTCCTACTTACCTATTGTTCTCAGGTTTTAGACTGCTACTACTACTGAACCCATTTATCCTCATGACTAACCATACCAAGTTATATAACTGATATAGGCAAATCCGAATTAACTGTCCTAGGCCAATCCCTTCACATATATAGTTACTACTACTGCATATGCAATCAAGCCTAGATGTCCCATATCAATACCCTTACTCCTTTCTATTTGCTACTGCCATGCCCCTTTTCCTAGACACTCTTCCTACACTCACATAGGACAGGCACATCCTAACTTATACACACATTCATGGCCTTCATCAAAAACTGAACAAATAAGGTAGTGGACAGATCAGAAAAAATTTAGGTAGTTTGATGCATTCCTGATGTAGGGCAGGGCAGTGCATTTAGTCAAAAGGACAGAACAAAAATAGTCCAAAGGCTAAACATGGTACATGGACTACACTAAAGACTTGGGACTGAAAGCTTAAACATGAATGATACTAAAACAAGCTTACTATTAAAGTATAGATGAATGGATAAACATATGGTAATGAGGACCAATTATGAAAGGGGACTGTCAACATCAATATATATAGGTCTGAGTATTAAATAGAGTGGGGACTGAATCAAAGATGCATTGCAATTGAACCTTACCATGGGTACAAAGGAGAATACCAAGGGAATGGAAATGAACCTCAAACCTGGCATCTCTCTCTAAATCACTCACATACTTAGGGACAGTGATCCCAAACCTTTTCTCATACTACTGCTACTGTAGGGGGCTCAAGCAGGGATTCCAAGTCCCTTCACTCCACTACTTATCCTTCCCTATAACTATTTACTGATACATGCATTAGCAATGACTTGATACAAAACATGAAGGTCGGATACTCATAGGCCTCTTCTAATTCATACCTATTAACTACATGGCTAAATACAAGGTATCCTTATGACTGATACATACCCTTTATATTGTTGATACCTATATATATCCTTGTCTCCATTGCCAACATAAGAGCAGGAAACCCCCACTCATCCAAATACCCCTGCTACTTATACCATCAGATAGCTCTCTAACCTGAGCCCCAAAATCCTATACTCTTACTTACTTTGACTGATACCCATCTACTATGTAAACAAGGTAATAACTGAACAAGTAAGAATAAACAGGGACTGAACATCAAAGTTCAAATAGGGCTGATACATAGTAAAATAAATGATCATACAAAATATGGACTGGTACTTAACTGGGTCGATCCTTGACTGAATAAGTAGCCTAAGGTTACTAAGGGTCTGTCATAGTTCAGAGTACAGAACATAACATATATTAATGACTGAAATAAAATGGTTGCAATGACTAAATCAAATAGGTGAGTGAAACAAATGATATAACAACTATGGCAGTCCTGTATCATGAAGGTTGCAATATCAAGAGACACTAGCCTATATACTAATGAGGAAAAAAGGATTAAACATTAAAGGAACAGTGATAAGACGGGTGATAGGCAGAACATGAGGAAACGAAGAACATAACATAGAACAAAATTTCAAACCAAAACCTCCAAACCAATATTGATCTACCAAATCAAACCCAAATCATGAATTAATCATCCTACATTGCTAATACATAAATAACCGATATAAATACCTAATTAAAACTAAAATTTAAGTATCAAAAGCCCTAAGAGTCATTTCATCACACTTGATGTGTGTATTCGATACTCTCGCGATACGCACCCCAAATGAATCCAAACTTGACCCAAATCATTTCTAATGCAATGGGGATCCTAAATGAATGCATCTACACTAATGAATGAGAAATTAGAGGGATTAGTGGGCTCTTAGCACTTAAGAGATGGATTCTCAAGGAACAAAACTTATATCTATTCTCCACCAAGCTCAAATGGTCAAATTGTTCAAAATGCTCCCAAGATAGCTAATAGAGGCTTCCTCTCTTTAAGGGGAAGAATTTGCAATTGGTTTGAGAGAATTTGGACTCAATTTGGGAGATGGAGGAACTTTGGGGAAGAAAACAAATTAGGGTAATGGTTTGTAACGAAAGGAGAAGAAGGAGGGTTGTATGCTATTAATAGCAAGGGGAAGTCCTAATGTGGCCGGCCATGGGTGTGGCTAGGGTTTTATTTGGGTGAAAATGCCTAAAAACCCCTTTCTATTTGTCATGACAAGCCCCTTTGGTAAATGCCCAAACTAACTTATTGTTTTAAGTCAAAAATAGGTTCTAAATGTTTTCTAGTTAGCTTAGAGTCTAACTAACTAATTTAAAATGAAGTGATACCAATACAATATATTAATAAATGATATCTAGAAATAATCAAAATTTTACAAATGACCAAAATACCCTTATTCTAGAATGTGCTAGTGATAACCTCACCTTAGCCGATACGCTTTGTCGATTTGCTGAACAGATGCCGTTCGATTTCATAACTTTGTTTACACAACCAACTCTTCTGACTTAGTCGTTCGAGCACTTTGTTGAACTATTCGACCGATTTGGCCTACCGTGCCCAAGTCTCAGTCCCTTGCAAAGCATTGACTTGGTTTAACGAACTCCGTTGCAAATAAGGTAAAATGCCGACCTCTTAAAATCTATCATAGAAGTATAGCCTGTACATGAAACCAACTAAAATTAATATTAGATTGAATTAGACTTTTGCCTTAGGCGAGTCATTTCGCCAAACAAGGCAAGATTTGAGTCGTTGTGCTTGCATCATTTGAATCGGCGTTCCGCTATGGCGGAGCGGGTCATTATATATTTAATTTCAGATATTTTTATGAATAGTGTCTCTGATATTTTTGTGAATAGTATTTTGGATATTTTGATGAATAGTATTTAGATATTTTTGTGAATAGTATAGATGAACCTTATTATCCAATGGATACTTGGTTTTTTTTGGATGAACATGATTGATTTAAATATTGACATGGATCACAATCCAACGGTCATAATAAATTTCCCCATTCTATATATATACTTTTACTTTCTCTCTCCTCTCTCTTTTCATACTTTCTTCCATTCCTCTTTCCTTTCATTTCTCTTCCTCAAGCTTAGAAAAGCTTGGCCTTGAGGCCTAGAGTGCGGTTTCGTACCGCTCTCGGTGGTGGAGTGGAAGATCAAGCTTGGAGCTTAACCTAGGCAAGTACATCTTGCCAAATTACTGAACAAACTTAATTATTGTTATTTTTATTTTCTTTGGTATTGATAGCTCATCTGATTCCAAAACTTTTTTTTGTTAAATATGTTTCCCACGTGATTTTAGTTATGTACATGTTTCTAAATTTGGTTTAAGCAAGGTTTTGGTTTTTGTTAAAAACCCAATATTAACTTAGCAAAAAAACTCGGTATCGAGAGTGATACTAGTGTTACCACCACGGATCTTAGTCACATATGCATATATGGGACATTCACATAGCTTTTATACAATGATTTTGAGTTTGGTGGAAATCGAAACCCGTTTCAGTATCCCAAAAATCTATTTAGGGAGTAGTTTTAGGTATTTATCTATCAAATCTTTGCATTTATGAAAACTAATACTCCCATGTTGTAGAGAATTAAATTTTATGTGATTTTGATGTTTGAAAATCCGAATTTCGATTTAAAACGAAATCTTTATGTCCGAAACAAGTTTTGGAGTTTTCAAAATCAACTTTCTGTGACACTTCGAAAAATTTGTCGGATTATCCTAACTTGCTTTAAAATACTTGCTGTGACACTTCGAAAAATCCATCGGTAATCCGCCGGATGATCCGGTTAGGCTCTTTTTGTCTGTTTTTGTCCGTTTTTCTGCCCAATTTTATCCTTTTTTTATATTTTCTTTGACGGTAATAAATTTTTAACATAATTAGATAATGTTGTATACTGATAGAATGATTATACACCCTCTATACAATTGACACTAGCTTATGTTCATATATTCTTCTATACTCACTATGTATTGCTATGCCCTTCCCGATTTATTGTACTTTACAGTTTATGCCATGTCCAATGTTTACTTGATAGTGACCCGTCGTGGTGCACTGTTGTCCATGTCTTTACTAGCTTGACTGATAGTGGCATATCATGGTGCATTCTTGATTCCAGTACATGTTTAGCTCCTTGATAGTGGCTCGTAGTAGCGCACTCTTGTCTTGATATTGTCATGTCTTGTTGTGGCTTGTTGTAGTGCACAATCTTGCCTGTCTTATCTAGTCTCGCATATCTCATGTCTATGATGGATTCTGCCGAATGCCACACCCGGAATCCTAAGTGAATATGTTAGGAACTTACAACTAGCTTGATTATCTAGATCATTGGGAGGTGAGATTTTCTCGGTTACTTGTACCCCTTGTTTTACAGTCTTATATATATATCTACTTGAGATTTGGAGCTATCTGTCATGATGAGCACTCTACCAACACACCGTCGAGTGGGGCACTTCTTCAGGATACTCATCGTACTATGGTGTGTCTGCTATACTTGTTTTCTTTTTGGCCTGAATCAATCGGGTAGTCTACAGGGTAGGTAACTGAATAGGATTTCTCAAACTTGTATGTGTTAGTAATTAGGATTGTGACAACCCTAGTTAGCTAATGTACTAAGCCGTACTCATTGCTTGGCCATTATTGATGGGTGGAGTCCATTCCTGTCTAGTCTAGTCTTGCTCCAGTTTATCTTATTGTAATACCTAGCTTCCAGCTATTCTTTACATGCTATTATTCCTACCACATGCTAGGCTTCATTATCTATCTTACATGATCGGTTTCATCACATACTCACATGTCCAGTTTTATCTTTCATTTACTGCATTACCATTAGTATTGTTATGAATTGCATGCTGGTTTAGTTCATAGTTTGGCTTCCTTTGTGGTACTTGCTATTGGGGGTCTGACCCTACTTGTTTTAGAGTATCCCTACTTGTCAGTACTCTGGTTATGGAGCATTACATAGGTTTTAGTGGTGGCCCATACAAGTCTGATTTATTAGATATGTGTGGGTTGCTGGTAGTTATCTCAGTCACAAATTCTTCTCCATTGATATCCTTCGTATTACTCTTTGCCTCTGATCTTTGACCTAATATCTGCTTTGATTGTTGCTCTTTCTTGTTCCCTCAACCTGATTCTTGTGTCCTTAAACTTTCAGGGCCACTACCAGTTCGGGAGGCTCAGCCTCAGCATTCAGGAGTAGAGTCTAGAGTAGACCGGAGGGCAGAGTCGCTAGTTTTATCGGTTCAGTCTGCAATACCAGTTCAGCCAGAGCACCAGAGGGTGTTGTTCGTATACTGGTAGTAGTTTTGAGCGGTTTTATGGCGTCACAGCAGCGTCAAAGCGACGTTCTCACCTATTTTGTGCAGACAGCTTTGGAGAGGGGTGGAGCTCAGGTTTGCAATTCTATGAGCAGTTTCAGGCTTTTTTACCCGTCACTCCCGTTTTTCGTTATACGTATTTCCAGTATACATGTACGGATTTCTGACTTTTGTCAGGTGACCCGTATTTTGACTCGTCTTGCTTAGCCTAGTCTTAGTTTAATCTTAACTTAGTTTATTTTGATTTGATTTTGTTCAACTTGGCTTGGCTTGGCTTGGTTTGGTTTGAAATGGAGAGGTTTGGTATTTATATCAAACTTCTCTCTCTCCTCCATTACTTTTCATTTACTTCTTCATCTTCTTCATTTACTCCTCCCACCTACCAAGCCCTAGGCAATACAACTTGCTTCATGATGGATCGCAAGTTTTAATGTTCTATTCTCTTCTTTGTAAGAGTCTAAGTCTCTTTAGAACTTGGCATTTTTGGTTTTGTTCGGTACATTTTTGTAGATCTAAGTTTTGATATTTTCTCACTTTTCTTGGTTTTGATCTACTAAAAATTGGCATTTTCAAAAACTAGTTGCTTCATGTTGTAGAAAATCTCGTTCTACCCAATTTTGACCTTTGAAAAGTTAAATTTTGACTTGTTTTAAGGAAGTTATGGACTTTTGAAGTTCATGGGTTCAACCAAGCATTTTTATGCTGGTTGGGGAAGATGAACAATGTGCGCGTGCGCTTTATAGCGTCGTGCCATCTCGGTTACGCACATTATGGCGTAAATTGGCTTCTGGCGCAACTTGGCTTCTGGCACAGCCTGGCTTCTGGCGCAATCTGGCTTCTAGCCTGGCGCAACCTAGCCTGGCACCACTTGACCCCTGGCACCACTTGATCCCTGGCACAATTTGCCACCTAGCGCCTTTGACCCATGTACCTTTTCTCGCCAAGAACTTCTTGTTATATTTCCATGATTGTTTTGTGTGGTTCTTAGAAGTAATATAATGTTGTGATCCTTGCATGTACCCTGTACTTGACTTGCCTTGTGACAACCCGATTTAATGACTTGTTGAGCATGATAGAGCTTGAGCTTGGTAAGATTTGATTGGACTTGACTTGACACGAACTCGGTAGGTATATAACCTGTCTTGGTGTAAGCCCACTTGCCGATTTTTTTATTTGATTATGATTTACTTTTATGATCATTTGGACCTTAGTAAGTATTATTTAGCTATTATATATTTTATCATAATTTTTAGATATTTTAGATAATTTTTAGATATTTATTTTATTTAGTTTTATATTTTTTAAAGTCTTCCATTATTTATTATGAGGCCATTTTGGGAAACTTTGAGGTTAACTATTTTTATTTATATTCTAGAAGGTAAAATATATTTTCTGTAATTTTTTACAATTTTTTTGGAATTATTTTGATAATTTTAATATTGGAAAACCTATTTTCTAGGACTTCTAGAATTTATTGTGCGAGCATATGAACAAATATTGACCCCAAATTTTTTTTAGGATTCTATATGTTATTTTATGTTTTTTGGAATTTTTCTAAATTTTTCTGATTATTTTACTATTTATTATGATTTTTATTAAGCAAAACTAGTTAAAAAAAACTGTTTTCTGGTAAATAAAACTCTTATCCTAAATTAATAACACAGTCAGCACATAATGGAGCCCACGCGTCAGCCACCCAAGTCCAACTGCAGGCCCACATGTCAGCGCTACAGTAACCACCTCTCTCCTCTCCTATATATAGTATTATATTCGAAAAACCTAATTATCCTGGCCGACTTTGAGGTGTTTGATTCCAAGGAGACCCCCGACTTCCCAATGTGATTGCCGTCAACTCCTATCGCCTTTTTACGTGCCATTTTTTGTGGATTCATATTGAGGTATACTTTCCGAATATCTAATTTATTTTTATTATTTATGAACCATAATTTCTGCAAAATTCGTAGAGTGTCGGTTGCCTGAAACTTAACACGTTTCGGTGTTTTCGAGATTTTGGGAGAACCAGAAATCGAAATCACGAACCGTTTGAACTTTCAGAAAGCTAAGATAGATCTCTATGACATATATTTTTTCCAGAAATTAATTAATTCATCTATTATTTTGTAATTCTGTTGAACTCAGAATTGATCGGTTAATCACCATTTTGGTCACGATTATCCATAACGGCGATATCTTTTGACCAAAACGTGATTTTGCAGCACGGTTGATTCTAGCGCACTCGTGGTGCTGAAATCTACCAAGGTGGGCTTTCAAAATCTCGAGTCCATGATGTTTGACTAAATAGTCAACGGCATACCTCGATTTGCGTGCTATAGTTCCCAAAATTGGAAACATGACTTTTGATGGCCAAACTTCCATGTTTAGATTATATTTTGATTATTATTAGCTTAAATTAGCTTTTTAAGTAATTTATTTCAGAATTAACTATTATTAGATTAGTAACCCATTAGCCACTTTTTTCATGAATATAGAACTAGAACCTTATAATTGACTTGTGGTTTTCGTGCATGTTTCGTGGTACGATGTATATTATAGGTTGAAAACTTCTAGATTGGCAATCCCCTCATCCTCGACTTGTGACTATGGTTTGTACAAGGATTCAGTCAAGTACAATATTGTATTTATGTTTTGGTTCATTATAATATTTTCTCTATCATTTCCTTGTTTGATATCCCATTGAGATATTGCTTGATTTTCCATTGAGATACGATTGTGACACCATAGTTATTGTATCCTTCTTAGTGTATCATTGATCGTTATTGATTGTTAGAGAGTCGGCAGGGAAAATACTCGGTAAGTACGTGAACAAATCCAACTATTTTGATTATGGATAGCTAAGTCATACAGCCCACGTATAAGTTAGCCATACCCTATTATTGTGGATAGCCATCGTATGATGTGCCATATTAGCCCAATCATTCACGTATTAAAAGGTATTTCACACACACATAGTTGTTCCTATTTTTCTTTATCTAGTCTATTATCTTGTTAGTCCATATCTTGTTAGTTCACATCTTGCTAGTTTACATTTTGTCAGTTAGTATCTCGTTAGTTCATACCTTGCTAGTTTCATTATGCTAGTTCATATCTTGTTAGTGCTAGTTAATATCATGTTAGTTCATCTCTTGCTAGTTCTTTATATACTCTTTGCCATCGTGGTTTCCCGTTGTTTTTACTTATTTTGGACTAACAACATTAATTGCAATATGGTTGTACTCTGCTCCTTTCCTGACTAGATCGTTGTTATAGGTGAGGTTGACGTGCCTACTCTTGCGTTATGGACCATACGAGGGAGAGATAGAGACTCGAAGGCCAAACCATAGAAGACTAGTTAGTTGTGTGGTAGTTTTCTATATATGTAAAAGCTTACATTCTTCTTCAAATGCAAAACTTCTATATTTTGTAAAGTTGATTTAGTTGTTGTGAATGAGCAGTTAGCATTTATGAGCACTTGTTTATTGTGGGCTAGACAGCGTACTACCGTCGATACTGCGATGTAGGCTGGGCTTGGACACATCTCGTATCCGAAAAGCGGGTACGGGTCGTGTTACTTGGTAATTCTTGATAGTGGCCCGTCGAGGCACACTCCTGATAAGTGACAAGTATACCTGACATGACAAGTATAATCTTGATTGCTGTTGCGACAACTATTCCTGTCTTGCTAGTGTAACTCTTGCCTTGATCCCGTGGTTGATTGTGCCTGTACAAGCTACTTGTCTCGTCTTGCATCATGTCTAGGACATGGATTCCTGGTTACTGCGGTCCGGGATTCATAACAAATCTGACTAGGTCAATGACTAGATTGATCAAGTAGTTCATATAGAGAGATTTCTCAGTTACAGGCAATCCCGTTATTTTGGCCACACCTGTGGACTTATAGCCTACGGACGAGTAGGGCACATTTCCAGCACACTGTCATGTATTACACTTCTTGAATCATAAGCACTAAAGTACACCAGTAATCTTGATAACTCTTGTAACCCTCGCATGGATAACCTGGATAGTCTGCAGGACTTGTGACTGCGGGAACATCTCATTGTATCTTGTGGCTGCGGGAACATCTCATTGCATCTTGAATGAATTCTCATAATTAACATGGAAATTATATCCACCTCTTGTTCCTCATGTAAGCTAATATTTTATGTTAACTCAGTCTCTCATGTTATTTAACTATGCTCTTTTATCAGTTCTTCTTTTATTATATGTTGGTTTTAGTTCCTAAGTGGATCGTCCCTTGTGGCACTTGCTCTTTCTGGGTTTGACCCAGCTGGTTTTGTATGGACAGATTTCAGAGAAGCATCCGAGGATCTACCTGCTTTTCAGCCATATGGTGAATACCAGACGTAATCCTGGCAACAAGTGGGTTTCTTATTTTGCTCTTCCACTCTATTGTAAATTATTGTTTTGAGGCATTTAGCCGTCGAGCAAGTGTTAGCTCGTGTTGAAACTTAATTTCTGTTTGCGTAAGGGCTGTAACATGATTGACAAATCCTAGGGTTGATCATGTATGACTTAACTCTTGCTAGTCTTCATATTTTGTATGACTAGCTTCATGATCATCTGAATATGTAATGTTTGGAATGCCTTACATTGTATGTCTGATGATCTAACATCTTGTAACACTTACTTGCTTGCTTGAGATTGAGACACTAGGTTTGTTCTTGACCATAAGAGACTGATGGCTTGTAGACAAACCCTCATGCATCTCGATAGCCTTGACCGTGTTGCGAGGTGTAGCTCCTCTTCCCGGAGAATATTTTTTTCAAAATATTGTTTTTATTATTTATTTGATTTAAATAGTGATTTTAGAATTTTATAAATATTTATTTAGTTAATTATTACGGTAGACGATTTTTGCCATGATTGAGATTTGGAGTACAATGTAAATAGGAATCATGGCACGGATAGCGCAGTGGCGTGCCTTGACTAGTGTATTAGCCATGCCAGGGAAGGCTGAGCCATAGTGATGCCCTAACTAGAAAACCAGGCTAAGTTGTGACATGACCCTCTAAATAATTAATTAGCTATTTATCAATATTATTGATTTTAGGAGACCCAGTTGCACTAAACCAGACTCGATCCAAACCCATGCCCATGTAGTCATGCAGAGTGTTCAAGAAATCCAGGTAGATGTATATTGTATCTACATATATTTTGTACTTCATTTCCAAGGGATTGACTATATTCGTTATACCTAAAATATTATTTTATCGATATTTATTCAGAAATTTAGAACTTTTGCACGATTTTCGGTGGACCGAATAGAACAGGATTATATGGTATTCCCCAATACCATACCTACTGTTGGTGACTGAATTCTAGCATTGTTATTATTGATACAATAAATGGGTATATAAATATCTTATTAGGAAATTGTGTTACTAGGAAATAATAATAATAATAATAATAATAATAATAATAATAATAATATATATATATATATATATATATATATATATATATATATATATATATATATATATATATATATATATATGTAGGAAATGCGGCAATAAACAAAATGATTAATTATTTTGTTATAGCTATATTCTAAATCTCGATGTATATATGGTATATTATATATATATTCATCATATGCATATATGGGTATATAAATGTACGTATATATATGTATATATTTGGTATATATATTTCCATTAACGGTCATGCCTAGAATATTGTATTAATCATATTTAGATTTATAAGTATATACATATATTCATGTGTATACATTGCCTTGAGTAGTAGTATACATGTATGTATACGTATACACGTAAGCGTATATAAATATGTATATATGTATATATAAGAGGCTACAGTATAATAAAAATACTAAAACAATTCCAACCATGCACCCAGCCTAGCCCATAGGCCCATCCCGCAAACCCCCATTCCTTTCCCCTGTGCAGCACTGCACAGCCCAACCCAAGTGGAGCTAATCCATGCCAGCCCGAGAGAACAACCGGCCCCTCAGCCTACAGGCCAACCCAGACCCGAGAGCACTATGGCCAATTTTTTCCAAACAAACCAAACGTATAAATAGAGAGAGTTCGAGAGGAAGATTTAACAACCTAAACCCTAACCTGACGGCGCGCCAACTTCCCTGACATCCTGGGCGGCCACCCGCCGCCGGAGCCACCGCCGCGTGCGGCCACTGCCGGCAGACACGCGCGCGCGCGGGGGAGAACACAGCAGCAGCAGTACGACTGAGCCCAACTTCACGGGTATGTTACTCGCTCATCGTTTAATCAATTTTCGATCTAGAAGATCCTTTGTGAACCCAATATAACCCTCTTTAGATCCCAATAAACAACTTCGATAATCATAGGAAAACCCGTCCGCGATATTGACACGAAGTCGAGTGGAAATGGTGCAAAAACATGACATTAGTACAGTCCAGACACTTAACTTGGAAGGCAATTTCTCGCCAATCCATAGACCGAATTACAAAACCATCTGAATAGACTTCTAGACAACCTAACCGGCATTAAAAAACTATTTTTATATTATTTTATAATCAGTAGATGCTAAGATAAATTGACTTGAAAATCGAGAAAAACTCGATAAAACAGTTTTAAAAAATCAATAAAAACCTTTGATACGACGTGCGTCCCGCCAAACTGGGCGACGTGGTCGCGAACCGAAAGCATCGAAAGGTGCGTAACTGCTTCGTGGTCGTGTGGGCTTTGACGGAATTCAAATTGGTCGCGTATGCGCGAAGAATTTGTTGTGTATCCGTCGAAATTCACCATATCGGCCTCTGTACAAATTTCCTAATTACTTTGTGCACGCTTGTCAGATCGAGACGAAACTTATGCCAACAGGACCATATCATTTTTCTGGTCCTGTATGCCAAGTTTGGTCCAATTCTGAGACAGTTGATAAAATTGTCGTTTCGTGGGCCCTACGGTCCGACTCAACGGGTGATTTTGTGCACGGGCCACCGAAATCCAAAACTGGACATACGGTTGGGTTCGTATCGGAAAACCGAATCTGTAGACATGTAGTTTGACAACTTTAGAGACCATTGACTCTGGCACATTTTTCGGTACAAAGTGGGTCCAATAGTGGACATCGTTTTTGCCCGAAAATACCGTTTTGCCCCTGTGTCCAGAATTGGACTTAAGGATAGGCAATCCTAGCTAATTTGACTATTCTAAGACTATTGGCATTGTCTGTTTCAGCTTTCGGAGATAGTTGTGAGGACTTGGACTGCATGGCTTGGCAGTTGACTGTATTTTTGTTGGATCTGCGTGCAACCTCCAGGCAAGATACCTTGCCTCCCTCTACAGTTTACTTACATGCATATTTATATTATTATACAGTTTATTAGTTGATTATTTATACGTGATTTGTATATCATGCCTGCTAGTATAAATATAGCCTTGTTTATAATTAGCTTTGTACATATTGGATATACGTATATATAGTTCTTGTTCGTAGTTAACTTTGTAGTTTATTTTGGATTGGTTTTCTCGTGTATCGTGATTGGGTCGTGTCATGTCATCACTTGTATTTGGACTGAGTCGTATCGTGTCATAGGATTGAATAAGTCATATCGAATCTACTTTACCTCCTTGTCTTGAAATCTTGAAGCTAACCTGCGAGTCCATATTAGGGGCGAGGGTTAGTAGTTAAGCTAACTTGTGAGCCCATACCAGGAGCGAGAGTTAGTAAGCTAATCCGTGAGTCCATATTAGGGACGAGGGTTAGTAGTCAAGCTAACTTGCGAGCCCACACCAGGGGCGAGAGTTAGTAAGCTAATTTGCGAGTCCACATTAGGGGCGAGGGTTAGTAGTTATATGTCCATAACTGCGAGTCCACACAAGGGACGAGGGTGATGCTAGCCTGCGAGTCCACACTAGGGACGAGGGTTAGTAGTATATGGTTCACACCTGCGAGTCCACTCTAGGGACGAGGGTGATGCTAGCCTGCGAGTCCACACTAGGGATGAGGGTTAGTAGTATATGGTTCACACCTGCGAGTCCACTCTAGGGACGAGGGTGATGCTAGCCTACAAGTCCACACTAGGGGCGAGGGCTAGTAGTTGTTCAAACCTGCGAGCCCACACTAGGGGCGAGGGTTTGAGTATTCGATTGGTTATCCATTGACATCGTGATATCGTGTTCTCTTATTCTTCTCCAGCAGTTCGTCTAGGCGAAGTGGTTCTTCCAGTCGTGTATAGTCGTATTTTCGTACGGATTGGTCTTTCCCCGTTTATTTTCTGTATTTCCTTTATTGTATGATAAACTACTAGATAAGCATGCTTTTATGTATCTTGCTATGTCTTCTGAGGACCTGATGATCTCTTCAGGTTAGTTATTGCGTGGAGTTAGTTAGCAGCTCGGGATGGCTGATGATTATGACACTTGTGGGGTCCGGATGTGTTGATATTGCTTGCGAAATTCAGGTATTGATACCATATTTATTATCGAGTTCATCTAGCTCGTGTTTCCCTTTCATCATCATGATATATCATATTTATTGATTCAGTTTATAGACTCATGTTATTTCTTGGAGTCTAATCGGATATGCATGCTAGTGGGCTGCAGACCACGACCCATACTTATTCATTCTTGTTTATATGATTCATGTGGATTGAAATATATTTTAGATTAGATATGATACCATGACCTTGACAGCTTATACGTACTCGAGTCAGGCTGGAGTCCGCTCGATACGTAGCTGGCTTGCTCACGATCTCGCGTCCGAAAAGCGGGTGCAGGTCGTGACACGAGGTGGGTTTCACTTTAATGTACGTAGCTGGCTGTGTTTGTCCCCCGCTCTCTAGTATTCTGGTTCTGAGGTGTGACACGGTTTAAGTGGTGGCCTATACAGGTCTTGTAAATCAAGACATGTGTGAGGGTTTTACTGAATAGATGTCTCAATCAGCTTTCTTCCATGATCTCTACTCTTATTTTCTAATCCTTCTGAAACCTGACCTGATAAGGTGCTTTTATCCTTGATCAATCTTGGTCCTTCCTTATTGTTTCTCATATCATTTTCTTCAGTGGCATTGTTCCTGGTCCTATCGATCAGCCAGGTGGAGCACCTCCAGTGAACCAGCAGCAACTTGGGGACCAAGCCCAGCACTCTAGAGCAGCATCTCGAGTCATGCATTCCGGGGATCCAGAGCCACCAGTTCAACCAGCCCCGCCTTCAGAGCCTGACAATAGAGTCCTGATGGGACTCATCCGGGACATGCTTGCATCACAAGACCTTCGAGGCGATGCCCTGCAGCAGACAGTACAAGATGCTATGGGCAGAGTTGGCTATCAAGGAAACAATGCGGCTAACAACTTCAAGCGCCTGAACCCTCCTTTCTTTTGTTGGTCCATTGGTCATGGTCAAACCTGATTTTAATAATTTATCAAACTCTGTCTCGATATATGGATGTTTACTCAAGACTTTTTGGACCCTTGGACATTGATCAAGATTGGATATCTACTCAGTTCAAGACCGAAGCTATGTTTGCCACTCGAGACTGTATTTCTTTATGCAATATAATTTTTACTTTTATTGAGTCTAGGAATATATTGTACACCAAGTCGTACTAGCAAATAGGCTATCCAAAATTGTTTTCAAAAATAACCTAAGTTTTTACAAAACATTCCTTATTTACAAAAAACTTCTGAAGGAAGGATTTCAAAAAGTCAAAAAATATTTTTTAATATCCCTGACCAACCCAGACAAAACTCGGCCCGAGTTCGACCAGAGTTCGGTTAGTGAACGGTATGTGAACGTTAGTTTTTGAACTTGGTCGCCCTTTAGTTGTGGATTGTTACATAGAGTTATGTCCGAATTCTGTCGAAATTCTGCCAGAGTTCTGTCTTTGGAAAAACTATAAATAGAGAGGAATTTTGATCATTTCAAATCACTCATTCACTTTCATCTCTTCTGTTCTAAGCTTTCGTTTCTTCCAAAGAGTTCTAAAAAGCTTTCATTTTCAAATCCAAAGCCAGTTACAATTCTTTAGTCAATTTGTCGGTACGGTGCGGTCTAGAAGATTTCAGAGAAATTGTAATCAGAGGCTTAATTGAAGAAAGACTCTTCAAAACTAAAGTTGGTCGAGTTCTTTGTATCAAAGCTCGCGTCTGTAGAAGTTGCAAGGACTTCATATGATCCAATAGTGGATTCAACTGGAAGCTAGAGTCCTTCCCACTGGACTAGTCCTCACAAGAGAGAAACCTGTATAAATCGCTGTGTTTGTGTTTGCTTTTTGATCTCCTTTCTTTTACAGTTATTACTTTGTGTTTATTGATATTATTTCTGTGATCTAACTGCTAACAAGTTTTTAATTAGCAATATTCTGCTGCCTACTCTATTTACCCCCTCTAGAGTATTCTGCTTTACGACTTCGTTCCTACAATTGGTATCAGAGCGGGTTATACAAGTAAAACAAGATAAAGTTGCAGTTATATTTAATTGTTATATAGATCACAACATTACACATGGAAACTATGAAATTCACAAGTGAAGGCCAAGCCACAAACAGACCTCCACTGTTTGTCGGCACAAACTATACTTATTGGAAGACACAGATGAGTTTCTTCTTAAAATCTCTTGATTTTGACTTATGGTCTATAGTTATTGATGCTACAAAAAGTCTCCTCATATTACTGTTGAAGGAGTTTTAGTTGATAAACCCCACGATAAATATATTAAGGATGAAAAGAAAAAGGCCAGTCTTGACGCATGTGCTATTAACGCTTTATTTTGTGCTTTAGATAGAACTGAGTTTAACAGGGTGTCGACTTGCACAACATCAAATGAAGTGTGGAAACTTCTCGAAGTAACCCACGAAGGAACAACACAAGTCAAGGAGTCGAAGATCAGCAGACTTACGCAAGAGTACGAGGCGTTCAAGATGAATCCAAATGAATCTGTCACTCAGATATTTACGAGATTCTTGGATATTGTAAATCTTTTGTCTTCATTAGACAAGGAATACAGTAACTATGAGAAGATTCATAAACTTCTACGAGCTCCCACAAAGAACTGGATTCCAAAGGCTATAATAATCATTGAAGGAAACGACCTCTCAACAATGTCTCTGGAAACACTCATGGGTAAGCTACTCACTCACGAGTTAGAACTTCAAGACTTTGAAGATGCTACACCAAAGGAGAAGTCAGGGAAGTCGATTGCTCTTATGGCTCAACATAGAAGAACGGTCGAAGATGATTTTGACGATAACGACTCTGACTCTGAAGATCAAGCTCTTATGGTAAGAAAATTCAAGAAGTTCATGAGATTCAACATAATAACAAAAGATAGCAACAGCAACAACAACGAGGAAGATCCTATTTGCTACGTATGTAAGAAAAAAGAACATATGAAGAAAGATTGTCCAACATCATCGTCAACAAGAAAAAGCAGCAAATATGACAAAGGCTACCTGAAGAGATCTACATCAAGGAAGTACACCAATACAAGCATATGGCATGAGAGCGAAGCCAGCGACTCAGAAGACGAACAATCAGATGACGCTGCAAATGTATGCTTGATGGCTTGCGATTAGGTAACCACTAATCCTCTGTTTGATCCTTATGATGATTTCACCTTTGAACAACTAGGAGAGGCTTTCAGTGACCTTTTAAATGACTACAGGAAACTGCATCGTAAATATGAAACCTCTAAGAAGGTACTTAAAGAGTACAAATGTGAGATAGGAAGACTTACCGACCAACTAGCTAATGTTAGAAATAATGTTGCTTCTATTGAGTCTGGCGAGCTTTCTTCTTTTAAGATGTTGTTACACGAGACTACCAAGTTATCCAAAGAAAAAGACCAAACTATCATCCAGCTAAAGAAAGACCTATCTAAGGAGAGAGAGAATCTCCAGTGTGCACAAGTCAGAATGGAAACACTTACATCTGACTATACTAGATTATATGACACCTCCAAAAAGTTGGAAATTAGTTTAGAAAAACGGCCTGAACACTACTAGAATAACTCAATTTAGCGACTTTATTAGCGACGCTAGACAAAAACATCGCTAAATTTTAATAAATTAGCGACGTAATATCAGGACGTCGCAAGACGTCACTATCAGCGACGTTCGGCGACGTATGGCGACTACGTTTTCTTCTTAAAAAATGTACGTCACGAATATGTCGGTGAACGTCGCTAATATCACTAATATTAGCGACGCTTACCGACATATTGACTAAGACGTCGTTAATATCACTAAAGTTAGCGACGCTTAGCGACGCCTTTAACCGACGTCGCTAAGTTTTTACTATAACGATTAAGAATTTTCTTTTCCCCCATTCCCGACCCATCTCTCTCTCTCTCTCTCAAATTTCATTTTGAAATTAAGGAGTTCTCCTCCGCCGCCTCTTCCGTGGTCGAGAACGCCTCTGCCCCTCCGTCGCCTGCCCTCTCCTCTGTCCCTCTTCCGTCGTCGAGAGTCGTCCCCTCCTCTGCCTCCCCCCTCCTCTGAAGGTAAACCCTAACCCTAGAAATTCTTTTTTCGGTACAGCTTAGGTACGATAATATGTTGCTTGTGCTATCTGGCTGTGGAGAGTTCAGATTCAGTGATGAAAATTGATTATGAAGGATTTGTTTCATATAGGATGCTTAATTATGATTCTGAAACTCTTAGGTTTTGTTACTTTATTAGATTAAAACAATATTAAGCAGTTCTCTAGATGTCGGATCAGATTTTGCAAAGTTTACTAGAGGCTAACTAAGTTGTGAGAGTTGCAATGAAGAATGAAGGATTTTGGAATAATTTTTTTTGGAGTAATCTAAACTACATATTGGCTTCCCTTTATTTGGACATCATCCTGCCCCATTAATCGAAGGAGCAAACACACCCACACTCCGACCCACTCAACCTTAGTACTTAGTTCTTTATGTTGGGGACTAGTACCAACAAACTTTACTTGCCCAAGAATCAAGATGCCTTCACGGAAAGGAAAGGAAAGGAAATCAATTCCTTGGTAGTTCTTTTCCTTTAAAAAATTACAATTTTTATTATTTTTTCTTCTTCTGGTGTTTGAACGGAAGGTGAATACTTAAAGGTGGGAAAGTGAATCCTTGCTTGGATGGATGGAACCAATTTTCCTCCTAATTTTCTTTCCATTAGGAATCATTATCCTTTCCTCGTCAATTCCTTTGACACCAAAACATAGCAAATTAATGACTTTTCTTCCCAAACTCCATGATTATGCGAACCAAACGAGGCCTTAGGCAAGAAATTACTTTTATCTTCCAATTAAATCCAAATGATGGACCAACAGTTGGAAATCAAGCATAGGCAATAAATTACTTGTTGTCTTCCAATTATATTAGAGGGACCAAGGAGGATTGGGATCCTGTAATGCTAATATTTTATAATATCATACAGATAGGGAGAATGTATGAGATGTTGACAATATCTTATGGTCAATATCTCACATAGATATGAGAATATCTTATGCATTATTCCATATTTGTTTGACATTACGATGCATTATGAGATATTGACAACTTTTCGATTTTGTCCTGAGACACACTTGACTGTCATATACATACCACACACATGTTAGTTTGTTCACTGATTTCCTACACACACAGTATTGTATCACTCACTCACTCACCCTAGATACAATACTATGTACATGCCACATTGACACACACACTAAGAACTGAAAACTGTTTCCTGTTTTCACCCACACACACACATTTCAACCCAATGTAAATACACAACACATGTATCCCTTCCTCTATCCCTCTATATGTAATATATATGTTAATGGCCTATATGTAAATTTATATATTATTTATATTCTTGAATATAATAAGTGGTATATATGTGTATGATATTTATATTAAATTAAGTGTATATATATAATGTGTGATATAGACTATATGTATGGCATATAGCCCATGGCTCATAGCTTATGTAGATTCATAGGAGATAGCATATGTATATGGCATGTATACACCAGTGAATGTGTGTTGATGACTTGTGTGGCCTTTTATTGTGTGTGGATGCTAGGATGGACATGGTTAGGCTTAGTGAGACTTGTTTGGGTTAGGCTTGACCTAGTTGACCTAGTTTGACTAGTGTAGTTGACTAGAATTGACCAAGTGTCGACTTTAGCCTAGATTGACCCCAAACATCATGTAGATGCATTGTAGCAGTCTATTTTACTATTTTAGACATGTAGTGACTTGTACTGTTCTATAGGAGCCAGACATAAAATCTATCTAAACTAATTTATGTTGGCAAGAGTTGCTCAAGCTACATGATTGGCCTTGATTAACTTCAAATAGAAATTAATAATCTTTTTTTTGTAAAGTATTTTGTTGTCTATGCATGAAGCTTGTTCCTTCATGTGCCAAATGATAAACTTACGTAACCCAAGCTCAACTTGCTGAATGATTGTCAAAACAATATTAAATTTTCAAGCTGAGACGACCAATTCATTTGTGAGTAATAGTGAAGAAGTGTCAATGAGTGAAATGTCACCAATAATCTTAGTTTTCTCTAAACTGTCACTTCTACTGACCTCTATCTAAATTGCGCACCATATCTAAACTGTCTTAACATTCATTCAATGATTACAATGTGCATATATCTATCTTACAGAATTATCCTCAATTGGATATGGATATGACTTACTACTTACGAAATCATACTTAGATGTACAGCCGTCATCCTGATGACATGTGCGTTGTGTGGAATGAATTCATAGAGGGTGTACACCAGTTCCTGTAGTTTGCCAAGGCGTTTCCTCAGTACATGGACGGTACCAAAATTAAGTGTCCGTGTGTGAGATGTCGCAACTTGAAATATCATCCAGAAGTGGATGTCACGTATCATTTATGCTCGAAGGGTTTCACGCCGAATTACTATCAGTAGAGCGAGCACGGACAACTTGTGTCTTTAGCATCGGAGTACGAGCCTTATGTGGATGTCCACAACAACGCTCCTTACGATGATAGGTTGGTGAACATGGTTTTCGACACGGCCGGGCCTAGTTTCGATTCGGATGATCATGATGCACCTGAGGAGGCACCGAACCCCGATGCTGCATAGTTCATGGAGTTGATGGAGAATGCAAGGACTCCATTATATCCTGGTTGTGAGGATCATTCACCGTTGAAGGTGGTTACAAGATTGTTGAGCATCAAGTCCAATTTTAATATGTCGTAAGATTGCTACAACCGCCTTATGAAGTTGCTTATAGAAATATTGCCTGAGGGTGCGAAGTTGCCTAAAGACTTCTACCGGTCTAAGAGGATGGTTAGATCGCTCTGGATGGGATACGAAAAAATTGATGCCTGTCGGAACGGGTGCATGTTGTACTACAAAGACGACAAGGATGAAGACGCCTGCAGATTTTGTGGTGTCGATCGTTACAAGGCATGTGGTAGAGGAAAGTCTGTCGGTGCCAGGAAGCCTACCTCTTCGATGCACTACTTGCCGTTGACGCCGCGGTTGCAGCGTTTGTTTATGGTGAAGGAAACTGCAGAAAACATGAGTTGGCATAAGCGAGAACATACCGAAGGAGTGTTGGATCACCCATCTGATGGAGAAGCATGGAAGCACTTTGATCGAGAGTATCCAGATTTTGCTTCTGATCCGTGTAATGTCAGATTGGGTCTCTGCTCCGACGGTTTTACCCCATTCGGACTTTCGAGATCCCAGTATTCGTGTTGGCCTATGATCGTCACCCCGTAAATCTATTGCCTTGGATGTGCATGAAGACTCCGTATATGTTTTTCACCGTTATTATCCCAGGTTCGAACAATACAAAAATGAACATCGATGTGTATTTACAGCCGTTGATTGATGAGTTGAATCAGCTGTGGGAAGTAGGTTCCAACACGTACGATGTATCTAGAAAACAAAATTTCCAGATACGGACAGCACTTATGTGGACCATCAACGACTTTTCGGCCTATGGAATGTTATCTGGATGGAGCACGCATGGTCGTCTTTCATGTCCGTATTGCATGGACAAGACTAAGGCTTTTCGTTTGAAACACGGAGGCAAACTGTGGTTCTTCGATTGTCATCGACAATTCCTGTCGAAGGACCATCTGTACCGGAGGAACATGAATGCTTTTCGTGCTGTCTTTGTGGAGAAGGCTAATCCCCTGCCAAGGTGGCCTGGATACATGATATGGAAAGAGGTAAAAGATTTACCAAGAGCTATTGAGCAGCATGCTACGGGCTACAAGTGTGACGGATTTGGTCGCACTCATAACTGGACGAAGAGGAGTATATTCTGGGATCTTCCATATTGGAGCACCAATCTGATTAGACATAACCTTGATGTCATGCATATCGAGAAGAATGTGTTTAACAACATAATTAATACTGTAATGGACGTAAAGGGGAAGACGAAAGACAATCCAAAGGCTAGATTGGACTTGGAAGAAATATGTAGATGTCCTGCATTGCATTTGATAGAGGACGGGAATGGGAAGTTGAAGCAGCCTAAGGCAATTTTTTCACTGGAGAAGGAGGATAAAGTGAGGCTTTGTAGGTGGATTCAAGGTCTAAAATTTCCAGATGGTATGTTTCGAACTTGAAAAGATGCGTCGACCTCAAGAAGAACAAACTGACATGTATGAAGAGCCATGATTGTCACGTATTCATGGAGCGGTTAATTCCGATTGTATTTCGGGAATTCTTACCGCAGGAAGTTTGGGATCCATTGACGGAGCTTAGCATATTCTTCAGGGACATTTGTTCTAAGAAATTTCTCGTTGATCGTCTAGAAAAGCAAAAGAAGGACATTGCGGTAACACTGTACAAGCTAGAGAGGGTGTTCCCTCCTGGATTCTTCGACTCTATGGAGCATTTGTCGATCGCTCTTTCCTATGAGGCACGTGTTGGTGGACCCGTCGAATATCGATGGATGTACCCGTTTGAGCGACATTTGAATCACCTAAAAAGAAAGGTAAAAAATAAGGCTCGGGTCGAGGGTTCTATTTGTGAAGCCTATATTCTCGAGGAGATTACAAATTTCTGCTTCTCCTATTTCAAACCTCATGTTGCTACGAATAGAACGAGGGCTCCGAGAAACGACGACGGATATCAAAAATTTAATGATAGAATACTGAAAGTATTCAATGCGTCCGAAAAGCCTTCGGGGAAAATAAAGAAGAGATATTTGAATGACGAAGAGCTAAGGGCTGCTCAGTTGTATGTATTACTCAATTACGACGAGAATGAAGTGGAGAAGCTAGAGGGATAAGTAACTCAGGATGATGAGTTTACGTCATCTCAATGTAATAGTATAAGCTAATATTATTGTACTAATCGGCGGTTGCTTCGTTGTTTTCCGGCACATATAATAATGAGCTGAGGCTGGTTAGACCCTACCTAACAGACGAAGCATTAGAACAAAAAAATGAGACGTCATTTTTCTTCTTGGTTGAGCAAATATTTAAGTAGTTCGGTAATTATTGGCCTCTTCTAATGCAACTGCGCAATAAATAACTTATTATCGCTTCTTTGATATTCAGGTCGATCGTCTAATTTCACCCGAGATTGAATTAATTAGAACTCTTGCCAAGGGACCAATTACTTTTGTTAAATATGGCCAAGTTACTGTGTTAATGGCTTTTGGTTCAAGTCGACAAATGCTCCGATCAGAGACAGTTTCCTGGATCTTGATTCCACGAAAAATAGTTGTTTGTGTATCAAGTCTTCGAACTACAAAGACGTCGATCCAGGAAATGATTTTTTTGGCATCTTGCGAGAGATTGTGGAGTTGTCATATAATAATGGCAGAGAACCTGCAAAGATCGTGTTGTTCAAGTGTGAATGGTTCGATCCGATTGATAATCAAGGTTGAAAAATTGACAAGCATGGTCTTCTGGATATAAACTACAAGCGTAGATATCAAGGCTACGAACCGTTTGTCCTAGCAACTCAGGCTCAGCTTGTGTACTTCACAGCTTATCCGAGACGGGGAGCAACGAAGTCTGACTAGTAGGCAGTATGCAAGACTAAAGCTAGAGATACTTTTGATGTTGACGAAAAAGCTTACCAGGAGGACGAGCTACCTCTTGTAACCAATATTGTCGATGTGGACTCCACGAAAGTTACGTATTACACGACACATAATATAGAAGATGTAGAATTATCCGAAGAGGAAGACGAAGCCGACGAAGGCGAAGATGAAATTGAAGATGAGGAGGAAGAGGAAAATGAGGTCGAGGAAGACGAACAAGATGATTATTCTGAAGATGATTGAGAGAGATATACTTATCTGAACTTAGATGTTTCTTCTAGAATATATTATCTCGACTTAGATGTTTATTGTAGAACGTATCATCATATGTTGTCTTGGTTATTATCTTGTCCTTGTTGTACTTTCATATTTTTAGTCTCTATTATTTGTTGTACTTTCATATTTTTAGTCTCTATTATTTGTTGTACTTTCATATTCTAGTCTCTATTATTTGTTGTATTATCATATGCTATTATCAGGTATGGCAGGTCGTCGCGGAGCGTTCCAAGGGGGACGACGAGGTCATGATCCTCCGGTACTCTCTACAGGTACTGCTAGAGGACGGAGTTTTCCTTCGGTACCTCCTACTGGTACCGGCTCTGGATCCTCGTCGCCGATTACTCCTCCATATCGGACAGTAGCTGGGCCTGCTGGGACGATGTCACGTGGCATATCTCCTGGGACAAGTAGTTCCAGGCCTGTTGAGAGTGCTCGCCCGTCTAGCGTTCCTACTGCTGATACTATGATGGAGACGGATGAGCAGATGGCGGAGGCTGCGACGACGGCGTCGACGGTCGACCAGCATCATGCTGATGATGCGTGCACACCTCCGGAGGAGAGGAGGACGAAGATCTGGGCCGACGGTACAAAGTAGGTGTTTTGGTTTACAATTTTTTTCTTTCTGTTTTTATCATAAATTAACTTTTTTCATGAATATAATATGTTTGTCTAGATATCGTCCCCCAGAGGTACAGAGACGTCTAGGCCACATGTTGAGGCATAATTATTTTAGTGCTTGGATTAACTACTCTGATGCTTCGGACGAGAGGAAGGCCTTCTGGTTTGCGCGCTTCAAGGTTAAAATATATTTTCTTTTAACATGAATCATATAATTTTTGCATATTATATATAACTGATAAATATTTGGTTTGCGCTCTTCTAGGATATGTTTTTCTATCCACCGCACCGGGCGGAGCTTATCGAGGGGATATTTCTTGCCGTCGCTACCAAGCTGATCAGCGATGCTATCAATGATCAGAAGGATCGTAATCGTGCCGAAAAGATGATCCAAGGTTGGATCACCCTTGATCAGTAGAATGCGATGAAAGCTCGATTCGACGAGCCAAGGTACAAGGAGAAGTCGGAGAAGGCCAAGGCGGCTAGGCAACATGCCTCGAAGTGGTACGGTAGGTCGATTCCGATGACGAAACATTTCCGCCGTCTGGTATGTCTTCCTCTTTTAGAAATATTATTTTAATGCAAAACCGATAAATTATTACTAAGATAATATATTTAATTACAGGTAAGAAAGGTCGGTAACGCCGACATGGTGACCGTCTTCCTGGCCACCCATCAGAAGGGCGAAGACCTTATTGACGAGAGGGTCGAGCAGACCTATGTAAGTATTACAATACGTTATCTTAATATAATACTTCGTGTCAATTTTAATATAACTTAGTAAATATGATGCAAATAAATATTCATGTAGTTAGTAACAGTAAGTACATTAATTAGAAATTAGAAATTATAGAGTACTATCCATACTTTCTAGGCTGAGTATCAGAGGCTGCGGGAACGGGCGGCTGCTAGTACACCTGATGCAGGAGAGGCTGGTACTTCCTCGCAGCCCATTCAAGCTCTGTCGGCGGACGAGCTGTGGATTGCCGTCGCTGGTGGACTCCGTAGGGGTACGTAATAAGGTACGGGATCTATGGCGCCCTAGTTGCGACCCAGTCCTCTAGGGCATCTCCTGCTAGTGTGCATGGTCCACAGCCGTCCCAGGAGGCTGCCCGAGTCTACCAGATGATGGAGTCTCTCCGTGACGACCTACTGCGACGGATCGAGGAGCAGTCTCAGCACCCTACGGACGATCCTGCGCTGCTATCACGATTGGATGCGCTCGACCGCGGCATTATGGACCTCATAGAGCCGACTGAGAGGACAGAGCGCACCATTGGAGGGTTAGAGCGCACGGTGATGGAGCTGCAGACAGGACAGGTGACCATGGCCGAGAGGCTGAGATTGGTGCAGGATTCGATGGTCCAGAGCAGTGATAGAATGTTATCTATTATGGATTTATACCACTAGCGACTTACAGCGTTGCAGCGTGCTGGTCCTCCGGGTGCGCCTTCATCGTCTTCGACTCCGCCGCCTCCACCGCCTTCTTCTTCGACACCGACTCCATCGACGTCACTGCCTGCTCCATCAGTATCGATTTCACTTGAGGAGTATGAGTTGTTCTTATCCCTTCGTCGCAGTGGTGCCCCTCCTGCACCAGATTCCTAGTAGTCCTAGTTAGGACAGTTTGTTTGTGTTTGTTTCATTCTTTGTTTGTGACTTGGATATTTGTTGGTTGTGTAGATTTGGATGTTTGGATCCTATTCTATTTGTTGGTTGTGTGTAGACTTTGGTTATTTGGCTGTAGACTTTGTTATTTGGTGTAGACTTGGTTATTTGGATACTTGTTGTTGTGTGATTGTTGTAGACTTGGTTATTGGGACTGAAACCTGTGTACAGTGAGAAATGGACATTCTAAGAACTGGACATTGTGTGATTGTTGTAGACTTGGTTATAGGGACTGAAACCTGTGTACAGTAAGAAATGGACATTCTGAGAACTGGATATTGTGTGATTGTTGTAGACTTGGTTATAGGGACTGAAACCTGTGTACAGTAAGAAATGGACATTCTGTGATTGTTTGGATCCTGTTCTACAGTGAGAAATGGTAATCTTTTTAATCTGCAGGAAGAAATGTACATTCTGTATTTTATTATTATTTTTTGCAGATTTAGCGACGTTTATCGACGTTTATCGACGTCCACCGACGTAGGTTTGCGTCGATAAACGTCGGTAAATCTGTAATATTTTCCAGATTACCGACGTTTACCGACGTCCTTTGTCACGACCCGCACCCACTATGAGGGTACGAGAACGTAACAACGCCCAGCCTACGCTGCAGAGTCGGCGGTAGAACGCTGTCCTAGGTCAAAATTCATCTAGTAATATATCTCTAAACAGTTTATACTCCCCGAATGGGGGTGACATAGCAGTAAAACTCAATCACAACTAAGGAAGAGATGGCACGATATGAAATAGAACTCAAGGAAATAAATAGATGAAAAGTAGTCTAAGATAATCCCAGCAATATCCAGAAGTACATGGTCTCAGATACAGAATGAAAGAATATATACAACTCTGAACTCCAAATAAAGTCTAGCTAAAATATGTCTCAAGACTGCATAAAAGATAGATAAGCCTAACTAATCTAATCTAGGCAATCGGGATGATATCCTCAGCTAGAGCTGTAACGTCCCAGTCCCAAAATACTTGGGACTAGAAACGTATCATGCCAGCTGTATACATACGAAATACATGGACCTCGTATGTATACATAAGCTGTAAATGTAGTAATCCAAGACAACTAAATCTCATCCACAAAGTTAAATGATGATATAAAGCAACTTTGAGTTTGTCAAGTACACAATAGTTGGGCGGAGACTGTAGGCCTTAAAAATGAAAGTCACGCTGAGTTGATCAAAACAGAGTCTGAAAATCACGCTGAGTTGATCAGGACAATATTTAAAAATCACGCTGGAAGACAGCTCATCATTTTGTCAGAGTATCATCATGACTGACAGCACGACAGTCGAAGAATGTCTTCTCATATGCCACGTATGCACGGAACTCGAGAGATCATAGCCGCCTATTGCGTGACTTTTGAAATCTTCTTCAGTAAGACTCAGCCTTCACCAAGTTGGCGTACCAAAAGAGCTTCTTGTCATTTAATGCGACTGACAAAAGCAATCACTGTCAGAGATTTTGTGTCAGTCGAGGCACGTCGAATCAAGACAGCTGGCAGTTCTACCTCAATATTGCATATATTTTGAGCCTTCTGGCTCAAGTCTGCGTGTATTTTGAACTTATATGTTCCTTCCTCAAGTCTGCGTGTATTTTGAGCTTTTTGCCTCAAGTTTACGTGGATTCTGAAGTTTTTTGCCCCACACCAGTGGATTTTGAAGCTTTCTGCCCCAAGTCTGCGTGGATTGTGAAGCTTTTTGTCCCAAGTCTGCGTGGATTCTGAAGCTTCTTGCCCCAAGTTTGCGTGGATTTTGAAGCTTTCTTACCCAAGTCTGCATAGATTTCGTCTTCAACAAGTCTGCGTAGATTTCATCAAATTGGAGTACGTGGCAGCCATGCCACTGATCTTTCGCCTGCGTGTCCTGTAACTTGCACACGACTCATGCATGATTGCCATGTGTCCAACAGTTACAGGCCACGTCCAGTAACTGCTCACAACCTTGCGTATGTTAAATCCTGCGTGATTTTCAACTAGGCACAGGCTGTGAAGACAGTTATCCTTTCAGTTATTTTTGACTCTATAAATAGAGTTCTTTTTCTTATTCATTGTACAGATACATAGTTATCTAACTTACTGTCAAAATTTTGAGAGCATTTCTTCTTCGCATAGTCCAAGGGATAAAGCGATCGTCTTCTAGATCGGATTCCTACAGTTGTAATTTTCCCAGATACACAATAAATAAAGTGAATTTATTTATGGAAAACAAATTGGCGACTCTGCTGGGGAAAACCATCTCCTCTTCTGAGATGGCAATAACTCAATGCGACACTTCGTCAGTCGGCTCGACGAAGAAGGTGATATCGATCCAATTTGATCAACTCGCCTACGAAGAAATACAGTAGGCTAAGGGTGGCAAGCCCACTTCAGCCTCCATCACCACTGCCAAGTCGAAGGGATACTCTGTCTATGTCCCTAAGATTCAGTTGGTAGCCAATGGTGAAGTCTCTGCCACAGTGTCTACTCCTAACACTGGCAAAGACTCTACTACAAGCACGCACACTCTTGTGCACTCAAAGACGACAGCATTCAAAAGTCATGCTGACAGTACTGGCTCCTTAGCCAAATCTGTTCCAGTGTGCAAATTCAATCCTAAAAGTCACGCTGACAGTACTGGCTCCTTATCCAAGTCTGTTCCAGCGTGTAATCTCAATCCCAAAAGTCACGCTGGCAGTACTGGCTCATTAGCTAAATCTGTTCCAGCGTGTATTTCTAAAATCAAAAGTCACGCTAACAGTACTGGTTCTTTAACCAAGCCTGTTTCAGCGTATACATCATCTAAGAAGAATAGCTCTTTAGCTGCTTCTTCTTCTGTGCCGAGTTCTACTAGAACTGGGGGTGGTTTTCCACACAAAGTCCCTTCGAAAAGAGATAACTCTTTAGTTGTTTCTTCTGCTCCTGTAGTTTTTACTTCAGGAACAGCTTTGACTGACAATTTTGTTAGTCAAAGAAAAGAAGATAGTCTTTTGACTACTCTTCCTTCTGGACATTCTATGTCTCAAAATTTGAATAAGTCTAAGAAGAAACATTCTTTAATGTCTTCTTCTATGACTTCTTCGAATTGGGCACAGAATTTGTCTAGAAAAGGTCTTTTACCAACTCCTAATCAAGGGGGTGGTTCAACTCTTCCTTCTCTGCAAATATCCAGATCAATGGAAGGAAAACTCCAAGTTTCAAAAACCAATGTGTTATCTCCAACTGATCTAAGAACAAAACTCCATCAAACCCGTTTGGGAAACACTTCTGGTGTTAAGAAGCCACATCAATCGGAAATGAAGATAAAATATCCGGATGCAGAGTAAGCTAAAAATTATGTGGCTCCTATTAATCACTCCTTATATAATCAAGAGCCATCAAAACCCAAAAACCAGAAATATATTCCTAAAAATACACAAAGAGTGTTCTCTGATGTACCTCATTCGTCACAGACAGATTTACGAGAACACCTTCAACAGAAGAGAAGGAATAACTCTATGACAATGGACCATGCTGAATGTGACTTCCAGCCAAGAGTCATAATTCAATACAGATGTCAATCAATGGTTCAGGACTATGTTGATCATGAATGTGATTTCTAGCCGAGAGTCACAATGCAATGCAGATGTCAAAAAAAACGACAATCTGTCTTCAATCGGATTCAGTGTGAACCTATGCCTGATGAAGATGAGCCTTTGTTCGCTTCTGTCAACATGACCTCTCGAGATACTGGGCGTAGAGCTGATAGTCCAGATAGAGTATATAGAGGTACAAGAGCAAGAGTCTTGGCCTCTAGTCAAAGAACTTTGATCTCTGAAGATGATTCTGAATTCCTTGGAGAATCTAATTTCCCACCTCTTCCTACTGGGGATATCCCTCCTGTTGATAAAAATGCTCCTAATGTTCCTCTTGAAGAAGAATCATCCACTGCACCTGTTCCTTCCATGACACCGGTTGAACCTGCTCCTTCCAAGCCCACAACTTTTGAGAAAGGCAAACAACATGCTCGGTTTGATAAACCAATCAAGAAGTCCTCTCCTCTTGGGCTTCAGAAGCCTTATAACTTCGACTTTTAGCCCAACTTGCTAATACTCCAGCTAGAATGTCCCTCTTTGAACTTCTACATCTTTCTAAAGAGACTCGGGAGACATTAAGCGAAGCACTTCTTCAAGCTGACTCTTGTTTTGCACAATTAAAGAGGCCAGATGTGGAACCTGCCACTTGCTTATATTGCAACAGTGTATTGAAGATTATCCCAAATATTACTTTTACACAAGACGACATGCTACTGGAGGATAATCGACATGATCGGCCTCTCTACTATACCGGTTATATCGATACGATGAAGATAGATCGTATCCTCATTGATCCAGGGTCTGCTATAAGCATAATGCCAAAGAGTCTGTTGGATGAACTAAGAATCCCTCTTCACAAGCTTTCCAAGACAGTTACTACTATCCTGGGATTCAATCAAAGCAGAAGCGAGCCTTTGGGAAAGATTCATCTGAAACTTCAGATAGGCGATTTCAGATCCAAAGTCACTTTCTATGTGATCGAGATCGTGGGATCTTACAATCTTCTCCTGGGGAGGCCCTTTCTTCATGAAAATAATGTGGTGCCTTCTACTCTTCATCAGTGTTTTAAATACATTGACAGCAATGGAAGAGTTCAAAAAGAAGTTGCTGATATAAACCCTTTCCATGGGGTTGAAGCCTATTTCAATGATTCCTGGATGTATAAAGAAGAGTATACAAGGGTGATACAAGCTATGGAGAAAGAGGATTCACAAAGTGAGACTTTAATAATCCCTGTTAAAGGTCGAACTACTCAGCAACAATCTCCCAAACCCTCTGGAGAAGGTCCTTTCATTATTCCAGTGAGTGGATGGATTTCTCCTCAAGATACACTGATCATTCCTGTCAGTGGGCGTACTACAGTTTCTGTATCTTCACATGTGAAACAGGATACTCTGCTAATTCCAGTTGGAGGGCGAATTGCTCTTCCATCTCAAGTTTTAAGGGAGCTCACCTCTTCTGAGCCATTTGTTATCGATCTTAATCGAAACAAAGCTTCTTCTCGTTCTTCTTCTCCTCCTTTAGTCATTGATTTGGCTAAGATCTCTAAGGCTCATCCTTTTCCCGATGTAAATATTGCTGCTTTTGAAATTAATGAAAAGTCTCCATCTTTGCAGTATATTGATATGTGTAATTATGTTCATAGTTATTTACATTTGTTAGATGACTTGAGCACAATAACCATAGGAGTTGTACAGACTGTTCATACAGATGTATCCCTAGAATCAGTACAGTCTTCATACTTTCTAGTTTCCAACAGAAAGCCAGGAGATATTCCAATATTCTTCTACAAAAGGCCCCAAGATCCATCTGATTTAGAAGATGAGGACAAAAACGATGATACTGGAAGATTACAACTACGTCGTTATAGTCAGCAATCTAAAGACATCATTAAAAATATGGGCTATGACTTTAGGACTGGCCTCAATAGTGGAAAAGGAAGAAAAATGCCTGTTCGTATTCCTCCTCTGAAATATGGAAGGACGAAATGCGGATTGGGTTATACTGCTCCTATTCCTTTTATCAATATTGTTCATGAAGACCCCGAATCTGACGAAGATAAGAGATCTGATTCTTCTAATACTACCTCTTGGGATTCCAATACGAGTATCGATGATTTCTACTGCAACAATCTGTCTTCCAACATGGTCTCCATTGACCATTCTGACGAAAGTGATGAAGACGAAGATGAGTTTGAAATCTCACCTGAATCAGAACAATGGGCCCAAAGGTTAGATAATCAATGGGAGTTCCGATTCGAGCAAAAAGAACCTCCGACTGAAGACAAACTTGTTCAAATAGATATTGGTGAAGAGGGATCTCCTAAACCAATATTCATCAGTGAAAGTCTTTCAGAAACTGATAAGCAAGACATGATCAAACTCATTCGTGACTACATCGACGTGTTCGCTTGGAGTTATAAAGATATGCCAGGACTTGATCCACAAATCGCAACTCACAAGCTCAATATCTTGCCGAATGCTAAACCGGTCAAACAACAACAGCGACGATTTCGTCCAGACATTATGGATGCAATTGAAGCTGAAGTCAATAAACTCATGGTCTCTGGGTTTATTAGAGAGGAACAACATCCCGATTGGGTGGCTAACATAGTTCCTGTCCTTAAAAAGACTGGCAAGATCAAAGTTTGTATAGACTTCCGCGATCTCAATGCGGCATGTCCTAAAGACGAATTTTCTCTACCAATCACTGATGTTATGATCGATAATACCTGTGGGTTTGAACGGATGTCATTCATGGACGGATATTCTGGATACAATCAGATCAAGAATTTTTATTTGCTTTCATTTCATAATCAAAACATGGAATACAAGTGAAAGTGAAAAAAAAAAGATTCATTTATTTGGAGTTATCAGCTCCCTAATACGATCTGGAATGGCATTCAGTTTCTCTTCATGAGTTTTTCGAACTCTTTCCGCTGCTTCAATTGTAACATTCTGTTCATCAAAAATAATGATAGCAGACTGGCGACGGTTGACTTCTTCAATCTGTTCCGCCTGCATCTGTTCTCGTTCCTCCTGAAGATTTTTACAGCGTTCAGCTTCAGAGATATAAGCAGCAGCCACCTCAGCTTGTTCTGTTTCCATGACAGCAATTCGCTCCTAAAGTCGAGCCAATTCCTCTTTCAATTTCTTTAGCTCTTCGGTCTTGGACGCTTTATCCTTCTCCAGAAGCTCTACTCTTTGACGAGTAGCTAATATTTCTTCGCCCTTTTTTACTAATTTCTCAGTAGAAGAGGCAAGGAATGCTTCAAGAGCTGCTTGTTGAGACTGTGCTTCATGCTCTAGTTGACTGATCTCAGCTGCAGTTAAAGATTGAAGGTCTTCCTTCTTAGTCTCCCAATATTTTTGGATAGTTGCTTCCAACTCATCCAGGAGATGTCCGAAGAAGATGCACTGAGATTCACAACCAGCATGTCGCAGCGCCATGAGCGGGAACTTGACCATAGTCCGAAGATCGAAAAAAGGCATAGCTTCATCCTTCAAGAAACGTCTGGAATATGTATCTAGATATGAGTAAATGATTTCTAAATACATTTCCAGAGTTCTTGCTAGCCCAGTCTCAAATCCAGGAGTCGCCGTCATCATTGAAGTAGAAGCCTGAATGTTCTCTATCCTGGGAACAGAAGTATGTGCGACTGGAGAAGTTGGCACGTGTGAACTCCCTTCATCAGCATCAGCCTGGATAAGCAGAGCATGAGTCGAACTCATTGCTGCAGCAGTTTCTACAGTCAAAGAAAGAAAAAATATATCAGCATATAAAGAAAAATAAGCAGCAGAAACAGAATTTGAAATAAAGTTCTACCAGGTTGAGGTTCATATTCGATATGTGAAGGGAGTCTGGCATCCTCTCGTAGCCGGTCCATGATTGTATTCGACACCTGCTTCATATGGCTGCTTCCAGCTCTAGAATTACTGGGTGATAGAGCATTATCTGGAGATTGAGCAGGTTCGGGGCTAAGTTCCATTCTGTTCCCCTTTACTTTATCCTCATCATAAGGAGCAGAAGTGCCAGCATGCCAGTCTTCTCCTCCTTCAGCTTCTTCTTCTTCTTCATCTTCAGGATGAGCTTCTGATTCGGAGTCAATGATATTCACATCTTCATGAGTCTCCGGGACAATGACAATAGCAAGCTCAGTGTTGACTGTCGCCGGTTCAGTTCTCTCTGGAATGTCAGTTCGAAGAATGATGTCTTGACAAACATTCTTCAATAAATCATCAGCAGCTGATAGCTCAGACGCTGGCACGTCTTCATCGCCTCTGGCCGAAGAAATGTTTTTTTTAGCTTGAGTTTCAGGAACTTCTGACTGTTTTGTCATTTCTTCTGGAGCTGGTTCTTCTTCAGAGTAATTGATCTGGTCATCCAGTGCCTGAATGATGCCTTCAGTCCCATGCTCAAATGGGATCATCCTCGTCTCCGAGGGTTCAATAGCTACTCCACTTGTGGTCGGAGCAGTTATTTCCTGAGCTGGAACAGACTCTACTTCAGTCTGTTCAGTTGAAGCTGTAGGAAGGTGAATATCATCAGACTCAGTCTTCTCAGTAGAAGCTGCTTCATTGATTTCTGGCAAAACTCCTCCACTCATGATCGTTTCTAGGAGTTTATTGCCCTTCATTTTTCTGACAGACTTCTTGACATATTTGCCTCTCGACCTCCTTATCAAAGGAGCGTCGTCTTCATCAGTCTCTTCGTCTTTATCAGCGGCATCGTCTTCATCAACTGAGATACCACCTAAAGATGACGTAGCAGTCACTGAGACTCCTTTTTTTTTCTTCCTAGATGTTTGAGACTTAGTACTCCTCTTGGAGATGGTCTTAGATTCATCGCTTCTCTTCCTCTTAGAAAGAGATACAAAAATGGGCGGAAGAACTTCATCAGGAAAATTTTCCTCCTGGAATAATTCATATCGGGGTTCAACCTCTGCTGTCTCATCTACGGGTTCTGGAGAAGATTGTCGAATAATAGTCTTCTTCTTTGATCACTTCGACGGAGCTAGCTCATCCTCTGCAACAAAGGTCTTCAGATTGAAACTCGGCCTGAAAGTGCTCGACGACACATAAAATCGAGCATATGTATAAAGCATCTTTGGCCCCGAGCTAGATAAAGGATTAGGCATAGAGAATATAACTTTTGTATCCCTAGCCGCAAAATATCTCCACGCTCGAGCTCCGTCGACAAGCCCTCCACGAGCAGATAAGCAAGTGGTGGCGTTTCCAACATGGAGCTGGTCATATCCGAATTGTCTAGCAAATCAGCTTGGTAAATATGGCTCCAGATATGTCATCTCTTCGTGACGGTATACTAGATGAGACGGCCTGATTCTCTGCAACCATTGGAAGGCTACGTCATCTAGCCTGTTTTCCATATCTCCGTCCATCATATTTAAGGGCATACTCTCATAGCCCGATGGTGGAGGGACACATTGGATAGACCAATGTGACGCCCGATTCAAGACATTTCTACATTCTTGAAGGGTGTGAACCTTCCAGAACGTCTCTCCAGAGTACCTCTCCAGGAAAAGACTGCTACTCCCTCCTGCTCCTGGAGGTATCAGACCATCATGATGAAGGAGAAGCCAACCATATAGATAGGTGAATGGCATCTCTATCCTTGGGAATTCTTCAGTCATCATCCTCTGAGCAGACAGCATGTTGGTTACAAAATTCCGGAGACCTGCATTCAGCCTACAGGTCATTGCCGATAATAAGTCCAGCTTGTAACCATACACAAGGCGCACCGCTGCAAAGATAACGCCTCTGTGTATCCTGTCCAAGGAACTGGAGCTAGGAACGATGAATCTCCTTAACCACAGAGATAAGAATCCGGCCAAATGGCCATTTCTTGACAGACTCTTGCCACTCTGTCTTACATAAGAGCAGAAAGTGGTTCCAGCTTTGAACTCGTACCAGTCTTCAGTGATGGTGAAATCCTTGTAATCATATTTCTCCAGCAGATAAAGGATTTCACCCGCAGAGAGAGGCTTGAAGTTGCTGATCTGATACCATCTCTTCTCGTTTATTTTCTTATCATCCTTTTCACGGTTCATGAAAAGGTACGACATCCACTTCTGAATGTGGTTGCCAGCTTCATCCTTAGAACCCTTGTAATATAGAGTACATGTGCCAAAATGGCACATCATCTTTTCAAATAGATGTACCATCTCTGGGTTCTTCTCTGACAGAAAGTTCAGTTCTTCTGTCGTAGGAACATACTCCTCATACGGCAGCGAGCCTGAAGGCAGGTGTGAGATGTATTCCATCTCATGAAGGGCGAAGCCCATCTCTCCTTTTGGAGTCATAAAGGTCCCCGTCCTGTGGTTGTATCTCTCAACCAAAGCCAGGAATAGAAAGGGGTTGGGCTTGAAGCCGTAGGATGAATTGACGACGACATCATAAAGATTAATCTTCTTCAGCTCAGTCTCAAAATTTTCCAAAGCCCAGTGGACCAAAGTCTTCCATCTCACATTCTCTTGATTCATTAGGCCGTTCATCCTCGGCGGTGAATCGGTTGGATAGAAGGCATTCTTGTTTGACATGAATTTGTTTATAAAAATGGGCATCCTGAATGGCATCAATATGGATGAATTTTCAGGTGGTATACATCCAGGCTTCAAACCCCGAAACACTGATACATGGTTTTCTGGGGCACTGAAAAATCCCTCCTTCCTGTAAATAATACGGCTTGCCTTCGCCTACTGATATTCTGTCAAATGCCAGGACATCTTTCTCGGATAGCTGGCATGCATAAGTCTCATGATTGATAAGCCTCTGGACACCTTTGGCCAGTACATGGGCTGTTTCACATCCCCTTCGAAGTAGAAGCACACCTTCTCTCTGATACCCTTCGGCTGAGATTTCTATGCTATTGCATCTCCGAACAAGAATGCTGGTTTCTTGTGGGATACCAGATCCAAACTCTGAAAGGGTTGTCCATTCATTAAGCAGAGTAAGGTAGTATGATCTTGATTGGCCAACAAAGACAATCTGGCTTCCGGAAGATCAAATTGAGGGAATTGTACATGGGATAGATCATGCTTAAATGAGAAACTCCAATGCCCTTCATAATCTGCTTCTTCGCTTCGAATGTTCACTACAGAAAAAGAAAGAAGACAAAGTCAGACATATTTATGTCTATGCGTGTATTACAGTATTTGAAGGAAATTTCAAAAGTCACGCAGACTTCATATGGATATACTACCATGACATGCTGAGTGATTTATTCACGCAGATGATTAATTCACGCAAAGTCCAGAAAGAATAGGATGAAAGTCACGCATCATTGCCAGAATCACATTTAAGTGAAAATGACAAAGACACGCTGACAGATCAAGATTAATCTATCCAGAGGATGACTCTCAGAAGTCTGCGTGAATAATTCAAACATTGACATCTCTGTCAACATGTGAAAATCACGCAGAATCATCATGAAAGCTGCGTGACTAGTTCAAACATTAACATTTTTGCCAGCATGAAAAGTCAAGCAGAGTCATGAGAGTCATGCTTCTTTGCGTGAAACACAGAGCTTCGTAAACACGAAGATGTGAAGTATGGTCGACCCTAAAGAGGGGGCATACTTTGGTAATATCCTTTGCCCTAAAAAGGGGGGGATATATTTCTGAAGTTCGTTATTTGTTTTTAGATCCTAAAAATTCTATGTGGAGTTCATCTTCATCAAAGTCGTCTTCAAACAGTTCATGCCCTCCATCACTTACGATGCATAGGAGCTTGTGGGATTTCTTGTCGAGGAAGCCTGTCAGTAGTGGCACGCGAAGAAGTCGTAGGGGCTTTCCCCTTGGCCTGAGCATCAGCCTTCTTGGGAGCCATTGTTGTTGAAAAGGAGAAGAAGAAGTCGGAGAAGAAGGAGTTCGTCGGGGAAGATAAAGTTCTCTTCTGTGGACTCTCTCTTTCAAATGCAAGTAAAGAAAGAAAGAAGTAATCTATGGCTTATTTATAGGCTCATAAAGAATTCTAAACGGCATATCATTATTTGCTTCGATTTAGGCGCTTGATACGGGATCCTAACTGCACAGAATCCCAAACAGTCCAATCATTTAGGAGTAAATATCTCTTTAAAGTCATCTCAGCGTGACTAAATTTATTTTTATCATCTTAAAATTTAAAGTATTTTGAAATAATTTATCATTTTTCGAAAACTTTGAAGGAGTTTTATAGGCCTTAAAAATGAAAGTCACGCTGAGTTGATCAAAACAGAGTCTGAAAATCATGCTGAGTTGATCAGGACAATATTTAAAAATTATGCTGGAAGACAGCTCATCATTTTGTCAGAGTATCATCATGACTGACAGCACGACAGTCGAAGAATGTCTTCTCATATGCCACGTATGCACGGAACTCGAGAGATCATAGCCGCCTATTGCGTGACTTTTGAAATCTTCTTCAGCAAGACTCAGCCTTCACCAAGTTGGCATACCAAAAGAGCTTCTTGTCATTTAATGTGACTGACAAAAGCAATCACTGTTAGAGATTTTGTGTCAGTCGAGGCACGTCGAATCAAGACAGCTGGCAGTTCTGCCTCAATATTGTGTATATTTTGAGCCTTCTGGCTCAAGTCTGCATGTATTTTGAACTTATATGTTCCTTCCTCAAGTCTGCGTGTATTTTGAGCTTTTTGCCTCAAGTTTACGTGGATTCTGAAGTTTCTTGCCCCACACCAGTAGATTTTGAAGCTTTCTGCCCCAAGTCTGCGTGGATTGTGAAGCTTTTTGCCCCAAGTCTGTGTAGATTCTGAAGCTTCTTGCCCCAAGTTTGCGTGGATTTTGAAGCTTTCTTACCCAAGTCTGCGTGGATTTCGTCTTCAACAAGTCTGCGTAGATTTTATCAAATTGGAGTACGTGGCAGCCATGCCACTGATCTTTCGCCTGCGTATCCTGTAACTTACACACGACTCATGCATGATTGCCATGTGTCCAACAGTTACAGGCCACGTCCAGTAACTGCTCACAACCTTGCGTATGTTAAATCCTGCGTGATTTTCAACTAGGCACAGGCTGTGAAGACAGTTATCCTTTCAGTTATTTTTGACTCTATAAATAGAGTTCTTTTTCTTATTCATTGTACAGATACATAGTTATCTAACTTACTGTCAAAATTTTGAGAGCATTTCTTCTTCGCATAGTCCAAGGGATAAAGCGATCGTCTTCTAGATCGGATTCCTACAGTTGTAATTTTCCCAGATACACAATAAATAAAATAAATTTATTTATGGAAAATAGAGACAAAGTCCACTACCAACCAAATTAAATATGAAGAAATATACAAGGAAAGAATATAGCAATCGAGAGCAATGGCGAGTCCAAGAGCAATCATCACGAAGGAAGGAATGGCCTTAGCTAGAGCACCTGCAAGAATCACGAAAACACACACCTGGGGAAAAATCAGGTCCTCAGAGGGACGTAACAAGACACATAATATCATGCCAATAAACTGAATAAATAAGCTCAACAGAAAAGTATGCATGAGTAATGGTTCCTACCCATTCTAGGTGATATGCACTTTGAGGACAACGTTCAACGCAGGGGCTGTAGGCTCAGCAAAGTAAATAAAGAGTAGCAGTAAGTAGCGCTCATCCGAGTCACTATCGGCCTTGGACAGAAGGTAGTGCTCCGAAGAGTCACCCTCGGCCCAAAAATGTGAGTAAAAATAAAATGTAGCCCCTACGCTAATAACTGTCCCCTCCCCCCAATGATACTACACATGCGTCGTCTCCACGATACTGTTTAATCCTTAATAACCACCAAGTCTTCTACACAATCTATTGACAGTTATATCCTAACGCATGCGCACGGGGGATCAGCCTTCACGCAAGTGACCTCTATATGATACTCATAACTCTCACACACAACTCGTGTATAATCGTGACAAGTTAATGAGACACACTAAATTGACGGTAGTCCCTTAACTCTAAGCCAAAAATATAGTAATTTGCATTTACATATAATTTAAAAATAAACAACTAAAACATGCATGATATGGAGCAGAAAATTTAAACAGTAAAGGCAAGGTGTCTTGCCTGGTGGGTCGCCTGGGGTACTGCCTGGTGTGGCGCAATGTTCCGTCGTGTCATGTTTGGTACAAAAGACGCCTGGGGTCCTTAGCTGGTGAAAATGACAATTCCATTGAGTCCAGGATAGTCTGATTGGCTAGGGTCGATGTGAAAGATTTTGGAATTTGTAAGAAAATATGAATGTGATTAGTCACGGTCAAGAATTGATCTAGAAGGAAATTTGATATAAGAAAAGTGATCCCTTTAATCCCAATATAACTTTAAGAAACTATTTATTTATAAACTATTTTAGAATTTAGTCAAAACCTTTAAAACTATATATTTTTATCAAAATATTATTAAATAAGTACTTGAAAATCTAGAGATCGTTTTTAGGCTAAAGCACAATTTTGAAAATAGAAGTAAGGCTTGGTAATATATCATTATTATTTTTAAACAATTTTTAGGAAATTATTTAATACATATATTTGGTTTGAAATAACTATTAATGATAATAATAATATTCATAATAATAGCTAGTAATAATACAAACTATACTAAGCCCAATATAACATATACTTCTAGCCATATTACAAAAATCTATTTAAAATAATTATATAAAACGTTTATAAACATAGAGGTCCAAAATTAAAGCTTAACTTTATAGGCCCAAAACAAAAGCTCAAATTATATTTTTAGAATAATAAATATGATACAATAATTTGAAAATAACTAAGCTCATATCTAAATATAATGGTTGGCTACCATTTAATAATTTAGAAACACCAAAATAATATTACTAAAATTAACAGTAATATTAATATAATAATAATAATAATAATAATAATAATAATAATAATACGCACTGTGATAACTATAATACTAACTTCGTGACAATAATAAGAATAAGGATAATACTAAATAATAATAATTATTATAAATCTAATAACCCTTCATCCTTCAGTACTTTCTCCCCAATTACTTCACAGTGAGGGAGAGAGAAAGAGAGATGGAAGAGAGTGAGAAGAGGGGAAAGGGACGACGGGGACTTACTGGAGGGCGGTCGGCGGACGGAGCTCGGGTAGGCGTCGGCGGGAGAGGCCTGCACGCGGCAGCCCACCTCAGCGGTGTGGAGTTCGAGGCGGGCGGAGGATGGCGGAGCCGGCGCCGACGTTGGTGGAAGTTTGGCGAGGTGGAGGAGGAACTGGCACGGGGCCAGGCGGCGGAAGGGCGATGGCGCCCGGCGGCGATCGTGTGGATCTGTGCAGCGTCGAAGGGGGGACGGCGCTGGAGAGGAGGAACGAGGAGGCGGGGCGCTCGGAGTTTTCCGGCGTGGATGCTCTTCCCTCGTTCGCGGCGACGACGGCCCGTCGGCGAAGCACATCGTCGGTGGCGGACGCGCACAGGTTAGGGTTTCCTCCCCCTCTTCTATGCATTACTGGTGGTGGCGAAGAATTTGGGGGGTTCGATGGTGGTACGGTGATTCCCCGGTGGCCGACGGTGGAGAAGCCCCGCCGTAGCGAACTCGTTTGCCGATGGACGGAGGCGATGGCACGGGTCGGCAACCGTTGCGACGGGGATGCTGGTGGTAGGCTGGTGATGGTGCCTCATCGGTTTGCCGGAAAACTGGAGTGGTGGTGGTTGTGCTGAGTAGTCGGAGAGTGTTCTGGTTTTGGCAGTGGAGCTTTGGGCGTGAGCCGAGGTCAGGAAGATTGGGGTTTTGATCGAAGACGGCAGACCGAGTTCGGGTGCCGGGATCGGTGTCGGCAGCGAAAACGACAGAGAGTAGGGGATAGGTTACGTCGTGTCGAGGGTGTTTGACACGACGGGGATAGAGGTCCGGATTTGTCGGCCCCGATTAATATTGTACATGTAAAAAAGAATATAATGGATGGGTAGGGCACAGACACGATGCACGTAGATTTGTGGAGAAATTTGTTGTGGGTGAATAATAAATTGGAGGAGTACCTGCCTATTTATAGGATGTGGGAATTCCCAATTAGATAAGGCTTGGGTTTATTTAAACCCCATTTAAATAATTTCAAATCAAATCTAAATTAAATAAATTTTAATTTAATGCAACAATATCCTTTAGAAAACTAGATAATCGTATATTTAATAATAATAAAAATTATTTTAAAGTTATCCAATAAATCAAATATCGTTTTAAATCATAAAAATAAGCATTAGAATTATCTTCTTATAATTTGTAAAAATTAGCATAATATTAATTTCAAAAATTAGATATTTAAATCTATACATGAATTAGATTCATGTAATTGCAAGTAAACATTTAAAATATCATTACCATAATTGAATAAATTATTTTTGGGAAAACTCTATGGGATGTTTTGTGCGACTTTTAGCAATAAAATAAACAAGTAAATAAATCAATCAATAAATAAATGAAAATATTTATCACCTGATATTTGAGAGCTATATATAAAAATGTTTTCTAAAAATATGTTCCTAACGTAAATTCGCACTCGATGCGAAGGTACTAAAAATGCAAGTTAGTACGCCACGTACAAATACGAAGTAAAAATACAAATTTAAAATAAAAAAATTATGGTAGAAATTTAGGGGTTTTACAAGAGCTGGGTCCTCCTGAGGGTCCAGCTCGCAGGTGTCATCTAAGGCTGTCCCGTAGTAAGTGCCCAGGCAGGCCTCCTCCTCGTCCTCTGTAATATTTCAACAGGTCCAGTCAGGACAGGAGCGAGTACAGTACATCTCAATACTTCATAGCAGGTTAGAAGATATAATCATGCAGTAAAGTAAGATACAAGTACTGAAAGAAGTGCAGTATGTAAACAAAGAGAGAAAGCTGTAATAGAAATATCTACTATATATAAAGAACTAACATGTGGCTAGTGAGTCAGAGTATAATATAGACATGTAAATGGCATAGGAGATTCTGATAAGACACTATAGAAGAGATTCTGATAAGATACTACTTGGGTATTATTCACATGTCTACTTCTACTCCCCTATACCCCCAATCAATACACAAGGATCAATCAGGTTATGTTATGATACTATGTACAGTCCCCGAAGGGTGATAAGCCTCCGAAAGGTGATACATAGTAGTCCCAAAAATGGGGATTCTAGGAGACTCTGTGATCATAAGAGTATATGTCACATGTGATCGAAGAACCTGTGAAGCATAGTGATACGACATGCAAGTAAAATGCACAGAACATGTACTATCCGATGCTTCCTAAGGATAACATCTCAAGAAGGGATCCGTATAGTACCAATCCGTGTGACTAACGTGACAGTACAAGTAAAGCAATCTACTGCAGAAAATAGTTCTAAGCAGGATATGCAATGATCAGAGAATGTACTCGCCTAGTATCTGAGTGTCCAATATGAAAGTACTGTCCGAGGAGTGGTGTCTGGCTCCTAATCAGAACAGCACAAGTCACAACAAGTCCAGAATAGCAAAATGAAGTTCTACTATGCATTCTACATGATTCTAGGTCAATCTAGGCCAAAGTCAACTCTTGGTCAACTCTGGTCAACCCTAGAAGTCAAACTAGGTCAACCAAGTCTAAATTAGGTCAACTAGTCTACCCTAGACTACATTAGTCTATACTAGGTCACTATGGTCTAATCAAGCCTAGTTTAGCACCCCTACACATTCACTAAGTCAACTAATTCACACATACACAATGTTAAACACATATTTAGGTATTCCCAATACATTAATAACTTATATAGGAACACCACATTACCTTATATATATATAGATACCTACATAAGAGTTAACATTATTTATACTTAGGCTAAGCACTATATATGCATATAAGTATATATTACACATAATACATAGGTATTCATACAATACATAACCTACACTTAGAAGATTAAGATAGGTATATGTATATATATAGAAGATTAAGATAGGTATATGTATATATATATATATATATATATATATATAGAGAGAGAGAGAGAGAGAGAGAGAGAGAGAGATACTAGGCTGTGTGTGGGTGTGTGTGTATGGCAAATAGTGACAGGAAATGGGAATTATTGGCATGTGGTTGTGTGTGTATATAAAATTGTGTGTGTGTGTGGTGAGGTAAAACAATGTGCAGGAATACAAACAGTGAGTGAGTGAGCAAAACAGTGCCAAAACTGGACTGCAAGGGGAGGAATTATACGCAGGAAAATAGTAGTATGGGGGAGGGTCAGTCCCTATACTGATTTTTAACCCAAAATCAATCTCAGATTTCAGTCTAAACTAAAATCACCAACCAAAGTTCATAAGAAAATGCCAAGAAAAATCAGTGTACAACAGTACACTATTTTTCCAGATTTTAGCCATAAGGCAAAACCTTGACTCAGTCAATATCCATACATTCCCATATTCATAAATAAACAGTTAACACATGAATCTAACAGTGACAGCAACATGTCCTTGTGTTAACATTAAATCTGGGTAACACATCCCAAACCCATATCTCAACAATCCGCAAGTTCATATAGGTAACACATTTCAATAAATAGGAGATTGGAATCTCAGGTTTCACATTTAGTTCAAGGAGAATAAACCAAGTTATCAGTCAACCAAATGTGAATTTCAATTCAATGCTTAAATTCTTATTCACAACCCAATTACCACTCTCGAATGCAATTACTGAGTTATCCCAAGCTAACAATCATATGAGGATAGCCCACAGTGGAAAACATGAATTTACTATGAATTTAATGGTTAGGATAAATTGAAAAAAATGAGTATCAGCTGGTATCAGAACATGGCATCCCAACCTTATTCAAACCACAATTTCCACATAAAACCGAACTAAATCATGCAACCTAATTCTACACAGATTATTAGACATATTAGGATCTTAATTATCAATTTAAAATATGATTAAAATATTAAAACAATTTACACAGGAACACACATATGAGAACACTGAACACACACAGTGCACGACACGTGCACAGTCGATTTCTCCCTCGACACCAAACGAAACCCAACGAAACTTGGGGAATGTCATGACAGACATTGCCCCTATGTCTCCCTTGAATTTCGTGTCCTGAAACCCCGTGTCGTGTCCGCTACAGACCCCGAGTAGCAGGGGATTACTGTAGCGCACGTGCGAGCGTGTGCACGTGCGTGTCCACTCTACGAATCCGACACAAAATGACACGATAATCATCACAGAAGATCAAAAATGCATAAGAAACAGTAAAACTAATATTCCTATTTAAAAACATTGTATAAACGAGATCGAAATGCCCTTTGAGGCATTTCGACAAACACTGCAACAGGGGTTCTGATACGTGTCCAGAACGGATAGGAAACTCATGAAACCCGACACAAAACCTATACTGATACTTAGGGGACTCCTAGGGCTCCCTAATGATGAAGACCAATCAAAATTTCATGGAGTGTAGAGAAAGTTACCTAAGCTTGAACTTCTCAAGAAAACCCTTCTTTCAATGGCTCTCCTCTTGATGACCCAAACCACCAAAATCACCTCAAACTGAAATGAAACATTTATGACAGCAAGAATAGATAGATTAGAACCTAAGGGGAAAGATTTAAATGGAAAAGGAAAAGGAATGGAATTTTAGGGATTTATTGAATAGGAACAAACCTTGATTTTCTAACTTGAGCTTTCCTAAGAAGGAGGCAACCCTAGATTTTAGGAGATTATTTATATGGTGAGGATCTCCATTAGGATAGGGTGGCCGGCCATCAATCCTAGGGATTAGGGTTTGGTTTATTTGGGCTTTGGGCCAAGTTACATAGGCTATGGTTGATTTGATTAATTAAAGGCTCTAAATCATAAGCCAATGACTTATGACTTCCTAATCCTTATTGCTAATTAGGTTCTAAAAACCAAACCAAAGGTTAGGCTAGGTTAGACTAGAGTCATATATTCTAACCAAACTCATACTAACTAGGGTTAGCTCCCAGGTTGGTCTACAAGGGTCCAAACTTGCCAAGTCAATCTAGTCCAAACAATTCCAAAATAATTCCTAAAAATTCCCATAAATTCAAATTAATTCTAATAAATTCAAATTACCACAAAAATGACAAAAATACCCTCATACTAGAAATATGGTAGTAACAAATCTTCCCTCCTTAAAAGAATTTTGTCCTCGAAATTGAAAGGCGAAATACAACTGATGAGAAGGATAGAAAGCATACCTCACGGTCCAAAAAGATAAGGGTAGCGCTCACGTATCTCATCCTCCCTCTCCCAGGTAGACTCTCCTGGAGAATGATGCCTCCATGTGACACGCACCAAGAGTATCACCTGGTTGCTCAGAACCTTCTCCCGTCGATCCAGAATCTCCACTGGCTGCTCTGGATAGCTGAGAGAAGGCCCAACCTCTATCTCTGAATAATCGAGCACATGGCTAGGGTCAGCCACGTACTGTCTCAACTGTGATACATGAAATATGTTATGGACCTCCACTAGCACAGGCGGCAAGTCTAGCCTGTATGCAACGTCACCGACTCTCCCGCTGATAACGAAAGGGCCGATGAAGCACGGGCTAAGCTTCCCGCCTCCACCAAAACGTATCATACCACGAGTCGGAGATATCCTCAAGAAAACTTGGTCTCTGACCTAATCACAAGCAAGGTCTCAATTAAATTAATAAATAAACATGATCAAAATCACAAACAAACAAACCTAAATCTAATCCTACGCTAATATGTACCTCAAACTCCAATGGCCTCCGGTGGCTATCGGCCCAGTGCCGATGTCTGTCCTGCACCACGCGAAGTCTGTCCCTGATGAGCTTCACCTTCTCGGCTGCATCAACAATCATCTCTGGCCCCAGTAAAGCTCGCTCACTAATATCATCCCAAGATAACGGTATACGGCACCTACGCCCGTACAGAGCCTCAAAAGGTGACATCTCAATGCTGGCCTGGAAACTATTATTGTAAGCAAACTCCACCAAATGAAGATGATCCTCCCAGGAACCTCGAAAGTCTAGGACGCACGTCCTCAGCATATCCTCAAGGGTCTGAATAGTCCGCTCTGACTGTCCGTCCGTCTGGGGTGGTATGCAGTACTAAACTTGAGCTGAGTGCCCAAGCTGGTCTACATACTCCTCCAGAAATGGGAAGTAAAACGGCTATCCCGATCTGAGACGATGCTGACCGGAACTCCGTGGATCCTGACTATCTGCCGCATATACAACTCCGCCAGCCTCTCCGTGGACGTACCCACTTTGAATGGCAAGAAGTGGGCCGATTTGGTCAACCTGTCAACGATGACCCAAATCGCGTCTTTTCCTCCTAGAGTACGCGGCAATCCTGATACGAAGTCCATAGTGATATGCACCCATTTCCACTCGGGAATGGGCAGCGGCTGCAACAATCCACCGGGCCTCTGTCTCTCTGCCTTGACCTGCTGACAGACCAAACACCTAGCCACGAAGTGAGCCACCTCCCGCTTCATCCCTGACCACCAAACATGCTCTCGCAGATCTCGATACATCTTGTTGGCACCCGGGTGTATAGAGTAGTGAGATCTGTGGGCCTCCTACATAACCTGCTCCCTGAGCTCTCCGCTGGGCACACATAATCTGGAACCGTGCCTCAATGCACCATCCTCTGCAAGAGAAAACTCGCCCTCCATCAATCCTGCTCGAACCTGCTCCTGGAGACAACGTAGAGCAACGTCCTCAAACTGTGCCGACTTGATTCTCTCCACCAAGTCTGACTGAATCTGCATCCCCCATAGCTGCATCTGCACTCCGGGCACGATCACCTCAATCCCAAGGCTCTCCAAGTCGGCAAGCAAATGTCGATCCATGGTCAAGCACATGGCTGTCGGATACCTACTCAAGGCATCGGCAACCACGTTGGCCTTTTCTGGGTGATACTGAAGTAGGATATCAAAATCCTTCATCAACTCTAGCCACCTGCGCTGTCTCATGTTCAACTCCTTTTGAGTGAACACATACTTAAGCTCTTGTGATCTGTGAAGATCTCCACCCTCTCACCATACAGATAATGCTTCTACAGCTTCAGAGCAAATATCACTGCTGCCAGCTCCAGGTCGTGGGTAGGGTAATTCTTCTCATGGGAACGTAATTGCCTGGAAGCATAGGCAATCACCTTCCCATTCTGCTGCAAGACGCAACCCAGCCCCTTCCCTGAAGCATCACTATAAATAGTGAAACCACCTGATCCTGAAGGTAATGTCAGAATCGGAGCTGTCGTCAGCCGCTTCTTCAACTCATCAAAAGCTGCCTGACACTCCTCTGACCACACATACTCAGCATCCTTCCGGGTCAACCGTGTCAACGGCTCTGCAACCCGGGAGAAATCCTGCACGAATCTCCGATAGTATCCTGCCAGCCCCAGGAAACTCCTGACCTCTACAACTGAAGTCGGCGCTGCCCATGCTTCAACTGCTATAATCTTCTTAGGGTCAACTGAGATACCATCTCCAGTCACCACATGCCCCAAGAAGTCCATCCGATCCAAGTAGAACTCATATTTGGAGAGCTTCGCGTAAAGTTGCTCCTTCCTGAGAATCTCCAGCACTATCCTCAAATGCTCCTCGTGCTCCTCCTCAGTCTTGGAATATATCAAGATATCGTCAAAAAACACCACCACAAACTGATCCAGATACTGGTGGAACACCTTGTTCATAAGGTTCATAAACACTGCTGGTGCATTTGTTAGCCCAAACGGCATAACCAAAAACTCGAACTACCCGTACCGCATCCTGAAAGCGGTCTTAGGAATATCCTCCCCCTTCACCTTCACCTGGTGATATCCCGACCTCAGATCAATCTTGGAAAATACCCGAGCTCCGCTCAACTGGTCAAATAGATCATCGATCCGCGGCAGTGGGTATTTGTTCTTGATCGTGAGGTTGTTGAGTGCCCTATAGTCAATACACATGCGTACTGACCCATCCTTCTTCGGCACGAACAACACTGGTGCACCCCATGGCGACGAACTCGAACGGATGAAGCCCTTGTCCTGTAGCTCATCCATCTGCTTCTTCAGCTCCATCAGCTCGTTGTTGTTCACCCGATAGACATGCTGAGAGATGGGCTCTGCTCCTGGAACCAAGTCTATCGAAAACTCTATGTCTCTATCTGGTGGTAGTCCCGGAAACTCCTCTGGGAAAACATCCATATAATCTGCTATCAAGGTGTGTGGAATCGTCTGCTCCTCGACCGAGACTCCACAGAAGACTCCGCTGCTCTGCTCTACCTGACGTCTGGAGTACTCGAACTCTGGCTCCCCTGGTGCTCTGAAGAGAACTCTACCCCCTCTGCAATCAATGCTGGCGTGGTACCTGCTCAACCAATCCATGCCTAGTACTATATCGTAGTTCGGCAATGGCATTACGAGCAGGCTCACCTCTAACTCACGGCCTCCCAAAACTACTCTCCAACCCTTACAAACATCACTCACGAGGATAATGCCACCCCCGGTCATGACCTTGTAAGTCCTAGGCAACGATTCAACTATGATACCATGTCTAATCATAAAAGATACTGATATGAAGCTATGTGAAGCACCGGAATCGAATAATACAAAAGTTGGACTGGAGTCGAATAGAATCGAACCTGCAATCAACTCTCCTATCACCTCTGCATCTCCAGCTGCCATGGCGAAAGCTCACCCCTGCTAGCCTTCCCTGGCCTGCTACTGGTGCTGGACGAACCTCTGCTGCTGCGTCGGCAGGGCTGGTCCCCTCTGCTGGCCTGCTGGAGCTCTGACTCCACCTCCTGGAGCTGCTCATGCTATGTGGCACTCCCTCATCTGGTGGTCTGATGAACCACACACGAGGCATTGGCCCAGCCTCTTTCGACACTCATTGAAGACGTGCCCAGGCTTCTTGCAGTAGGCATAAGTACCATCCTGTCTGCGACCCTGCTGGTGCTGCCTCGGCTGCTGCTGCTGGTGAACTGGCCTCTGCTGGATCGACTGTGGCTGAAACTGCCTCAGCTGCTGATGCTGAAAGTGGGGCCTCTTGGCCTAGCCTCCGCTGCTGCTGCTACTTGCCTCTAACTGGATCTCTCCCCCTCTTGAGCCTAAGCTCAAGATCATCCTCTGCTAGCAAAGCTCCTGTCAAGATCTCCTCGAACGTGGCATCCTGGTTGCCCTTGGTCAAGGACTTGACCTCCTTGACTAGGCCCTTCCGGAACCTCTGGGCCTTCGCCGTCTCGCTCAAGCCCTCCACAAACCTGTCGAGGCGGCCAAACTCTCCGGCGTACTCCTCCACTGAGAGACTCCCCTGGACCAGGCTCTCGAACTGCGACTCCAAGGCTCTGAGTGCTGAATCTGAGAAGAACTTCTTCTTGAAGAAGCCCCTAAACTGCTCCCAAGTCTGCCCCGGTACCCCCATCCTGGGGTCTGACTGATACCAGGTGCGAGCAAGATCTCGCATCCTGCTAGCTGCGGCCTCGATCTGATGGTCTGCTGGAATCCTGGCCAAGCGGAAGATCTCCTCTATATGCTCGATCCACTCATCGGTATATAGGATCCCCTCTGTCCCCAGAAAGTCTCTGGGGCTCATCTTCTGAAACTGCTTGATCCCCGGTATCCTCGGCTATTGCACCACTAGTCGAGCTGCGGCTGCTGAGGTCTCCATACGAGCTGAGGTGGCAGGAGCTACAGTCCTCTGGCCTCGCCGTACTGGCTGAGAGGTAGCAGTCCCCTCTATAGCATCCTCATGAATGGCACGTTGCGATCTAGTCTCTACCATCCTGAAGATATACAAACAAGTGTATCAATTTCTGAGAGAGAAGCGAAATAACAAAGGCGGACAATTATAATTCAAAGGATCAGCTGACAAAAGGATTTAGATGGCAATAAAAGAAATTTTCCTAAAGTGATTGAGTACCTTAAAATTAATGTCTTATATCCTACTGCAGGCTGTAGTGATACTCTAATTCGAATACCACTACACTTCTAGTCTGGACCAGCATGGGCCACCACTAAAAACGTGTCACGACCCGCACCCACTGTGAGGGTACGAGAACGTAACAACGCCCAACCTACGCTGCAGAGTCGGCGGTAGAACGTTGTCCTAGGTCAACAATCATCTAGCAATATATCTCTAAACAGTTTATACTCCCCGAATAGGGGTGACATAGCAGTAAAACTCAATCACAACTAAGGAAGAGATAGCACGATATGAAATAGAACTCAAGGAAATAAATAGATAAAAAGTAGTCTAAGATAATCCCAGCAATATCCAGAAGTACATGGTCTCAGATACAGAATGAAAGAATATATACAACTCTGAACTCCAAATAAAGTCTAGCTAAAACATGTCTCAAGACTGCATAAAAGATAGATAAGCCTAACTAATCTAATCTAGGCAATCGGGGTGATATCCTCACCTAGAGCTGGGTCCTCCTGAGGGTCCAGCTCGCAGGTGTCATCTAAGGCTGCCCCGTAGTAAGTGTCCAGGCAGGCCTCCTCCTCATCCTCTGTAATATTTCAACAGGTCTAGTCAGGACAGGAGCGAGTACAGTACATCTCAATAGTTCATAGCAGGTTAGAAGATATAATCATGCAGTAAAGTAAGATACAAGTACTGAAAAAAGTACAGTATATAAACAGAGAGAGAAAGCTGTAATAGAAATATATACTATAAATAAAGAACTAACATGTGGCTAGTGAGTCAGAGTATAATATAGACATGTAAATGGCATAGGAGATTCTGATAAGACACTATGGAAGAGATTCTGATAAGATACTACTTGGGTATTATTCACATGTCTACTTCTACTCCCCCGTACCCCCAATCAATACACAAGGATCCAATCAGGTTATGTTATGATACTATGTACAGCCCCCGAAGGGCGATAAGCCTCCGAAAGGTGATAAGCCTCCGAAAGGTGATAAGCCTCCGAAAGGTGATAAGCCTCCGAAAGATGATACATAGTAGTCCCAAAAATAGGGACTCTAGGAGACTCTGTGGTCATAAGAGTATATGTCACAAGTGATCGAAGAACCTGTGAAGCATAGTGATACGACATGCAAGTAAAACGCACAGAACATGTAGTACCCGATGCTTCCTAAGGATAACATCTCAAGAAGGGATCCGTATAGTACCAATCCGTGTGACCAACGTGACAGTACAAGTAAAGTAACCTACTGCAGAAAATAGTTCTAAGCAGGATATAAAATGATCAGAGAATGTACTCGCCTGGTATCTGAGTGTCCAATATGAAAGTACTGTCCAAGAAGTGGTGTCTGGCTCCTAATCAGAACAGCACAAGTCACAACAAGTCCAGAATAGCAAAATGAAGTTCTACTATGCATTCTACATGATTCTAGGTCAATCTAGGCCAAAGTCAACTCTTGGTCAACTCTGGTCAACCCTAGAGGTCAAACTAGGTCAACCAAGTCTAAATTAGGTCAACTAGTCTACCCTAGACTACATTAGTCTATACTAGGTCACTATGGTCTAATCAAGCCTAGTTTAGCACCCCTACACATTTACTAAGTCAACTAATTCACACATACACAATGTTAAACACATATCTAGGTATACCCAATACATTAATAACTTATATAGGAACACCACATTACCTTATATATATATATATATATATATATATATATATATATATATATATATATATATATATAGATACCTACATAAGTGTTAACATTATTTATACTTAGGCTAAGCACTATACATGCATATAAGTATACATTACACATAATACATAGGTATTCATACAATACATAACCTACACTCAGAAGATTAAGATAGGTATATATATATATATATATATATATATATATATATATATAGAGAGAGAGAGAAAGAGAGAGAGAGATACTAGGCTGTGTGTGGGGGTGTGTGTGTGTGTGGCAACTAGTGACAGGAAATGGGAATTAGTGGCATGTGGTTGTGTGTATATAAAATTGTGTGTGTGTGGTAAGGTAAAACAATATGCAGGAATACAAACAGTGAGTGAATGAGCAAAACAGTTCCAAAACTGGACTGTAAGGGGAGGAATTACACACAGGAAAATAGCAGTATGGGGGGGAGGGTCAGTCCCTATACTGATTTTTAACCCAAAATCAATCTCAGATTTCAGTCTAAACTAAAATCACCAACCAAAGTTCATAAGAAAATGCCAAAGAAAATCAGTGTACAACAGTACACTATTTTTCCAGATTTTAGCCATAAGGCAAAACCCTGACTCAGTCAATATCCATATATTGCCAGATTCATAAATAAATAGTTAACACATGAATCTAACAGTGACAACAACATGTCCCTGTGTTAACATTAAATCTGGAAAAATATCATAAACCAATGTACAGTTCAAGTCATTCATCCCAAACCCATATCTCAACAATCCTCAAGTTCATATGGGTAACACATTTCAATAAATAGGAGATTGGAATCTCAGGTTTAGTTCAAGGAGAATAAACAAAGTTATCAGTCAACCAAATGTGAATTTCAATTCAATGCCTAAATTCTTATTCACAACCCAATTACCACTCTCGAATGCAATTACTGAGTTATCCCAAGCTAACAATCATGTGAGGATAGCCCACAGTGGAAAACATGAATTAACTATGAATTTAATGGTTAGGATAAATTGAACAAAATGAGTATCAGCTGGTATCAGAACATGGCATCCCAACCTTATTCAAACCACAATTTCCACATAAAACCTAACTAAATCATGCAACCTAATTCTACACAGATTATTAGACATATTAGGATCTTAATTATCAATTTAAAACATGATTAAAACATTAAAACAATTTACACAGGAACACACATATGAGAACACTGAACACACACAGTGCACGATACGTGCACAGTCGATTTCTTCCTCGATACCAAACGAAACCCAACAAAACTTGGGGAATGTCATGACAGACGTTGCCCCTAGGTCTTCCTTGAATTTTGTGTCCTGAAACCCCGTGTCGTGTTCGCTACAGACCCTGAGTAGCAGGGGATTACTGTAGCGCGCATGCGAGCATGGGCACGCGCATGTCCACTCCACGAATCCGACACAAAACGATACGATAATCATCACAGAAGATCAAAAATGCATAAGCAACAGTAAAACTAATATTCCTATTTAAAAACATTGTACAAACGAGATCGAAATGCCCTTTGAGGCATTTCGACAAACACTGCAAAAGGGGTTCTGATACGTGTCCAGAACGGACACAAAACTCATGAAATCCGACACAAAACCTATACTGATACTTAGGGGACTCCTAGGGCTCCCTAATGATAAAGACCAATTGAAATTTCATGGAGTGTAGAGAAAGTTACCTAAGCTTGAACTTCTCAGGAAAACCCCTCTTTCAATGGCTCTCCTCTTGATGACCCAAACCACCAAAATCACCTCAAACTGAAATGAAACATTTATGACAGCAAGAATAGGTAGATTAAAACCTAAAAGAAAAGATTTGAATAGAAAAGGAAGAGGAATGGAATTTTAGGGATTTATTGAATAGGAACAAACCTTGATTTTCTAACTTGAGCTTTCCTAAGAAGGAGGCAACCCTAGATTTTAGGAGATTATTTATATGGTGAGGATCCCCATGAGGATAGGGTGGCCGGCCATCAATCCTAGGGATTAGGGTTTGGTTTATTTGGGCTTTGGGCCAAGTTACATAGGCTATGATTGATTTGATTAATTAAAGGCTCTAAATCATAAGCGAATGACTTATGACTTCCTAATCCTTATTGCTAATTAGGTTCTAAAAACCAAACCAAAGGTTAGGCTAGGTTAGACTAGAGTCATATATTCTAACCAAACTCATACTAACTAGGGTTAGCTCCTAGGTTGGTCTACAAGGGTCCAAACTTGCCAAGATCAATCTAGTCCAAACAATTCCAAAATAATTCCTAAAAATTCTCATAAATTCAAATTAATTCTAATAAATTCAAATTACCCCAAAAATGACAAAAATTCCCTCACACTAGAAATGTGGTAGTGACATCCTTATACGTCGGTAAACGTCGGTAATCATCCCAGGAATTACCGACATTTACTGACATTTTAAACGACGATAAACGTCGGTGCACGTCGGTAATCATCCCAGGATTTTACCGACGTGTAGCGACTTTGAACACGTCGCTAAACCACCGACGACATGATGGTAGACGTCGGTAATATACTGACGTATATATATGTCGGTACACGTCGGTACTAGTGACGTTTGGCGACGTTTTGAAGATCCGCGACTTACATTTTTGCGACAAGCCCAAAACGTCGGTAATTTTGTCGCTAAATATTTTTAGCGACGAAATTTGTCATTTTAGCGACGTCTTTAGGCGTCACTAAAAAGACGTATTCTGGTAGTGGAAGTTTCTGCTTCCTATTCTAACACGTGTCAATTACCGAATCACCGGAACACACCCAAACCAAATACTGTCAGACCAAACCATACCAAACTTATGCCCAAGAAAACTAATAGGCATGCATTTTTCTATACTAGAAAACGAAAACCTACCAATCATGCACCTCACACTACTTTCAACACTCAACATACAAAATGTCATTATTGTGGCCTTATTGGTCATATATCCTCTACATGTAGAATCAGAAAGTTAATAGATTTAAATGTTTATGCATGGATACCAAAGACTAACATGTCAGGACCCCACAAGAAATGGGTACTAAGAGTTTCATCTGCAAACTATTTTGTAGGTGGGACGCCCTTCATATGCTAGAAGCAAATAAGGTAAATAAAGAACTAACATGTGGCTAGTGAGTCAGAGTATAATATAGACATGTAAATGGCATAGGAGATTCTGATAAGACACTATGGAAGAGATTCTGATAAGATACTACTTGGGTATTATTCACATGTCTACTTCTACTCCCCCGTACCCCCAATCAATACACAAGGATCCAATCAGGTTATGTTATGATACTATGTACAGCCCCCGAAGGGCGATAAGCCTCCGAAAGGTGATAAGCCTCCGAAAGGTGATAAGCCTCCGAAAGGTGATAAGCCTCCGAAAGATGATACATAGTAGTCCCAAAAATAGGGACTCTAGGAGACTCTGTGGTCATAAGAGTATATGTCACAAGTGATCGAAGAACCTGTGAAGCATAGTGATACGACATGCAAGTAAAACGCACAGAACATGTAGTACCCGATGCTTCCTAAGGATAACATCTCAAGAAGGGATCCGTATAGTACCAATCCGTGTGACCAACGTGACAGTACAAGTAAAGTAACCTACTGCAGAAAATAGTTCTAAGCAGGATATGAAATGATCAGAGAATGTACTCGCCTGGTATCTGAGTGTCCAATATGAAAGTACTGTCCAAGAAGTGGTGTCTAGCTCCTAATCAGAACAGCACAAGTCACAACAAGTCCAGAATAGCAAAATGAAGTTCTACTATGCATTCTACATGATTCTAGGTCAATCTAGGCCAAAGTCAACTCTTGGTCAACTCCGGTCAACCCTAGAGGTCAAACTAGGTCAACCAAGTCTAAATTAGGTCAACTAGTCTACCTTAGACTACATTAGTCTATACTAGGTCACTATGGTCTAATCAAGCCTAGTTTAGCACCCCTACACATTTACTAAGTCAACTAATTCACACATACACAATGTTAAACACATATCTAGGTATACCCAATACATTAATAACTTATATAGGAACACCACATTACCTTATATATATATATATATATATATATATATATATATATATATATATATATATATATATATATATATATATATATATATATATATATATACCTACATAAGTGTTAACATTATTTATACTTAGGCTAAGCACTATACATGCATATAAGTATACATTACACATAATACATAGGTATTCATACAATACATAACCTACACTCAGAAGATTAAGATAGGTATATATATATATATATATATATATATATATATATATAGAGAGAGAGAGAGAGAGAAAGAGAGAGAGAGATACTAGGCTGTGTGTGGGGGTGTGTGTGTGTGTGGCAACTAGTGACAGGAAATGGGAATTAGTGGCATGTGGTTGTGTGTATATAAAATTGTGTGTGTGTGGTAAGGTAAAACAATATGCAGGAATACAAACAGTGAGTGAATGAGCAAAACAGTTCCAAAACTGGACTGTAAGGGGAGGAATTACACACAGGAAAATAGCAGTATGGGGGGGAGGGTCAGTCCCTATACTGATTTTTAACCCAAAATCAATCTCAGATTTCAGTCTAAACTAAAATCACCAACCAAAGTTCATAAGAAAATGCCAAAGAAAATCAGTGTACAACAGTACACTATTTTTCCAGATTTTAGCCATAAGGCAAAACCCTGACTCAGTCAATATCCATATATTGCCAGATTCATAAATAAATAGTTAACACATGAATCTAACAGTGACAACAACATGTCCCTGTGTTAACATTAAATCTGGAAAAATATCATAAACCAATGTACAGTTCAAGTCATTCATCCCAAACCCATATCTCAACAATCCTCAAGTTCATATGGGTAACACATTTCAATAAATAGGAGATTGGAATCTCAGGTTTAGTTCAAGGAGAATAAACAAAGTTATCAGTCAACCAAATGTGAATTTCAATTCAATGCCTAAATTCTTATTCACAACCCAATTACCACTCTCGAATGCAATTACTGAGTTATCCCAAGCTAACAATCATGTGAGGATAGCCCACAGTGGAAAACATGAATTAACTATGAATTTAATGGTTAGGATAAATTGAACAAAATGAGTATCAGCTGGTATCAGAACATGGCATCCCAACCTTATTCAAACCACAATTTCCACATAAAACCTAACTAAATCATGCAACCTAATTCTACACAGATTATTAGACATATTAGGATCTTAATTATCAATTTAAAACATGATTAAAACATTAAAACAATTTACACAGGAACACACATATGAGAACACTGAACACACACAGTGCACGATACGTGCACAGTCGATTTCTTCCTCGATACCAAACGAAACCCAACAAAACTTGGGGAATGTCATGACAGACGTTGCCCCTAGGTCTTCCTTGAATTTTGTGTCCTGAAACCCCGTGTCGTGTTCGCTACAGACCCTGAGTAGCAGGGGATTACTGTAGCGCGCATGCGAGCATGGGCACGCGCATGTCCACTCCACGAATCCGACACAAAACGATACGATAATCATCACAGAAGATCAAAAATGCATAAGCAACAGTAAAACTAATATTCCTATTTAAAAACATTGTACAAACGAGATCGAAATGCCCTTTGAGGCATTTCGACAAACACTGCAACAGGGGTTCTGATACGTGTCCAGAACGGACACAAAACTCATGAAACTCGACACAAAACCTATACTGATACTTAGGGGACTCCTAGGGCTCCCTAATGATAAAGACCAATTGAAATTTCATGGAGTGTAGAGAAAGTTACCTAAGCTTGAACTTCTCAGGAAAACCCCTCTTTCAATGGCTCTCCTCTTGATGACCCAAACCACCAAAATCACCTCAAACTGAAATGAAACATTTATGACAGTAAGAATAGGTAGATTAAAACCTAAAAGAAAAGATTTGAATAGAAAAGGAAGAGGAATGGAATTTTAGGGATTTATTGAATAGGAACAAACCTTGATTTTCTAACTTGAGCTTTCCTAAGAAGGAGGCAACCCTAGATTTTAGGAGATTATTTATATGGTGAGGATCCCCATGAGGATAGGGTGGCCGGCCATCAATCCTAGGGATTAGGGTTTGGTTTATTTGGGCTTTGGGCCAAGTTACATAGGCTATGATTGATTTGATTAATTAAAGGCTCTAAATCATAAGCGAATGACTTATGACTTCCTAATCCTTATTGCTAATTAGGTTCTAAAAACCAAACCAAAGGTTAGGCTAGGTTAGACTAGAGTCATATATTCTAACCAAACTCATACTAACTAGGGTTAGCTCCTAGGTTGGTCTACAAGGGTCCAAACTTGCCAAGATCAATCTAGTCCAAACAATTCCAAAATAATTCCTAAAAATTCTCATAAATTCAAATTAATTCTAATAAATTCAAATTACCCCAAAAATGACAAAAATTCCCTCACACTAGAAATGTGGTAGTGACATCCTTATACGTCGGTAAACGTCGGTAATCATCCCAGGAATTACCGACATTTACTGACATTTTAAACGACGATAAACGTCGGTGCACGTCGGTAATCATCCCAGGATTTTACCGACGTGTAGCGACTTTGAACACGTCGCTAAACCACCGACGACATGATGGTAGACGTCGGTAATATACTGACGTATATATATGTCGGTACACGTCGGTACTAGTGACGTTTGGCGACGTTTTGAAGATCCGCGACTTACATTTTTGCGACAAGCCCAAAACGTCGGTAATTTTGTCGCTAAATATTTTTAGCGACGAAATTTGTCATTTTAGCGACGTCTTTAGGCGTCACTAAAAAGACGTATTCTGGTAGTGGAAGTTTCTGCTTCCTATTCTAACACGTGTCAATTACCGAATCACCGGAACACACCCAAACCAAATACTGTCAGACCAAACCATACCAAACTTATGCCCAAGAAAACTAATAGGCATGCATTTTTCTATACTAGAAAACGAAAACCTACCAATCATGCACCTCACACTACTTTCAACACTCAACATACAAAATGTCATTATTGTGGCCTTATTGGTCATATATCCTCTACATGTAGAATCAGAAAGTTAATAGATTTAAATGTTTATGCATGGATACCAAAGACTAACATGTCAGGACCCTACAAGAAATGGGTACTAAGAGTTTCATCTGCAAACTATTTTGTAGGTGGGACGCCCTTCATATGCTAGAAGCAAATGGATCCTCGACAGCGGTTGCTCACGGCCCATGACCGATGATGCATCATTATTTGTAACATTGTCGAAGAAGAATAAAGAAGGATACGTCTCCTTCGGTAATAATTTTAGAAGGTACATAATCGGTATCGGTGACATTGGTAAGCCTCCCGATCCTGTGATTAAAGATGTCTGTCTAGTTACCGAGTTAAAACATAATCTACTCAGCATAAGCCATTTAGCTGATCACGGTTATGGCATTAACTTCGTCAAAGACAAATGTACTATAGTTGATAGATCAACTGGTAGTACTATCTTTGAAGGTATCAGGGAAGACAACATATATGTTTTCTATTTGTTAGAAGATGCTAACAATGTAGGTAGATGTTTGACGTCCAAGGGCATTGAGAGTCAACTATGGCATATAAGACTCGGTCAAGCAAACATGGAAACAATTTTAAAACTATCCACAAAGAAGTTGGTACGCGGCTTACCGAACATATCTTTCAAGAAGGATACGGTATGTAGCGAATGTGAAAAGAACAAAGCTACCCGATCCGCCTTTAAATTCAAGAATGTTGTAAGTACCACTAGTCCTCTACAATTGTTGCATATGAATTTATTTGGACCTAGTAGAATTGCTAGTCTAGGTGGTAAGTTATATACATTTGTCTTTGTAGATGATTTCTCTAGATACACATGGGTATATTTTCTTGCACGCAAGAACGATGCTTTATCAGAATTCGTCACCTTTTGCAAGAAAGTACAGAATGAAAAAGGTTTCATGATTACTCGTATTCGTAGTGATCATGGCGGTAAATTTGAGAATGCAGAGTTCAAGAAATTCTTGACACACACGGTTATTTGCATGAGTTTTCCTGCCCTAGGACTCCACAAAAAAATGGAGTTATGGAACGTAAGAACAGAACTCTATCTGAAATGGCTAGAGTAATCTTGAACCAGTTTAGTCTACCTAAAAACTTTTGGACTGAAGCTGTCAATACAACATGCTATATTCTCAATAGGGGTCTGATTCGACTTATATCGAAGAAGACTCCATATGAGTTATGGTTTGATAGAACACCCATTGTTTCGTACTTTAAGATATTTGGTTATAAATGCTTTATTCTTAATACTAAAGACAACCTGAGTAAATTTAATAAAAAGGCCGATGAAGGTATCTTTTTAGGTTATGCGACAAAGAGCAATGGGTACAGAGTCTTCATTAAGAGAACCATAATCATCGAAGAATCAATTAATGTCAAGTTTGATGAACTAAATAAACATTCAGACGATAACGATAATGAAGACGTGAGTACACCAAGTACAGCTACTACAAAACCTTCCCACAAAGATGCAGAACCTTCACACCAAGCACCAGCTGAGTCTTCAAGCAAAGAAGCCGGAACCAGCATTCCTAAGGATATGCCAAAAGAGATGAGATTTTTGGCAAATCATCCAAAGGACTTGGTAATTGGTGAGATTACCAAGGGTGTAAGTTCTCGTTCCTCTAATAAAGATTTAGCTTCTTGTGTTACTTTTATTTCACAGCTTGAACCCAAAAACATTAAAGAAGCATGTAGTGATAATTTTTGGTTAGATGCTATACAAGAGGAATTAAACCAACTCGAACGAAATTAAGTTTGGGAATTTGTTTCCAAGTCCATTGATCATCCGATCATTGGCACCGGTTGGTTATTCTGAAACAAACTGAATGAAAATGGTTTAGTAACTCGTAATAAGGCTCGACTCATAGCCCAAGGATACAATCAAGAAGAAGGTATCGACTACAATGAGACTTATGCCCTAGTTGCGAGATTAGAATACATTCGCATGTTATATGCATTTGTATGTTTTTATAATTTCAAATTATTTCAAATGGATGTCAAAAGCGCATTTTTGAATGATTTTATAAAAGAAGAAGTTTATGTAGCTCAACCTCCAGGTTTTACTGATTTCAAAAATCTTGATTATGTTTTCAAGTTGAAGAAAGACTTATATGGTTTGAAACAAGCCCCTCGTGCTTGGTACTATCGTCTAAGTTTTTTCTACTTGACAACGGTTTTTCAAAGGGAAAGATTGACACCACATTGTTTATAAAATCTTTGAATAACAATCTTCTTTTGATTCAAATTTATGTAGATGATATTATTTTTGGATCCACTGATGAATCTTTTTGTCAAGAATTTTCAAAGTGTATTCAGAATGAGTTTGAGATGAGCATGATGGGAGAGCTGAAATTCTTTCTCGGACTGCAAATCAAACAAACCAACAATAGGACGCTCATCAATCAAGCAAAGTACACAAAAGATTTATTAAAGAAGTTCGACCTGGAAGCAGTCAAACCACTTAGCACTCCAATGGCGACTTCAACCAAGCTTGATATTGATGAACAAGGCAAACCCGTCGACATACGTAAGTATCAAGGTATGATCGGTAGCTTACTGTACTTAACGGCTAGTCGACCATACATTATGTTTAGTGTTTGCTTGTGTGCACGTTTTCAAGCCAATCCTAAGGAATCACATATGTGCGCAGTTAAGCGTATCTTCCGATACCTTAGAGGCACTTCTTCTGTGGGCTTATGGTATCATAAAACTATGTCATTTGACCTAACCGATTATTCTGATGTTGATTTTGCCGGATGCAAAGTGGATAGAAAAAGTACCAACGGTACATGTCATTTCCTAGAAAAAACCCTAGTCTCTTGGTTTAGCAAGAAGTAAAATTCTGTCGCATTGTCAACAACTAAGGCTGAGTATAATGCCACAGGACATTGTTATGCACAAAATTTGTTGATGAAGCAAACTTTAAAGACTTTGGATTACATTTCACACACATACCTATTTTCTGTGATAACAGTAGTTCTATTAATTTGACTAAGAATCCATTATGTCATTCTCGTACTAAGCATATCGAGATTCGACATCATTTTCTTAGAGATCATCAACAAAATGGAGATATAGACCGTATATACATAGACACACAGAATCAATTGGCTGACATTTTCACAAAACCTCTAGCGGAAGATCGTTTCAATTATTTACGTCGAGAATTAGGAATTTTAGATTTCAATAATATTAATTAATTTTGTTTTATTAATTAATTTATTCAATACTCAATAATTATTTTCGAGACAAGCCAACAAAGAGTCCGTCTGTCATCACGACTACGGTCGAAGCGAAGCGGTACTTAATTATTCCCCGATGAACTCCCGTTAGCTGGGACAATACTCCTACAGCTAATCTGAAACAGACGCTGAGTAACGAAAGTTAATTTATAAAATAATCTTAATTATATTATTTGAAGTTTAAAATTACTAAATTTTGAATTAAATATTTAAAATGAGTTGATGAAAAAGGATGTGGCCCATAAAATTTTATTTTTTAAAAACCCAGGAGAACCCCGGGCGAATTCGGCCCGAGTTCGGTCTGAATTCGGCCCGAGTTCGGTCCGAATTCGGCCCGAGTTCGGTCTGAATTCAGCCAGAGTTCTGTTGGTGCTGTAAGTTTTTAAGTCAGAACCCGAGGCCTCCTCCTCTTCATCTCTTCTAAATTACATCATCACAGTAGCAGCAGCCGAAGAACCCTTCAAACCCTAGCTCTTCTCCACTACTTTTCTTCCAATCTATGTGGAGAGATCCATCCAAAATTTGGATTCGTGCGGAGAATCGCGTCCTCTACAACATACTTGATTCTCGGAAGGTATAACTCCTTCTTTCCTCCACTTTCAAATTCTTACGGTTACCTAGTTTTGGGAAAGAATGCCTAAGGGATTCAATTCTTTCAAGAGGAACAAGACTAATGCTAGTGAAGAGGCATTGTCTTCTGATCCGAGCATGGATTCACTCTTTTCCCCGGTCCAATCGGATGACGGAGTGTCGATGAGTTTTATTTCAAAACTCATGACCAAGCTTTGCTATGGTATGCCGACTTTGCTATGCGCACAATATGCACAGGCGCTCCGATCAAATGGACTTTATTTCTATATTATCGTCCTTTGTTTGAGGTATTAGGGTTACACCGTCTCGTTATCCAACAATTTCCTCTAGCTACTAATGCCCTTAGACTATTTTATTTTAACTTCGTGTTAGATACTTTTACCACAAGAACTCGTGTTGGCGGGATTGATATCGAATTCGATGATGTGTTGCTAGAAGAAATCCTTGGTATTCAAAACGAAGGTGCCCCGCTCGATGATGTCACCATCTTCGACTTTTTCGAGGGCACGACTCTTGTTAGTTTCAAGAATGAGCTTTGTGCGTCAGCACGTGCTCGTCCTGGAAAGTTTAAGGCCAATAACTTGAACTTGTTTAGCTACGAGTTACATCGCATCATCTATTCCACTATTCTTTCGAAATATACTTCAAAAGATGATGTCACTCCACTAGAACTCTCTGTCCTATATCACATTTTTAAGGGGATTCATTTTTCTGCCCCTAAGACTATCATCAAGATGATGGGAAGATGTCGTAGAAGAGATCGTAATCTCTCTTTTGCGATGCTTATCCCTCGCATCTTTCAGCGTTTTGATATCGATTTATCTACTTGCGCTCTGGACCCTGAGCCCAAGTTTCTCAAGCTTTTTCGTCGTAGCATTGCCACTATTCCTGCATCTCCTGCACCTGCTCCTACTGCCCCTGTTCCTCCTCAGACCTACCCTATGACTTTTGAGGGTATTCATCATCACCTTTCGGATATACAGACTTTCTTTGTTGACACTTCCAGGAAACATGAGTTCCTTGACGTGAATCGGTTCCAGGCTATTGCCAACTCGTTTGCTGAGCTCCGATTTGCTCAGACGGGTCATTCTGCTAGTTATCTTCCTAGAGACCCTACTGTATCTGGTTACCGCATTAAGGATGAGGCGGTCCATTCTCTGTTCCAGCCAGGGAACACTTATGATTGGTACCATAGTTCTGGTGCTACTCCACACACCTCTGGAGTTGGTACATCTGGAGCTGGTCCATCCGGACATGGTGGCTGGGTGGCACTGCAGATGATGATGACGATGAGGATGATATGTGATTTTAGAAATTCTTGTCTAGTTGTCGTACTATTGAGACTGATTTTATTTTCTTTGTTTACTTGGACATGCTCCGATATTCCAAGCTAGTATCAGTACTCTTATTATTTATGTGGTTGTGATTTTTTTGTTACTTTTGTCTCATGAACATGTTATATGCTTTCTTCAACATATTTTTATTCAGTTTAGCATTATTCTATATTTCTCATAGCATTATCTTTTATTATGCTTCCATTTAAACTGCCTGTGAAATATTTTCTGCTTATCACATTTCTTTACTATCTATGGCATTTATACCAAGCCAATGATAAATTTTTTTTATATATCTATATTTTGTGTTTCTTCACTGATTGTTACTTATGCATTTATTGCGGGGGAGCTTTCTTTTTTGCAATTATTTTGCTAAGTGACAACGAGGGAGAAATAAGATCTAACATCTTCGATCTGTAAGAATACAGGATATGAACAATCTACATAAATATTTTTTTTGGTACATTATATCGGTATAATTTGTTTTGATAAAGACCAAAGATGTTATATCAGTCAAGGTTTGTCAATTATCAAAATGGGGAAGATTGTTGGCCCATTGGTTATGGTCAATCCTGATTTTAATAATTGACCAAACTTTGTTTCGATATACGGATGTTTACTCAAAAAGTTTTGGACACTTAGACACTGATCAAGATTAGATATCTACTCAGTTCAAGACAGAAGCTATGTTTGCCACTCGAGACAGTATTTTTTTATACAATATAATTTTTACTTTTATTGAGTCTAGGAATACATTGTACACCAAGTCGTACTGGCAAATAGGCTATCCAAAATTGTTTTCAAAAATGACCTATGTTTTTATAAAATATTCCTTACTTACAAAAAGCTTCTGAAGGAAGGATTCCAAAAAGTCAAAAATCATTTTTTTAATATCCCTGACCAACCCTGACATAACTTGGCCCAAGTTTGGCCAGAGTTCGGCTAAAGTTCAGTTAGTAAACGTTATGTGAACGTTGGTTTTTGAACTTGGTCTCCCTTCAGGTGCGGATTGTTACATAGAGTTCTGTCCGAATTCTGCCAGAGTTCTGCCTTTAGAAAAACTATAAATAGAAAGGAATTATGATCATTTCAAATCACTCATTCACTTTCATCTCTTCTCTTCTAAGCTTACGTTTCTTCCAAAAAGTTCTAAAAAGCTTTCATTTTCAAATTCCAAGCCAGTTACAATTCTCTAGTCAATTTGCCGGTACGGTGCGGTCTAGAAGATTTCAGAGAAATTGTAATCAGAGGCTTGATTAAAGAAAGACTCTTCAAAAGTGAAGTTGGTCGAGTTCTTCGTATCAAAGCTCGCATCTGTAGATGTTGCAAGGACTTTATTTGAAAACTTGCAGGATTTTCCAATAGTGGATTCAACTGGAAGCTAGAGTTCATCCGACTGGACTAGTCCTCAGAAGAGGAAAACCAATATAAATCGGTGTGTTTGCATTTGCTTTCTGATCTCCTTTCTTTTACAGTTATTACTTTGTGTTTATTGATATTATTTCTGTGATCTAACTGCTAACAAGTTTTTAATTAGCAATATTCCGTTGCCTACTCTATTTACCCCCTCTAGAGTATTCTGCTTTACGACTTCGTTCCTACATCTTTGACGACAATAAAGATGCTGTTGTTGCTGATGCTTGGCTACAAGATAAAGAGGTTATTCTGGAGGCAGCTCAGATTTCAGAGGAAGAGAAGGTGGCCATTGTGCGCCTACAATTATTATATTTAGCCCGCAACTGGTGGACGATGCTAGCAGTTGGTTTGGAGATGCTTGTCCTATGGGCGGTATTCAGTGACAAGTTCCAGACGAAGTATTTTGATGCAGTAGCTCGGTATGATTTGTAGACCAGATTCAGCAATCTCAAGCATATGGGGAGGACGGTCGATGGATATACAGTCGAGTTTTCGAGGCTTAGTCGGTTTGCTCCCACCTTGGTGGAGACCAAATTAGACCGAGCGCAGCGATTCCAGCAATGACTCCACCAAGAGATTATTCAAGTTATGGAGTAGTTTGAGCACCAAATGTTTGATGCTATTTTACGAGCAGCTAGGAGGCATGAATACACTTCACAGAGGATAGTAGATCGAACTGGAGGATGGAAGAGGCCTCATGGACAGTTATCTCAATCATCGGCACCCGCCCCGACTGTTAGGGATTTGACTATTGGAGCTCCTAGGAGGGCGATCACAATTATGTCGGTTCAGCACTCGACACTGACGTATCCTTAGCAACAGAAGCAGAAGCAATCTTTCGTAATGGGTTGCTCTTATTGTGGGAAGCCTGGACACATGGTTTCAGAGTATCGCAAAGCACAGGGGTTGTGCTTAGCTTGTGGGGCACTGGACCACAAGATAGGGTCCTGCCCGCATAGAGCCAATTCATCTTCATCAACCCTAACCAGTCCATCGGTTAGGGATCCAGCACCAGTGCAGCAGTAGTAGCAGCACCATTTTTCGTGGCCATTGCCACCTCAGGCACAACGATTCCACTAGCAGAGGCTGCAACAATAAACTCAGGCCTAAGCTCAGATTCAGAACAGGCCGAGAGGTCACCAACAAAGGGACGAGCACCTAGAGGACAAGGTGAAGCTATGGCTCTATCAATAGCAGAAGAATTGGCATCAGGTGAGGTGGTGGCAGGTACCATTCTCATCAACTCTTTTCCAATATCAGTATTATTTGATTCGGGTGCATCATATTTATTTACGTCTGCACGATCCACAACACGGAGAGGACTGGAGCATGAGTCATTATTAGTAAGACTCAATATACTTGCTGGTAACGGTCTTGTGGGAGTAGATAGAGTCTTTTTTCGTGTCAAATTGTAGTTAGGGGTAGAGAGTTTCCTGCTAGATTGATAGAATTCTCGATGGCTGACTATGATGTGGTCCTAGGAATGGACTAGTTGAAGGATCAATATGCAAGAATAGACTGCCATGTTGGCAGGATTTTTTTTAGTATCCTTCGGGAAGAAGAGTTTTTGGTTTCCAGAGGCGAAGTAGAACCTTCTCCACCAGTCATATAGATGGCAGTAGCAGAAGCAGTTCTGTTTCCCAAGGTAGTAGAAGAATTTCTTGATGTATTTCTCGAAAAGCTTCCATGCATACCGCCAGAGAGATTGAGAGAGATAGAGTTCACCATTAATTTAATTCCAGGGATGACATCAGTATCAGAGAGAGTCTACAAAATGGCACCACTAGAATTTGAGATCATGTACAAAATGATTGAAGAAATCAGAACCAAGGGATTCATTCGTGCTAGTGGATCGCCTTGGGGAGCCCGAATACTTCTTGTGAAAAGGAAGGATGGTACATCAAGATTATGTATTAATTATCATACCTTGAATTTCGTAACAATCAAGAACAGATATCCCCTACCAAAGATGGATGATTTATTCGATCAACTCAGTAGGGCAGCAGTATTCTCGAAGATTGACTTACGGTCGGGGTACCATCAGATCAGAGTCAGAGAGCAAGACATCCCGAAGACGACATTCATATCTAGATATGGGAATTCAGAGTTTTTTGTTATGCCATTCGGAGTGACAAATACGCCTACAATATTCATGGATCTCATGAATCACATATTCATGCCTTATTTGGATCAGTTCATGATAGTGTTTATAGACGAAATCTTGGTCTATAGCAAGAGTGAAGCAGAGCATGAGCAGCATCTCTGAGTAGTCCTTTAGATTCTCAGAGAGCACCAGCTGTACGCGAAGTTCAGCAAATACAAATTTTGGCTTGATCGTATTTCGTACTTAGGTCACATCATCACCAGAGGTAGAGTGGAAGTGGACCCCCAGAAAATAGTAGCTATAGAGACATGGACAGTACCCAACATCATTGTAGAGGTTCACAGTTTTTAGGATTGGCGGACTATTACAGACGATTTGTATCAGATATCGCTCGGATTTAAGCACCCATGATGCAATTGACCTGCAAGGATGTACAGTTTGCTTAGACAACAGAGTGTCAAAGTTTATTCGAAAAGTTGAAGTAAGGATTGATGACGGTACCCATTCTCACGCTTCCAGATGGGATTGGAGGATTCTCAGTTTATTGTGACACTTCAGGAAGAGGATTGGGATGTGTCTTAATACAAAATGGCAAGGTAGTAGCTTATGCATCACGTCAGCTTCGTGATCATTAGAGGAATTATCCAACCCCACAACTTGGAGTTAGTAGCGGTGGTTTTCGCAGTCAAGCTGTGGAGGCATTATTTATATAGAAATCGGGTAGAGATTTCCACCGACCACAAGAGTCTTAAGTATGTGTTTACCCAGAAGGATCTTAACATGCGTCAGAGAAGGTGGCTAGAGCTATTGGTAGATTATGACATTAACCTGTAGTATCATCCTAGGAAGGCCAATATTATTATAGATACATTGAGCAAAAGAGCATGAGCTTATTTCTTAACAGCACAACCTGAGTTATTATCAGATCTTCAAAATATAAAGATAGAGATAGTTCTTCCTACCAATATTGCCTTGATAGCCAGTATACAAGTTCAGTCTAGTATAGTTGAGAGGATAAAGATAGCTCAGTCAGCAGATTCCAAGCTTCAGCGGCTTAGGACAGAATGTGAAACAGAACGAAGAGTAGAGTTATGCATTCACGAAGACGGCACACTCTGACATAGAAGGCATCTTTGTGTACCCAATGGTGACATCAGACAAGAGATCATGGCAGAAGCTCACAGTTTACATTATTCAATTCATCCTAGTAGCACGAAGATATATCGTGATATCCGTCAGCATTTCTGGTGGAATAGCATGAAGAGGGAGATAACTCGGTTTGTCTCTCGTTGTTTAGTTTGCCAATATGTTAAGGTTGAACATCAGAGACCAGCATGACTTCTTCAACCTTTACCAATCCTATAATAAAAATGGGAGCATATTACCATGAATTTTGCAACTGGGTTACCTAAATCCCCAGCTGGGAGAGATGTTATATGGGTTATAGTTGACCGACTCACGAAGGTAGCTCATTTTCTTCCTTTTTAGAATTGGTCAGTCTACGAATCAGCTTACAGAGATGTACCTCAGACAGATAGTCAGGTTGAATGGAGTGCCAGTCAGTATCGTATCAGACAGAGATTCAAGATTTACGTCACACTTTTGGTGGAGTCTTCAAGAGAGTTTGGGAATCGTCTCAAGTTTAGTTCAGCTTATCATTTGCAAACATATGGTCAGTCAGAGCACACGATTCAAACCCTTGAAGATATGTTACGATCCTGTATACTTGACTTCTGTGGTTCATGGGAAGATCACCGAGATCTTGTGGAGTTCTCCTATAATAACAGTTTCTATGCCAGTATCCAGATGGCACCATTTGAGATATTGTATGGAAGGAAGTACAGATCACCTTTAGCCTAGGATGATGTAGGCGAGAGGTAAATGCTTGGTCCATAGATGGTTATGCAGACTTTTGAGGTGGTCAGACAAGTCAGAGATCATCTTCGAGTTACACAAGATCGTCAGCGCCATTGGACCGATTCTTATCGGTGTCCTCTTGAGTTTTCTATCGGCGACCACATATTCCTTAGGATCTTGCCTACCCGTGGCGTCATTCGATTTGGCGTATGGGGAAAGCTTAGTCCTAGGTATATAGGGTTGTTTGATATTCTCGAACGAGTAGGTGATGTGTCATATCGTCTCGCTCTTTCGCTATCAATATGTAAGGTACATGATGTATTCCATGTATCCCAATTGCGATAGTATTTCCCGGATCCGAGCCATATCTTTCATCATTCGAAATTGGTTGTTGGTAACAACCTTTCGTATAAGGAAAGGCCCGTATCCATATTGGACCGAAGGGAGAAGGTACTCAAGAACAAGACAATTAGTTTAGTCTGTATTGCTTGGGGTCATCACTCTTTGGGTGAGTCAACTTGGGAACGTGAGGATGATATCCGATCGCGATACCCACACCTGTTTGACTCATAAGGTATAATGTCTTCCTTATACCTTGTGCTTTTGTCATGCCCCAGAACCAGAATATCGGAGAACGGGGGAGTGACTCAGCCGGCTACGTATTACGGGTAGATGAATACCGTATAATACGATCAATGTTGTCTAAAAGACGAGGGAGTGCATACTACATGAAAGTCTTACTAGGGTTACTCAACATCAATTGTCTCAATAATTCAAACAAGAAACAGTAAATAGAGAACATGTGAGATAAAGCAGTAAGGCGTCCCAAACGCTCAGTCAAAATGTTCTTGAGATCTGACTTTACAAAACATAGCCAGATGATGTAGCAAAATATACACAATTGTCATCAGCTGCAGTCTGACTTAGTTACAATTATGTAAAAATAAGTACAAGACAATCCAACTAACATGTCGGTGCCAAACGGCAAAGTATAAAGTAAGTAACAAAATGAGCGAGGAAGCAAGGTACCTACTCGTATCCTCCGGCGATCATTCCTCAAGTATTGACCATCTTGGAGGTGGAAGTAATCCGAGTCCTCGGAAGCCGGCTCTAAATCTGGCCATGCAAAACTAGAGAGGTTAGACCACTAATAACAAGTACCACAAGGAAGCATGACATGAGAATTAAAACCAGTAATAAGAGTTAAGAATATAATAATCAGTCTCCGCTTGCTACTGGAATTCTCATAACATCACGATACTTCAAGCCAACTTTCCAACCAAACAAGGACAGAAGCTGACCCGTCATGTCCTGACATTCTGATCATCTTGGTAGTTAACAGAGTGGGTACAATACACAAACAAATCAATTTAAACGGCCATGCAACTACTACGGCTTGCTACTGTAAGTTCCAATTTACCTTGGAAATATGCAATAAGGATTCCTCAGTTCTTACTATGTACAAGCAAGGCTAGTCTACCCAATCAATCAATTGCGCCAATCATGAATTAAACGAGTCCCAGCGGGACGCCCGTCATCAATATACAATAAATAATATAAGCAGATACCGCTCCCTGCCCGTGTGGCAGGTTTGTAGTATCTGTGGGAACCAGCCGGCATGTCGGGCACTAATAGCCCCGAGATGGCTGCCATATAAGAACTCGGAAATCCATTCTCTCTCCATGCAATCGTTATTGTATTTAGCTTAATAGTCCCTATGTTGATTGAAATCCCACTCCGTGGATCATGGTCATTCAGAATGAGTACTTTCGTACAAAGTACGATATGCACAACTCTACAACGATGCCCGTGCGATTAGGTTATAGGTTTCACATAGAGTAATGCAACAATCAGACCAAGCCTCGGAATAATCATGCCTTGACTGTAAAGTACACATGCCGCTTTTATTTAAAAATCAGTTAAAGCCTGTACGTGTCCATATGTCAATGTTCAGGATCGGCTAGTCGATTGCAATAGTTCATGTTGATTTGAACGTGTCTCATTTAATTTCAATAAGATGACTAGCCAGTCTCTTTAGTTCCAACTAGGAACGCATGATCAATTATTTAGTCAAGGTTACAAGCAATGTCAATTCGTGCCAAGGCATGAAAGTCAAACTAGTATTTAGTAAGGTCGAGTCTCCAACTCTCAGGGTTAAGTTCCAGTCATACGGGGTATCCATGAATCAATCGAGACACAAGGCACATTCCACACAACAATATGTATTAAAAATATTAACATTTCATGATTTTATCGAGTTCCTGTCAAAAGGCATAAGGATATAATAGGGAAATGCCATGTACGTAAAAAGAGTACGCTCAATAAATTACACCAAGCTAGAAGAGTACGCCTACTGAAATGCACGTAAAGGAATTTTACGCGTGAGGGAAGTTTACGCGTGAATGAAAAGCTCACGCATAAAGTAGTACGCTCAATAAATGAACAACGTTACGCACAAAACTTATCTGCATAAAATAGAGTTGCGCATAAAAACTCATCTTATGCCAAGCCAGAATAGTACGCATAAAAAGTAATATTACGCGTAAAAACTCATACGCGTAAAAAGTAACGTTACGCGTAAAAACTCATACGCATAAAAAGTAACGTTACGCATGAAAACTCATACGCGTAAAAAGTTACCTTACGCGTAAAAACTCATACGCGTAAGGAAAAGTGTTACGCGTAAAACATTGCACGCGTAAAGGGTCGAGCCACGCGTAAAGGTTGTACGCGTAAAGGGTCAGGTTTACGCACGAATGAATATACGTAAAGAGTAATACGCCAAGCTATGTCGACTTGTGTAAAATAGATTCACGCTGACACGAATGATCGTGGGCATAGAGCTTGATATTACACGAGCACGTATAAACGTGTGCGTAGAGTCGGATATTACGCTGACACGTAAAAATGAGGGCGTAGAGTTCTTCCAGAACTCCAAATTCATGAGACCTTCAGTCTAAATAAGAGCGTAGAGAATACCAACAACCAGGAATGATCAAACATAAAAATAAGGGAGTTTGACAGATCAAAACCCCCAAAAATCTGAAAATGACAAATTTCTAGATCTACAAAAATAAAAACTTTCAAATGCAAAAATGTCAAGTTCTAATCTCTCTTAGACTCATAAGAGAAAGATAATTGAACCATAAAAATAGGTTCTCATGTGGAAGCAAGATGTACTTGCCTATGGGTTGGTAGGTGGGGAGAGTTATGAGGAAGAAGAAGAGTAAATAAGAAAGAAGAAGAATGAAGAGAGAGAAAGGGTTTGGAGCTTTAAATGAAGATGAGGGGAGTTGGGTTCGGTTCATGATGAACCATCAAAATTCGAAAACAAACCGAACCAAGCCGAACCCAAGAGCAAAACTAAAGCAGAAAATAAAATACAGGAAAATAATTAGCGTAGAATTAAAGAAATTAAATACAGAACAAATGCATGATAAAATATTAAATAAATACATTCAATCAGTACACGTATTAAAATATGTATTCTGGGAACGGGGAGTGACATCTCTACCCTCCTTAGAAAAATTTTGTTCTCGAAATTTCAAATCCAAACAGGATAGAAATATCAGGGCTAAACTAATCTAAGTACAACAATTTTAGCGAGCAAGGAATCATCTTACAATACCAAGTAGCAAGTAATATATCTATGTTTATCAATCTACGATATCAAGCAATTTCTACTTATAGGGTGATAAGCATGAGGAATCAAGGCAATCAAGGTACACGGAAAGAAATATACCTTGTGAGTCAAATAGGTGGGGATACCGTGATCGGATATCATCCTCACATTCCCACGTTGACTCTCCTAAGGAGTGATGACCCCAAGCAATACGGACAAGGCTAATTGTTCGGTTCTTGAGTATCTTCTCCCTTCGGTCCAAAATGGACACCGGCTATTACTCGTAAGACAGGTTGGTACCAACAACCAGTTCAGAATGATCGAGGATATGGCTTGGGTCTGAAACATACCTATGCAACTGAGATACATGAAACACATCATGCACTTCTCGTAACGAAGGCGGAAAGGATAAACGATAAACAACATCGCCTACCCTATCAAGGATATCAAATAGGCCTACGTATCGCGGACTCAATTTCTCGCGAACGCCAAATCTAATGACCCCACGAGTATGTGAGATCCGCAAGAACACGTGGTCCCCATTAGAAAATTCTAGCAGCCTACGATGTTGGTCTGCCCAATGACGATGTCGATCTTGCGCAACTCGAAGTCGCTCTCTAATTTCCTTAACCACTTCAACCGTCTGGACAATCATCTCTGGGCCTAACATCTTCCTCTCCCCGATATTATCCCATGCAAGTGGCTACCTACACTTCTTACCGTATAGTGCTTCGAATGGTGCCATCTAGATACTAGCTTGATAACTGTTGTTGTACGAGAACTCGACTAAGTATATGTGACTCTTCCAAGATCCACCAAAATCTAGGGTACAAGCTCGTAACATATCTTATAAAGTCTGAATTGTTCTTTCTAATTGCCCGTATGTCTGTGGGTGGTAAGCCGTACTGAATCTTAACTTGGTACCCAGACTATGATGTAAACTCTTCCAGAAATGTGACATAAAACGAGTATCTCTATCTGACACAATACTGACAGGGACCCCATGCTGCCTGACTATCTGCAGCATATACAACTCTGCCAACTTCTTCGTGGATTGCCCTACTCTAAAAGGAAAAAAATGTGCCACTTTAGTAAGCTGATCCACTATCACCCAAATAGCATCCTTACCACTTGGTGATCTCGGTAAACTGGTCACAAAGTCTATTGTGATATTTTTCCATTTCCATTCCGGAATAGGAAGCGGTTATAATAACCCAGCTGGCCTCTGTTGTTCTGCCTTCACTTACTGACATATCAAGCAACGAGAAACGAATCTAGCTATCTCTCTCTTCATTCCGTTCCACCAAAAGTGCTGCTTAATATCTTTGTAGATTTTGGTCCCTCCAGGATGTATAGAATACTGAGAACTGTGGGCTTCTGCCATAACCTCCTATCGGATATCTCTACTAGGAACACATAGACGTGATCCAAATATAAGTGTACCATCTTCATGAATTTTTATCTCCTACGTGAGTCCCGACTCATATTCTGTCCTAAGCTTCTGAATCCTTAGGTCTCGTGCCTGAGCTGCCTTGATCCTGTCTACCAAGTCAGATTGAACTCGTAGACTTGTTAGAATTCCTATATCACTAGGAAGTATAACCTCGATGCACATCTCCTGGTGGTATTCTAAAATGTGCTTTTGTGTTGCCAACATAAATGCACCGCTGCTCCTGCTGAGAGTGTCTGCTACCATATTAGCCTTGCCTGGATGATACTGAAGCTCTACATCGTAATCCTTGATCAATTCTAACCATCTTCTCTGTCTCATGTTCAGTTCCTTCTGAGTAAAGATATACTTCAGACTCTTGTGATTTGTGTACATGTCCATTCGATCACCATACAAGTAATGCCTTAATAGCTTCAAAGCAAATACCACTGCTGCCAAATCCAAGTCATGAGTTGGATAATTCTTCTCGTGGTCCCGAAGTTGCCTAGATGCATACGCTATCATCTTTCCATGTTGCATGCGGATGCACCCAAGTCCTTTTCCTGATGCATCACAATATACAGTGAAACCTTCGGGTCTAACCGGTAATGTAAGAATAGGTGCCGTGATCAACTTCTACTTCAAAGTCTTAAATGATGCCTGACACTCTGTCGACTAGACAAATGGTATATTCTTTCGTGTCAAGCGGGTCATGGGTGCTGAGAGTCTTACAAAGTGTGATACAAAACTTCTGTAATATCCTGCCAATCCCAAGAAACTACACACATCTGCTACGGTCTTGGGTGTTGGCCAACTCTCTACTGCTTCTACCTTCTTAGGATCTACTGCTACTCCAGCCCCTGATAGATATGTCCCAAAAATGAAATATGATCCGTCCAAAACTCACACTTGCTGAGCTTGGCATACAACTGGTTCCCTCTCAGAACCTGTAACAATTTCTTGAGGTGATCTTCATGCTCTTCTTCACTAGCTGAGTATACGAGAATGTCGTCGAGGAACACAGCGACAAATTGGTCTAACTACGGCATAAAGATGCGGTTCATCAAATCCATAAATATTACTGGGGCATTGGTCAAACCAAACAGTATTACTAACAATTCATAGTGCCCGTACTTGGACCTGAATGCTATCTTGGGAAAATCCTCTTTCTGAACTCTCACTTGATGATACCCTGATCGAAGATCTATCTTAGAGAAAACTCTTGCTCTTCTCAACTGATCAAACAAGTCGTCGATCCTTGGTAGTTGGTACTTATTCTTTACTGTCGCCGCATTGAGCTTTCTGTAGTCAATACGCAATCTTGATGACCCATCCTTCTTCCCTACAAGTACCACTAGTGCTTCCCATGGTGATTCGCTAACCCGAATGAAATTTTTCTCCTTCAGTTCCTCTATGTGTTGATATACCTTGGCCTGCTCTGAATCTGCCATTCTATAAACTCGATCTGATATCGGTTTAGTTTCAGGAGCCAATTCTATACTGAACTCAATATCCCTAACCGGGGGTAGACCTGGAAGTTCTTCGGGAAATATATCTAGAAACTCTTCCCCTATCTTCGGAACCTAAACTTCTTCCATTGTTGTAACTACTCCTTCTTCTTGTTGAGTTGCCACTGATCTGACTAAGCTGAACCGCTTTATGCCTGGAATATTAAAAAATACACTCCCTCTACGACAATCTATTGTCGCATGACTGTCTTTCAGCCTGTCCATGCCTAAGATAACGTCGAAATTTCCAACAGTAAATTCTATCAACCTGGCGGGTAAGGAACGCCCGCAAACTACAACTCTACACGCTAGAATAACTCTACTGACTCCTACAAGCCCATTACCAGTAAGTATATTCATCTTCCCTGGCAATGCCACGAACTCCATTCCTAGTCGTGTCGTAAATCGTGTAGATATAAATGAGTATGATGCTCCCGAATCAAACAATGCTACTGCGGGATATGAGGCGACGAGAATATTACCTGCCACAACATCTTTTGATGCTAATGCCTCTTCTAAGGACATATTGAATGCCTGCCCTCAGCCTCCTTGTTGGTTCCCATGCTATGGCCTAGCCTGGTGTTGCTGCTGGCCCCTGTCTTGGTGATGCTGGGGTGGTCTTTGTTGTTACTTCTGCATCGACGGTCCCTGCTGCCGAAACATCTGAGCCTGTGGCATCATGGGGCGTTGTGCCAATGGTCTCACTGCTGCCGCTGGTCCTTGACACTGGCCTGCCCCTGATGCTGGCAGAGTCGGATACTGTTGTACTGGTCCTCCTGTACTCGAATTCATAAGACAGGTGGAAACCCGATGATCTGGACTTCCACATATCAAATACTGTCCGTTCAATTCCTGACACATACCTCTAGTGTGCCCTTCCTTCCCGCAATAAGTGCAGCCCGTTAGGGGTTGCTGGTTCTTCCTCTGCTGCTGCTGCTGCCTGACTGGTGGTGCTGGCCCTCCCATCGCCATATCGTGAATACGAACGCCAGGAGATGGTATTGTTATTCGGGGCGCTACTCCCCCTCCTCCTTTAATCTGATTGTGAGGTCTCTTCTGACCTCCAGTCCTCGTTGTGATCCTCTGGATGGTGATCTCATACCTCCGGGTTGCCGTCAATACCTCTTCAATGGTCTGGTAGTTGTGCCCTTCTATCAATTGCAGGAATTTAAGATGGAATACTTGCTGAAATCTCATAGCCCTCTGGCTCTCCGTTGTTACCATCTCTGGGGCAAACCTACTCAATCTGCAGAACTCTGCTGCATAAGCATCCACTGTTTTGTCGGCCTGCTTGAGGTTGATAAACTTCTGTTGTAGCTCAAACTGCGCCACATCTCTATAGTACTTTGTCTTTAATCTCGCAGTAAAATTATCCCAAGCAACAGGACGTCGGATACCTACCTCTTCTGATTCCCACCAATTACGTACGAGATTCTGAAGTAACAACTTTACTTGATCCACACGTTCTTCTGCCGGTACCTTAGCCGCTGTCAGAATAGCCTCAATATCTTTAAGCCATGCATCTGCTGAAATAGCATCCTCTGTGCCTTCGAAACGACGAAGGTTGTACTTGCAAAACCTGGTTGATGCTCTTGAATCGATCCTCATCCATCTTTCCAAAGCTGTTTGCAATCCTTGGTTGAGCAACACATTCTGCTCTCGTAACTGAGCGTGCATGCGTTGCTGGGACAATATCTGATGTTGCTGAGTAGCCATTATTCCTCTTATGATCTCGAGAAGGGCTAGTGTGTCCACTTCCACAGGGGTAGGTGGAACTATCGTTGGTGTTGGAACCTCCGGATACTGCGGTCCAGCTGCTGGCTCCACTATCACCTCTTCTTGGATGATCTCTTGAGGTAGCACCGGCCCTTGTTGCTGACCAACATGGTCATGTTGTTCATGCTGCCCTTGTTGTCCTTGTTGTTGCTGTCCAGCTCTGACAGATGCGGACGAGATGCCCCTAAGAAAAGGAACAAGAGAATAATCAAATGATCGGATAAGAAAGGTCAATAAAGTCAAAGGATACCAGAATGTCAAGCTCGAGTCGAGAGTAACGAATCATGAGATCAAGGAGAAACATGTGTGATTGAGACATCCTATAAATTAAAACACCCCACAAGTCTGAAATCAGACCTGTATGGGCCACCACTAAAACCTTGTCACGCCCCAGAACCAAAATACCGGAGAGCGGGGGCGTGACTAATCTAGCTATGTATTACGGGTAGATGAATACCGTATAATACGATCAATGTTGTCTAAAAGACGAGAGGGTGCATACTATATGAAAGTCTTACTAGGGTTACTCAATATCTATTGTCTCAATCATTCAAACAAGAAATAGTAAATAGAGAACATATGAGATAAAGCAGTAAGGTATCCCAAACACTCAGTCAAAATGTTCATGAGATCTGACTTTACAAAACATAGCCAGATGATGTAGCAAAATATACACAAATGTCATCAGCTGCAGTCTGATTTAGTTACAACTATGTAAAAATAAGAACAAAAAAATCCGACTAACATGTCGGTGCCAAACGGCAAAGTATAAAGTATGTAACAAAACGAGCGAGGAAGCAAGGGACCTACTCGTGTCCTCCGGCAATAATTCCTCTACTATTGACCATCTTGGAGGTGGAAGTAATCTCAGTCCTCGGGAACCGGCTCTAAATCTGGCCATACAAAACCAGAGAGGTTAGACCTCTAATAGCAAGTACCACAAGGAAGCATGACATAAGAATTAAAACCAGTGATAAGAGTTAAGAATATAATAATAAATCTTCGCTTGCTACTGGGATTCTCATAACATCCCGACACTTCAAGCCAACTTCCCAACCAAACAAGGACAGAAGTTGACCCGTCATGTCTTGATATTCTGATCATCTTGGAAGTTAACAGAGTGGGTACAGTACACAAATAAATCAATTTAAACGGCCATGCAACTACTACAGCTTGCTACTGTTAGTTCCAAGTTACCCTAGAAATATGTAATAAGGTTCCTCAGTTCTTACTATGTACAAGCAAGGCTAGTCTACCCAATCAATGAATTACGCCAATCATGAATTAGACGAGTCCCAGCGGGACGCCCATCATCAATATACAATAAATAATATAAGCAGATACCGCTCCCTGCCCGTGTGGCAGATTTGTAGTATCTGTGGGAACCAGCCGGCATGTCGGACACTAATAACCCCGGGATGGCTGCCATGTAAGAACTCGGGAATCCATTCTCTCTCCATGCAATCGTTATTTTATTTAACTTAATAGTCCCTATGTTGATTGAAATCCCACGCCGTGGATCATGGTCATTCAGAATGAGTACTTTCGTACAAAGTACGAAATGCACAACTCTACAACGATGCCCGTGCGATTAGGTTGTAGGTCTCACATAGCGTAATGCAACAATCAGACCTAGACACAGAATAATCATGTCTTTACTGTAACGTACACATGTCGCTTTTGTAGAAAAATTAGTTGAAGCCTGCACGTATCCATATGTCAATGTTCGAGATCGGCTAGTCGATTGCAATAGTTCATGTTGATATGAACGTGTCTCATTTAATTTCAATAAGATAACTAGCCAGTCTCTTTAGTTTCAAATAGGAACACATGATCAATCATTTAGTCAAGGTAACAATCAAAGTCAATTCGTGCCAAGGCATGAAAGTCAAACTAGTATTTAGTATGGTCCAGTCTCTAACTCTCAGGGTTAAGTATCAGTCATACTGGGTATCCATAAATCATTCGAGACACAAGGCACAATCCACCCAACAATATGTATTAAAAATATTAACATATCATGATTTTATCGAGTTCCTGTCAAAAGACGTAAGGATATAATAGGGAAATGCCATATACGTAAAAAGGAGTACGCTCAATAAATTACACCAAGCCAGAAGAGTACGCCTACTGAAATACGCGTAAAGGAATTTTATGCGTGAGGGAATTTTACATGTGAATGAATAAAGCTCACGCGTAAAGGAGTACGCTCAATAAATGAACAGCGTTACGAGTAAAACTTGTCTGCGTAAAATAGAGTTGTGCGTAAAAACTCGTCTTATGCCAAGCCAGAATAGTACGCATAAAAAGTAATGTTATGCATAAAAAATTATACGCGTAAAAAGTAACGTTACGCATAAAAACTCATACGCGTAAAAGTAACATTACGCGTAATAACTCATACGCGTAAAAAGTAACATTACGCGTAAAAACTCATACGCGTAAAAAGTTGCGTTACGTGTAAAAACTCATATGCGTAAGGAATAGTGTTACACGTAAAACATTGCACGCGTAAAGGGTCGAGCCATGCGTAAAGGTTGCATGCGTAAAGGGTCAGGTTTACGCACGAATCAATACGCGTAAAGAGTAATACGCCAAGCCAAGTCGACTTACGTAAAACAGATTTATGCTGAGACGAATGACCGTGGGCATAGAGCTGGATATTACGCGAGCACGTATAAACGTGTGCGTAGAGCCGGATATTACGCTGACACGTAAAAACGTGGGCGTAGCCAAATTCATAAGACCTTCAGTCTAAACGAGAGCGTAGAGAATACCAACAACCAGGAATGATCAAACTTGAAAATAAGGGAGTTTGACAGATCAAAACCCCCAAAAATCCAAAAATGATAAATTTCTAGATCTACAAAAATAAAAACTTTCAAATACAAAAATGTCAAGTTCTATTCTCTCTTAGAATCACGAGAGAAAGATAATTGAACCATAAAAATAGGTTCTCATGTGGAAGCAAGATGTACTTGCCTATGGGTTTGTAGGTGGGGAGAGTTATGAGGAAGAAGAAGAGTAAATGAGAAAGAAGAAGAATGAAGAGAGAGAAAGGGGTTGGATCTTTAAATGAAGATAAGGGGAGTTGGGTTCGGTTCATGATGAACCATCAAAATTCGAAAACAAACCGAACTAAGCCGAACCCAAGAGCAAAACTAAAGCAAAAAATAAAATACAGGTAAATAATTAGCATAGAATTAAAGAAATTAAATACAGAATAAATGCATTATAAAATATTAAATAAATATATTCAAGCAGTACACGTATTAAAATATATATTCTGGGAACGGAGAGTGACAGCTTTTACTTTCTTGCTTGCATGAATAATTCTTGATTGACTGCTAGTCATAGATTGTCTGTAATTAGTATAGCTTGCCCTGACACCTCTAGGATCTTTATTAAATTTCGAGGACAAAATTCTTTTAAGGTAGTAGAGTTGTCACTTCCATTTTTTAATACGTATTTTTAGTATACGTGTATGGATTTCTGACTTTTGTCAGGTGACCTGTATTTTGACTCGTCTTGCTTAGTCTAGTCTTAGTTTAATCTTGACTTGGATTATTTTGATTTGGTTTGGTTCAACTTCGTTTGGCTTGGCTTAGTTTGGTTTGGGATGAAGAGGTTTGGTATTTATATCAAACTCCTCTCTCTCTCTCTCTCTCTCTCCACTATTATTTTTCATTTACTTCTTCATCGTCTTCATTTACTACTCCCACCTACCAAGCCCTAGGCAAGTACAACTTGCTTCATGATGGATATCAAGTTTTATTGTTCTATTCCCTTCTTTGCTAGATTCTAAGTCTCTTTATAACTTGGCATTTTTGGTTTTGTTGGGTACATTTTTGTAGATCTAAGTTTTGATCTTTTCTCATTTTTCTTGGTTTTGATCTACTAAAACTTGGTATTTTTGAAAACTAGTTGCTTTAGGTTGTAGAAAATCTTGTTCTACCAAATTTTGACCTTTGAAAAGTTAGATTTCGACTTGTTTTGAGAAAATTATGGACTTTTGACGTTCATAGGTTCAACCAAGCATTTTTATGTTGGTTGGAGAAGATGAATAGTATGCGCGTGCGCTTTTTAGTGTCGTTCCATCTCGATTGCGTGCGTTCTAGCGCAACCTGGCTTCTGGCGTAGCCTGGCTTTTGGCACAGCTTGGCTTCTGGCGCAGCCTTGCTTCTAGAGCAACCTAGCTACTGGCGCAGCCTAGCTTCTTGCGCAACCTGGCTCCTAGCCAGGCACAACCTAGCCTAGCACCACTCGACCCCTGGCACCACTTGACCCCTAGCACCATTTGCCACCTAGCGCCTTTGACCCATGTGCCTTTTCTCACCAAGAACTTCTTGTTATATTTCTATGATTGTTCTGTGCAGTTCTTAGAAGTAATGTAATGTTGTAATCCTTGCATATACCCTATACTTGACTTGCCTTATGATGACCCGACTTAATGACTTGTTGAGCATGATAGAGCTTGAGCTTGATAAGATTTTGACTGGACTTGACTTGATATGAACTCGGTATGGTATATGACCTGTCTTGGTAATTCTTAATAGTGGCCCGTCGAGGCGCCCTCCTGACAAGTAACAAGCATACCTGACATGACATATATAATCTTGATTGCTATTGCGACGGCTATTCCTGTCTTGCTAGTGTAACTCTTGCCTTGATCCCGTGGTTGATTGTGCATGTACAAGCTACATGTCTCGTCTTGCATTATGTCTAGGATATGGATTCTTGGTTACCACGATCAGGGATTTATAATGAATCTAACTAGATTAATGACTAGATTGATCAAGTAGTTCATATAGAGAGATTTCCCAGTAATAGATGATCCCGTTATCCCGGTCACACCTGTGGACTTGTAGCCTGCTAACGAGTAGGACACATTTCCAGCACATTGTCATATGTTACACTTCTTGAATCATAAGCACTAAAGTATACCAGTAATCTTGATAACTCTTGTAACCCTTGCCTGGATAACCTGGATAGTCTACAGGACTTGTGACTGCGAGAACATTTCATTACATTTTGTTAATAACTAAGCTTGTGATAGCCCTATTTAGCTAACAATAGCAAGCCGTAGGACTTGATTGGCCGTGCTTGAATGAATTGTCTCATGATTAACATGGAAATTATATTCCACCTCTTGTTCCTCCTACTGCAAGCTAATGTTTTATGTTAACTCAGTCTCTCATGTTATTTAACTATGCTCTTTTATCAGTTCTTTTTTTATTATATGCTAGTTTTAGTTTCTAAGTGGAGCCTCCCTTGTGGCACTTGCTCTTTCTGGAGTCTGACCCAGCTGGTTTTGAATGGACAGATTTTGGAGAAGCACTCGAGAATCTACCTGCTTTCAAGCTAGATGGTGAACACCAGACGTAATCCTGACAACAAGTGGATTTCTTATTTTGCTCTCCCACTCTATCGTAAATTATTCTTTTGAGGCGTCTAGCCGCCGAACAAGTGTTAGCTCGTGTTTAAACTTAATTTCTATTTGCCTAAGCGCTGTAACATGACTGACAAATCCTAGGATTGATCATGTATGAATTAACTCTTGCTAGTCTTTATATTTTGTATGACTAGCTTCATTATCATCTGAATATGTATAGTTTAGGATGTCTTACTTTGTATGTCTGATGATCTAACATCTTATAACATTTACTTGCTTGCTTGAGATTGAGACATTAGATTTATTCTTGACCATAAGAGACTGATGGCTTGTAGATAAATCCTCAAGCATCTATATAGCCATGATCGTATTACGAGGTAGGTTTCACTTCAATGTACGTAGCTGGCTGTGTCTGTCCTTCGCTCTTCAGTATTCTGGTTTTGGAACGTGACACTACCTTCCGTACTTCTATGGTACAGAGGATGCGATTTCGTCTGATGCGTGGCTTCAAGATACTGAGGCTAATCTTGAGGCGCTAGGGATTCCGGCTTGGGAGTGTATGGTAGTTGTTAGGTTGCAGCTCTTGGATTTAGCCTGCGAATAGTGGGCGGCTCATGAAGTGTCTCTTATAGCGCCAATAGCTTAGGCAGATTTTAGCGAGAGATTTCAGACTCGCTATTTTGACGCGGTATCACGTTATGATCTGTAGCAGTGGTTCATTGGCTTACAGTAGATGAGCAGGACCGTCGTTGGCTATACGGTGGAGTTGAGCAGGCTCAATCGGTTTGTCGCTTCTTTAGTGGCGACCGAGTTAGATCGAACGAGGAGGTTCCAGCAGGGACTTTATCTGGAGATCATACTGGCAGTTGAACAGCATAAGTTCCAGAATTTTGATGCAGTGATAAGGGAGACGAGGATGCATGAGTACACCTCGTAGAGGATCGTTGATAAAGTCGGAGGCCAAAAGAGGCCTCATATTCAGAGGGGATCTTCTTTCCAGTCATCAGCACCAGCTCCAGCAGTTCAAGCTTTGACGATTGGATTTCCGAGGAGACCAGCTCCGGCGGCTTCCTTTCAGCAGTCATCTCAGCCGCGTCCTCAGCAGCAGAGGCAGTCTTCCACATTTAGTTGTTTCCATTACGGGAAGGCAGGACATGTCTTGTCGCAGTGTTGTAGGGCATGGGGCTTGTGCCTAGCTTGTGGAGCATCAAACCGCATTATAGGGGCTGGTCCCAGGAGGAGTTCGACTGAGTCAGTATCCTTCCAGCCAGCAGTTCAGGGCGCCAGTGCCGGTTCAGTAGCAAGAGGCCTAAAGGCCATTACCGACGCAGTCTTAGCAGTTCCAGCAGTAGAGGCCTCAATAGTATGCTCAGGCTCAGGCTCAGAGGCAGAAAGGCCAGTAGCAAAGGGGTCCAACACCCAGAGGCCAGGGTCAGGCCTTCACGCTTTCTATCAAGGAGGCTCTAGCAGCAGGGGAGGTGGTCGCCGGTACCATTCTCGTTCACTCTCATTCAGCTTCAACTTTATTTGATTTTGGTGCTTCGCATTCGTTTATATCTACGTGATTTGCTACACGTGTTGGTTTAGATCCAGAGTCTTTACCTGTAAGGTTGAATATACTTACTGGTAACGGTCTAGTAGGAGTAGACCGAGTCTATGCCTTGTGTAGAGTCTTAGTGTACGGAAGGAAGTTTTTTACTAGGTTGATAGAGATTCCTATGGACGATTACGATGTCATCCTAGGTATGAATTGGTTGAGTGCTCGACACGCTATGATAGATTTCCATGCTGGCAAGGTTATCTTTCGTGTTTCGAATGAGGAGGAGTTCCCATTCTCTAGAAGCGGGGTGAAGTCTTTATCGATGGTCATGTGGATGGTTGTAGCAGAAGAGTTTCAGTTGCCTAAAAAAGTTTATGAGTTTCCCGATATGTTTTTCGAGGAGTTTTCGGGTATGTCTCCAGGTCAGGAGATTGAGTATTATATTGATTTGGTTCCGGGAGCAGAGCCAGTGTCAGCGAGAGTCTACAGGATGTCTCCTTCAGAGTTGTTGGTGCTGTATCAGTCTATTGAGGAGCTTAGGACCAACGGATTCATTCATCCTATTGGATAGCCTTGGGGAGCTCCAACCCTTCTTGTGAAGAAGAAGGATGGTTCATCGTGTATGGTCATTGACTATCGTCAGCCTAACGCGGTGACCGTAAAGAACAAGTATCCCTTGTCCAGGATTGATGACTGGTTCGACCAGCTTAGTGGAGTAGTTGTGTTTTCGAAGATCGATTTATGGTCTAGGTGCCATAAGATCAGAATCATAGAGTAGGATGTACCCAAGATAGCGTTTAGTTCTCGATATGGTCATTGGAAGTTCCTTGTTATGCCTTTTGGAGCGACCAATGTGCCAGTGATCTTCAAGGATCTCATGAATCGCATCTTCATGTCCTATTTAGACCAGTTTGTGATAGTGTTTATTGATGACATCTTAGTCTATAGTCGGACTGAGGCAGAGCACAAGCAGTATCTTCGCGTGGTTCTTTAGATTCTTGGAGATCATCAGCTTTATACGATGTTCAACAAGTACAATTTTTGGCTCAATCGAGTTTCTTTCATGGGTCATATTATTGCCGAAGTTGGTGTTGAAGTTGACCCCAAGAAGGTTGAGGCTATCGAGTGTTGTCCAATACCTCGTATAACATCTGATGTATGCAGCTTTCTGGGATTGGCAGGTTGCTATAGACGGTTTATTACAGACTTTTCTAGGATCTTCTCATCCCTAACATGGCCAATGTGTAAGGATGTGTGGTTTGAGTGGTCAGATGTTTGCCAGGTTTCTTTGGCGAAACTCAAGCAGAGTTAGATTTCAGTTCCTATTCTGAATTACCCGTCGGACCAAATGGGTTAAAGAGAAAGATACTCGATTTGTCTTTCGATGCTTAGTTTGCCAACACGTCAAGGCTCAGCATTAGAGACCGGCCGGACTTCTTCAGCCTTTACTGATTTCGAAGTGAAAGTAGGATCATATTACTATGGACTTTTTGACTGGTCTTCCTAAAATCCCGACTAGTAGAGATGCCATTTGGGTTATAGTGGATCGACTCACGAAGGTTGCCCACTTCCTACCTTTCAGAGTAGGTAACTCTAATAGAGCAGTTGGTCGAGTTGTACATGAGGCAGATTGTCAGATTATATGGGGTACTATTTAGCATAGTTTCAGATCGGGATTCCAGATTCACTTTTTATTTCTGGCAGAGTCTTCAACAGAGTCTGGGTACCCGTTTGAATTTTAGTTCAGCATATCATCCTCAGATAGACAGTCAGTTAGAACGTACGATTCAGACCCTGGAAGATATGCTTCGATCATGCACTCTTGACTTTAGTGGTTTATGGGAGGATCACTTACATTTGGTAGAGTTCTTTTACAACAACAGCTTCCAGGCGAGCATTCAGATGGCATATTTTAGGCTTATAGTAGAAGATGTAGGTCACCCTTAGCTTGGGATAATATTGGGGAAAGACAGATGCTTGGTCCAGAGTTGATCGCTTAGTTAGTTGGAGTAGTCAGGCTGATCAGAGAGCATCTCAGAGTGGCTCAGGATCGACAGTGTCATTGGGCAGACCAGCAGCGACATCATCTTGAGTTCTCTGTCGATGACCACGTATTTTTTCATATTTTGCCTACCCGTGGTGTCATCAGGTTTGGCGTACAGAGAAATTTTAGTCCTAGATTTATTGGGTCGTTCGATATTCTCGAGTGAGTAGGACATACATCATATCGTCTTGCTCTTCCGTCGTCGCTATGCGAGGTACATGACATATTTTATGTATCTCAATTTCATCGGTATGTTTCAAATTTGAGCCATATTTTAGATCATTTCGAGCTGGTCGTTGGTACCGACCTATCGTATGAGGAGAGGCCCGTATCCATTTTAGACCGGAATGAGAAGATTCTCAAGAGCCGGACTATCCGATTAGTTCGTGTTTCCTGGGATAATCACTTACTGGGCGAGTTGGGAGCGCGAGGATGATATCCGAGCTGTTACCCGTATCTGTTTGACTTACAAGGTATACTTATTCCCATATTTATGTTCTACCTTTGTTTGAGTGTGGTTGTAGGAATACATTATGTTGTTTTTATATGTTTAAATTGCTTTTACATTTCTTGTACATTACTCCAGTTGGATTTCATGATTTATGAGTTTCTTATCTTGATCCTGATAACATGTTTTCTTGGATTTCTTACTTGCTTTTGATTACCTTTAGAAAATTCCGAGGACATAATTTTTCTAAGGAGGGAAGAGTTGTGAGACTCGTCTCACAGTATTGGTATTTATATATGGATACATATTTTGTAGTATATTTCGTATTTTTTTGTTTTCGGATTGCTTTAACATTTTTCCAAATTATAGATTTTTTCCTTGTCCGGCAAACCGACAGTATACTGGTGTATACAGACGACATATCGCCCAGACAGACTTCCCATATTTTAAATATTTTTGATTTCAGATATTTTTATGAATAGTGTTTCCGATATTTTTGTGAATAGTATTTTGAATATTTTGATGAATAGTATTTAGATATTTTCGTGAATAGTATAGATGCACCCTATTATCCAATGGATACTTGGTTTTCTTTGGATGGCCATGATTGATTTAAATCTTGACATGGATCCCAATCCAACGGTTACGATGAATTTCCCATTCCATATATACACTTCTACTTTCTCTTTCCTCTCTCTTTTCATTCTTTCTTCCATTCCTCTTCCCTTTCATTTCTATTTCTCAATCTTAGGAAAGCTTGACCTTGAGTCCTAGAGTGTGGTTTTGTACCCCTCTCGGTGGTGGAGTGGAAGATTAGGCTTGGAGCTTAACCTCGGCAAGTTCATCTTGCCGAATTACTGAACAACCTTAATTATTATCATTTTTGTTTTTTTTTGGTATTGATAGCTTATCTTATTCCAAAACTTGTTTTGTTAATATATTTCCCTCATGATTTTAGTTATGTACATGTTTCTAAATTTAGTTTGAGCTAGGTTTTTGTTAAATATCCAATATTAACTTATTAGAAAAACTCAATATCGAAAGTGATACTGGTGTTACCATCACCCATCTTGGTCACATATGCATATATTAGACCCTCACCTAGCTTATATACATGGATTTTGAGTTTGGTGGAAATCGAAACTGTTTCGGTTTCCCGATAACCTATTTTCTGAGTATTTTGAGGTATCGATCTATCAAATCTTTGAATTGTGAAAACTAATACTCCCATGTTGTAGGGAATTAAATTTTATATGATTTTGACTTTTGAAAATCCGAATTTCGATTTAAAACGAAGTTTTTATGGCCGAAACAAGTTTTGGAGTTTTCAAAATTAATTTTCTGTGACACTTCACTTCAGAAAATACGTCAAAAATTCGCAGAAATCTGCCTGATTATTCGAACTTGCTCTAAAATACTTGCTGTGATACTTTGATAAATCGATCGGTAATCCGCAGTAATCCACTGGATGATCCGATTAGGCTATTTTTGTTTGTTTTTGTCTGTTTCTGCTCGTTTTTGTCCGTTTTTGATATTTTCTTCGACTGTAATGAATTCTTAACATGATTAGATGACCTAGTATACTTAGAGAGTGATTGTACACCCTATATACATTTGACACTAGCTTATGTTCATATGTTCTTCTATACTCACTATATATTGCTATGCCCTTCCAGATTTATTGTATTTTACAGTCTATGCCATGTCCAATATTTACTTGATAGTGACCCGTTGTGGTGCACACTTGTACATGTCTTTTCCTAGCTTGCTTGATAGTGGAATGTCATGGTGCACACTTGATTCCAGTACATGTCTAGCTCTTTGATAGTGGCTCGTTGTAGCGTACTCTTGTCTTAATATTGTCATGTCTTGTTGAGGCTTGTTGTAGTGCATAATCTTGCTTGTCTTATCTAGTCTCGCATGTCTCATGTCTGGGACGGATTTTGCCGAATGCCACACCGGAAATCCTAAATAAATATGTTAGGAACTATACAACTAGCTTGATTATTTAGATCATTGGGAGGTGAGATTTTTTCGGTTACTTGTACCCCTTGTTTTACAGTCTTATATATATATATATATATATATATATATATATATATATATATATATATATATATATATATATATATATATATATAGAGAGAGAGAGAGAGAGAGAGAGAGATAAAAAAAAAAATATATATATATATATATATATATATATATATATATATATATATAGAGGAAAAAAAAAATATATATATATATATAGAGGATATATATATATATCCTCTATATATATATATATATATATATATATATATATATATATATATATATATATATATATATATATATTTATATATATATATATATATATATATATATATATATATATATATATATATATATATATATATATATATATAGAGGATATATATATATATATATATATATATATATATATATATATCCTCTATATATATATATATATATATATATATATATATAAACAAACTCAGAAATCTATTTTAATTTAAAAGGCACAAAATGCCGAAGCCTTTACAAGTAATCCCAAAAAGAAAAATAAAGGGGAAAGAGGAAAGGAGCAGAGGGGCTATCCCCCGGCCGACGGCCAGAATAAGAAGGTCAGTTGTGTAGGGGGAGCCAGAATCCCTCCCGGACGTGCTTGCGGTGTCTGCTAGCCTTGTGTATCTGTTAGTGGACATCGTGGATCAGATGGTTGTTAGTGAACTGGCGCCCCTCGTATCTGAATTTGTTCCTATTCTTCCAAATGACCCACGTAATGGAGGCTGCAATGATCTGGAGGTCGTGCGATGTTTTATCCCATGCGGTAAGGAGATCGATGAAGCCCAAAATGCCCTGGTACGGGAGGTATAGGTTAGTGAACCTAACCCATACTGCCAGAGGCATATTGTCACGATAAACGATGTGCTCAGCTATCTCAGCCTTCCTATCCGAGCAGCAAGGGCAAGATGATGCTTAGTTGAAGCCAATGGTAGCTAGGGCATCGTCAGTGGGTAGTTTCCTACGAAGTGCTCTCCACATCAGAAAATACCACTTCTTGGGGATACAAGACTGCTAAAATGCCCCACTGATGGGGGAAGGGTTGCCAATACCGCGAACAACTCGACGTGCGGTGGCTATAGTTAATGCGCCATTAGTCGTCAGGTACCACCGCAAAATATCTCGATCCATGCCGATCACTACACCGGAGTCGGCAATAGCGGCTACGGCCCCCTCTCCGAGCCAATCCGAGATACGCTGCCGATTTCAGTCCTCCCTCGCTGGTCCACAAATCTCTAATAATAGCAGTGGTCGGGGCGCCCGGCTTAGGGGACAAAAGGTCATCCCGGCCCACCTTTCGAAATATATAGATGATTCGCCTGCTCCCACCTGAAGACAGATCAATGGTTCCGTAAGCTGCCGACCGTTCAGAATGCGTCGCCAAGATGCAGAGAATCGGTTGTTGAATAAGGCAGAGGACGGGTATGAGTACTTGAAGTATCTGACCTTCATGAAACGGGCCCACAATGATCGGTTCTCCCGAAGCTTCCGCCATATTTATTTCGAGCAAGCGTCGACGACGTGGCACAACCTGCTGAATCCTAGGCCACCCTCATCCGTAGGTCTAGCTATGGTGTCCCAACTTGCCCAATGGTGTTTATCCGTGCCATCACGGTGGCCCCAGAGGAAGTTAGAGAGGAGGTTTTCGATGATTGTGATGACCTTTTTGGGGGAAGCAAGCAGCCAGGGTGTAGACCGGAATGGAAGAGAGCACAAGCTGGATCAGAATAATCTTACCTCCAAGCGAAAGAATCGTATTGTGCCATACCTCTATTCTTTTCTTTATTTTCTCCACTAATCCCTCGAAGAGCCCCGCGTTAGTTCTGCCGTACACCAGCGGGCACCCTATGTAAGTGAATGGGGGTTACTCAACAAAGAAGGAAATGATACTAGTGAGCAATGTGATGTGCTCTATGTCGACTGTGTGATGGGCGTAAATGACACTCTTGGTCGGTTTGACACGCTAGCCGGAGCATCTAGTGTATCTCTGTAACATGGTGTTAACCACATCCACACACCCCACATCACTAGAAGAGAAGATGATGATGTCGTCAGCATAAGCCAGATGAGTGATGATCGGACAACTGCTGGCAATATGGAAGTGCTTGAAGTGGAGGGAGACTGCCATATTGTTCATATTTCTGCTAAGAGCTTCGGCGGCAATGATGAATATGGTGGAAGATAGAGGGTCTCCTTGTCTAACACTGCGGCTGGATTTGAAAAATCCTTCTGCTTGGCCGTTGACGACCGTAGAGAACCACGCGTTACTGATCGACCTCCAGAAGATGTCAATCCAAGTTTCCAAAAACCCGAAGGCCCTGAACACCCAGATCATGAATTGACAGTCCAGTCTATCGTATGCCTTTTTTATGTCCAGTTTGATGGCTATGTTCCCTCCCCTGGATGGGAATTTCATGCAGGTGATTATCTCTTGTGCCAGGAGGATATTGTCGAGTATGTTACGGCCGCGAACGAAATCGCTTTGCTCTTCAGAGATAATCTTAGGGAGAAGCCCTGACATGCAGTTGGCTATGATCTTGGAGATGATCTTATTGGTGAAAGTACACATGCTCAGAGGACAAAATTTTTTAAAAGTCTCCGGGTTGTCCTTCTTGGGAATAAGGATCAGGTTGGCACTGGAGATCGATTTGGGGTATCTGGCTCCTCGAAGAAGGCAATAACCACCTCGCTGATGTCTCTCTTGATAATGCCCAATATATATATGGAAAGTCCAATATACCATATATTTAATAAAAATTCAATCATAATTGGTTTGCCATAAATTAGAAGTCTAATTATATGGAAAGTCAATATACGAAAGATTCAATCATAAATATATGATCAACGTTAAAGATGGAATCCAATCATATATTTGCTTCACATATATATTCCAATATGCACTACCCGAGCTTGTATGACACATGGATGACGCTCGTCGTACTCCGGGATATTCTCCACATAGGTTGGGAAGCCCACCCACTCCAACAAATCCGTCCCTTCCCAAATAGGTGGAGGAGCTCGTCAAACTGATGATCTGTCTTGATTCGTATCGAGGGCGAGTAGCATCATCCGTCTTCTTCTCTCTAAGCATCCATCAATTCTTTAAAACCTTCTTGCCCTTTGGCAACCGCACTAGCTCATAAGTGGAGTTTGCTAGTAAGGAACTCATCTTCTTCTACATGGCCCGCGTCCACTCTTGTATGTCTTCGTCTTTCATAGCCTCTGTGGAACTTTTAGTCTCTCTCCCGTCAGTCAGTAGCACATATTCATCAGGTGAGTATCTCATAGTGTTGGACTCACTCTCATGCTCCTCTTGAATGGAACATCTAGTGCTGGATGTGTACCAACAGCCTCTTTCCCTTCGGGAAAAGCCTCCTCAGCATGAATCCTCCTGAGGATCACCTGACCACCATCAGCAGACTGATGATCAAGGTTGGGAGTATCTTTATGTACATGCTTTCCTGTAATTGGATTCTCTGTAGTGTACTTTAGAAATGGCTAGAAGCAAAACAACTCTAACTCAGACAATTCTTCAGCCTCAGAAGATATCTTAGAATCCTGAGTGTTGGTTATGGTCTGATCCTCGACGAAAACTATGTTTTTTTCTTTTATAGAGCTTTCTTCCTACCAGGTCGTAGAGTCTTTAGATAAACTCATCTTGACCATAGCCAACGAAGATGCACTGTCTCATATTCAGCTCAAGTTTGGATCTCTCGTCCTTCTGTACATGTACGAAGGCCTTGCAACCAAACGCTCAAAGGTGATTATATGACAGCTCTTTGTCGTACCATACTTTGTCAGGCACATCAACCTACAAAGGAGTACTGGGCGACAAATTAATAATATAAGCAACAATGTTGAGAGCCTTACCCCAATAACTATCTGGTAAGTTTGGTTTAGACAGCAAATATTGTACTAGCTCTATTAGTGTCTTGTTCATACGATCCACTACATCATTGAACTGAGGTGTCTTTGGCAGAGTTTTTTGGTGTTAGATCTCTTTCTCTTTGTAATACGCCATTATCGAACCGAGCACATAGCATCTTCTTGCATGTCTCCTTTTCAACAGAGGCCTGAAACTCTTTGAAGTGAGCAACACCTGATCCATGGTCTTTAAAGCATACAATCAAACTTTACAAGAATAATTATCAATAAAAGTCACAAAATAAGAAGCAATACCAATATATTTTACCTTCATAGGACCGCAAACATCCGAGTGAATCAACTTGAGCAATGCCGACTTCTTTAAACTTGGATAACTTTAGAAAGACACCCTATTTTCTTCTCTGCCAAATAATGCGTGCATCTCTCCAACTTTGTAGACTTGAGCCCCAAAATCATCTTCCTATTCACCAAGTAGCTTATCCCCTTCTTGTTGATATGGCTGAGCCGCCTGTGCTACAACTAGGTAGATGCATCATTGACTGCATTCACCTCATGTGCCCTATGTACGCTCCCTTCCATATAGTAGAGACCAGACTTCTTTCTTCCTCTGCCAGTCACCATAGAACACTTGGACAGTTTTCGGTGACCGTTCCCAAAGATCTTGAAGAATCCTTCCGCATCCATCCTTCCAACCGACACTAGGTTAAAAGGGATATCGAGGACATGATGGACTTCTTTGAGAACAAGAACTGCATCCGTCTTTGTTCTCAAATGCACATCTCCAATAGCAGCAACTTTTAAATTATCTCTATTTTCCATCTTCAACACTCCATAGTCGCTTGTTGTGTAAGTGGCAAACAGTGCCATGTTGTGAGTACATGCGCTGAAGCCCCAAAAGCCAAGAATTGTCACCGCATAGAGGTTCATGACTACCTTATCTGCTACAATGATCACATCGCCTCCATGTGTCGAGGCAGCCATTGTACTGCTCTCACTTTGCTTCCCCTTGTCACACTTCTTCTCTCTTCCAAGCGAAACTATTTCGCTTGATGTGACCATTTGGCCACAGTAGTAGCACTATGAGCTCTCGTACCAACCCTTGGACTTTCTCCTGCTCTTGTCTCTGCCACCATCCAGACCCCTGCTTTTACTCCTTCTACGACTCTCTGAAATAAGCACCACCGAGTGGGATGTGGATGAAGTGCCCTGTGAACGTCTCCGCATCTCTTCATTTAGTACCTCATTCTTGGCAAACTCCAGACTGATGACGTCTTTGGAGCAGAAGCAATCATAGACACTCGTACGGTTTCCAGAGTTTGGCAATATACACAGTAGACATAGTCCTTGAACTTTATCGTCGAACTTGACTTCCTTCGAGGATAGCTGGTCAACCACGCCCCGAAACTCACTCAAGTGATCCGAGATAGACGTACCATCTTTGTACTGCAGACCTATCATCGTTTGGATTAGGAACAACTTATTTACCTCGGTCCTCTTCGCATCCAAAGATTCTAGCTTATTCCACCGTGTCCTTGCGTACTTTATACTGGCAACGTGATTGTACACATTCTCGTCAACGAACTGCCTAATGTACCCACACACCTATATTTGCTCGAAGTTCTAGTTCTTTTCAGTTTTATCACCTGTCCTTCCAGAAGCAAATATTGGCATATGTAGCTTTTTGCCAAATAGCAAGTCTTTCATCTTGCTCTTCTAGTAGGGGTAGTTGGTACCGGTTATGTTTACCATGTGCACCGGCTTCACATCCATCTCTTCTTCTTGGTTTGATTATCAATCCTAACAGCAACCAATAGCTCTAGTACTAGGTGTTGGAAATGAAATATAGAAACCGTTCCCCCAAACTATTAAGCTACAAGAGAACCGAAGAAAAGCATACAAAACCAAACGACAAAATCACACAGAAAAATCAAACACACACAAGCAATTTTTACATGAAAAACACAGATGGAAAAAACTACTGGACGATTGGAGTACAACCCTAAAAAGCCTCCACTAATGGAATAGAAGATTACACCCTCTACAAGCTTCTCACTGATCCAACACGGATCAAAATAGAATTATCGAAGGAATCCTCTCCTCGAAAATGCCGTAGATCTCTCATTTCTCCTCCCAATGTTGCAAAGAACTCTTGCCACCTTTTTTTATTCTCTATTATTTATCAACTTGCATGCATCAACCTTTTACCTTTGCATGAATTAGGGCTACATATACTGAAAATTTGGAAGCCCAATATATATGAAAAGTCCTATATATGTCAATTATATATTTAATGGAAATCCAATCATAATTGATTTGTCATAAATTGGAAGTTTAATTATATGAAAAGTCAATATATAAAGATCCAATCATAAATATATGATCAAAGTCAAAGATGGAAATCCAATCATATATTTGATTACCATATATGTTCCAATATGCACTTTCGAGCTTCCCCGACACACGAATGATGCTCATCGCACTTCGTTTACTCTCCACATAGGTTGGGAACCCTACCCACTCCAACAATAAAGTTATTTTGACATAAATATTAAATATAACAAACAATTTAATTATCATTAACAGTATCAATGAGTATTCCCATCAATGGGTTGGCGATACAAAACACTTACATGCAATCAAGGAGGTCAAGGAATGATTAACCAAATTTGTATAGTGTGGCTTTCATGTCCGAATAGGTGCCAAGTAATAGGAAGGTGACACTATAGTCATTATGAGAGGGTCTTCCCATACAACCTAGACGACATATGGCTTGTGAGGGTCTGCCCATACAACCTAGACGACATTTGGCTTGTGAGGATTGCCAAACCTCAAGAATTTCCCTTATGCTGACAAAAAATCTAGGCAAAGAAAGGAGAAAGATTTTCCTACAAGGAACTGAATTATTCTTTTATGGAAAACTAGAGTCAAAACAAACACATTGGCATACTGCTAAATTCCATGTCTAATTTCTTATTAGGTAATTCCTTTATATCATGACCATCTCCAACTAAAGGAAAAAAAATCGGAGTTTACCTCTACCTGAATAAGATAGACATGGCAAGAGAAAAAACCATAAACCACATTAGAGGTCATAAACCCAATGTAATTAATAAGGCTTGTTAATCTAGGTAACATTCCAAGAATCTTTGAAGAGAATAGTCATCTATAATACCAAGGCAAATCTGTTGTTCCCCACACTTTTCCTACTTTAACAAACTAGTAAGCTATTAGTTAAAACTTATCAGATACAATCAAGGATTATAAACCTCAAGGGTTTGATTATCTTGGGAAAAGTTGTTAGTTAATATCAGAGAAGGTAGACTCCTGAGAACTATATTGCACGGATACGGCAAAGTGGTGTCCGTATCCATATCATATTTATGCCTGTGTTCGTACTCATGCAACATATGTGACGATGTCATACCTATTTGAAAATGTTGTATCTCATATACATGTCCTTACCGGTATCCATGCCCGTATTCATGATCCATGCAACATAGCCTGCCTCAGCCATCAATCTCCATGTATATTGGTATGCTGATGGAAAATGACTAGTATACATATATTTAATTAACAAAATATGATATTAAACAGTTTTACATATGATAGCATATCCACTCTACACAAATTATGAAGAGTACTTACAAGCTGCTATAATCCCACTTATGGAAACGAGTCCATCTTTTTGAGTGGGAACTTCCACTAGAAAGCTTTTGGTTCCAAAAACATTGATGGATACTAGGATTGATCATGTTATGGAGTAGCAGTTCTAAAATTTGCTATACGGGTTCAGTGCGGAGGAGGGGTGCCTAGGCCACCTAGGCACCAAACAAGTTTTTTCTTAATCCCTTGTAACCGCTTATATACTGTTTTAGGGTTTCCTCTAACTTCTGATCACCATAAGTTTGTGGGACAACATTTTTTAATGTCTTTCCCTCCTACTCTATATTCAGGCTTTTTTCACCTCATACTCTACTTGTTGTCGCATAAACTACTTGTTGTAACAGCAACAACATATCCACAATACAACTAAGCATAAAAAAAATTCTTCAAATTTGAACAGTCGTACAGGACCGAAGAGGTCCTCACACTGCTGCACAACTGCACAAATCTGCAAAACATGGGCTTTCGGTTCGACCTAGGACCGCCTAGCGCTTACGCGGCTGTCTAGGCCAATTTTTAGAACAATGCGTACAGTAATTGTAGAGAAAAATGAGCAACCCTATTGTTATTAACCTAATGGAGTTACGAAATCAGGGTGGCAGACCTGGTCAATTCACAATGCCAATAAGAAGTCCAGATGCAAATAACAAATATTTTGCATCAAGCGGTCAGTATCCAACATGTAGGATATCTTGTTTGATTGCTTGTAGTAATGAATTAGACTAACCTCAACTAGTGTAAGACCAAAAGGCTCAAGGAGTTTTGGACTGATGAAGATCCACAAAGACAAATTGATCTAACTTAGCTTAGTAGTATATTTTATGAGCTGAAGATGACCATTTTAGAATAATTTAAAATGTTAAATTTGACTTCGAACCTTTATTTTTGCTGCGTGCATGTGTATCAGATATACATACATGTCCATGTGCCACAATAGAAATAAAGAATGGAGCTTGTTGTCCAACGAGAAGAGCTGAACTATAGCCTTTGGTTAGCAAGTAAAAATTAATTGTTGTATAGAGCATCACAGATAAAGTAACTATAGGATAGAATATGACTCCCATTAACACCTGCATGCCACGAACTTAAGAGTTTTTTCTACACTTCGATCAGTACAATGCACAAGATTCCTTCTTGACGACCCGTGCAAACATTTCCTGAACGGACTTCGCTATAATGCTAAGTAAAGAGAGAGTAGTGGAACTTGAAATACTTTTACTATATTGAAGGAAGCTTACAAGTTTTGGTGGTCATGAGCAATTGAGTTTGAGCTTGTAGACAACTCGTATGGAAGACGGGATGAATTTTCAGCTTGGCAGAGAGTTCAAACTTGTAGACAACTTTGTCCTCCTTCTTAAGGACCGGGACAAGGATTTCATACTTGCAAATCAGTCTCTTATGCACCTTACAGAATACCTTGAACTATAGCGGATGAAGCTTGATCTTCACAAAGTCTCCTTGTACTAGATAGGCCTTCACTTAGCGTTACCCATTTCTTTATCTTGTGTGTGGCTTTCTCCAAAAATGCATTAGCAATATTCACCTTCTACTTGATGTCTGAGGCAAACTAGTGAGCGCGAGGCTTTTGCCCGATGACCCGCACTCAGCATGAGTGAACGATCTGTTATCGACCCATTACCAACTCTAACCAATTATAGTGGCGAAACTTGCTTCTTTGGAGATTGTAGCAGAATTGGGCAATATCCAAGTGATGCACCCAGTCCCTCTGATTGGCACCCACGAAGTTTCGCAAGTATTGCTCAAATAAAGAATGGAACCGCTCCGTCTGTCCGTCCGTCTGTGGGTCAAAACTAGTGAAGAGGTGTAGATCCGTCCCAAGGATCTTCAACGCCTCTGTCCAGAACTTTCCCATCGAACGGGGTTCTCAGTTGCTGGTAATGCTTTTAAGGATGTCCCAAAACTTCACCACGTGATAAATGAACAAGCGCGCGACTTCCTCTATAGTGCAGTCCGTCGGTACAATAATAAAGATCACGTACTTGGAAAATTGGTTTACCACCACACGGATAGCCCCAAGGTCGACTCGGTATGACAAGGAAGAGATCAAGTTCATTAAAATGCTCTTTCATGGTCGACTCAGTATGACAAGAGGCTCAAACAGACCCTTGGATCACTGTATGATCCACCATTACTTGCTTGCACACAAGACAAGTGCACACATAATCCTCCATATCCTCACACATGTGAGGCCAATTGTGGGTGGCCTCTAATAATGTCAATATCCTCTTTTTATGAGGATGTCTAGTCCACTTGGTATTCTGGCACATTTTTATGTAGCTATCTACGGAAGCTACCCCACTTGGGCACGACCACCTTGTCGCCTTTCGTGTAAAGAAGTTTGTCCCTTAGCAAAAACTTTCATATTTTTCCTTCACGAGTGAGCATAACCAAAGCATGTGTCAATGGGTGCTTGGCCATAACCATCTTGACATGCTCAAGTATATCTTCCTTGAGCAAGCACACTATTGCTAGCCCGACCTTTATGTTGAGTGCATCGGCCACATGGTTCTCTTTGCACTGCTAGTATTGTAGTTCATGTAAAACTCGGCTAAGAACGCTTGCCATCTTTGCTTGCTTGGGGGATAACTTCTTCCGTGTTTGGAAGTAGCTCGTGGTAATATTGTTCGTCGTCACCACAAACTTGGTGTCCTGGAGATAATGATGCCACGTTCACAAGCAATATAATACTACGGTCATCTCCTTCTCTTGTACTATATAGTGTCACTCTATGATATTCAAGTTGTGACTCTCGAATACGATGAAGTTCCCTTCTTGCACCAACACCCTAGCAATGGCAGAGTTGAGTGCCTCAGTATGCACCCCGAACGACTTGGAGTAATCCAACAAAGATAAGACTATTTTTTCCGTCAAGGTCCTCATTAGTGCATTGAATGCCTCCTCGCATTTTGATGTCTAGCTCCATACATGATCCTTCCGCAACAAATATGTGAGTGGTGCGGCTACGACGAAGTATCCTCGAATGAACCGCCAATAGTAGTTTGGCAGACCTAAGAATAATCGCAACTCCATTGGCCTAGTAGTAGCCCTCCACTCCCGTATGGCCTAGACCTTAGTCTCGTCCATCCATATCTTAACCCGATCCAATGTCCCAAGAACGGCATATCCTCTTGGGAAAAGCCCCTGGAAAACTGCCATCAAGTGCTCGATGTAGATGGAGGTTATGTAATCCTGTTTGAAGTAAAGATAGTCAAATACTAATTTATCTTCCAAACAAGAGCAGTAGCAAAATATATTGAGAGAGAATCAAATATTAATTCATCTTCCAAACAAGTGCTCGATGTAGATGTAGGTTGTGTAATACTTTTCTTTCTTTACTCTTTTGAGAAAATATATTGAGAGAGAAAAAGGCAAATCATGCGGTCCATTTATAGCGTAAAAGTGTGCAATATATCATATGTATGTACGGATGTTGAGAAGGGATGACACCTAAATACAAGCATCAATAGATGTTAACAAAAAAGTTAACAAAGGCTCACACCTACGATAAAGGCATCAATAAATGTTGATACCAAAAATATTAAATATCCAATAGAATGTATAAGATGAACTTATCAGTCATGAAAAATGCTAATTACTCCCTGATTATATATTGTAGACGAGGTGTTACTCGTAGTTGTTGGAACAACATTCATTACCCAAACAGGAAAGGTACTCAGTGCCACTACAATCCAACATCATAAGCATTCATGTCCATAATGTTTTCATATCTCCATATTGTTGACACCAATCAGCTTCCAGTAATGACTCACTTGCTCTTGCAAAAGTTTATTATACTCATCAAACTGTTGTGGAGCGACTCCTGTCAAAAATAAATTTAATCCTCATGGATTCACAATATTATATCTAGCAGATATGTAGAAAAACAGAGACAGATTCAGCAAATCATATACTCATGATGCTTTTCAAACTGATAATTTCAAGGAAACACGGATATCTTTTATCCGCAATGAACAAATGTTATTTTGTCTACTTAGCTTAGGTGTGTTACTGCTCCATCCATTTACCACCACAGCAAAATTAACTTAGGTCCATACATATAAATCTGTAGCCCCTGAAACAAATACACTATTAGACTTTAGCAATTTACCAGTACCTGGTACATCTTGACAGTACCTTCATTAAACAGATCATTAGGGCAACACTTGGACACTGCATCTAGCCGTCTAAGAATTTCAAGGGCATGAGAAAATTTAATATTGGCAGTTGTGGTTGCTCAGACAACATTACCAACTTTAGCTGCACACCATTTTTTAAAGGTTTGACACATGATCAAACAGAGTTATCTGGCCAACACTTGGACACATGTATCTAAATATATAATTGTCTAAGAATTTCACGGGCATGAGAGAATTTAATGTTAACAATTAGTGGTGACTCATGGTGCTAGGACATGGTTTCATTTAGTGGTTACTCATAGCTAGGGCATGGTTTTCATTTAGTGGTTTGCTAAATTAAATGTTCAGTATGTCAATTCACATAGTTATTTAAAAAGCATAGGATTATGAACGAGCCTATTGTCCCTTATTTCCCGCAATCGAATGGGGTTGCTGAAAGAAAAAACCGTGTACTGATAGGGATGATTAACTCTATACTTTTAATGACATGGCTTCCAAATTGCTTTTGGGAAGAAACTTCTCTAACAATAACCTTCATTCTAAACAGTGTCATTTGCAAAATCAAAGGTAACTCCTCATGAACTCTGGTTCAAGGCCAAACTCAATTTGAATATTATTCTAGTGAGGTTGTCTATCTAATTTTAAATACCAAGATTTAGAAGTTGGGCACTTTGAACACTAAGACGATGTTCACAGGTTATGCCGTGAAGAATAACGCTCGAAGATTTCTTGATCTGAAAACCAACCAGATCAACAAGTCTCAAAATGATGACATCTTTGAGGATAAGTTTTTTAGAGACAAGAACGTGATTCTAGTTGAATTACAAGATAATAAAGAAATAATAAATAAGACAATGCTCCAAACCAGTTGAAAATACTAAAGGGATTTAATGGTTATCTTAAGGAGATAACTTCTCTGGAGGATGTCATTGCGTAACTAGAACTGCTGAGTCACCTAAAAGAGAGTGAGAAAATCGAATGTCTCGGGAGATGACTTTGTCACTTATCATATGGAAGCAAGTCTAGTTTCCTTTGATGAGACGATAAAAATAGATATGTTTTCTAGAAGGAAATATTTAATGATGAGATTAACTCTATAACGTCCAATAACACTTGGGTGTTGATCAAGCTGCCTGAAGAAACAAAGTCGATTGGATGCAGGTGGATCTTGAATAAGAAGATGAATTGTAGACAACTCCAATTCTAGGTTAGTGGAAGAAGTGTTTGTCAAAAAATAGAGGATCAAATACTTCATTAAATTGCACCAGTCACTTGGATCACAACTATTGAGAGGTTGATTGGGCTTGTAGCGGTTGACAAAATGATTACCTGATGGATGTGAAAAATATCATTCTTGAGTGGAAATCTGACAGAAGAGATATACATGAAGCAACTGGAAGGATAGAAGGATTTGTTGTCATGGTACGAGAATACAAGGTGTACAAACTAGTAAAATCTCTCTATGGTATAAAGTAAGCTCCCAAGATGTGGCTCGAGAAGTTCGATGATGTATTCAATATACATTATAAGAGGCACATACTGTTTTAGTATAGCTAATGTATATTATAATTTCCCTGAACTCTATATTTGTCTTTAGCATATGTTGCCCAACAAAATTGTACATCCATATACTAGTTTCTAAGGTGTAAATTATGAAACACGGATATCACAAAATGGTTAAGAAGTGTGTCATGTTCTAGATGGCTTTGAGATGATAAAAACTAGATATGTTTTCTAGAAGGAAATATTTAATAATGAGATTAACTCTATAATGTCCAATAACCCTAGGGTGTTGATCAAGTTGCCTGAAGAAGCAAAGTCGATTGGATGTAGGTGGATCTTGAATAAGAAGATTAGCCGATGGAATGTAGACAACTCCAATTCTAGGTTAGTGGAAGAAGTGTTTGTCAAAAACAGATGATCAAATACTTCAACAAATTGCACCAATCACTTGGATGACAATTATTGAGATGTTTATTGGGCTTACTGCGGTTCATAAAATGATGATTCACCTAACGGATGTGAAAAATATCATTCTTGAGTGAAGATCTGACAGAAGAGATATACATGAAGCAATCGGAAGGATAGAAGGATTTGTTGTCATGGTACTAGAATATAAAGTGTACAAACTAGTAAAATCTCTCTATAGTATAAAGTAAGCTCCCAATTTTTGGCACGAGAAGTTCGATGATGTATTCAATGTACATTATAAGAGGCACATACAATTTTAGTATTGCTGATCATGTATATTGTAATTTCCCTGAACTCTATATTTGTCTTTAGCACATGTTGCCCAACAAAATTGTACATCCATATACTAGTTTCTAACGTGTGAATTATGAAACACGGATATCACAAAATGGTTAAGAAGTATGTCATGTCCTAGCTGGCTTTGTGATGAATACAATACTACATGGACAAACAAAAGTGTCATCTCTGTGTCCATTGCCATTTCACTATAAGAAAAAAGATCAGGAGCAGAGGTGCAAAGCATTATCATAAGCATTCAATTGTAGCCACTCACATAAGAAGGTGAATTTTCAACTAGATACTAGAAATGGCCCATTCAGTGACAAAGCTATATTCCTAAAAACCAAGAGTAGAGAAAGAAAAACATACTACTTTCACACTTTATACTTCAATGACTATCTATAAACCAATACAGTAGTTCTCGATATCAACTTGAAGGTTATCCTCAAATAATCGAAGTTAAGAAACATCTAAGTAATTACAAAAAGAAGGGATGTCAACAAGATATCATCAAACTTTATTAGGTATAAATTAATGTCCCAGACAGTGACATTTTCCTAAAAGAGTAAAGAAAGAAAATTATACTTCTTTCACACTTTATATTTCAATGAATATTTGTAAACCAATACAAGAGATCTAGATATATTTTGAAGTTTATCCTCAAATAATTCACAGTAATAACAAAAATATATGTCGTCAAGCTTCATTAAGGGAGGGCTAGCTAAGAAATCCAAACACAAATAACACCATGAAGGCTGCTAGACAGTCCAAACCAATCAAACCACTAAATGGTTGATCAGTCGGGCACCTAGACGTACACCATCAAATAGGACGTTGAAGATTGGCATATATTTCTAGTGTCTTAAAATTTAATTTTTCTGAAAGGTTCTACTCCTCTTCTTTACATTATAAAATGATCTACAAAGAAAATAGCTAAATGATTTAATAGTTATCATCATCAGTCATCTATTCAAGGATATATTACTATAATAGTCAAATCGTAGCAAGGGGAAATCAGAATAAAAAATTAAAACAGATGATACTTTGTATTGTTTGAGGGCTTCTAAATTTGTATTGTTTGAGGGCTTCTATGTTGGCTCTAAACTTCTGGATGTGACAAGGAGAAGGCAATGACAGAGTATAAACACTCTTTTGGAGATGACAGAAAGAATGAGGAGAGGAAACTTTTCGTTGTGATTATTATTCATGCAAATGAGGCCTTTAAATAGGCAAACAAAACTTAAACATGTGGACAACAAAAGAACGTGGAGTAAAAGACTCCTGGCCACACACATGTCCTAGGGACTAGCAACAAATCCTAAAGACTAGGTAAACTAAGGACACCTATCTAGATTATTAACTGATATTCTCCTCCTTAATCTAGATTTGGTCAAGGTTGACAACTCCAAGCTCTTCCTCGGTACCAAGCTTCGGAGCATTCCTCTTATTTTGAAGAAATGGGTACTTGTGGCGAACTCGCCTCTGTGTACTTATTAGCATTCAATGTTTGCCTCTCCCTCCTTTCTATTACTCATATGCCTTTTCCCTCCCATGAAGCGTGGCAATGTAAGTCTATGATGTATAAGGCCAATGTACTAATTGAATACTACCTTTGTAAAACTTATGATGATCTCCATCCACAACTACATCCTTAGAGATAAAGCTATATAATTTTTTATATTTATTTAATGGTACAATGTTGTGTGCAACTGCATACAACAATATTGCTAATTTTCTTTTAGGATACTGCCATAACAAAATAAGGATGCAGGAATAGGTATAGAAGACCCTTCTATACTGATATAGTAGCCTGCCAATACCTTCTACTTTTGTGTAGCAGTGACAGCAGGTAAGTGGAAAAGAGAAAAGAAAATAAACAACGGTCAAGTAAAGTCAAGAAGCCAATAACAATTTGATCCAACTAAATATGTAAAACCCTAGTAAGTAGATTGTATAATGTGTTGCTTTATGTTATTGTTCACAGTATTCAAATTGTTTTCCCAATGATGTTTTGACTATACACAACATAGATACACTCCCAAGTTTTTCAAGATTTTAGAAGTTAGTAAGCATGATTCTAGTTAGTTGTTTTGTTGAATGATGCTATACTTACCCCCGAAAATTAAACAGGCAACTCACAGCTTCAGAGATGAAAAATCCATGTACTGGTGTTTTTTACATAAAAATCGTTCGGCAAGAAACTGGTGGATCCAAATAAGTCACAGCACCTATAATATATATTTACACCCCAAAATGCTAACCAAGATAAACCTTGGTAGATAAAAGATGAAAAAGATAACTACTATAATTCCATCTCTATATTTACCCTTAAGACTTTCAAGTATGCAGGTCCAGGGAAGCTCATTTATCAATCCTTTCAAGGATAAGGACATAAAGCAAGATACCAACTCACTTGAATAAGAGAATGTGCATGAAAAATGTGCAGTTTTATTTCATTATAGAAACGGCTGGGTAAAAAGACTTTTGCCAATAACTGAGATACACATGTTTAATTAACCACGCCCTGCTTTGTGTCCTCGTCCTCGAGTAAGGTCAAATAAGTATACTCTGATGAGATGCCAGTCTGTATACTCAGTCTGGTGACCTACAAATTTTAAGAATGAAAATTAATTCCCACCTCTATGGAAATAATATATGCAATTGTCATTCAATGTGAAAATGAAACTTGAGTTCAATGAAGACACAAAAGCAGTTATTTTACACAGTGATCTCATGTTAAAAAACATAAAAAATAAACCAGTTTAGTCACATTTGACTAAGGAATATGCAATCTTATGAAAAACGATGAATATCTAATAATGGCAATGAAGCAGTCATTTGTAGCTTGCATCATCTTTTGTGTCTCTCAAGATCTGAGTTAGCCTGTGGCTAGTAAAGAAGGTTAGTTTCATCATCAAATAGAAATAGAAGTAAAAACTTCCATATCTGCTGAAAAGGTCTTTAAGATCACATGACCGAGTACGGGATAACAAACGAACAATATGCAACTTGTGTCTCCAAAGCGATCATCATACGAGTCATACTTCTATTGTGGAGCTCAAAATGATCAAGATTCATTTATAGCAAACATAGATAAGTTAAGACAAGAACATTGCAAGCACAGTGTATACAACAGTTAGCAACTATAAAGTAAAAGCAAAAGAAACCAAGACACGAATCCAAAAAATAAAAATAAGTGCACGTTAGAAATATTTTTTTGCTAGGAGAGGAGAGTTAGCACCACAGAGGAAGATCCACGAAGTGTTGTCCATCCCTAACAGTGGATATGGCCCGTGATAGGGCCCAAAATTTAGGAGCCAGGCTGACCCGACATGTCCTTTACCTCTACTCCCAATAAACCCTAGTCCTTTGACTCCTATCCTCCAAATTCCAAGACACTAATCCGCAAATCTTAAATTTATCAGTTTCGAATTCTATTTATACAAAGGGCCAGAAGATCAAGCAGGGCACAACGACCAACATACCTATCTTTATCACTGTAATTTCTTTAGGGCAAACCCTAAAGATACTAAATCCACTTTTCTTTAATTTTCATCAACCGTTAAGTTCCTTGGATATTTATAAATCTAATATTAGAAATCCAGTTTTTTCCCAATTATAAGATGGAGTCTCGGTACATTATTTTGTTGTCCTGCATGGCTGCATCACCCATCCAGTTGTGCCAATACATTAACTTCTGACCTAGCTAGGTTGAAAATACAGGGGCACAAAGTTGGATACATATACAATATAGATTAGGAATACGACAATTTTTAGAAATTTAGTTATGTGTACCTTATGGATATACAATAATATACGCATGAAAACCTATCCATTACATATTTATACATTAAAACTTAATATCTAAAAACTATGCATTTTATATGTAGTAACTAGGTTCCAAGTGGATTCGAAACCCAAAAAAAGTGCATTTCTCATATCTTAATTGTGTTTGACATGATTACTACCATGCAAGAATCACTTCCAACCATGGGCAAGCCATGACCAACATGAGTGTCCAGGGAGCATTGTGTTAGATAATGCTATGTACGATATAGACCCTGTCCTCTAGAGGAGCACCAGTGCAACATAGTATTTAACAAATAAAAATATGTTTCTTCTTTGAAAACACCTTGGCTGAGCAAGGCTTCACCCTATCAGGTTAATTATAAGTCATTTTATAAGACCTTAGCCTGTGTAGCATAGACTTTGGCCTAAAGCTCTTACATAATAACACCTTTAATTATACATAAAATATTCATAAGCAAACAATTTATATAAGCTAGGCTCAAAGCCTTCTTCCTAAGTTGTGATACCCAGTCAAAAATGATGATGATGACTAGGAGAATTGAGGAAATATCAAAGGAAAAACTCTTACGGACTAAGATCTTGATACATAACTCTTCAAAAAGCAGATAAAATATGCACAGTAGGGACTAAGATCTTGATAAATGAACTTCATAAAGCAGGTAAAATATGCACAGTAGGTCCAAAGAACAAGAAAAAGAACTTAGGTGCTCACTGAAGCGAAGTGAGAAGGAAAGGAATTGCCACTAAATTTCTACCAAAACAAACATCAAATCAGATTGTCCAAGGCAACCTCACAAACATTTATGCCACAAATAGTTAAAATCTCATAAGACATGCACACATAGTGTTGACAAGAAGGCACTCTACATTTTAAAACCCACTCAGAACATATTACTTTGTTTTCTTGGCTCATGGAAATTCGAATATTATTTTCACTCAAAATTATTGACAAAACAAATTTAGTAGATGTATTAAAATTTCTTTAGCATTTTTTGAGGAAATTTTAGTGCATTGGATTTGCATAAGAGGTTTGGTCAGATACATTAAGAAAAGAAAAGAAAAAGGTTATGAAGTGTTGGTGTTTTTTCTTTTGAAAGTAGAAAAATAGTCCCACATTGCTCACACCAAAAAGTGAGTATCTCAATATATAGCTTTGCTTGTGCTGAGATGTGCATATGGGGCGTGGTGGAGCACATGGGTCCCATGTGGGGGTATTTTTCTAGTGGAAAAAATGATCAACTCCTCAATAAAATATTATGCTTTTTGTCATGCTCATAGGATTATTCCTGTCGGCCCATTAGTCGTGGTCGAACCAGATTTTAATAATTGATCTAACCCTATCTCGATATAAGAGCTACTTGGATGAACGGCGATTGCATGTGCTTACTACCGTTCAAGACTTGTAGCTGTGTTTGCCGTCACGCCTATATTTCAACTCTCAATGTATTTTTGTATTTTATTGAGTCTAGGAATATAATGTAAACCGCACCGTACTGGCAAATAGTCAACCTAAGAAACGTTTTCAAATGCCCTTTCATTTTGAAAACAAGCCCACTCACAAAGTCCAAACTACTTCCTAACTGCTTGAACATTCAAAAGCCCAAAACTCGAGTCACAAACCCAAAAATCAAGCCATCCTGGACCAGCACAATTCTAGATAAATTCGTCCTGAATTCGGCCCGTGTTCGGCTACCCTGAACGTTGGATTTTAAACTCAAGTCTTCTCGTCGTTACAGATGCAATTGCTATATGCCGAAATTCTCTCATAGAATTCTGCCCGAATTCTGTCCGAATTCTACCCGAATTCTCCCCACTACAAGGAAAAAATCCCTTTTACAACGTTCTATCTACAACACTTTCTGAAAACGTTGTAAATATATAGGGTCTTCTACAACCTTTATTATAAAAACATTGTGAAGTACATGTGCAAACATCGTTTTATATTGTTACGTTAAGACTTCTACGATGGTCATTCACAAAAGTTGTGTATTACTGTCTTCAACAACATTTTATTAACATTGTAACATTTATTAATTTTGACAACGTTTATTTCATATTGCCCAAGTTATTAATTTTCACAATGTATTTAAAACATTGTAAAAATGTCATTTTCAACAACGTTTATCAACTGTTGTAAATTTTTTACATTTTACGATATTTGTTCGATGTTGTAAAAATAATTTTACTTTATCACTTCATATAAACGTTGTGTATGTAATGTCATTTTACAATGTTTACGAAACATTGCAAAAAGGTATTGAACAACCTTTATAAAATGTTGTAAAAGATGTGTATTTTACGATGTTTAGACAATGTTGTAAATTTATCTTAATATTTGAAAGATTAGTCTTATTAGGTCGACATCTCACTTGTTAGCAGCTTTTGATTAAATGGATATGTAACAAGCTGAATCCCATCCCTTCCACGGTTTTGAATGACAAGCCTAATGTATCAGTTTCTTACGCAAATCCCTTCCACATCTTCTTGCTCATCCTAATATTCATTGTTATAAAAATCATGACTACTCCACCTCTATTTTACTCTATAAAATGTTGCTTTAACTTAGGCTATGTCATATATTCAATTAATGAATTAATCATTAAAAATATCAAACAGCTATTCGAATTTTAAAGCATAATCATTGATATAAAAAAGTTTTCTTTATTTACACCCTTTACAACTTATATCTTTTAAATGCCAAAGCTATAAAGCTCTTCGACCGAGAGGAGCTTAAAAAGGAAGTATGGGATCTGAAATGAGATAATACTATATTGCTAAATATTATTTTGATTTTTCTACAATAAATCTTGCTGGATCCCGATCCTGATCTCCTCAAGTTTATTCAAAATTTATGTTTTGGTATTGACAAACGCAAGGCTGGCCCTAGCCTAGGGCGGCCAGGGCGATTGTAGGGCCCATGGATCATGAGGGTCCAAGAAATAGTTTAAAAACATAAATATGTTAATAATTTTGTATCCAAATTAGAAATTGTATGTACCATGGAGACCTTCTTTACACAAAGTTATTGTGGTGTAGTGATTAGTTTGTTAGACTTGTATACTAAAGGTCCATTGTTCAAATCTTTGTAGTAACTTATTTTTTAATTTTTAATTTTTAATTTTTAGTTTTTTGATATTTTTATTTTCTATGAGGGCCCTATTTTGAAAATTTGTCCAGGCCCCTATGAGCTCAGGGTCGGCACTCGGCAGACCTGTTTGTTTAATTAGAAGGATTGGAGATAAAGTATATAAAAGGATTGAAGATTTTAGACCTATCAGTTTGTTTAATTCCTTTTTTGAATTTATTTTTAAGATATTATAAGTAAATCAACTGAATTATTTCATGAATTTATTAAAAAAATAAGTCGAAAATTTGTTCTAAAACAACTTTGGACTTTTAGCAGACATGATACGTCGTTTTACTACCAAAATATGTCGATTTAGCGACGGCCAGATCCGTCGCCCATCCGTCGGCAATCAGTATTAGCGACCGATTACTGACGAATCTTGTTAAAAATAATCCGTCGATAATCAGCTCGTCGCTAAGTAGTCGTCAAGCGACGGAATAGCGACGACTTTTCGTCGTCACAATACGATGCATTAGCGACGACTTTTCGACGGTCTTGCGTCGATTTTAAGTATTAAATACTGAACTGTGTAGACGCTAGCGACGGAACGGTCCGTCGGTAAATCGTCGTAACAGCGTATAAGAGTGTATCGTTCCGTCGCTATTTCGTCGACCGCCGTCGCTAACAAAGGACGGATTAGCGACGGAATCATGATGCATAATCCGTCGACCATGTTCTGAAAATGCTTGGCATTTCCAGAACCATGGCGACGGATATGTCGTCGCGACTCCGTCGCTCATCCGTCGACGTAGTGACTGACTAGTGGCGGATAATCCGTCGCCATAGTTTTGGAAATGTCATGCATTTCCAGAACCTTGGTGACGGATGTTCCGTCGCTATTCCGTCGAACTAGGTATTTCCAGAACCATAGCGATGGATTGTCCGACGCGAATCCGCCGAGCACCCGTCGCTAACTGAAAACAGTTTCAAATCTCCAGATAGCGACGGATATTCCATCGAAAGGTAGTCGGAAACTGGAAACATCCGTCGCTAAGCGGTCACTAGTCCGTCGCTAACTGAGATTTTTTTGAAAAAAATTACAGCGCTTTCCCTGTTCACACAAATATGCATAAACCAAACCAATATATAACGCACACCAATTATCCAACAATCACATAGACCAAATATATAATGCACACTAATTATCCAACAATTAGACCAAATATATAATACACACCAATATAAAATTACCACAAATATTCTAAAATCATAAACTAATATCTGTCGTTATAATCCGAAGTTCCCACAAATATTCTAAAATTCCCACAAATATTATAAATTTTCTTAATTACAATACTTTAAGGAGGAGGGGGGGTTTGATTGCCCGGTGGTGGTAATCCCTGCTGCGACCGACGAATATACTGCTCCACTAGGTACGACGGTAAGTCATCGTAGACACTGCTCAGAAGTTGGCGTAGCTGCTCTGGCGACATGAGATCAAGGAGTGCCATCACAGTCGGAGGCGGTACTAGAGGGGCAGCAGGGTTGAAAGAAAGATGACCGATGGAAGAAGGACCGGGAGCAGCAGTCGACGGACCGGCACCAGTAGAAGACGGACCGACACCAACAGCAAACGGACCGACAGCAGGAGACGGAAGCAGAAAGTACGTGGCAATTTGCTCCCGCAAGGACGATACCGTCGCGTACAGCTGCGTAAGCTGCGACCTAACATCATCGTCTGCCGGGGCCACGGAAAGAGACGGTGTCGGTAGAAATCTCTGAGTCACCATGTGCAACGGCCCTAGGGAGCCGACTCCGTACAGGTGCCCTTTCTTAAAGCCATCGACGGTATCTACGAACAAGTCATTGCAAGCGGCCAAAGAAGAGGGCGTCCGGGCGGGCGTCGTTTCACCGACATCCTCGGTCTCAGTTAACTGAGCCCGACTAAGGGCCTAATGATACGCAGCCTATCAAATGAATGCATTTTTTTATAAGATTTACCTAAGTTGTAATCTAAATCCTGTGTTTCACTAAGCTAAGTGTGAATCCTAAGTTTACCTAAGTTACAGTCCGAATACTTTTAATTATAACATAAATCTCACAAACATAAGTACTTACATCAGTCTCCTTGGCCCTCTCATCGACGAAGCTCCTGTCCTTCCATCTCTTGTGCGTATACTGGAAGACGTCGTGCATGGTGACCGATTCTGGCGCCCTTCTCTCCTTCACCGCCCGTTGGGTCTGCATACGAAATTTTCGTAGAACTTAATTAACTCCATATATTAATAATACCTAATTCGATAGTGAAAAGAATTTACGGTATCTCACCAGATCTGTAAGCGTCGCTGCGTGGGGCCTTGATCCCCCCGTATGAAGCCCCGCAGCCCGTCGGTTTGCCTTCACCTTCTCCGATTTCTCCTTGTACGCAGGAGTATTCATCACATCTAAGAGGTCCTCATAATAGTCCTGCCGGATCCAATTCGGCCTCGTCTGCCCTATTTTCAGGTCATAAATCATATCCCATATCTTCTTCGAGATAGCGCTTTTGTAGGTCCTGCGAATCGCGTCCTCGCGATGGGGGGGGCCACCAGTACGTCGTCTAAGATACAAATTCAATTATCATGTAATTTAGAAAATGTTTGATTAAAGAGTAACTAATAATTAACTAGAAGATATAGATATATACCCTCAACTCGTCGAGCCAGACGTACTTCAAGTTTGGGGGCACCGACGAAAAGTTGAGGTAGGGACCATGGAAGTTAGCCCTGATAATTTCTCCAAGAGCCCTGGCAACATTAAACGAAAAAAACCTACAAAGAAGAAATAACTGAATTATTAACTTGAATAAATGAAAGAAATTTAATAAATTATCTTAATTTTACTTACGAGGTCCCCGCGGGCCATAGCTCTCGTCGGAACTTGCCTCTCGGCCTCTCTGGTGCCGTCGGAGGATCCACGGGTCCGTGCATGTACTCTCCAGTAATCGGATGGAACAGAGTATGGGGGTACTCTGGGGTCCACTGTGCAGTAAATGGGGGATCCACTGGTGGATCCGCTGGTGGGTCCGCTGGTGGTCCGATAGCGGAACGGATTCGTTAGCAGATCGAGATTCATGCCTCGATGAAGTAGTCGATCGACGGCAGGATGCGTCGGTGCCCGGGGTACTCTCTGGGTCGGGCTCGCTGGATGGGGTCACATTCCGGAAAGATTGAATACGACCACGACCACCACCGCCAGCACCAGCACCACGACCACCACCAGAACCACGACCACGGCCAGCCATCATGACCTGTAAATAGAACACATAAACATAATTAACAATAAAAAAGTGTAAATGAATATAAAATTCTAAACTAAAATATACATACCACCAGTAGGGAGACGATTGCCGCCGCGATAAAAAAGACAAGGAGTGCCATCTGCAATAAGTAAATAATCGAACGAAAAAAAAAAATGAATTCACGTAATTACTTTTATGAGGTCAAACATAATTCACGTAACTGGAAGTGTTTTTAATATACAACAATATTTAACCTAATCATCGTCTTCGTTCTCATCTTCGACCTCGTCTTCATCATCATCATCCTCCTCATCCACATCCTCATCCTTATCTTCATCATCGATTTTATCTGTATCCTCATTCCCATCAAATTCGTCTTCTTCTTCCTCTTTTTTTCTTCTTCTTCTTCTTCTTCTGCCTCAATATTTGGGACAAGATGCCTCTTTCTCCCCTGGTTGATAGCTAAGTCTTATGTATCAACCTCTTTCTCCCCTCTATTTTCTTTAACAATATCTTCAACATCCATTGTATCCGAGTATTGTGTAACTCCCTTAAACTAATTTTGAGAACTATCAGGAATTTCTATTTTTGTGAATAAGATTGGTTGTATATAAATTTTAAATTATTAATCCTGTTTTTATTAATCCTGTTTTAGGAGATTTTTATTACGATTGATTTTTATATTGATTCTATTTACTAATTTAAAACAGTTTACTAAATATTGGTTTATACTATTTAATCAATTATTGAATGTTGTCTCTTTTAGTTTGACTGTTAGCTATTGAAAACAGCTCGTGAACAGTAAAACTAATTTCATTTATTGAATTGTTAATCACTAATTAATTGGTTCAGTTAGTTATTAAGTTAGTTATTAACTAATCGATATAATTAGTTGATCATTTATTATTTCAGCTAAGTTGTTAGAAAATCTGTCTGTTTGTAAATTGATGATGGATCATTTTATTTGAAAGTGAGAACCTACTCTTTTGGGAAAACAGTAGAGGGAAAAATATTTTGGATTTTTGGCATTTGAAAATATATTTCAATTTCGAATTTTGAAATCCTGTTATTTGTTGTTCTGTTATCTACCTTTTAAAATTATTGGAGGGAATCTTAATTTTCGAAATTCCATTTTAAAATATTATTTTGGATATAAAATTCTGTTGGAAAATGTTGATTTTGAATTTTGAATCTGCTGCAATATTTGGAGGAAATATTTGGTTTTGAAAATTTGTTTGATTTTGAAATTGTAGTTCTGTTACAACTATTCTATATTACCCCCCAGATCTAATTTTAATTACTGTTACTGCCACTATACTAATGCACCCAGATCTACTCCTATTTACTACTTTGCCACTCTCCATACAGCATTATTTTACTATATATTTACACGTTTCCCTATGCACTGACACACATCATCACTGTCAGTACTCCTCTCTCTCTCTCTCTCTACACGTCACCCCTCTCTCTCTCTCATCTCTCTGTTCTCTCTCTCCTCTCACTGGAAGACCACCGTCGAGCCACCGCCGAGCCACCAGAGCTCCGCCTCGCTGAGCTTCCTGGAGATCTGCGCCACCGCCGCCTCGAAGCCAGAGCCGCCTCGACTGCTGCACTGCTCCTCGAGCAGTGAGCCACTGACGAAGCTCGAAGTTCGAGCCACCGCCATAGTCGCCACCTCGATCCTCGCACCACGCCATCAGTGCGGAGCAGACCTCGGAGACCGCGCTGCTACCTCGATCCTCGTGCACCGCCAGAGCTTTCCCCGACTGTCGAGCTCATCTCGACTGCAGAGCGCCGACCCTTCGAGACTCGAGTGGTCGTCTCGAGTCCCGTGCGACCGAAGGGGCCATCCTGAGGAGTCTCGAGCGACCGCCGACGAGATTCAGCAGCAGCAGGAGCCGCCGACGACCCTTGCCTGAAGCCGAGCCACCACCAGACTCGCTGAGACCACCGCCGTGGTCGGATCTCCGTCGCCTTGTGTCGCCGCACTGTGGATCGACTTCCCCTTCAGGCCGGTGAGCCCCCCGCCTCGATCTCTCGAATCTCTTTTATAGCTTTTGATTTTTTAAGGTTCTGGAGGATGGTTAAGGTTCTGAGCTTTAGGTCTCGACCTAGATCTAGAGTTTTCTAGAAGAAGGAGAACGAGTTTAGAGTTAGGGTTCTTGGGAAGGGAGGATGCTCGGGATGGGGGCTGCGGCCATGTGGAGAGCCTAGAGTTAGGGTTTCGAACCCCGTGAAGAATACGAGCAGATTTGGGGAGCTGACCTAGAAATCTAGGGTTTTCATCGGAGACGATGAAGTGGAACCTAGGGTTCAGGCGAGGAGGAAGGAGGAGGAGCATGGCTAGGGTTCGATTTTGGGGTTGGTCTTCTGGACTGAGAATAGGTTCAGTCCTAGCTGGAGGTTGAAGACGACGGAAGCCTAGAGCCTAGGGTTAGGGTTGTGAAGGCTGTGGCCATAGGAGAAGCTTAGGGTTAGGGTTTCTTGGGCTAGAGGTGGAAGAAGGTGAAGGAGATAAGACGGAGACGGGAGTTGCTTCGCCGGAGAGGGCGAGGTCTCTCACCAGAGCTCTCGCCGGAGCAGTCGGGGAAGACGAGAAGGTTCTCGTAGTTCTGGATTTTTCCGGACTGAACGAATGGGTGAGGAGAGAGAATGAGAACGGGATATTTAGTTAGGATATTGGGCCGGGTCCCTGGGCCAGTGTCTGGGCTCGGAGATTGGGCTGATTTAATTTAGAAATTTAAGTTTTAATTTCTATTGATAACAGAAGTTAAGGGCTGGAGTGGGCCAGAAGTTTAGAGCCGGGTCTCGGGCCAGAAAGAGTGGGCTGGGTTTGGGTTGTTTGGTGTTAAAAGAAATTATTAGGTTTTAATTATAAATTAGAGGGACTGGGCTGGGTTTTAGGGCCAGGTTATGGGCCAGGAGTCGGGCTGTAAGCATTGGGCTGTTCTATTTTTTTTAAGATAAATTTAAGTTTTAAAAGATGGGTTATGTTAGGTTGTGGGCTGGATTAATGCATTTTTTTTCTTAGTATGAATAGTTGGTATCTAATTAGTTAATCTTGTTATATGATTATTAGCATAATATTAGTAATTGGTTCTAGTATTATTTATATAGTATTAATATTGTATTAGCAATTGTTTACTTTAAAATAATTTTGTTAGTATCCTAATATTGCTTTGTTAATATAAAAACTTCTAATTTAAAGATCTTTAAATATATATGGTATATATAATTATTATTGGTTATCATTAATATTATATTTTCTTATAAAAGTATTTTGTGATTAAAAAGGTTTATTTAGAGTTATAGTTTTGCTACCAAAAGGTTTATTAGTATTTATATTGATTTAAACCATAATATTTTCCAAATATTATTAGCTAATTTTGGACAATATATAGTTAGTTAACTGTCATTATTCAAACCCCTAAATAACTTGTACAAATATAACAGGTGATCATTGCAACCATGCAGTACTACTCTCGTGCAACCAAACCGAGGCAAGTACACTGACTTGACTTGTACCTTGTTTTCTGTCTTACCTTCATGTGCCATGTTCTCATATCGGACACGAATTACACACGATTGTCTTGTACTCTTGTTCATTGCTTGTGCGTCATTGTTCATTGCGGGATTGGGGGAAATATTAGCTTTTGTGTGACCACACCCAACATAGGTATTGAAGATAGCCTAATCGTACACGTCACGTACGATGAAGCCGGACCTTGTAGAATTGACTCATTGACTCATTGCATCATTGATTGATTGATTGCTCCTAAGCCGGTCACACATTAGTTATAATATTTCAAAATTGTCACAATTGCATATTGATTGATTGATTGATTGATTGCCTTGTACATTGATAGCCGTGTTCATTGTCTAGCATCTTGATTGTCATCCATTGCCTGCAGTTTTACATTTCATTTCTGGTACCGCAGTTTCAGTTTCATTTCATGTTCTAGTTTTCTGGTATTCTGGTTTCACCTTGTACTCTGGATCACAGATTACATTGTATATTGTCTAGTCAGGGTTGTACTTTGCTCTTTTCCTGATAGGATCGTTGCAGGTGAGTGGGAGATTACATGGAGCTGGTGATTGCTTGGATTTTGCAGCTTTTTATTTATTTCAGTTTATTTTCTGGAGATTGTATCTTAGAGTTTCATTTATTGTATATTATTTCATTGGACCGGATTTGTCTCCGGCAGAGTTTGTATTTTAAAACACTTGATGGATATTGGTGATTTCTGGGAACGTTATAAAAGCTGTGATTTGGTTTACATTACATTGTGACTTTGAGTTTTCCTTAGTATTGTACAGCTTACTTCGTCGTGTCCAACGACGAAGGCTGGACGTGTCCGACTCGTATCCGATTATTCAGGAGCGGGTCGTGACATGTTTTTAGTGGTGGCCCATGCAGGTCTGTCCTAATGACACTTAGGTAAATAAGTGTTATTGGGGGACCCGCGGAAGCTAAGGAAAACTCATCACAGCATAGGAACCGCGGGAAAAATGGTTTATGGTTAATGGTTTATGGTTTATAAAAAAATGGTTTATGAAAATGGTTTACTGTTTATGAAACTGGTTTATGGTTTTTGAAAATGGTTTATGATTAATGGTTTATGGTTTATGGTTATTGATGTTTAAAAATTTTGGAAATTTGATTTACTTATGATTTTTAGGATAGTTGTAATTTTATAGGATATAGCAATCAACAGTTTATTTCTTTTGCAGGACGGTCGCCACAACGAGCGCTGGGACCAGTGAGCAGACTGCACCCACTGCACAGGAGCAGCTTGCACCGCCTCCACCTCCGCCGATTCCACCAACGATGATGTTCGATGGCACGCAAGTGATGGCCATGTTCCAGCAATTCATGGAGATCCAGAATCACCAATTTGCGCAGTTCAGAGAGACCGTCGTCGACGCGCTCAGGACCAGAGAGCCAGCTCCACCAGCACCGCCGGCACCAGCAGCGCCGAAGCCAGGAACTGCCAAGGAATATCAGTTCCTCAGCCCCATGGATTTCTGGGGCGATGAAGGAATAGTCTACGCAGACGAATGGCTGGAGAATGCTGAACGGTCATTGAAGATGGCGAGGATCCCAGAAGATTTGCAAGTCGAAGTTGCAAGCATGCGACTGTTCGACATCGCTAGGGCTTGGTACCGGGAGGAGCCCCAGTTAGCAGAGCCCGGAGTTTCCTGGAAGGACTTCAAGCTGCTATTCCAGGAAAAATTCTTCCCGGATGTGGAGCGGGACGAACTTAGGATGCAATTTGAAGCATTGAAGCAAGGGAATATGTCAGTGGCCCAGTATACATCCGAGTTCACCCGACTCAGCAGGTTCGCAGAGAACCTAGTCAGCTCGCCAAAGGACAGGGCTTGGATGTTCAAGAAGGGTCTCACCAGGGAGCTACGACATGCAGTAGCTATTAGTCAGGCCACTACATATGCTAGCATTCTTAAAGTTGTTCAAGGAGTGGAGAAGGAAATGGATCCGAAGCTCAAGCGAGACAGAGATATTGGCGCCAGCAGTTCCCAGGGTCCACCGAAGCGGACCGACACCCAGCACAGGCCACCTCAGCATCAGCACCATGTTCGAGTACCGACATCACCGAGGCAGCAGAGACAGACCCAGACCCCGGTGTCCTTTTCTTGTGCATACTGCAAGCGACCGGGACACCATGTCAAGGAATGCCGCCAGAAGTTAGGACAATGCTTGATTTGTGGATCTGCCACTCATCAAGTGAGGGATTGTCCTGCGGCTTTCACTCGTCAGGAGCCAGTACCAGAGCAGCAGCGGGAGGATCCAGTTTATGAGGGTCAGTAGTTGCTGCAGGAGCGCAGCCGAGAGGACTATTATCTTTCTTACTTGCTTGTAGTAGCTGTATTTCTTTTATATTGCCTATTTTGAGGCTTGTCTTGCGTTTTCTTGCATTTACAGTCTTTCTATTGTCTAGTGACTACTTGTTAGTCCTTATTATTTTACTACATAATAAATCATTTAGTTCTCTGGTTGCCTTTAATAAAATTTGATTGAATTTTTGTACATTGCAAAACCCTTGAAATTTCGAGGACGAAATTTTTGTAAGGGGGGAAGATTTGTAACTCCCTTAAACTAATTTTGAGAACTATCAGGAATTTCTATTTTTGTGAATAAGATTGGTTGTATATAAATTTTAAATTATTAATCCTGTTTTTATTAATCCTGTTTTAGGAGATTTTTATTACGATTGATTTTTATATTGATTCTATTTACTAATTTAAAACAGTTTACTAAATATTGGTTTATACTATTTAATCAATTATTGAATGTTGTCTCTTTTAGTTTGACTGTTAGCTATTGAAAACAGCTCGTGAACAGTAAAACTAATTTCATTTATTGAATTGTTAATCACTAATTAATTGGTTCAGTTAGTTATTAAGTTAGTTATTAACTAATCGATATAATTAGTTGATCATTTATTATTTCAGCTAAGTTGTTAGAAAATCTGTCTGTTTGTAAATTGATGATGGATCATTTTATTTGAAAGTGAGAACCTACTCTTTTGGGAAAACAGTAGAGGGAAAAATATTTTGGATTTTTGGCATTTGAAAATATATTTCAATTTCGAATTTTGAAATCCTGTTATTTGTTGTTCTGTTATCTACCTTTTAAAATTATTAGAGGGAATCTTAATTTTCGAAATTCCATTTTAAAATATTATTTTGGATATAAAATTCTGTTGGAAATTGTTGATTTTGAATTTTGAATCTGCTGCAATATTTGGAGGAAATATTTGGTTTTGAAAATTTGTTTGATTTTGAAATTGTAGTTCTGTTACAACTATTCTATATTACCCCCCAGATCTAATTTTAATTACTGTTACTGCCACTATACTAATGCACCCAGATCTACTCCTATTTACTACTTTGCCACTCTCCACACAGCATTATTTTACTATATATTTACACGTTTCCCTATGCACTGACACACATCATCACTGTCAGTACTCCTCTCTCTCTCTCTCTCTACACGTCACCCCTCTCTCTCTCTCATCTCTCTGTTCTCTCTCTCCTCTCACTGGAAGACCACCGCCGAGCCACCGCCGAGCCACCAGAGCTCCGCCTCGCTGAGCTTCCTGGAGATCTGCGCCACCGCCGCCTCGAAGCCAGAGCCGCCTCGACTGCTGCACTGCTCCTCGAGCAGTGAGCCACTGACGAAGCTCGAAGTTCGAGCCACCGCCATAGTCGCCACCTCGATCCTCGCACCACGCCATCAGTGCGGAGCAGACCTCGGAGACCGCGCTGCTACCTCGATCCTCGTGCACCGCCAGAGCTTTCCCCGACTGTCGAGCTCATCTCGACTGCAGAGCGCCGACCCTTCGAGACTCGAGTGGTCGTCTCGAGTCCCGTGCGACCGAAGGGGCCATCCTGAGGAGTCTCGAGCGACCGCCGACGAGATTCAGCAGCAGCAGGAGCCGCCGACGACCCTTGCCTGAAGCCGAGCCACCACCAGACTCGCTGAGACCACCGCCGTGGTCGGATCTCCGTCGCCTTGTGTCGCCGCGCTGTGGATCGACTTCCCCTTCAGGCCGGTGAGCCCCCCGCCTCGATCTCTCGAATCTCTTTTATAGCTTTTGATTTTTTAAGGTTCTGGAGGATGGTTAAGGTTCTGAGCTTTAGGTCTCGACCTAGATCTAGAGTTTTCTAGAAGAAGGAGAACGAGTTTAGAGTTAGGGTTCTTGGGAAGGGAGGATGCTCGGGATGGGGGCTGCGGCCATGTGGAGAGCCTAGAGTTAGGGTTTCGAACCCCGTGAAGAATACGAGCAGATTTGGGGAGCTGACCTAGAAATCTAGGGTTTTCATCGGAGACGATGAAATGGAACCTAGGGTTCAGGCGAGGAGGAAGGAGGAGGAGCATGGCTAGGGTTCGATTTTGGGGTTGGTCTTCTGGACTGAGAATAGGTTCAGTCCTAGCTGGAGGTTGAAGACGACGGAAGCCTAGAGCCTAGGGTTAGGGTTGTGAAGGCTGTGGCCATAGGAGAAGCTTAGGGTTAGGGTTTCTTGGGCTAGAGGTGGAAGAAGGTGAAGGAGATAAGACGGAGACGGGAGTTGCTTCGCCGGAGAGGGCGAGGTCTCTCACCAGAGCTCTCGCCGGAGCAGCCGGGGAAGACGAGAAGGTTCTCGTAGTTCTGGATTTTTTCGGACTGAACGAATGGGTGAGGAGAGAGAATGAGAACGGGATATTTAGTTAGGATATTGGGCCGGGTCCCTGGGCCAGTGTCTGGGCTCGGAGATTGGGCTGATTTAATTTAGAAATTTAAGTTTTAATTTCTATTGATAACAGAAGTTAAGGGCTGGAGTGGGCCAGAAGTTTAGAGCCGGGTCTCGGGCCAGAAAGAGTGGGCTGGGTTTGGGCTGTTTGGTGTTAAAAGAAATTATTAGGTTTTAATTATAAATTAGAGGGACTGGGCTGGGTTTTAGGGCCAGGTTATGGGCCAGGAGTCGGGCTGTAAGCATTGGGCTGTTCTATTTTTTTTAAGATAAATTTAAGTTTTAAAAGATGGGTTATGTTAGGTTGTGGGCTGGATTAATGCATTTTTTTTCTTAGTATGAATAGTTGGTATCTAATTAGTTAATCTTGTTATATGATTATTAGCATAATATTAGTAATTGGTTCTAGTATTATTTATATAGTATTAATATTGTATTAGCAATTGTTTACTTTAAAATAATTTTGTTAGTATCCTAATATTGCTTTGTTAATATAAAAACTTCTAATTTAAAGATCTTTAAATATATATGGTATATATAATTATTATTGGTTATCATTAATATTATATTTTCTTATAAAAGTATTTTGTGATTAAAAAGGTTTATTTAGAGTTATAGTTTTGCTACCAAAAGGTTTATTAGTATTTATATTGATTTAAACCATAATATTTTCCAAATATTATTAGCTAATTTTGGACAATATATAGTTAGTTAACTGTCATTATTCAAACCCCTAAATAACTTGTACAAATATAACAGGTGATCATTGCAACCATGCAGTACTACTCTCGTGCAACCAAACCGAGGCAAGTACACTGACTTGACTTGTACCTTGTTTTCTGTCTTACCTTCATGTGCCATGTTCTCATATCGGACACGAATTACACACGATTGTCTTGTACTCTTGTTCATTGCTTGTGCGTCATTGTTCATTGCGGGATTGGGGGAAATATTAGCTTTTGTGTGACCACACCCAACATAGGTATTGAAGATAGCCTAATCGTACACGTCACGTACGATGAAGCCGGACCTTGTAGAATTGACTCATTGACTCATTGCATCATTGATTGATTGATTGCTCCTAAGCCGGTCACACATTAGTTATAATATTTCAAAATTGTCACAATTGCATATTGATTGATTGATTGATTGATTGCCTTGTACATTGATAGCCGTGTTCATTGTCTAGCATCTTGATTGTCATCCATTGCCTGCAGTTTTACATTTCATTTCTGGTACCCGCAGTTTCAGTTTCATTTCATGTTCTAGTTTTCTGGTATTCTGGTTTCACCTTGTACTCTGGATCACAGATTACATTGTATATTGTCTAGTCAGGGTTGTACTTTGCTCTTTTCCTGATAGGATCGTTGCAGGTGAGTGGGAGATTACATGGAGCTGGTGATTGCTTGGATTTTGCAGCTTTTTATTTATTTCAGTTTATTTTCTGGAGATTGTATCTTAGAGTTTCATTTATTGTATATTATTTCATTGGACCGGATTTGTCTCCGGCAGAGTTTGTATTTTAAAACACTTGATGGATATTGGTGATTTCTGGGAACGTTATAAAAGCTGTGATTTGGTTTACATTACATTGTGACTTTGAGTTTTCCTTAGTATTGTACAGCTTACTTCGTCGTGTCCAACGACGAAGGCTGGGCGTGTCCGACTCGTATCCGATTATTCGGGAGCGGGTCGTGACATATTGTCCCAAGTATTGGAACTTTTCGATCTGGTCCTCTTGGTATTCTGGGTCTCCAACGTTGAATGTATTTCAAGATTTAATCTTGCATACTGCCCAGCAGTCAAATCTATCTCTATGTCGCCTTGGATAGCTCGTATAGTAGACTTGAACAGCCTGATTTGCTATCGCAAATGTATCGAACCCTCTATACCTCCTGCGATGATTTATATCGACAAATCCAAATTGTTTATCGATTCTCCAACCGATATTTGGTGTCGTATCGAACCACTCACATTTGAACATCATAATATGCATATCATATGGGCTAGTATATTGTAAATCTACAATATCCCAAAGCACTCCATAATAGTCAAAGTTCGGTTCGTCGTCATAGATGGTACCTCTTATGCAAATACCAGAATCCTTGGTACTGATGCCGTCATTGATAAATTCGACATTTATAGCATTCTGAGTTGCCTTAAACCTGAAGCCATTAACGACATAGTCTGGCCAAGTCTTTGTTTGCCTCTTCGGTCCCAATACCAGATAACGAACACTCTCATTAGTAAGTATTGTTTCAGGCAATAAAACCTGTAAATAAATATTTATAATTTAAATGTTTTAGATTATATATTTCTAATCTCAGTTACTTACGTATTTTGTAAGAATATATAAAATCAACCTCAATTATAATCTCAGTTACTTACGTATTTGCGAAACCATGACGAAAATGTACAATCAACCTCTCTTTGAAGTCCCTCATCGGTAATATCAGGTGTCCTCATTTTGACTTCATCTCTAAATACGCTATTAGAGAAAATAAGAATATATAAGTGTAGTCACTTACTTCATCAAATTCGAGATTATAACGAGTGCAAGTGTACTAACTTACTTCTCCAAATCTCTCACTTTTTGTATGTCACAGTTTAACAAGACATATCGGTGAACGGCATCATACTCGTCGTCAGTCAACCACCATTTTTTACTAGCCCCAACAGGCTTGCCCCTTACATTGAATATACCTCCATCTTCAACGTCCTCGTCATTCCTTTGAGGTATATTTCAATTTGTCTTAACATGAGTATCGACATAAATGGAGCACAAGTTTGACACCTCTTTGATAAGATATGCTTCGCATATCGAAGCCTCTATATGAGCCTTGTTGCCAACTTTCTTCTTTAGATGGTGTAGATATCTAGAGAGACAAATTATCTTGAGAATTAAGAATGAATTTTAAAACCCACTAAAATTCAACATAAATTATATCAATTTTTATGTACCTTTCAAATGGTTACATCAATCGATAATGAATAGATGCACCGACACGGGCTTCGTATGCTAGATGAATCGATAGATGCTCCATGCTGTCGAAGAAGCCAGGAGGAAATATTTTCTCCAACTTGTAAATTGTTCAGATAATCTTCTCCTCAAGTTCAACCATGTGTTGCACAGTCAACTTAGTTGAACAAACATCCCTAAAGAATATTGATAGTTCGGCCAACGGAACCCATATAGCAGAAGGCAACAACTCTTTCAAAGCAATGGGCAGTAATCTTTCCATAAACACGTGGCAGTCATGACTCTTCATTCCCGTTAGCTTACGTTCATTGAGATCAACGCATCTAGACAAATTCGACACATAGCCGTCGAAAAATCTTAAAGTAGATACCCACTTGCAGATTATTTATCTATCTTCCTTGCTCAATGTGTATTGTGCTATCGGCTTAGTTATTTGTCCACCAGCTCCCCTTTGTATCAAGTTCAGATAAGGACGCTTGCATATTTCGACAATGTCTTGTCCTGCTTTTGGATTGTCCTTCGTCTTTCCTTTAATATCCATGACGGTATTGAAGACATTATCGAACACATTCTTTTCGATATGCATAACATCAAGATTATGCCTTATAAGATTATCTTTCCAATAAGGCAAGTCCCAGAAGATACTCCGTTTGGTCCAGTTATGGGTTTGTCCGAACCCATCGACACGATTGTTCGATGGATCTTCCATTACAATGTACAAGTCCTTTACATCTTCCCAAATATCGTATCCCGATAATCTGGCAGGCGGATGAGAAAATTCTTGTTTTCCAGGTCTGAACGCGTCCTTGTTCTTTCTCCAAGGATGACTCGCGGGCAGAAATTGACGATAACAATCAAAGAAAGAAGTTTTTCCTCCATGCTTAAGGCGGAACGCCTTACTATTTTGCATGCATATCGGACAAGACATGGTGCCGTGAGTACTCCATCCCGACAGCATACCGTATACGAAAAAATTATTGATTGTCCACATCAGTGAAACTCTCATCTGAAAGTTCTATTTCCTGGAAATATCATAGGTCGCGACGCCGATCTCCCACAGCTGTTTCAGCTCATCCACCAACGGCTGTAAATATATATCGATATTTTTCGTCAAATTTTTAGGATCCGGTATGATAGCTGTCAAGAACATATAAGGAGTCTTCATACACATCCATGGTGGCAGATTGTAAGGGGTCAGAATGACCGGCCAGCAGGAGTATTGAGATCCCAACTGCCCGAAAGGGGCGAAGCCATCAGAACATAGCCCCATGCGTACATTTCTAGGCTTTGCAGCAAAATCTGGATGACGAAAATCGAAATATTTCCACGCCTCTCCATCCGAAGGATGTGACAATTCTCCATCGTCCTTTGTGGGATCTTCGTTGTGCCATATCATGTGTTCTGCTGTATTCTGAGACATATACATCCTCTGCAAGCGCTTCGTGATCGACAAGTAATGCATATACTTGTAAGGACGTCGTTTTCTAGTTGACTTTCCTTTTCCCTTGACTGGCTTGTAACGATCTGTATTACAGAAGCTGCAACTTTCTATATCCTCATTCTTCTTGTAGTACAATATGCATCCGTTGCGACAACGATCTATCTTCTCGTACCCCAGTTCCAGTTGTCGGACCATCATCTTCGACTTGTAGAAGTTTTTTGGAAGCTCTTTTGATTCCTTCGGTAACACCTCCTTGATTAGTTGTATAATCCGATCATAGCAAGTTAGTGGTAAGTTAAAATCGGACTTTATGTTCAACAACCGCATCGTCACTGACAGTACGGAATGTGGCTCACAACCAGGATATAAAGAAGTTTTATCATCCTGAAACATATCATAGAACTCCTTCGCCTCGGGATTAGGATCCTCCGGATCAAAATTAGGCCATGCCGCATCATATACCATATCTCGTGTAAGGTTCTGCATATCTCCATAATCAACAGAGCATTCGTCGTCTTCAAGGACAAAATCCGTTGCAGTATTATCATCAAAAGCATAAGTAGCAGCATTCATAACCTGTCTTTCCGCATATAGTTCACCTTGCGATGACCACAGGCCGTAATCACGTACGAAACCCTTACGGGTCAAATGATCTCTTACACTCACCACTTCTTCGTAACATCTATTGCGACAATTATGACATGGACACTTGATTTTGTTACCGTCCATATACTGAGTTTTGCTCATGGCATACTTAAGAAATAATTCCACGCCTGCCTGAAAATCGTCACTCACACCTATTCTGCTCTCGTATTGTCGTTTGTACATCCATATACGATCAACAAAATAACGGTCCATCACAGATTAAATGTAAAAATTTGTATAGTAAGACAAACTAAACATAATTAGTATATAATCATGTAACTGGTGGATCCGCTGGTATATAGGCCGAATGTACTTAGTATCGACCGCATCAGATTAGTATCGGTCTATAGGTTTGGTATAGGCCGTATCAAATTGGTATTAGCCTTAGCGAATTGGTATCTTCCTATCCGATATGTATCGGCCGTATAGCTATGATTCGTACCGGCCTTATCGATTCGGTATCGGCCATATCCGACAGGTATCGGCCGTATCGGATATGTATCGGTCGTATCAGATTAGCATGGTGGAAGGTTTAGTAACAACTGTACTTAGATTTTTCTCTTCTGAACCTAGAATACCATTACAAGAGAGTCACGAGAGAGTAAAAAATCTTCTACATATTGATGTTTACGAGAGTGATTGGCCAATTACAGTAACACACATGCTGCATTTTCCATCAGGGAATGAGAGATTGAAAGCAATAACATATAGACTTGTATTTTGGGAGAAGAACTTGTACAAACTCTTTGTTCACAAAACAAGCTGTAGAAAATACAGAACAAAGAGTTTATAGTAGTTCGTCTATAGCTTGTTTTGTGAACAAAGAGTTTATAGGAGTTCGTCTTCTTTCGAAATACAACTCTATATGTTAATGCCTTCAATCTCTCCTTCCCTGATGGAAAATGCAACATGTGTGTTACTGTAATTGGCCAATCACTCTCGTAAACATCAATATGTAGAAGATTTTTTTACTCTCTCATGACTCTCTTGCAATGGTATTCTAGCTCGAGAAGAGAAAAATCTAAGTACAGTTTTTACTAAACCTTCCACCATGCTAATCTGATACGACCGATACATTTCCGATACGGCCGATACCTATCGGATATGGCCGATACCGAATCGATAAGGCCGGTAATAATCCTAGCTATACGGCCGATATATATCGGATAGGACGATACCAATTCGCCAAGGTCAATACCATCCGATACGACCTATACCAAACCGATATACCGATACTAATCTGCTACGATCAATACTAAGTACATACGGATACCGATACCGATACCCATAGTTTGATACCGATACCGATAGTTCGATACCGATACCGATAGTGCGATATCGATACCGATAGTCCGATACCGAAAGTGTGATACCGATACCGATAGTTCGATACCAATACCGATAGTTCGATACCGATACCGATAGTCCGATAGTCTGCTAGCGATACCGATAGTTCGATACCGATACCGATACCGATAGTTCGATACTGATACCCCTAAGTCCAAATGATTCCTCTTAAGCGTCGAACATGTTATACACGGTTCAACTTGACGAGTCAGTAAATATATATATATATATATATATATATATATATATATATATATATATATCATAGTTTAAAATATCGGGCGATACCGATCCGATACGTCCGATACCGATACGGTTTGCCATGTCCCGATCCGATACGGACCGATATCCGATACTGACAGATACCAACATTGTGGGTCTCTTTTTCGATCAATTTGATAAAGAAAATTGAATGAAAAAGACAAATCAACAAGAGTTTAAAGCATAATAAGGTTGCAAAAGTATATAAAAGAAGAAAATTGATATATTGCATGTAAAACAATCGGTAAGGTGTGACTACTATTTCATTTAATTTCAAAACTACTAAGAAATAACATTAAAAATACTTAACATTATGCCTAAATGTATAAAATATTTTTTTAATGTTACTAATTTATTGATAATTATTTGTTTTTCGGTACCAAAAAAATCCGATACTCCGATCCGAAACTGCCGATACTACCGATATTTTCGATATAGATACTTATAGGAATAGTCCGATACCGATAGTGCGAACCTTGATATATATATATATAGTTCATGGTTTAAAGGAATAGTCCGATACCGATACCGATTCCGATACCGATAGTGCGAACCTTGATATATATAATTCATGGTTTAAAGTATCGGCCGATACCGATCCGAGACGGCCGATACCGATACGGTTTGGCATATTCCGATCCGATACCGACCCATACCAAATATTGACCGATGCCGACATTAGGGGTCTTTGTTTCGGTTAATTCGGCAAAGAAAATTAAACATCATAGGAATAGCCCGATACAGATTCTGATACCGATATTGTGAACCTAGGTTGAAAGCATAATAAGGTTGTAAGAGCATGAAAAAGAATCCGATACTATCGATAATTATTTGTTTCCCAATACCAAAAAATCCGATACTCCGATCTGAAACTGCCGATACTACCGATATCGCCGATACCAATACTCATAGGAAAAGTCCGATACCGATTCCGATACCGATACTTTGAACCTTTATATATATATATATATATATATATATATATATATATATATATATATATATATATATATAAAAATATATATATATATATATATATATATATATATATATATATATATATATATATATATATATATATATATATATATATTTTTATATATATATAAATATATATATATATATATATATATATATATATATATATATATATATATATATATATATAAAGCAATAGACTTTCTTATCCTATTTCTTAAACTAGGGTTTGTCATATTACATTTTCTTTTGTTGAACACCATGTGGCTAAGACTAGGGTTTGCATATTGCATTTTCTTTATATATACTATTTCTTAAACTAGGGTTTGTTATATTGCTTTATATATATGTATATATATATATATATATATATATATATATATATATATATATAAAGCAATAGACTTTCTTATCCTATTTCTTAAACTAGGATAATTACTACTACTTACACTTATAAACCCTAGCGTACCCCTCCCACCCCCCGCCGCCCCACCAGCCCCGCGCTGTCCTGCGTGCGCCACCCCCGCCGCCCCCTGCTGCCCCAGAGCGCGCTGTCCCCCGCCGTCCCCCGCAGCCCTGCGCGCGCCAGCGTACCCCTCCCTCCCACCGCCGCCCCTCCCACTCCCCGCCGCCCTCAAGCCCTACGCTGTCCCGCACGTGCTACCCCCGCCGCCCCCCGCTGCCCCGGAGCACACTGCCTCCCGTCGCCTGCCGCAACCCCGTGTGCAGCCGCCGCAGCCCCGCGCAGCCCCGCGCGTGCCACCCCCGCAGTCTTCGTCGCCTCCGCAGTCCACGATGCCCCTGGCAGCCTAAGACACCCACGACCACCGACAGAGAGAGAGATTACCTTTGGGAGAGAGAGAAGAGGTCGCCGATTACCGCCGCGGAAGAGAGAGAGAGAGGAGAGTGAGGTCGCCGACCGCCGTAGGGGAGAGAGAGAGAGGGAGGAGAGAGAATAAAATTTGGGGGGAATGAAAAGTTTCCTCCGTCGTTTCAATTTAAGTCTGCGCCCTTTATTTAGCGACGGACTAGCGTCGAATTTTATCCGTCGCTAATCCGTCACTTTATTTGATACTTGACGACGGAATATCCGTCGCTACGTAGTCGAAGAATTGTCCAGCCACTTCTTCCAACAATTCTCGCCAAATAATCGACTGCATAGCGACGGCTGTGTATCTGTCGCTATATCTTCGACGACCGAGCGACGGATGAGCGACCTTTCCTCCCCTTTAAAATAAAATAAAAAATGTATCACCATGTCGTCGGTACTCCGTCGGCTATTTGCCACAAATCCGTCGCTAACGCCGACGAAAATATTCCGTCGCTAACAATCTGTCGCTAATTGACTGTATTTTGGTAGTGTTTGTGTTTTGCAATAGATTGATTGTTCGATTCCTAGCTGATCCAACGTGATACAATATATTGTTCAATACACAAGGTGGTATTTACTAGGGGTGAGCTTTCGGTTTATTCGGTTTCAACCAACCCAAAATAGTCAAAACAGAACAAACTAAAATTATAAAACGGAAATCAAACCGAAAGTAGCCAAAATCGAATATGAACCGGACCGAGCAGAATAATCACATCAGTTTATTCATTTGTTTGATTGGAATATTTTTAGTGTTTAATGGATTGGGTCCAATGTTGGGGTCATGGCTAAATTATATTAAAAATTATAATTTCTATACACATTTGTTATGTTTAAAAGTTGCGTGCAAAGTTGGACTAGTTGTTAAATTATCAAAGTTGGACGTCAAAACATATAAACAAAATTATGTTTTTAAAATATAAATATTTTTAATCACAAAATATTCGTTAAATTGAGAGAATTTACATAATTGTATAATTCTTATTCACCAATGGACCAAAATCGAATAATGAATTTTAGTATTTTCAAAATTAAACAGAATTTTTTAAAATCGAATCGAATCTCTTATTCGGTTCGATTAGGTTCAATTTTTTGTCCAAAACTGAATAATGCTCACCCACAGTAGTTAGCCCTGTAATTTTTGGTCGGGTTGCTTCTGTTGGAGTTTCTAAATAACCGATCAATTTGGTTAGACTACGGATTGGTGTATGATCATAATATGTTTTGATCTCTAATCATCAGACAGAAGTAGACCCTGCTATCATTGCATTATTACTTTAAACAAGTTCCATTGCATTATTTTGAATTTTAAATTTCTTTTTTTTTCTTCCACGTAACCAGCTTAAAAGTATTTAAATTATATTTAAATATTATAAAATTATATATATATATATATATATATATATTTTTTTTTTTTATTTTTTTTATAAAATTATATATATATATATATATATATATATATATATATATATATATATATAATATATATATATATATGTATATATACATATATATATATATATATATATATATATATATATATATATATATATATATATATATATATATATATATATATATAATGAATTTTATTTCAAATATATTTAAATATTAAAAATTTAAGTATTTAAGTTAAATATTAATAAATTTAAATTGAAATATATTTAAATATTTATATTACAAATATATTTAAATATTTATAAATATTCAAATATTCAAATATATTAAAATTATTAGTTTGCTTATCATTAAAAATATAAATGTGTATGTAACATATTTTAATTCAAATATATTTAAATATTTAAGTTATTTTTAATGATATCCAAAAAAATATTGATTCTGTATCAATTTTGCTTGGTATTTGCTAAAGTGATTTTTTGTTTCATGTAGGATCATAATAAAGTTTTTCCTATATCATTCTGTATCAAAATTTTAAATTGCTTGCTATTTTAATTCAAATATAATTAAATGTTTAATTATTTTTAATAATATCAATAAAAAATCTTGATTCTGGATCATAATATGTGTTGATCTCTAATCATCAGACAGAAGCAGACCCTGCTGTCATTGGATGATACAGCCTTTTTGTATCAATCTTTATTATGTATCAATCTGCTTGCTATTTGCTAAAGTTTTTTTTTTCTTTGATGTATGATCATAATATATTTTGATCTCTAATCATCAAACAGAAGTAGACGCTGCTGTCATTGCATTATAACTTTAAAACAAGTTCCATTGCATTATTTTGAATTTTGAATTTTTTTTTTCTTGCACGTAACCGGCCTATAAGTATTTAAATATTAAAAATTATATATATATATATATATATATATATATATATATATATATATATATATATATATATAATTTTAAATATATCTAAATATATTTAAATATTTAATTTATTAATTCGACTCAGAAATGACTTATAAGTATTTAAGTTAAATATTAATAAATCTTAACAAATCTTAATTCAAATATATTTAAATATTTATATTAAAAAAATATTTATAATTTGTAATTATTCAAATATATTTAAATTATTAATTCAGCTTATCATTAAAAGTATAAATGTATATGTAACAAATTTTAATTCAAATATATTTAAATTATTTTTAATAATATAAAAAAAAACTTGATTCTGTATAAATGTGCATGCTATTTGCTAAAGTTTTTTTTTGTTTCATGTAGGATCATAATAAAGTTTTTTTATCATATTTTAAATTGCTTGCTATTTTTAATTTAAATATGTTTAAATATTTTTAATAATATAAAAAAAACTTGATTCAGGATCATAATATGTTTTGATCTCTAATCATCAAACAGAAGCAGACCCTGTTGTCATTGCATGATGCAATCTTTTTGTATCAATCTTGATTTTGTATCAATCTGCTTGCTATTTGCTAAAGTTTTTTTTTTGTTTGGTATAGGATCATAATATTTTTGATCTCTAATCATCACAGAAGCAGACCCTGCTGTCAATGCATTAATACTTTAAAATAAGCCCAATTGTATTATTTTGAATTTTTTTTTCTTCCACGTAATCGGCTTATAAGTTTTTAAATTACAGTGACGGAATGCGTATTAGTAAATGGTTCATTGGGTCGAATTTAAGGAAAAAATTTTAATACTATTTCTAACTAAATGAATACTTAGTGATAACGACCTATTCGGTCACTAAATTGTTTTTAGTCATTACTCACTAGGTGGAAAAATAGGCGTAAAAAAATTTCAACTAGATCATAAAAAATTTTAGGGACTCATAATCGGTCGCTACTAATATATAATATATTTTATACTAAATAATTATTTTAATATATTTTTTAATAATCATAAAGATTTGTTAAAACTACACTTTTGGTCACTGAATGTTTGTCTGACCAAAGTTTTAGTCACTCAAAGATATTTTCCAAAAATTTAGTCACTGAATATTTGGTCTTCCAAAAAAATGGTCACTCTAATAAATTGTTGATTGTTTTATTAACTATTTTTGTTGACATGGCATGTTATGTGCCATGTCAGTCGTTAAGTATAACGTGGCACATCCACCTGGGCTATTTTTGGGTTTTATTTTGCAAAAAAAAAAAATTTATTTGAGTATTAAGTTATGTCCCATGTTTCAATGTTTATGACATGGTATTTCATTTTTTATTTTAAAAAAAACTTAATACCCAAACGAATTTTTTGAAAAATAAAACTCAAAAATATCCCACGTGAATGTGCCACGTCATACTTAATGACTGACATGGAACATAACATGTTATGTCAACAAAAATGATAATAAACAAACAACAATTTAACAGAGTGACCATTTTTTTGGACGACCAAACATTCAGTGACTAAATTTTTGTAAAATATGTTTGAGTGACTAAAACTTTGGTCAGACAAACATTCAGTGACCAAAAGAATAGTTTTTCCATATAGATTTGGTCTTTGGAACTTGAATCGTATTGGAAAAATAGGCGCCACCTTTTTTTTTTTTGTCCCGCACGTACAATCCTCTCCTTCAAGATATTCTTTAAATTTTTAATAACTATAAGACATGGTCATCTAGATTAATAGGGCCTTTCCTCCTCCTCTCATATTTACTTTCTCTCGGGTACAATTCTCTCCTCCGGTACAGTTCTTCCCTCTCCTTCTTCTCTAACACTTTTTTTATAGCATTCCTCCAGGTTAATTCTCTCCTCTCCTCCTCCTCTAATTTTTTGTCTTGTAGTTGCTCGATTCAATCTTTCTCCTCCGGGTACAATCCTCTCTGCCGACAATCTATGATTCTTTTGATCGCACTAAATCGTCGGTAAATTATTCGTCAGATCTTTCTAATTCTCGATCATTTGAAAACATTAGAGTTTTGTTGAAGTTGTTGATGGATCATTTGGAAATATTAGGGTTATACACTTGGATGGCTTCATGATATTGAATCTGTACAGAGAATCTATATACTTTTTTTTTACCTTCTCGGGAGACGGGAATTCATACTCATTTGATATGCTTATTGTTGTTCCATTATTTAAGAATCAATTATGTCGAAACTGTTGATTTATGCTTGGAAGTTGTATTGCTTTCTAGGTTCAAGATCGGTGATTCTTTTACTGCTTTTAGCCTAAGTGAGGGAACTTCTGAAACATATACTTAGAACCCAAAAGAAACAAGGAGCACATTATTTAGTGTGGCAGAAAAATACTTTCATGAAGAGAAGGGTTTCATGCATTTACCCAGTTGTATTAGACATCTTTTTGGATTTTCTCAAGGCCAAGGGTCTCCATAGTGGAGCTATATATAATGTTCAGGACTTGTTTACAAACAGTGATCTACTATTCACAAGGTGAATCCAAATAATAACGGGTGACTAATGTTGGAGCCGTGGAGGGTAGGATAATCATATTGAATAATATTTTTAGTAACATAACAATGACATCAAGAACAACAACGACAAAGTGCTTTTATCCCGGGTTCCAAAATATTATTAAGTTACTAATCCCAATCATATATACAAACTGGACAAATGAGAACTATAATTATCACATATGCACTACCAAGTTCATGAGTAAGAAGTTCAAACTATCAAAACTTTCAACATGTCCATATCATAGATTGCCAAGTAAAGAAGAATGTATATGAAGTCATTTATTATATATGTTTTGTCAAGTCATAAGACTCAGAAACATAACCACAAGATAAGAAATATGGTCTATCAGACATGTTTTGGTGCCAATGTAAACTCATCCAAATGAGGGAATAAAGACTGCAATCGCTAAAATTTATTGGAGGTTATAAGAGGAAATATAAGAAGTAACATCATTTTATTATGCAAAACTAATAGTTGTGGCATGACATCACCTCGACAACATTTACTCATGTCCATCCTGAAATAAAATAGTAAATTTCTTACTGAACCTTCCACTATATAAACTAAAAACATCATAATTTAAAAAAAGAATAAAGGCAGCATGATGACTTTTTTATATAATAGGAATAAAGACTTTTTTTTATAAATTTAGTATTGATTTGCTAATTGTTGTCCCATTATTTCAGAATCAGTTGTCCCATTATTTAAGAAGTTATTGTTCAAGGTCTAAGCTATTTTTTGCTAGCATGTTCAAAATTTCAGCATCAAATTTAAGTACTTGAATTCATTAACCTTTATTTCTATTTTTCTCGATACAAAAAGCTAAACATAGTTTTAAAGATAGATGTAGAAATAGTGAACCCTGCTTTTCTAATAAATTGTCATTGATACATAACCTTAGTGATGATATTCTCTTTTCCTTCTTGTAGATGATTAGAAAGAGAATGATAAATAAGTTTCCCATATATCAATGGTATGATTTAGTTTCTTGGCATCATCTGATGAAACAAAATTTCAACCCAACCTTGGAGAAGCTCAAGCAAACACCAATCCTGAATGGTCAAAACTGTTCATTTTCAATCATTTTTAATTACCTTGCTAGTAGCATTACTAAAAAAAGAAGTAGTCACCTAAAACAAAACAGAGAACTCAAGTCCAGAATGCAATACTTTATCGAGCTATGATTCAAATATTATACTCCATTTAGCTAGTAATTGCATATATTACAGCATATCCTGCACCTTATAGGAAGCAATGAAAAATATACTATAGCTAACTTACTAAGTTTCTTAATTGAGTCATAACAACACAATCAACATTTAAGTCAGTTATTTTGCTCAAACAAGAAATTTTCAAATTTGAATTTTAGGGGTTCCTTACCTCCAGCAGCTATTCATGCATCCTTTTGAGGTTGCACCACAACTGGGATTGACAGTTGTGTTTGAGAGACATGCCGATCATATGAAGTTTGATTATTTGCTTGAAGTTCGATAGGGCTTTACCATCATGTTCAACAACATGCATTCAATTATCTTATGCCTTTTGACCAACGTATCCACAAAGACCTGAAAGTTAATAGATAACACAATGAATTTATAGTCATATGGTTCTTAGTATCACCTGAACTTAAGAGCCTACATATTGAATTGTATGATAACAAATAATTTCAAACGAACAAACTAGAGAAAATTAAAAATGTAGAAACATAAAACTACAAAAAAGAAATTATATCATTTAATTTATCAACATCATAAACATATTGAGGAATAGTACTTTTCTATTGAATTGTCACTGATACAGACTAGAGAATATTTTTGTCATTGATACATAACCTTCGTTCCGTGTCCATAACTCCATATTCGTGCAATGTAGGTCAAAAGTATCTGTAATAGCCAACTAATGATAGAGTCTGTGTGTTTGGATTATTTTTTTGGTTTAGCATCCATATGATCAAAATATTAATGCCAACAGTAGGATTGCTAGCATTTGGTATGACAATTTGTTATCAAATACTAGCTTAATTGATATATAGTTGGTTCTCTTTGTCATATTCTTGGTGCATCGAATGCAAGTTTTGGTAGTATTCTGATTGTGACTGATAGGTACTAACAATATTACTGCTTCTTTTAATCAGGAAATATACAGTATAACTCTGCACATGATAGGCAAGAATATTTCATCTATTAGAATTATTCTGATAATTTATAATAGAGGAAATGAGCAATGTCTGATTTTTTTAATTTTTAAAGTGGAGTTCTTTGTCTGATTATTGGTTTATACCACTAGAATCATAAATACTCTTATTATCGAGCATTTTTCTGCAATTAGTTTCTCTGTGTTTCTAATAGTTTAAACAATATTTGAATACATAATGGTGTAAAAGCATACACAACTTAGACCTGGTTCAACCAAGCAACCTACCATGTAATTAGAAATATCCAAACTGGCCTCCTTCCCAGCTTGGTAGCCAATTTGGATTTTTCAAGAATGGATCTGGATTTTGGCGACATCTTGGTAGCATTAGGCATTACTGCTCTCTATTTTTAACAATCTACTTGCTAGTACATTTCTAATTTGGAATAGGCTATGGAGCACCAACACTTATGTCATAGACCCTTGCCAAAATTGAATTTTGTGCTAGATATTTACTCTTCGACGTTCCTCATACTGATATTGAGAACTTCAACATCTCAATTATCTTGTTTCTACTTTTAATTTTATTCACTTACATGATAATTAGACATTTCTTAGTTCACATTGCACACATTGGAGTAGGATAGTTCTTATTTAACTTTAGTAGAAAATTACATCAATATAAAAAATCACATAAAAAGTAATATAAGTAATATTTCTATACGAGTAAACTCAAAACTTATGTGAGATAAGATGAAGAGTTGAGACCTTTTGCTTTAAAAGGTTATTTAAATCCACAATATAAAAAGTTCCTTTGTAGGAATCTATGCTTGTGTGTTCTTGCCATCTCATCCCTACTTCAAAAATTATTGTTTCAGCATGTTGTTTATTGTTATGTTTTTTACTTTCAATCTAATGGAAGTTATTATGTGAAGCTACGGATAGGAAATGAATTTTGCAGGTATTAAATTATCAAACTCTGGAAAAAGTTGGCTATTGAAGTTGAAGAGCATCATTTAAAGATTGGTGGATGGGTGGTAAAATTGTTTAGAGATAAAATACAAGTTTGGTATTGTTTACTCGGTCGTTCATGCCTATTTGCAGCAGCAGATTGCTTCTCAATTGCTAGAAAATACATAATTGTCAACTTGTACTTCTATATAAGGATCTGTTGTCTTTATTGTTGCTTCTTGTTGATGTTTCAGTATATGTAATAAATATCCCATGCATCTACGACCATATTATATATGAAAGAATGAATTTGAGATGTATTGTTTGTAACGCCCCAGTCCCAAATTACGTAGGACTAGGAACGTAGACATGCCAGCTGTATTCATACGAAGTATACTCCAATATATGGAAGCCTCGTATAAATACATAAGCTGTAAAATGCAGTAGAACCATAACTAATCTCATCCACACAAAATAAATGAATAGAAGACCTCATATAATCCACTATGAAATTGTCATTTGGTACATGTAGTTGGGCGGAGACAAATCCACTACCAACTATGAAAAGAAATATATAACAAAGAAAAGATTTTGGCGAGCGAAGCGAAGACGATCCAAGCGCAACCATCCTCGAAAAAATAGCAATGGTCACGGCTAGAGCTAGAACACCTGCGAAAGATAATAGCACACACCTGGCAAGACAACCAGGTCCTCAGAGGGACGTAACAAGACACATAATATCATGCCATAAACTGAATAAAGTTAGCTCAGCAGAAAACTACACAAATAAAGGTTCTTAACCATTCTATGTGAATATGCATTTGAAGACGACGTTCCACACAAGGGCTTCCGAGACTAGAAACACGACGCGTTAGCATTTCAACCAAGGCACTAGTGGCGTCTAGAGAAAAGTAAATGCACGGCCCATTAGCAATCGAGCGCGAACTAAGGGGCATCCAGAGAAAAATAAATGCACGGCCACTAGCTCTTGGGTGAGTCACTAACGGCAGCTAGAGGAAAGTAAATGCACGGCACATTTGTGTTTCAACCGAGGCACTAGTGGCATCTAGAGAAAAGTAAATAAATACACGGCCACTAGTCTCTCGACTGAGTCACAAATGGCATCCAGAGAAAAGTAAAGATGTGAAAGCCCCTGCGCCTAATAACTGTCTTCACCCTCCCCATGCACTACTCGTGCTGAATCTACATCACAACATTCCTAATAACTGCTAAGTCACTAAGTCTTCTAGACAACCATAATTATTTAGCAGTTATTGCCTATCGCATGGCATGTGCGCATCGATGGCCAGTCGATACGTACGTCAGAGATCTATATGAGACTCATGACTCGTGATATACAAGTGTCAGGGCCAATGAATGCGACACAAACAAAGGAGGTCCCTTAACTCTAAGCCATATGCAACTAAAATATAATAATTTGCAAGTACATTTTATATTTTCTAGAATAAGTAAAAACATGCATGATATTGAGAAAGAGATTTAAGCAGTGTAGGCAAGGTGTCTTGCCTGATAGGACGCCTGGTGTACTGCAATGATCCATGTGGCATGAACTGTGACTTCGGTGCAACAACTATACAAGGGGACCTCTGTTGGTGGCACGGATGGTTCCATCGAGTCCAGGACGATCAATTTAGTTTGGGATGATATAAATAAGTTCGAGATTTGGAAGAAGATAGGAATATGGCTAGCAAAAGGCAAGGTTGGATATTCGAGAGAATTGGTAGAAAGAAAGAAATAAACTATTTTAGAAAAGTAATTATATTTAAACCAAGTTTTTATTACTCCAAATACTATAAAAAAATACTTAAAAAAAATCTAGAAATATTTTTAGACTAATACAAATTTTTGTAAAAATATAATTTTTAGACCAAACCATATTCTTAAAATACCATAATAATATATCTACGCTTCGAAATCTAGTTTTGTAAATAAATATAGGCTAAGCCTAGTACTATTTTATGACAAATATAAATTTTAGGAGGATATATGTTTATTCTAAAATAATTATACTAGAAAAATTTACAACATTAAAAATCTTAATACTATTTGCTATTTAATGCTATACTAATTAATGGTATGTACATTGTATGTAAAAATCTAATGTAGTAATTATAATAATAAATAATAAATACAAGAAAACAACATAACTTATACTTATACTAGGAAATAATAATAATAATAATAATAATAATAATAATAATAATAATAATAATAATAATAATAATAAATTTAATGATAATAATGTTAATGAGGATAATAATAATAATAATAATAATAATAATAATAATAATAATAATAATAATAATAATAATAATAATAATAATAATAATAATAATATTAATATTAATAACTTACTAATATTAATAGTAATAATAGTAATCCTATCAAAAAAACGTAGCAGCAGACTTTAGTAACAACAAACAAAAAAATAATGAAACACTAAAAAAAGAAAGGAAGAGAGAGGTGAGGTGTGGAGTGAGACGGCGGAAGCTCGGCCATGGCGGGGCTGGGTTCGGCGGGAGGAGATCTGGCGGAGAGGGCGGAGTCAAGGGAGCGGGAGGCCTAGGTCGGGGAAGGGTTTCATCGGAGACGGAGAGAAGAGGAGGGGGTCGGCGTGACGGGGGCGACCGGCAGGAGAGGGTTTGGGGGTTCCGGCGGCGGAGGGTTTGGGCAAAGTCGGAGAAAGGGGGTTCGGAGCTGACGGGGGCGGCGAAGGGCGGTCGTCACTTCGGCGGACGGCGACGGGGCTGGAAAAGTTGGGAGCGGGGATCGACGAAGGGGGTTTACCGGTCTTTCTCTCCGGCGGGCGGTGGCTCGCGGCTGTGAACGGCTTGGGCGGAGATCAACGGAGTACCGGGGGTCGCGGCCGAGGGGAGCATGGGGTTTGGCGTCGCGACGGCGGATGCTGAAAGAAAAAGGGGCGACGGGGCGGAGTTGCCGGAGGGGGTAGGGCTCGTGGCGGTCAGGCGCGGCGGGTTACGGCGTTGGGACGCGGTGGCTACAGGCGGATGAAGTGGGGGTCAAGGTCGGGGTGCTGGTCGGGAAAGACGCCCGCAGTTGCGGGGTCGGGATCCGGCGCAAGGGGGCGACGCTCCGGCTCGTCGGCGGGGGCGCGGAGGTGAGTACGGTGCTGGTTTATTTTTATATTTTTTTGGGGTTTTCTTTGGTTGACGGGATTTTGGTGCGGCGACGGTGGCGTTTGGACGGGACGACGACGATTTTAGCCGGGGGTGGGTCGATGTTGGTGGCAGTGGTGTATTTGTCCGGGGATAGCGGGGACGGTTGTCGGGGTCGTGCAGGGAGGAGGTGTGGTGGATGTGGTCCTGGTTATGGTGTTGACGGGGGTGCCTAGGAAATTCGACAGGAAGGAGAGCGCGCTTGGCTGGAGTTGGGAGTGGCTTGGTCGGGGATGGCGGTTTCTTGTTGGCGACGATGGCGGTGACGAACAGGGGACAAAAGGTTGGCTGGTGGCAGGGAATTTTGGGTTAGGCTAGAGATTAGCAATAGGATTTAGGATTGGATATTTGGACGTCGTGTCTGGAATGTGTCCGACACGGCTGGATTTGATGAAATTGTATTTATAAAAAAAACATGGAATAAGATTATGGATGGTGGAACACGGACACGATGCACGCACGTTAGTTGTGGGAATTGTGGAGGAATAATATGGAGAAAATATTGGAGGAGTACCTGTCTATTTATAGGATGTGGGAATTCCCAATTAGATAGGATGTAGGAATATTTAAAACCCAATTAGATAATTCAACCTATTTATTTAAATCCAAATCAAAATCCAATTTCAAATACAAATCAAATTTAAATCAAATAAATTTTAGTTTAAAATCGAATAAGATAAATCAATTTTCAAATATATACTATTTAAATCAATCCAAAAATTCAAATCACGATTTAAATCGTCACAATAATTTTGAAATATATTTTTCAAAAATACCAATAATAATAATTTCGAAAATAATAAATATTTTTAAATATCTTTTTGAATAATAAAATATTAATATTAATAAATCTCAAAAATTATATTTCTATTAAAAATAGACTAATAAATAATTACGAAATATATGTATGCACAAATAATGCATACATGATTATGCTTTTTCTAGTATACAATAAAATATTATTTATGATTAATAATTGTGAGAAATGAAAGGCTTTATAAATAAAAATAACAATTTAAAAATGTTGGAACGATAAAATAATTATTATGTATGTTATTTTGAAACTATGAAAATAGAAAAATAATATTTTTCAAAAATATGTACGCTCGCACATATTCGCACTCGTCGAGCAAATTCAAAAAAAGAAATTTCACGCACGACGTACGATACGACGTACAATACAAAATTTTTAAATCAGTACCAAAATAGTAAAAAAAATATAGTAGAAATTTAGGGGTTTTACATTGTTCTCGATGGTAGTGTTGTTATTTTGAGACGAAGAATTGTTCAGGGATTGCGATCCTGTCATTATATATTGAATTTTTTCTTATTAGCGGATTAATATATGATAGTAATAGGAGGGACTAAACTAGTGAACTGTGATCTTTTTTATATATGTTTTGCACAGGTGAAGGGGGATGAGAAGGAGGAGCTATTAACATGAACGAGCTATCTAATATTGACGAAGGTAAGAAAACTTTTACCAACATATATTACCGCCTCAATTTTTTTTTCTTTATGTTAGTTAATAATTTTATAGTCGATAAGAGGATACTTCTTTGAGAATTTGATAGTTGATAAGAGGAACCTTCTTTAAGAATTTGGATGATCAAATTTCATATTTGGCATGCTATAGGTGAACTAACCATGCCATAGTTTCATCTCACTTTAAGTGACCAAAAACGAAATTTCATGGGGTCTTATGCTAATGATTTGTATCATATTTGTATATATGTTGAATCTATCCATAACTGTTATACAAGATATTGGTGGCTTAATGAATGAAGTTGATATGTACTATATGTGCTTTGTGAAACTTGAACATTGCATGCAAGTTCACAGAACTTCTATAATCGAGAATTTATTTTCGTTCATATGTACATTGATGGGATTGGAATGCATTGATTAGTGGTCCAGAGACTGTGAGTTATTAGATGCTTAAGCTTTCTTCCTGTGCTTTTAAGAAAATGGTCTTTTTGATGCATCTATAAATTACTAGAACATGTCTTTTAAGAAAATGGACTTTTTGAATAGTCTCTAAGTGAATTGGCTTCAGACTTGGAAAATTTTTCTATGTCCGTATAACATAAATAAATTATCAACCAAAAAACCAACTGAAATGAACCTGGTTTGCATTTTCATTCATAACCTTTCAATTAAAAACATCTGTGTCCAGATGCAGGAGGGCCCTGTCGATACTACAGGATATGATTTCAGGTTTGGAAGTAACAAATATGCATACCAAATCTCATTAATTCACTACTTCCTTATCCTCATTTGTTCTTATGTTCTATATTGCGCATCTCCTTAGCTTGTCAAAAGTTGGTTGTTCTCTCTATTTTGAACATCATGTGTTACAAATTGAATGTTTGAACTTATTATGTTGATATAGACAATGACAAACCGAAAACTACCTATATTGCAAGTGATTTTGAACTTTGATTATGTTGTTACTGTAATAAAGTTGGACATCATACAATTATTACTTTCTTGTGAAGATGCTCTTCCATTATCATTCCCTTTAACAATTTTTATTGGTATCCTTAGTAAATAATAACAGGGGAAGGTTTGCACCTGGTAGAGGTGGTGGGTTTTGCGGTGGTGGAATGAGAGGTCTTGGAAATTATGGAGGTGAGACGGATTATAGAAGAGGGGATTATAAAACATGGCAGAGTTGTTGAGAAAGTGACAACAACAATAGTAGCAACAGCAGCAGCGGTAGCAACAACAACAATGGTAGCAACAACAAAAAGCGGTAGCAGCAACAACAATAACAATGAGAGCGGAAATTAGAATAATGTGTTTGTATTTTTGTATTTATAGTTGAAATAATTGCAATCAATATATTTTTATTCATAAATTGGATTTTTTTTTTTTGTAAATGGAAACATAATCAACAACATTTCAAAATTGTTGTAAGACAACACTATAACAACTTTTCTAAACATTGTAAAAAAATTTACAATACTTTTAAATCATTGTAGACATTATACTTATAACATACAAATATTTATTACAACGTTTGGTAAACATGACCGAATAAAATATACAATATTTGTTATAAGTTGTATAAACGTTTTTAACAATGTTTGTACACTATTGTACAAAAACTATGTACAATGGTTACTGAATGTGGTAGATATTATTTTTTACCGTATTTCCAGATTGTTGTTGAAGTTATATTTGCAACACTTGTAATATGTTTTAAAAATTAATTTTACAATACTTGCAAATGTTGTAGAAAGGTTTTTACCAAATTTATAAATTTTTAACAATGTTTGTAAATTGTTGCAGAAAGAACATCTACAATATTTTTACAACGTTCAAACAAACATTGTAGAATATGTCCCCCTCTTTTACAACCTCTTCTATTCTACCATTTCAAAACACTTGTTCACTTTCATATATATTCTCTCTAATCTTATTATGATCTTCCAAAGCCCTACTAAGCCTTCAATTTCAAATTGCAAGCCAGTTACAATCCTCTAGTCGATTTGTCAGTACGGTATGGTCTAGAAGTTCTGAGTAATTGTAATCAAGAGGCTTGAATGAAGTGAGACACTTCACAATTGAAGTTGATCGAGTACTTCGGATCAAAGCTCGCGTTTGTAGAAGTGGACAAGGACTTCGGATGAAAACTTGTGATTTTTTTATAGTGGATTTCAACTGGGAGCTAGAGTTCTCCCGACTGAATTAGTCCTCCCAAGAGGGAGACCAGTATATATCGCCGTCTTTGAGTTTGCTCTTTGCACTTTACTTTTACTTACACATAACTGTGATATATTTCTGTGATTTTGCAGCTAACATTTTTTAATAGCTAATATTCTGCTACCTACTCTACTCACCCCTCTCTAGAGTATATCGCTTTACATTTCGTTCCTATAATTGGTATCAGAGCGGGTTATACAGGTAAAGCGAGGTAACATTGTTATTACTTTCTTTATGTATAACTGTTGTTACATATATCACTATATCACATATGGCAATTGTGAAATTCACAACTGAAGGCCAAGCCACAAATAGACCCCTACTTTTTGATGGTACCAACTACACTTACTAGAAAACACGTATGAGTTTCTTTTTAAAATCTCTAGATTTATACTTATGGTCAAGTGTAGTTGATGGCTATAAAAAGCCTCCACCTGTTCTTATTGATGGAAATTTGGTTGGAAAAGAACATGACAATGTAGAAGCATGAAAAAGCATAGATGGTGTTCTCACTACACCCGACTTCACAAAAGCGCAGGTTCTCAAACGCGCAAACAGAAAGTTCAAGCCACACATACAACAAAAAGTTCATAAAAAGTTCTTTATTAAAATCATGTCTACAAGGATCTATTACAGATTCGTCATGATTACAAGAAAAGAGCTTCTTTATTAATAATCATGTCTACAAGGATCTATTACAGATTCATGAAAATAACAGAAGCTCCTAAAATCTACAAAGGGGTTAATCTTCACGGGACGCCATACAAGGTGGTTAATCATCAAAAATGCTCAGCCCCTCGGATGCGCAGCTCGTCAGAGCAAGTCACTTTCTCGTCGAGCGAGCCATTTCTTAGCCAGACATGGAGGAACTCCAATATGGATAATGAAGCAGTTATAGCCCGAGCAAGGACGCAGCTCCTGCTCACACCATAGCCGCCACTAATGAGCAAGACAGAGCACAGTCTGTGGTGCTTCTGGTTGGCAACCAATCAAAACCCAGTAGCTTGGACCTCGAAGACCTCTAAGACGTCGCTCAGGTTCGAACTCCTCATGGTGAACATTCAAATGCATCTCGAAATCTAGCAGTCATTCTTCTACAAAGACATAACTTCTTTGAACGAAGAGATCAACAGCTAACAGCCGACTTGTGCAAGGCCAATGGCTGCTTGAAGCCAAGTCGGGATCGAGCATGGCGGTAGGAATGTTAAGAGGTAGAAGACACAACTCCTTAGCCAAGTTTCCCTTTATATCGAGCGAGTGTGGTCCAACCCACAGGACACATGGCCATCGGTCAAAGACTCCCGAGTTAGTGGATGAACCTAGAACTCAGCATAATGAACCTTATTTAATAGGTTCATTCGACTGAGTCCCAAGCCACTAACTTATTGGAATTCCCCTAAATAACGGCGATAATTAAAGAAGTGGATGACCGACTCGTCCATCAAAATAGCAGTCATTAATTGCTCTTAAAAAGACTTCGACAGATACTAGATCCTTCGGCTTAGAAAGCGCAGCCATCTCACAGCGCCCTCACTTTGACTCAGAAGCGCAGCCTGCTCTTTCCTTCCACAGCTCCCTAGCGTTAACCCAAAAGCGCAGAGGCTCCATTGCCTTCAAGAGCAAGTCTACTGGTCACCCAAAAGCGCAGAGGCTCCATCATCTTCAAGACCAAGTCTACCTGACGCTCAGAAGCACAGTGGCTCCGTTGTTTTTAAAACATAGTCTACTCGTTGTCCAAAAGCACAGTGGCTCCGTTGTCTTTGAAACACAGTCTACTCATTGCCCAGAATCGCAGAGGCTCCATCGTCTTCGAAATACCAGTCTACTCGTCGCCCAAAGTACAGTGACTCTGTTGCCTAAAGAATAGTCTACTCGTCACCCAGAAGCGCAGTGACTTAGAAGCTTCACCAGAAGCGCAGGTGGAATGGTTCCACGGTTATCTTTTCAGATAGTACCCAAATTGGTTTGTTTAAACCACTTCTCTTAAGATAGAACAAAATTCAATTCTGTTGATAAGAGCCCTATCCTATCGGTTAGTTTAAACCACAAATAAGGACGGAGTTTACTGTTATAGACGAGGGCCATATCCAATCGGTTTGTTTAAACCAATAGTCCCCTAAGATAAGACAAAATCCAACCTCGGAGATTGGAATAGAATCTGCTTAGATTCATCCGATCAACAATAAACACACGCCACATGTCGTTTATTCAGTACATTGATAACTCTCCTGAGATCTTGATAAAGAAGAATCCTAGCATCTGCCATATGTCAGCTCAGCAGCAGCCCTCATCATGCAACCTCGAGATTCTCTCATATCTCTATGTGCGGCGTCCCTGCACAATCCTTATGCACATCACATATGTACTTCTCGTATAAATAGAAGAAGTTTTCCTTCGATAAAGAGTCTTCAAAATGCTCAACTTCGGTATCCTCTTGGTTGGCAACCCTAGAGTTTCAATCACCAGCACTATAAAGCCAAAGCAAGTTCAACTCGTCATCAGATAGTGAATGGAGTAAAGGAGCCACTGCAGTGCTCGATCTCCACCGTCACACTTTTCTAAAAAATTTGTATTTATATCTCTTGTTTAGGAATGGATTGTACTCTTTAAACGTTTTATATTCAAAAAGTTTGTATAACCTTTTGTTATGGCAAACAGACAAGTATACTGATTCTGAAAAGAAAGAAGCCAGTCTTTACGCGCATGCCATTAATGCTTTATTTTGTGCTTTAGACAGGACTAAATTCAACAGGGTGTCTACATGTACAAAATCTTATCAGATATAAAAACTTCTCAAAATTACTTATGAAGGCTCGACGCAAGTTAAGGAGTCCAAGATCAGTAGACTTACTCAAAAGTATGAGGTGTTCGAGATGAAGCTGAACGAATTCGTTATACAAATATTCACAAGATTTCTGGATATTGTAAATCATTTGTCCTCCCTAGGCAAGGAATACAATAACCATGAGAAGATTCGCAAGGTGCTACGAGCTCTCACAAGTAACTGGATTTCCAAGGCTACCGCAATCGTAAAAAGAAATGACCTCACTACCATGTCTCTTGAAACGCTCATGGAAAACTACTCATTCACGAGTTGGAACTTTAAGACCTTGAAGACATCGCACCAAAAGAAAAATTAGTCGCCTTCAAAGCTAAAAAATGAAAAACAATCGAAGAAGATTCTGACGACGACGACTCCGATACTGAGGATCAAGCTCTTCTAGTAAAGAAGTTCAAGAAGTTCACGGGGTTCAACCGAAGAACGAAAGAACACAACTGCAGCAATAACAATAATAAAGAAGATCTAATAGCTATATTTGCAAGAAGAAAGGACAAATCAAAAAGGATTGTCCTACATCGTCATCATTAACCAGGAAAGACAACAAGTATAAAAGAGTTACTTGAAGAAATCAACCTACAGAAGATATGCCAACACAAGCTTTTGCTGGGATCTACTCAGAAGACGCTGGTCGTACGTTTCGACCAACAAACTTTTGAAGATCTTCTTTCTGAGGAGAAGTCGAGTCCTTCGAAGCGGTTCATAAAACCAAAGAAGACTCGATGCACCTGGGTGCCGAAGAAAGCTACGACGTGCAGCACGACGGAAGGGACTGCGCTCCAGAACCCCATAAACGACGAAGTCCCAAAGAAGATTTAGGCCATTGCTAACATGCTGCCTCGCTCAGTTCCTACTTGGGGAAAATGCAACAAGGAGTACGGCTCCCTATGGTAGGCCTGACGAAGGCACAACGCCGGAAGAAGCGTGTGATGACTCAACTGCTGAAGGAGGAAGTTGCACAACCGAGAATATCTATCTTTGACAGAATTGCCTATCCATCGGATAAGGCTATGTTGGATTCTGAGCGTTATGCACCTTCTAGGGGTAACGTAAAGAAATCCAAGGCAGCACGTGCCTTACACGGCTAAAGTGCTATGCCAACCACTGTGTTGGACTCTGAATACTACGCACCTTCTAGGGGTAGTAGAAAGAAATCCAATGTAGCACCCGTCCCGCATATTCAAAGTGCTATGCTAGCAGCTGACCAAAGGCCCGCGTTGACAGTCACGTATGCAACCAATGGAAGGCTATACAAAACTGGTTCGAGTGCTTTGATGCCTCGACCGGTAAAACTCTACCGTCACTTGAGTGCTCATGTGCGTGATTCAAGCCAGGGGGTACCTACCATCGAGTTAGACTCGTGCGAAGAGTATTCCTGTAGGCATGGAAGGAGTCTACCTCATTGTAGGCCTTCAAAATGAAAGTCACGCTGAGTTGTTCAAAACAATGTCTCAAAGTCACGCTGAGTTGTTCAGAACTGAGTCTCAAAGTCACGCTGAGTTGATCAAGACTGAATGTAAAAGTCACGCTGAGTTGATCAAGACAAATGTTTAAAAATTACGCTAGAGATAGCTCATCATTTGTCAGAAATGTCATTATGACTGACAGCACGACAGTCGAAGAATGTCTCCTCGTATGCCACGTATGCACGGAACTCGAGAGATCACAGCCGACTATTGCGTGACTTTTAAAATCTTCTTCAGCAAGACTCAGCCTTCATCAAGTTGGCGTAGCAAAAGAGTTTCTTGTCATTTAATGCGACTGACAAAATCATCACTGTCAGAGATTTTGTGTCAGTCGAGGCACATCAAATCAAGACAGCTGGCAGTCCTGCCTCAAGCTTGCGTATATTTTGAGCCTTCCTGCTCAAGACTGCGTGTATTTTGAACTTCTATGTTCCTTCATCAAGTTTGCATGGATTTTGAAGCTTTTTGCCCCAAGTCTGCGTGGATTCTGAAGCTTCCTGCCACAAGTTTACGTGGATTTTGAAGCTTTCTGACCCAAGTCTGCGTGGATTTCGTCCACAACGAGCCTGCGTAGATTTCATCAAATTGGAGTACGTGGCAGTCATGCCACTGATCTCTCGCTTGCGTTCCTGTAACTTGTACACGACTCATGCATGATTGCCATGTGTCCAACAGTTATAGGCCACGTCCAGTAACTGCTCACAACCTTACATATGTTAGATCCTGCGTGATTTTCAACTATGCACAGGCTGTGAAGACAGTTATCCTTTCAGTTATTTTTGACTCTATAAATAGAGTTCTTTTCTCATTCATTGTACAGAGACACAGATATCTAAATTGCTGTTAAAATTTTAAGAGCTTTTCTTCTTCGCATCGTCCAAGGGATAAAGCTATCGTCTTCTAGATTGGATTCCTACAGTTGTAATTTTTTCAGATACACAATAAATAAAGTGAATTTATTTATGGAAAACAAATTGGCGACTCTGCTGGGGAAAACCATCTTCTCTTCTGAGATGGCAACAACTCAATGCGATACTTCGTCAGTCGGCTCGACAAAGAAGGTGATATCGATCCAATTCGATCAACTCGTCTATGAAGAAATGCAGCGGGCTAAGGGTGGCAAGCCCACTTCAGCCTCCATCACTACTGCCAAGTCGAAGGGACGATTTGTCTACGTCCCTAAGAATCAGTTGGCAACCAATGGTGACTTTTCTGCCACAGTGTCTACTCCTAACACTGGCAAGGAGTCTACTGCAAGCACGCACACTCTTGTGTGTTTGAAGACAACAGCAGCCAAAAATCACGCTGGCAGCACTGGCTCCTTAGCTAAGCCTGTTCCAGTGTGCAATCTTAATTCTAAAAGTCACACTGGCAGCACTAGCTCCTTAGCCAAGCCTGTTCCAGCGTACAATCTTAATTCCCAAAGACACGCTGGCAACGCTGGCTCCTTAGTCAAGCCTGTTCCAGCGTGTATTTCTAACATCAAAAGTCACGCTGGCAGCACTGGCTCCTTAGCCAAATCTGTTCCAGCGTGTATTTTTAATATCAAAAGTCACGCTGGCAGTACTGGCTCCTTAGCCAAATCTGTTCCAGCGTGTATTTTACCAAAATCTGGCTCTTTAGCCAAGACTTTGTACACTGACAATACAGGCTCCTTAGCCAAATTGTTACCAGCATACTCTAAGAGGAATAGCTCTTTAGCTATCTCTTTGCCTTTGCCAAGTTCTACTAGAACTGGGGGTGGTCTTGCTAAAACTCCTCCACACAAAGTCCCTTCAAAAAGAAACAATTCTTTAGTTGTTTCTTCTGCTCCTGTAGTTTTTACTTCCGGAACAGCTTTGACTGACAATTTTGTTAGTCAAAGAAAATGAGATGGTCTTTTGACTACTCTTCCTTCTGGACATTCTATGTCCCAAAACTTGAATAAGTCTAAGAAAAAATATTCCTTAATGTCTTCTTCTACGACTTCTTCGAATTGGGCACAGAATTTGTCTATAAAAGAGGGTCTGTTACCAACTCCCAATCAAGGGGATGGTTCAACTCTTCCTTCTCTGCAAATATCCAGATCAATGGAAGAAAAACTCCAAGTTTCAAAAACTAATGTGTTACCTCCAGTTGATCTAAGAACAAAACTTGATCAAATCCGTTTAGGAAGCACTTCTGGTGTCAAAAAACCATACCAATCGGGAACAAAAGCAAGGGATCCAGATGCAGAGTATGCTAGAAATTATGTGGCTCACATTAATCATTCTCTATATAACCAAGAGCCATCAAGACCCAAGAACCGGAAATATATTCCTAAAAATGCACAAAGAATGTTCTCTGATATACCTCAATCTTCACAGACAGATCTACGAGAACATCTTCAACAGAAGAGAAGGAATAATTATGTGTCAATGGACCATGCTGAATGTGACTTTCAGCCAAGAGTCATAATTCAATGCAGATGTCAATCGGGATCAGAATTATGTTGATCATGAATGTGACTTCCAGCCGAGAGTCACAATGCAATGTAGATGTCAAACTAAACGACAATCTGTCTTCAATCGGATACAGTGTGAACCTATGCCTGATGAAGATGAACCTATATATGCTTCTGTCAACATGACTTTCCGGGATACTGGGGGTAGAAATGATAGTCCAGATGGAGTATATAGAGGCACCAGATCAAGAGTCCTGGCTTCTATTCAAAGGACTTTGATTTCTGAAGATGATTCTGAATTTCTTGGGGAATCTAACTTCCCACCTCTTCCTACTCGGGGTAGTTCTCCTATAACTGACTTTGATACACAAAGTAGTGATTCAGAACAAACAACATCCACCAGTTCATCAAAAATCCCTCGTACAGTCACAACATATATGGTCGATGGGAATACTGATGAACCTTCTTCTTCCATGACTCCTCAAGAACAAAGAATTGCTTCTTTGGAACAGCAAATAAAGTCTATGGCTGATAATATGAAGTCGATGTATGAACTCATGGCAGCCCAACTGCAAAATCGACAGACTGTACCAGAAGCTACACCAATTGATACTGGTGTAAGTCCAGTACATATTCCTCCAGCAGTCCAATCCAATACTCTTGGGCAAGCTCAACCAGTTCCTAGTCACTCTGGAGCTGGGGGTAGTACTTATAACGCTGTTCCTCCTCCCAACTATTCTCCACAAGCCACAACTCCACAGTCCTCCGGAGTTGTTACTGAAGAATTGAGGAATCTCAGAACTCAATTCGAGGCATTCAAACAGAAAGATAGTTTACAAAGGTTAGGCATCAAGCAACCTTATCCGATAGAATGGAAGCAAGTATCATACCCTCCTAAATACAAGCCTTCTACTATCTCATTCTATGATGGAACCACTTCTCCAAGTCAATTTATTAATCACTTTGAAGTGATGACTGACCAGCTGCAACCAAGTGATGCCCTCCTTACTCGGGTGTTTGTCGGATGTCTCAAAGGAACGGCTTATAAATGGTATAGAAGTCTCCCGGATGGGTGTATTACTTCATTTGTCGGTTTCAAACAAATGTTTCTTGAATGGTTCTATGAAGGGCTCAATGACATGACTATGTCTGCTCTTATAAGAATCAAGCAGAAAAATAATGAAACTACAGAGGAATTCATTGAATGGTTTCGAAGAGAAGCTCTGAAGATGCCTCTTGGAACTCCTGATGCTGTCACCATCGACACATACAAATCAAATTTGTTGCCAATAATCAGCATATGGACAGGATCTACTCAATTTCAAGATTGGCCTTCCTTTATAGTCAGTGCCAAAGCCGCAGAGATCAGTGCCGAAACTTTCAAAGGTTTAGGAGTGCAGATGAATCCTAAAGAAACAGGTCAAAGCAATAATAGTAATGCTAAATTCAATAAAAACAAGGGAAAAGAAACCCTTGAAGTTAATCTTCAGAGTAAAGATGCATCTACTGTTCAAACTCCTCCTTCCTCTATAACTCAACTACCAAGAGCACCTCGCCCCAAGAAGAATATTCTTTTGATGACGATGATGTCCTTGGCATCTTTGAATGTCTGCTGAAAGGTAATAAAATACAATTACCTGAAATCAAGAAACCTGATGAAGCTGGTAAGACAGATCATCCTAAATACTGTCCGTACCACAGAATGTTGGGTCATACAATTCGTACATGTTATGTACTGAAAGGAAAGATCCAGGAAATGATTAAATTTGGAGCTATCTCTCTTACTCCGAAGAGAAGACCGTCACATCCAATGTCGTCTCTATGCAATTCAGAGATTTTCCTCCTCAACTCCTTGAAAGCGGGATTGTTCCTATCCCCAAGGCAACTCTTGAGATAGTGAATATTCCTCCTCCACAGTCTGAAGGGTTAGTACCAAAAACTATGGAAACAGGAGAAATCATGTGGATTCATCCTGATCTAGTGGCAGACTTTGAATCTCCTCCTCTTCAAAAGACTACATCTAGAAAGTCCAAAAAGGCTGGAAAGATTAAGTCATGTCATATGACTTCTCTCGGATCTACTTCTGATACAGAGCCAAAAGATAAAGAAGAAGCACTTGCTGATACTACTAGAACAGGAAAACCTTATCTAAAGGATTATTCCAAGAATCCCGAGGATACTCCTGATATCTCTCCTGCTGACAAAGATGTTCCTAATGAAGAAGAATCATCCGCTGCACCTATTCCTTCTATTGCACCGGTTGAACCTGCTCCTTCCAAGCCTACAGCTTTTGAGAAAGGCAAACAACAGGCTCGGTTTGATAAACCAATCAAGAAGTCCCCTCCTCTTGGGCTTCAAAAACCTTATAACTTCGACATTTTAGCGCAACTTGCTAATACTCCAGCTAGAATGTCCCTATTTGAACTTCTACGTCTTTCCAAAGAGACTCGGAAAACGTTAAGTGAAGCACTTCTTCAGGCAGACTCTTGTCTTGCACAATTAAAGAAGCCAGGTGAAGAACCTGCCACTTGCTTACATTGCAACAGTGTATTGGAGATTGTCCCAAATATCACCTTTACACAAGATGACATGCTACTGGAGGATAATCGACATGATCGGCCTCTCTACTACACCGGTTATATCGATACAATGAAGATAGATCGTATCCTCATTGATCCAGGGTCTGCTATAAGTATAATGCCAAAGAGCCTGTTGGATGAATTGAAAATCCCTCTTCACAAGCTTTCCAAGACGGTTACTACCATCCTGGGATTCAATCAGAGCCGAAGCGAGCCTCTGGGAAAGATTCATCTGAAACTTCAGATTGGCGATTTCAGATCTAAAGTCACTTTCTATGTGATTGAGATCGTGGGATCTTATAATCTTCTTCTGGGGAGGCCCTTTCTTCATGAAAATAAAGTGGTGCCTTCTACTCTTCATCAGTGTTTTAAATACATTGACAGCAATGGAAGAGTACAAAAAGAAGTGGCTGATATAAATCCTTTCCATGGGGTTGAAGCTTATTTCAATGATTCCCGGATGTATAAGAAGAGTATACAAGGGTAATACAAGCTATGGAGAAAGAGGATTCACAAAATGAGACTTAATAATCCCTGTTAAAGGTCGAACTACTCACCAACAATCCCCCAAACCCTCTGGAGAAGGTTCTTTCATCATTCCAGTAAGTGGACGGATCTCTCGGCTACCACAGTTGTCTACTCAAGATATACTGATCATTCCTGTCAGTGGGCGTACTACAGTTCCCGTATCTTCACATATGAAATAGGATACTCTGGTAATCCAGTTGGAGGGCGGACTACTCTTCCATCTCAAGCTTCAAGGGAGTTCACCTCTTCTGAGCCGTTTGTTATCGATCTTAATCGAAACAAAACTTCTTCTTGTTCTTCTTCTCCCCCTTTAGTCATTGATTTGGCTAAGATCTCTAAGGCTCAGCCTTCTCCCAATGTAAATACTGCTACTTTTAAAGTTAATGAAAAGTCTCCATCTTTGCAGTATGTTGATGTGTGTAATCATGTTCATAGTTATTTACATTTGTTAGATGACTTGAGAACAATAATCATAGGAGTTGTACAGACTTTCCATACATATGTATCTCTAGAATCAGTAAAAACTTCATACTTTCTAGTTCCCAGCAGAAAGCCAGGAGTCATTCCAATATTCTTTTACAAAGGGCCCCAAAATCCTTTTAACCCTGAAGATGATGACAAAAATGATGATACTGGAAGATTACAACTACGTCGTTATGGTCAGCAATCTAAAGACATCATTAAAAATATGGGTTATGACTTCAGAACTGGCCTTAGTAATGGGAAAGGAAGACGAATGCCTGTTCGGATTCCTCCTCTGAAATATGGAAGGACGAAATGCGGATTAGGTTATATTGCTCCTACTCCCTTTATCAATACTATCCATGAAGATCTTGAATCTGACGAAGATAAGAGATCCGATTCTTCTAGTACTACCTCTTGGGATTCTGATACAAGTATCGGTGAATTCCACTGCAACATTCTGTCTTCCAATATGGTCTCCATTGACTGTTCTGAAGAAAGTAATAAAGACGAAGATGGGTTTGAAATCTCACCTGAATCAGAACAATGGGCCCAAAGGTTAGATAATCAATGGGAGTTCTGATTCGAACAAAAAGAACCTCCGACTGAAGACAAACTTGTTCAAATAGATGTTGGTGAAGAGGGATCCCCTAAACCAATATTTATCAGTGAAAGTCTTTCAGAGACTGATAAGCAAGACATGATTAAACTTATTCATGAATACATCGATGTCTTCGCTTGGAGTTATGAAGATATGCCAGGACTTGATCCACAGATAGCAACTCATAAACTCAATATCATGCCGAATGCTAAACCGGTCAAGCAACAACAGCGACGATTTCGTCCAGACATTATGGATGCAATTGAAGCTGAAGTCAATAAACTCATGGCCTCCGGGTTTATTAGAGAGGAACAACATACTGATTGGGTGGCTAATATAGTTCCTATCCTTAAAAAGACTGGCAAGATCAGAGTATGCATAGACTTCCGCGATCTCAATGCGGCATGTCCTAAAGACGAATTCCCTCTACCAATCACTGATGTTATGATCGATAATACCTGTGGATTTGAACGGATGTCATCCATGGACGGGTATTCTGGGTACAATCAGATTAAAATGTTTCCAGACGACGAGAAGCACACTTCTTTCAGAACGTCGATGGGTACATACTGTTATACAGTGATGCCATTCGGTCTCAAGAATGCAGGAGCAACTTATCAACGAGCTATGAGCACTATATTCCGTGAACATTTGCGGAAAACAGTCGAATGCTACGTTGATGATATTGTAGTCAAAAGTCGACAAAAAAAGGATCACATCCAAGATTTGAAGACTATTTTTGATCTAATACGTAAGCATCAATTAAAGATGAACCCTACTAAGTCCTTCTTAGGCGTCTCTAGTGGCAAATTTCTCGGCTTCGTCATTACCGCTAAAGGTATACACGTGGATCCCAAGAAGATCAAAGCCATCCAAGAGATGCATCCTCCACGCACCTTAAAAGAGCTACGAGGATTTCAAGGAAGGATCGCTTATATCAGGAGATTCATCTCTAATCTTTCAGGACGCTGCAGACCATTCAACAAATTTATGAAGAAAGGTGTTTCTTTTGTCTGGAATGATGAATGTCAGAAGGCATTCGATGATATAAAACAATATCTGATGAGCCCTCCAGTATTGGTACCTCCTGTCTTAGGAATACCGTTCCTCTTATATACCCGAGCAATGAGTCATTCACTGGGTGCATTGCTCGCTCAAAAGAATAACAATGGGCATGAACAAGCCATTTACTATCTCAGTCGTACTATGACCGGAGCTGAACCTCGATATTCACCGGTCGAAAAAGAATGTCTAGCCTTGATGTTCGCTGTCCAAAAGACACGGCATTATATCATTGGTCAGACTATTCATTTCATTTCCCAGATCAATCCTATACGGGTCATGATGAAGAAACCCAGTATTTTGAATTCTCGATTGGCTAACTGGGGAATCTTACTTGCTCAGTATGATATGCACTACATCCCTCAAAAGTCAGTCAAAGGACAAGCTTTAGCTGATTTTCTGGCTGCTCATTCAATTCCAGAAAGTTCAAAACTCTATGATGAAATCCCAGATGAAGTCCTAGATTCAAACCAAATTGCTGAAGAAGATCCTACTTGGCGTCTATTCTTTGACGGAGCTTCGAGAATAGGTCCTAATGGTGACATTGTCGCTGGAGTTGGAATCGTTTTTGTGTCGCCAGAAGGTCTTTCTATCCAAAGAGCTTATTCTCTCGATCAACCATGTTCAAACAATGTGGCTGAGTACAATGCACTGCTTATTGGTCTTCAACTCGCTAAACACCTGAATATTCAACATTTGGAAGCGTATGGAGATTCTAAACTCATTGTCAATCAGATAAGGGGTACTTATGAAGTTCGCCATCAAGATCTGGTTCCTTATCATAGATCGGCTATATCTATGGCTTCTTCATTTGAAGGGTTCTTTATCGAGCATGTTAGGCGAGCGTGTAACACAGAAGCTGATGCTCTCGCCAATCTTGCGGCGGTGTTGGCTATTCCAATTAGACGTCAACAAATGATTGTTGTTTGTAATCGAGAATTATTTCATCTCGAAAACAATTTAACTCTAGGACTTCCAGTTGACATTGAAGAAACAACATCTCATGATGTCAATACAACAAGAGGATTTAGATTTAGTCGTAAATTATTTTCATCTTCATCTGATTCTAGCATGGAATTCATCTTCAGTAATTCAGCTGAGACTCAGAATACGGATAAAGATTGGAGACTTCCTTTCTTAGATTTCGTGTTGTATGATATTCTTCTAGATAATTCGAGTGAAGCGGTATCTATCAGACGACGATCACTCATATTCTATTACAATCATACCACAAGAATGTCACGCCCCAGAACCAGAATACTGGAGAGCGGGGGCAGACATAGCCAGCTACGTATAACGGAATGGAATCCATCCCGCTATACGGTCACGGCTGTCTAGATATGTGAGGGTTTCACTACAATCCATCAGTCTCTTAAGGTCATAAAATAGCCTATTGTCTCAATCTCAACCAACTAATAATAATCACAAGCTATCATATCACCAAATATACAATTGTAAGGCGTCCCAAACATTACATATCCAGATGATCATGAAGCTAGTCATACAAAATGTAAGGACTAGCAAGAGTTTAAGTCATACATGATCAACCTCGAGTTGCCAATCATGCTTACAGCCCGTAGGCAGACAGTAAATAAAGTTGCAAACGAGCTAACACTTGCTCGGCGGCTAAACGCCTTAAAAGAATAATTTTACAATAGAGTGGGAGAGCAAAAATAAATCCACTCGTTGCCCTGGTTACGCCTGGTGACCACCATCGGGCTGAAAAGCAGGGAGGTCCTTTGGTGCTGCTTCCGGTATCTGGCCATACAAAACCAGCTGGGTCAGACCCTAGAAAGAGCAAGTGCCACAAAGGAGGCTTCACTTAAGAACTAAAACCAGCAATTAGCACAAAAGTATAATTACATAATAAAAGGCAGTAGTTTAAGAAAAAGCATGATGGGTAATTATAAAAGACAATCTTGTATAGAATCACTAAAAGACAGGACATATGAAAAGAAAGCATGACAGGATGATATACGATGAGATAACCATGGGACTATTCAGATAGCCAGGTTACAACCCGTAAACCAAACAAGGACCGGGGTTGTAACCCTTCGTCTGAACGGAACTTGGTTTCTCTTACCATTTATCGGCAAGATAAATATAAGAAAGCAGGTCAAGTAACATTCTGGAGTGACAATCATTATAGTGACAATATGGAGTGACAATCATTATAGTGACAATCTGGAGTGACAATCATTATAGTGACAATCTGGAGTGACAATCATTATAGTAACAATCTGGAGTGACAATCATTCAATCATTCTGGTACAATCTTACAATTAATCAATTCTAGACAATACTATACTGGACTAGACTCCATCCAAGCAATCACGGCCAATCATTGTCTACGGCTTTCTGCATTAACTAACTAGGGTTATCACAATCCTAGTTACTAGCAAGATGCAATGAGATGCTCCAAGTAGTCACAGGCCCTGCAGCTATCCAGGTTATCCAGACAATTATTATAGTGACAATTTAGAGAGTACAATGCATTAGAGTGCAATAGAGTTCAATCATTTAAAGTGACAATCAAGAGTGCCCCACATAACAGTGGGCTGAAAATGTGCCCTACTCGTCGGCAGGCTACAAGTCCAAACATTTGCGGCCGGGATAACGGGATCGCCTGTAACTGGGGAACATCTCTTCATGTCTAGTGAATTATACTAGTCATTAACCTTAGTCCATTTCAGTAGGTACTCCTGACCGTGGTACTCAGGAGTCCCCTCCTAGACATGATGCAAGACAGGACTGGATTATTTGTACAAGTACAATCGCCCACGGTGTCACGATCAATTATACAGGTCATGTCATGTCAGGTAGCCGTCGTAACAGCTATTCGAAAAATCAAGTCAGGTTATCATGCCAAGTGTACTAGTCAGGAGTGCGCCACGACGGGCCACTATCAGGTCATGTCGGGTTATCATGTCAGGAGTGCACCATTATGGGTCACTGTCACGTCGTGTTCAATTATCGTGTCCAAACATATCAAGTAAATTCGGATTATCAAGTTCATGACAAAAGGCATAAGGATATAAAATGGACGTAAAATATCTAATAAAATATCAATATTCAGGGCTATAGAAGAGCCATGCGGCTAAAGCTTATGCGGTCAGGAAAGGGTAGGCTCATGCGGCTAGAAGGAGAACAGCCCATGCGGCTGAATCAGTGGTTCCATGCGGCCAAGGGTTTGGGTTCAACATGGAGCAGGCGCACGGCTTAATGCGGCTAGAAGAAAGCCCAAGGCGCATGCGGCTCAGGGTTGCTGGAAGTCCATGCGGCCAGGAAGGACTGGGACTCATGCGGCTGGCTAACACTCAGGAATATACGACCGGGCAAGTGGAGTTCCATGCGGCTCGATGTGGTGGGCGCATGTGCGACTGCAAGGGCTAGGGGCGCATGCGGCTGAAGGGAAACCGAGCCTATGCGACCAGGAGCATTGGAGTCTATGCGGCTCAGAAGGGAAGGGTGCTCATGCGGCTAGGTCAATACAGGCTCATGCGGCCGAAACTACACGCTCATGCGGCTCAAGGATCAGGGCCTATGCGGTCCACAAGTGCTAGAGTTCATGCGGCTCAAGAAGATGGACACATATGCGGCCGATGGGGAATGAGCCCATGCGGCTCAGGAAATTCAGAACTTATGCGGCTGGGAATTAGGGCGAGTCATGCGGCTAGGTGAGTCCGACTCTCATGCGGCTCAAGAACTTCCAGTCATGCGGCTGGATAGAACACTTGTCGCGTGAATATTCATGCGGTCAAGTCAAGCACTGTTCATCTTCTCCAAAATTTCAGAGAAAAAGAACACCATGAGAGCCAAGTCCTCAAGCTCCATAACTCCATCATCCGGAGCCTAAATCCGAGCTTCCATAGGTCAAAATGGGGTAGAACGAGATTCTCTACAACATAGAACCATCAAAACATAGAAATAACAAGATTAAGTAGATCAAAACCCAAGAAACCCGAAAATAAAGTAAACTTAGATCTACAAGAATCTAGCCATGAAAAGTAAAAATGCCCAGTACTAAAGTGCTTTAGAATGTAGTAAGGAAGAGAATGAAGTAATAAAATTGGAGTTCCTCCATGAAGCAAGTTGCACTTGCCTAGACCTCTCTCTCTCTCCTTACTCTGGTAGGTAAGGAAGTAAATGAGGAAAAAAAAAGAGTAATGAAGAGAGAGAAAGAAGAAATAGTAATAAATACAAATGGTGGTGGTAGGTAGGGGGTTCACCTTGGGTTCATCATGAACCCAATCAAAACCAAGCCAAGCCGAACCAACCAACCCGAACCAGGAATAAACCAAGCCAAGAAGGAAATCATGCAATACAAGAATAAATACGTACACGTATTCCAAGAAATACGTAATACGAACCACATGTATTACAACTCTACCCACCTTAAAAGAATTCCGTCCTCAGAATTTAATCAAGAGGCTAGAGAAGCAATGACAAGCTACATTAATCACATGCAAGCTATAACTAGGCAGACAATCACTCATTCAAGCAAGGAATCGATGGCGTGAAGCATAAGAAAGACATTATACCTCACGAGTCAAACAAGTCGGGATAACGTGATCGGATATCATCCTCACACTCCCACGTTGACTCTCCCAAGGAGCGATGAACTCAAGCAACATGAACTAAACTGATAGTCTTGCGCTTGAGGTCTCTCTCCTTGGTCAAACATGGACACGGGCCTCTCCTCATACGAAAAGGTTAAGGCTATTGGTACCAACCTTTTCGAATGATCTAGGAAATGGCTCGGGCCCGGGATGTACCGTTGTAATTAGGATACATAAATACGTCATGCACCCCGCATAATGACGATAGAAAAGCAAGATGAGAGGACACATATACCTCTCGATCGATTCTGAACCTGAGCCTGGGCTAGGGCAAACTGCCGCGGATTCTGTTGCTGGAAAGTCTGGGCTTGAGTCGGCAATGGCCTCGGGAACGGGAACCGCTGTTGCTGCTGGACTGGAGCTGGTACTGGTGCTGGTGCTGGTGCTGGTCCCCTAACCGAAGGACTAGATACTGTCGATACTGAATCAACTCTGAAAGGGCAGGACCCTACCCTATGATCCGGTGCTCCACATAATAAACACAACCCCAACGCCTTGCGACACTCTGCTACCACGTGTCCAGGCTTTCCATAATAAGAACAGCCTACGGCAGAAGACTGTGCTTGCTTATGTTTCTGCTAAGGGTACGTCGGGGTTGAGTGCTGGACCGACGTCACTGAGGCCGCTCGCCTCGGAGCTCCAATAGTTAAAGCCCTGGCTGCCGGGCTGGGGCTGAAGACTGATTCATTTGACTATGGGACCGCTTCCGACCTCCGGTCCTGTCCACTATTCTCTGGGAGGTATACTCGTGCCTCCTTGCTGCTCGCAACACCGCATCATAGGTCTGATGCTCAAACTATTCTACTGCCAATATAATCTATAGGTGAAGTCCCTGTTGGAACCTCTGCGCTCGATCAAACTCGGTTGCCACCAAGGTGGGAGCAAACCGACTGAGTCTGGAAAACTCGGTCGCATATCCGTCGACCGTCCTCCCCATCTGCTTAAGATTACTGAACCTGGTCTGCAAGTCATATCGAGCCACTGCATCATAATACTTGGTCTGGAACTTTTCGCTGAACACTGCCCAGGGGACAGGTGTGGCCAATCCCACTGCTTGTGCGGCCCACCAACTGCGGGCTAGATCCAATAACTGTAGGCGCACCACAGCCACCTTCTCGTCTTCTGGAGTCTTCGCGGCTTCAAGAATCACCTCTATATCCTGTAGCCAAGCATCGGCAGCAATGGCATCCTCGCTGCCATCGAAGAAGGGAGGGTTCAGGCACTTGAAACTGTTGACCGCACTGTTCCCTCGAGGACCACTTCTATTCAGAGCATCTTCCACTGCCTGGTGCAAGGCATCGCCTCTACGATCTTGGGAAGCTAACAATGATCTGATGAGACCCACCAAAGTGCCATCATCAGGATCTGCAGGCTGGACTGGCTGAACTGGCGGCTCTCTTCCAGTAGGTACGACTCGGGAGGCTTCTCCTGAGTGCTGGGCCTGATCTTCTGGTTACTGCTGGTCCACGGGAGGTGATCCGCCTTGCTGATCGGCAGGTCCAGGTTCAATACCGCTGAAGAAGACGACATGGGAACAATAAGGAAGGACCAGGACAGATCAACGATTACAAGCATGTGATCAGGACAAGAATTTCAGGAATCAAGAGAATACGAGCAGAGATCAAGGGCGAGTGCTGATTGAGACATCTATTCGGTAAACCCTCACACATCTTGATTAACAAGACCTGCATGGGCCACCACTTAAACCATGTCACGCCCCAGAACCAGAATACTGGAGCGGGGGCAGACATAGCCAGCTACGTAAAACGGAATGGAATCCACCCCGCTATACGGTCACGGCTGTCTAGATATGTGAGGATTTCACTACAATCCATCAGTCTCTTAAGGTCATAAAATAGCCTATTGTCTCAATCTCAACCAACTAATAATAATCACAAGATATCAGATCACCAAATATACAATTGTAAGGCGTCCCAAACATTACATATCCAGATGATCATGAAGCTAGTCGTACAAAATGTAAGGACTAGCAAGAGTTTAAGTCATACATGATCAACCTCGAGTTGCCAATCATGCTTACAGTCCGTAGGCAGACAGTAAATAAAGTTGCAAACGAGCTAACACTTGCTCGGCGGCTAAACGCCTCAAAAGAATAATTTTACAATAGAGTGGGAGAGCAAAAATAAACTCACTCGTTGCCCTGGTTACGCCTGGTGACCACCATCGGGCTGAAAAGCAGGGAGGTCCTTTGGTGCTCCGGTATCTGGCCATACAAAACCAGCTGGGTCAGACCCCAGAAAGTGCAAGTGCCACAAAGGAGGCTTCACTTAAGAACTAAAACTAGCAATTAGCACAAAAGTATAATTACATATAAAAGGCAGTAGTTTAAGAAAAAGCATGATGGGTAATTATAAAAGACAATCTTGTATAGAATCACTAAAAGACAGGACATATGAAAAGAAAGCATGACAGGATGATATACGATGAGATAACCATGGGACTATTCAGATAGCCAGGTTACAACCCATAAACCAAACAAGGACCGGGGTTGTAACCCTTCGTCTGAACGGAACTTGGTTTCTCTTACCATTTATCGGCAAGATAAATATAAGAAAGCAGGTCAAGTAACATTCTGGAGTGACAATCATTATAGTGACAATCTGGAGTGACAATCATATAGTGACAATCTGGAGTGACAATCATTATAGTGACAATCTGGAGTGACAATCATTATAGTAACAATCTGGAGTGACAATCATTCAATCATTCTGGTACAATCTTACAATTAATCAATTCTAGACAATACTATACTGGACTAGACTCCATCCAAGCAATCACGGCCAATCATTGCCTACGGCTTTCTGCATTAACTAACTAGGATTATCACAATCCTAGTTACTAGCAAGATGCAATGAGATGCTCCAAGTAGTCACAGGCCCTGCAGCTATCCAGGTTATCCAGGCAATTATTATAGTGACAATTTAGAGAGTATAATGCATTAGAGTGACAATAGATTTCAATCATTTAAAGTGACCATCAAGAGTGCTCCACATAACAGTGGGCTGGAAATGTGCCCTACTCATCGGCAGGCTACAAGTCCAAACATTTGCGGCCGGGATAACGGGATCGCCTGTAACTGGGGAACATCTCTTCATGTCTAGTGAATTATACTAGTCATTAACCTTAGTCCATTTCAGTAGGTACTCCTGACCGTGGTACTCAGGAGTCCCCTCCTAGACATGATGCAAGGCAGGACTGGATTATTTGTACAAGCACAATCGCCCACGGTGTCACGATCAATTATACAGGTCATGTCATGTCAGGTAGCCGTCGCAACAGCTATTCGAGAAATCAAGTCAGGTTATCATGCCAAGTGTACTAGTCAGGAGTGCGCCACGACGGACCACTATCAGGTCATGTCGGGTTATCATGTCAGGAGTGCACCACTATGGGTCACTGTCACGTCGTATTCAATTATCGTGTCCAAAATATCAAGTAAATTCGTGATTATCAAGTTCATGACAAAAGGCGTAAGGATATAAAATGGACGTAAAATATCTAATAAAATATCAATATTCAGGGCTATAGAAGAGCCATGCGGCTAAAGCATATGCGGTCAGGAAAGGGTAGGCTCATGCGGCTAGAAGAGAACAGCCTATGCGGCTGAATCAGTGGTTCTATGCGGCCAAGGGTTTGGGTTCAACATGGAGCAGGCGCACGGCTTAATGCGGCTAGAAGAAAACCCAAGGCGCATGCGGCTCAGGGTTGCTGGAAGTCCATGCGGCCAGGAAGGACTGGGACTCATGCGGCTGGCTAACACTCAGGAATATACGACCGGGCAAGTGGAGTTCCATGCGGCTCGATATGGTAGGCGCATGTACGACTGCAAGGGCAAGGGGCACATGAGGCTGAAGGGAAACCGAGCCTATGCGGCCAGGAGCATTGGAGTCTATGCGGCTCAGAAGGGAAGGGTGCTCATGCGGCTAGGTCAATACAGGCTCATGCGGTCGGAACTGCACGCTCATGCGGCTCAAGGATCAGGGCCTATGCGGTCCACAAGTGCTAGAGTTCATGCGGCTCAAGGAGATGGGCACATATGCGGCCGATGGGGAATGAGCCCATGCGGCTCATGAAATTCAGAACTTATGCGGCTGGGAATTAGGGCGAGTCATGCGGCTAAGTGAGTCCGACTCTCATGCGGCTCAAGAACTTCCAGTCATGCGGCTGGATAGAACACTTGCCGCGTGAATATTCATGCGGTCAAGTCAAGCACTGTTCATCTTCTCCAAAATTTCAGAGAAGAAGAACACCATGAGAGCCAAGTCCTCAAGCTCCATAACACCATCATCCGGAGCCTAAATCCGAGCTTCCATAGGTCAAAATGGGATAGAACGAGATTCTCTACAACATGGAACCATCAAAACATAGAAATAACAAGATTAAGTAGATCAAAACCCAAGAAACCCGAAAATAAAATAAACTTAGATCTACAAGAATCTAGCCATGAAAAGTAAAAATGCCCAGTACTAAAGTGCTTTAGAATGTAGTAAGGAAGAGAATGAAGTAATAAAATTAGAGTTCCTCCATGAAGCAAGTTGCACTTGCCTAGACCTCTCTCTTCTCTCCTTACTCTGGTAGGTAAGGAAGTAAATGAGGAAGAAGAAAAAGAGTAATGAAGAGAGAGAAAGAAGAAATAGCAATAAATACAAATGGTGGTGGTAGGTAGGGGGTTCACCTTGGGTTCATCATGAACCCAATCAAAACCAAGCCAAACCGAACCAACCAACCCGAACCAGGAATAAACCAAGCCAAGAAGGAAATCATGCAATACAAGAATAAAATACGTACACGTATTCCAAGAAATACGTAATACAAACCACAGGCATTACAAAGAACCTTATATCGTCGAACTTATGATGGTTTACTTCTTCGATGTGTTGCCGATGATGAGGCTCAACAAATTATCCGCGAAGCACATGATGGAATTTGTGGAGCACATCAGCCTGGACCAAAACTTCAAGACCGTATTCGACGTATGGGTTATTACTGGCCCACTATGGTATCAGATGCCATCGAATATACAAGAAAGTGTAAAGCTTGTCAAATCCATGCAAATTTTATTCATCAACCCTCGGAATTTCTACATCCAACGGCAGCATCATGGCCCTTCGAAGCTTAGGGCATGGACATTATTGGTCCGATCAATCCGCCGTCATCAAAAGGTCATCGGTTTATTTTTGCAAAAACCGATTATTTCTCCAAATGGGCTGAAGCTATTCCTTTATCTGAAGTCAAGACGTCCAATGTCATCAACTTTATCAAACATCATGTCATCTACAGATTTGGTGTTCCTCGACGTATTATTCATGATAATGGTCCACAGTTCGTCAGCCAAAAATTTACTCGATTTTGTGACGATCATCGGATCAACAATGTGGCTTCTACCGCATATAATTCGGCAGCTAACGGACTAGCAGCAGCTTTCAACAAGTCCATCATGAAACTCTTAAAGAAGTTTGTCTCTACTAACAAACGTAATTGGAGTGAGAAACTCGGTGAATGTTTGTGGGCTTACCGTACTACAGTTCGTAATGCTACTAAATGTATACCTTTCTCTTTGGTGTACGGATGCGAAGCTGTTCTTCCATTAGAGATTCAAATTCCTTCTTTAAGGATAGCAATCGCTAATGAACTTACTGCCGAGAATAATGATCATCTTCGACTTCAGGAGTTGGAAGCTCTGGATGAAAAGCGGTTATCTGCTCAACAGAATATCGAATTCTATCAAGCTAGAATTTCAAGAGCTTTTAACAAAAAAGTCAGAGTTCGAGCATATCAAAAAGGAGAACTTGTTCTAACAGTCAGACGTCCTATGACTATGACTCATATGTGCAAAGGCAAATTTGACGCAAAGTGGGAAGGCCCCTATATTGTGAGCAGAGTTTTCTCAAATGGAGCTTATCAACTCTCAGAACTGGATGGTCAAAAAGTTATGATGCCCATCAATGGCAAATTCCTTAAAAAGTATTATGTATAAATATAAATACTTGTAAATCCTCAGACAAGTTTATTTATAAATAAAATTTTATTTTATTTTAATCATGAATGATAGTACATGATATTAAGGAAGATCACTATCATCCTTCTCTACATTCGGACGTGGACCACTGCCGTCCTTCTCGAAAACGCGATCAGCAAAAGAACTGAGAACTTCTTTGCTGGAGCCCACGAGAAACATGCAGGCTGCCATCCTCATGGCTTCCTCTTCTTCAGTCCTTCCTGGATCAAGCAGAAAGTCCAGAATGTCTCGTGGCGGCTTGGGTGCAGACGAACCTTCACCTGCTTCTACTTTCTTCGGCTGAACTGGATCAGCAGGGCATTCTTCCATGCCCTTCTGATCCTTCGAGACGAAGTTAGCCTTCTTGGATGCTTCTTCAGATGACATTTTTATGTTGAAAAGTTGAAGTGTTCGTTCTTATTAGATTTCTACTATATTTATAGACAGAAGTTCCTCGAATAATGAAGCGACACATTCATCTGATGGTTCGTCCGTTCATTAATGCCTGACGGTTCATCCGTTCAATTATTACATTCATCTGACAGTTCATCCGTTCATTTATTACATTCATCCGACGGTTCACTTGTTCATTATCACCTGACGTTTTATCCGTTCATTATCTTCTATCAATTTATTAAAAAAAAAGTGGGGATTCATTATTTATCACGTTTTTATAACCTCTGAATAAATGCTGAATCTACTCATCTATCATTTTTCATTTTCTGCATAGAAATCAATCTATTTTTCTTCTGAGTTCCTACATATTATCACGTCCATGTTACCTCTGATAGTATTATGTACTCTAAATCAGAAAAGAAGATTTCATTATCTATCATGTCCACAATTCATCCAGATAGATACAAATTATTGAGCATAGAAGGATTATCATTTCCACTCTCATATCATCATAAAAAGTCTATTACATTTTCTTAGACTTTCTTACAAATCATAATGGAAATCTATTACAATTTTGGATTTTCATGCACAACAACAAACCTAATAGAGATCTATTTTCTTCCTTGGATCTTCTTCGTCAGGTTCGTTGTTGGTGGCAATTCCTGACTGTTTGAGTTCCAGTGGCGACCAGAGCAGCAGGAATCAAACTCTGGTCTTATCTCTCAGATGAGAGGAGAACCACAGAGTATGGCAGCCCGAAGGCGTGTTGCTGCCAATACAACTGGTGGATTAGGAGCGACCTTTCAAAGGAGATAGGAATGTATCCAACATTGGAATACAGTTCCTAGTTCTGCCGTGAAAGGAACTCTACTACCTGATTTCTCGGGGTAGAGTTGACTCCACCGTCCAACTCTCCGTGTATAAAGGCTCTTCCTACCATCGAAGGAAGACCCTTCTATCCCACGAAGAGTTCTGAGTTGTCTGATTTAAGCGTCAAAAGCGCATGAGCTCCCTGATGTTGGTGTCAGAAGAACGCTCCCCACAGCATCCAAATCGCCAATGCCAGTTCTAGAAAAAAAATTCAGCCAAGCTTCTGCAGAAAACAGCAAAGAAAAAGAGATTAATCAACAGAAATGTCATTTGGCACGCACTGGCCAGTCAAGCGCACCCTGTTCAGTCAGAAATAAAAGCTCATCTTTAATAGTGAAAAGTGGGCTACTATACTGGACTCACCATTGAAATCAAGATCAAAGAGCATTGCTATCATTAATTTCTTGTTGAAAAATAGAATCTTACAAAAAGGTCATTCTCAGAGAAGAAGAAAAGAATGAAGGAATGAGTATGCGTGAAACTCAGCTACCTATTTTAAAAGGGACGTGCAAGTCTTTTTGGAAAGATCCGAAAAAAAGCGCTCATGATCACGGAATGAGTGTCACGTGTGCTTTGGAAAGACAGCATAACATTTGAAATAGTCAAAGAAGCCACCTAATGCTTTTCATTAGCGTACGCTATTCGGAGTAAAGCTAGTTTTCAGCACAGAGGTGTACCACAGAAATATTTGAGCACTGATGGCTTTACAAAAGAAAAAGAAGTACAACATTTTCAAAAGAAAACAGAAACATAAAAAAATGCGCCCTATTTTTCGGAATGACTGAGCTTGGCGCCCAATTCTTCTACGCTGTTGACCCCCATACGGTGTAACAGAGCGTTGAGCGCTTCCCGCTGCTCTGCGAGGCTGCGCCCATTGGAAGAAGATGAGCCATCCAGACCAAAATGGCTCAGGAAGTTCTTGGCTAATTGTGTAGGGTCATCTTTGAACTCGAAAATTAAAGGCTCTGATTCCTTACCCCCGAGAGTAGGGTCGCCATGGGCACAAAAACCCAACTTTCGTGCTTCTTCCTCAGCTTTCTCCTTCGTCATGTTGACGTGAACTGAAGATTAAAGTCGAATCTTCTCCCCGTTTATATAAAGAAGCACGCCGGCGGTTCATATTCCACCATAAATTGGATACAATCAGTCTCGAAAAATGAAGAGTCATTATGACATTTAATGAATTCATTTGCATGTTTTCGAAGCATTAAGGAGTAAATATCTCTTTAAAGTCATCTCAGCGTGACTAAATTCATTTTATCATCTTAATTTCAAAGTATTTCGAAATAATTTATCATTTTTCGAAAACTTTGAAGGGGGTTTTGTAGGCCTTCAAAATGAAAGTCACGCTGAGTTGTTCAAAACAAAGTCTCAAAGTCACGCTGAGTTGTTCAGAACTGAGTCTCAAAGTCACGCTGAGTTGATCAAGACTGAATGTAAAAGTCACGCTGAGTTGATCAAGACAAATGTTTAAAAATTACGCTAGAGACAGCTCATCATTTGTCAGAAATGTCATTATGACTGACAGCACGACAGTCGAAGAATGTCTCCTCGTATGCCACGTATGCACGGAACTCGAGAGATCACAGCCGACTATTGCGTGACTTTTGAAATCTTCTTCAGCAAGACTCAGCCTTCATCAAGTTGGCGTAGCAAAAGAGTTTCTTGTCATTTAATGCGACTGACAAAATTATCACTGTCAGAGATTTTGTGTCAGTCGAGGCACATCAAATCAAGACAGCTGGCAGTCCTGCCTCAAGCTTGCGTATATTTTGAGCCTTCCTGCTCAAGACTGCGTGTATTTTGAACTTCTATATTCCTTCATCAAGTTTGCATGGATTTTGAAGCTTTTTGCCCCAAGTCTGCGTGGATTCTGAAGCTTCCTGCCCCAAGTTTGCGTGGATTTTGAAGCTTTCTGACCCAAGTCTGCGTGGATTTCGTCCTCAACGAGCCTGCGTGGATTTCATCAAATTGGAGTACGTGGCAGTCATGCCACTGATCTCTCGCTTGCGTGTCCTGTAACTTGCACACGACTCATGCATGATTGCCATGTATCCAACAGTTATAGGCCACGTCCAGTAACTGCTCACAACCTTGCGTATGTTAGATCCTGCGTGATTTTCAACTATGCACAGGCTGTGAAGACAGTTATCCTTTCAGTTATTTTTGACTCTATAAATAGAGTTCTTTTCTCATTCATTGTACAGAGACACAGATATCTAAATTGCTGTTAAAATTTTGAGAGCTTTTCTTCTTCGCATCGTCCAAGGGATAAAGCGATCGTCTTCTAGATCGGATTCCTACAGTTGTAATTTTCCCAGATACAATAAATAAAGTGAATTTATTTATGGAAAACACTCATCAGCAACCCTCCGATCATCAGAACCTAAGCGTACTTCACGCACAAGAACTAAGAGGAGGAAAGCTATCTCCATACCCTCACTCTTGCGTGCAGCTTCCCTACGCATGAAAGGAGTATAGGATTAGAGACTCCCATAACTCCCTACAAACGTAAAGCGAGGGAGGGGTCTGTGGTACAGTGCATGTCTAAACCAAGGCATAGCTGTACCCAGATCACCACTAATTGTTGTTGTTGCCAAACAGCCGCATCGCCACCAAAGAGGCGGTCCGTCTTCCAAAGACTGCAACCAGTGACATCCGGTGAAGAAGAAGATGAACTCCGCGTTGCCTCGTGCAACGCGGCACGAGGTTCTCCGTCTCTCAAGAAGTTTTCCAAGAACCCTCCCGTTTTGGCCAACAAGCCCAAGAACCGGCCTGGGGGTAACAAGACGACGGTGTCCAGTACGGGTGTGTTCCAATATACCCGTGCTAGATCTGATCCTTATCGCAAGGGGATGAGGCTTCAGCTACGACATTAGATGATGGTAGCCAGCACCACACTATTCATGACAATCCTGCCTTCTAATCCAATTAGGGACTGTATGACACAAATACCTTTGCCGGTACAGAGAGTCAAAAAGTTGGGGGTAGCAATTATGTTTAGTCGGAGGATGATTGCAACCTACCAATTTACCCTAAAGATGACGGAACTCAGTCGTCTGAACCAGAGCGAAAGATTTATTGTCCCTTCTACCCATCCGTACATGGTGTCCGTGTTATGGCCGAAGGAGACAACAACGTGGAAAGCAGCGAAGGCCCTAGTCAGCAGAAACATATAGAGGCCCTCGAGGAGAGCCTAAATACGTTGAACACTACTATGAAGTCCTTAGCTTCTGTCGTCCTAGAAATCAAGGAGAGATTGATGCCCACTGTATCCACTCCTGCTCCTGACCAAGCGGCTAACGGCGGATCCAATGCGCTCCCCATCGTAAGCCATGCAGGGCCGTCATCGTCTACTCCATCGACAATAGGACCTGCAATGTCGAATGAAGTACATCATTCCCTCAAAGAGTCATACGCTCGCTATGATGCCAAAGAAAAGCGAGCAGCGCAACAAAAGTTGCGGATTCGGCAACCATATCCCACCGAATGGGAGAATGTAATATATCCCCCCAAATACAAGCCGTAGACACTCACGTCGTTCGATGCAAAGGAGTCTCACGGTAGATACTTAAGGTACTTCACCTCAGTAACGGAGCATCTACCGAAGAACGACGCTCTCCTCACCAACATTTTTGTAGGAGCCCTGCAGGGGGGGTGGCCTACAAATAGTTTTACAGTCTTCCTGATGACTGTATTTCGTCGTTCGAAGACTTGAAGAACCTATTCCTCAACTGATTCTACGAAGGAGGAATGGACATGACGATGTCGACTCTCATGGATATCGTCCAGAAGGAGAAAGAGCCTGTACGCGCATACATTGAGCGCTTTCTCCAGGCTGCTTTGAGATTACCTCCTGGTATACCCGAGCCCATGCTTATAGACTCATGCCGAAAGAACATTCTTTCTGCAATCAAGTTGTGGCACAGTACTCCATGCACACGGAGTGGACGCCTTTTATTACAGAGACGGATGCAGATCAAAGGAAAGCGCAGGATGCACAATTGCTGGGACTGAACTTCCCCTCTCTTGAAGATAAAGGGAAGCGCTCATCCAGCAGTAAAGACGAAAAAGGAAAGCAAGCCATGACCGTCAACATCTCCAAAGGCTCAACATCGGTGAACTCAAAGCCATTCGACATATAGAGGCCGAAGGAAACCTACTCCTTCAACGACAAAGATGCACTAGAAGTCTTCGATATGTTGACGAAGAGTGGCAAACTTCAACTTTCGGCTCCAAAATGCCCTGACGAAGTGGGAAAGGTGGACAACCCAAAATACTGCCACTGCCACCAGTATATCTACCATTTGGCATGCGATTGCTACGTGTTGAAGAGACAGATCCAGCGCCTCATTGATGCCAAGGTCTTTTCACTCGACTACGAGGAAAAGACCGTTATTGCCAACATGGTCACTCTTCAGTTTGAAAGTTTTTCGAAAACAGAGGCACATGATGGTATCGTGCCTATCCCAAGAACAACGATGGAAGTAGTCAATATTTCACCAGCCCGTGACAAAGCCCAAGGCCTTATCCCCTTTACAATGTCGCGAGACAAAATAATGTGGATCCACCCTAATCTCGCCCCTGACATGATGATGCCTACAACGCACTCTATCATGGAGAAGAAGGTCAAGTCATACCGCATGGTTTCTACATCGACTGATGATTCCCTGGTTACCATTCGCACGGCTCACCAACGAGAAGAAAATTTGGCTACAAAAGAGGAAACGTCTCCCTCTGTTATGGCCTCTGCCCCTGATACATCAGAAGTAGGCCCGTCTCAAGCCCATGCCGCAGACAAGCAGAGGCGGAAGTAGGTTCACTTTGAAAAACCTTTGAAAAAAGACTCGACGATAGGGCCAATCAAGCCCTATAATTTTGACATATTGGTGCAGCTGGCCAATACCCCGGCTCGACTTCACTCTTCAAGCTCCTCCGTCTCTCCAAAGAAACTCGAGACGCCCTCAGCAAAGCTTTACAGAATGCTGAATCCTTCCTCATTCTGGTGCAACCGTCCAAGAAGGACCCTACTGCGTGCCCACATTGTCATAGTATGGTTGAGGCGATCCCTAACATCACCTTCACTCAGCAGGACATGTTATGAAAAAACAACTGGCACAACCGACCCCTGTACTACATAAGGTATTGTAGAGGCTCAAAAATGAATGGGCGCCACTCACAAGAAGGTGCCAGCATAAAGTGGCGCCTAGTCATTGACTTGTGCGAGACTTAGGTTGTGTCCATATCAAAGTGCGTGGGTCCCCACGTGGCAAGTTTCCTCGAGAAGTTGTACGGTAGCCATCATTACTGACAGCATAGCAGTTGGAGAATATCTCTCGAATCTCGAGCAATGCGGCGCTCGAGAAGATTTTGCCAGCATTAAGTTTTGACAGCTAGCTCGCGCAAGCTATCATAGGGCGCAAGAAAATTCAACATCACAGAAGACTGAGTCAGAGGCGCCAGTTATCAAGTTGGGCCGGCGCAACTTGGCTAGTTGGCGCCACTTGATCAATTTTGTCCAGAAGCTAGATGACGTAGCGCGCATTCCACTAATTTCGAAGAACATGTCTACTACACTGTCCACGACCACAAGCATCTCACTGACAAGATGCCACGCATCACCAATACTAAAAGTAACCACTTGCTCAACTAGACAGGAGGCACGCAACTCAGTGTGTGCGCAACTCATAAAATAGTTATTTCAGAACTCTATAAATAGAGTTTCAAATCAGTTCTAAAGCATCACTAATGATCATAATCTCCTGCTAAAGTGATGTTGTATTCTCCAAAGGCTTGTGTCTTCAATATCACATCATCCAAGGGATAAAGTGATCATCTTCTGATCAGATTTCTATAGTTATACTTCCCCAAAAATTATTGTACTCTTGTACATTCTTAGTTTGTAGAAATCAAATTTTGGTTTTTGCAAACAAAATGACAAGTCTGCTGGGGACGACTTTCTCCTCTGACGAAAAAGTGAAAACTCAATGTAATACCGCGTCAATCGGCAAAACATAGAAGACATTGGTCGTACAAGTCGACCAAACAGCATATGAAGCCATGATTAGTGCTGGGGGTGCTAGGCACGCCACTATGGCTGCCAAGAACAAGGCGTACGCCATATGGACTCCCAAGTCCTCAACACACCAATCACTGCTTCGGCGTAACCTACGCCTGTTGCCTCTCTAGCACAAAACAAAGGGGAATGCCCTTTGGCTACTCCATCTTCTTTTCCAGTTCTGAACTCTGAGAAGAGCCTGTCAAGTGAGGCTACTAATCAGAATAAAGGAAAGCACCCTTTGGCATTTTCTCATTCTATGCAAGCTACGCCTATTCCTGTCCTGGTACAGAACAAGAGGAAACGCTTTTTAGCTACTCTCTCTTCCGCCCAAGTCTGAAACTTGTTGGGAGTACACCTATTTCTGCCCTGGCACAGAACAAAAGGAAGCACCCTTTGGCCTTTCCTCATTCTTCCCCGGTCCTTGACTCGACGGAAAATACTTCTGGTTGTGCTCTTGCGCCAATCAGTACAAAAGCTCTTTTGGGCAGAAACTCTACTCATCTTGACAGAGGAAATCAAATCTCTGGCAAAAAAGTAAGTTCTGTTCAGAATAAACTTTCTGCTACCTGGTTGCACTATGCCAAGCACGCAGGAATATGGTGCACAGTACAAATAGGCCTTCTGCCTACTCCCAAGAATTCAATTCAGAATCTGTTAACCCTGCGCATCTCAAGGTCCAAACAAGAAAAGCTGTTGGTGTCTCAAATAGACACACAAGTGGCGCACCTATCTAACTTGTGCACCTATCTTAACAGGAGCCAGTCAAGAGCAACTTCAGCAAGTCATAATGCACGCCAGTCAAAGTGTCACGACCCGCACCCACTGTGAGGATACGAGAACGTAACAATGCCCAGCCTACGCCGCAATGTCGGCGGTAGAACGCTATCCTAGGTCAATCATCTAACAATATAAAGGTACCTGTACAGTATATACACTTCTAATGGAGGTGACATAACAGAACAGTCTCAATCACATCTAAGGCAGATACAGAATAGTAAAGGTAGATAGAGAGATCAAAAGCACAATGTAATACAAATAAGAGGAGAAAATCTATATGTCTAAGATAACAACTCAAGAACATCCAGCTCAAAACAAGTCGTTAAATATAAACTACAACTCAGAATAACAACTGAAATTCAAATAACAAAGCTGAAGGAAAACTAAAACCTAGCTATCTAGCCTAGACTCTGGGAGTAGCATCCTGTACTGCAGCTGGATCCTCCAGAGGAACCAGATCGCAGGTGTCGTCTAATCCTGCTCCGTAATAGGTGGTACATAGGGCCTCCTCCTTATCCTCTTAATATTTTCAACAGGTCCAGTCAGGATAGGAGCGAGTACAGTACATCTCAACTATCATAGCAGGTTAGAAAATATGATCATGCAGTAAAGTAAGATACATGAACTGAGAAAAAATAGTATGTAAACAGAGAGAGAACTGTAATAGAAATATCTACTATACATAGAGAGCTAATAGTGACTAGTGAGTCAGAGTAAAATATAAACATGTGAATGGCATAGGAGATTCATGACTACAGCTAAGAGAGTGATTCATGACTACAGCTACTGGGATAATATTCACATGTCTATTTCTACTCTCCCATCCCCAATCAATACACAAAGATCTGTTCAAGTTATGTTAAGATTCGTGAAACTTCATATGGCTCATAAAATGAGTGATACATGAAGGTGATTCATGATGGCTCTGTGAACATGAAAGTACATGTGTCACAAGCGATTCGTGAATCAGAGGAAGCATAGAGATACGTGATGATTCGTGAAACGCACAAAATATGCAGTATCCGATGCTCCCAAGGGGAATAACATCTCATAAAAAGATCCATATAGTACCAATCCGTGTGACCAACGTGACAGTATCAAGTAAAGTAATTTAAAGCAGGAAAATAATTCTAAACAGGATATGAAATGATCAGAGAATGTACTCGCCTGGTATCTAAGTGTCCGAGATAAAAATACTGTCCGAGGAGTGGTGTCTGGCTCCTATTTAGAACAGCAAAGTCATAACATGTCCAGAATGGTAAAATGAAGTTCTACTATACACTCTACATGAATCTAGGTCAATCTAGGCCAAAGTCAACTCTTGGTCAACTCTGGTCAACCCTAGAAGTCAAACTAAGTCAACTATGATCAAACTAGGGTCAAACAAGTCTAGGTTGGTTAACCATAGGCTATGGGCCCAATCCTCTAGGCATTAGCGATACACTGGGCCATAAGCTCTTGCAGAGTCATAGCCATGTAGGCTATGAGCTAATACAACATAGCAATATAGGTCAAGAACCATATATAGATATATATCACTATTCACATATTAGTTTATAGATATCCACACATACCAAGGAAATGTGCCTAATCACATTAGCTATTACACATAGAAAATCTCCTTACATTTACACTATCATCTAATTATCCTCATTAGGTTAGACATTGGCATGAACTTATAAACATACATACACACATATATATGTATCATATATAAAAAAAAATATGTATCATATATACAAAGAGAGGGCAACATATGAGGTGGGTGTGTGTGTGTTAAATGTGAGGGAAAAACCTGTGTGTCAAATTCATATGTGTGTGTGAGTGCATAGGATGTGTGGTCATGTGTGTGTGGACATGAGTGAGTGTGTGACTAAAATATAAAACAGTGAAGTGAGATAGAGGAGAGTGTGTGCTCAGATTTCTGAGGAAAACACATCAAAACAGTGACAAATTGCAAATAGTGGCAGAAAACTAAATAGGGCCTGTGTTTTAGGACTGCTATATGCTGATTTTGGGGCAGGTTAAGGGCCTGTTTTCACAGCCTATGGGCTGATATGAGACTGCTAAAGTGGCTGCCCTTTGTGTACATGTGTGTATGAGGCTATGTGTGTGTACATGTGATAATAGATAGGGGGTTGTGTGTTAGAGCATAGTAAAGAGTGTGTGTGATTAGAATTTGTGTGAGGGAAACTAGAAAACCAGTGTGTGTAGGAGTATGTAGATAGGCTTAGCATGTGGGTGTGTGTCAATGAGTGTACAGGGAGTAATGTGTGTACATCCACAAGGGTGTAACGGCTCAGTCCTCAGGTTTCTGGGAAGGATCAAAACAGTGTGAACAAGTCCCTAACCATTCTCATTTAAACCAATTTGACAGTGAAGGCTATACATGTGTGTATATATACATAGCATGTGAGTGGGTGAGTGTCATGTGTGAATCATGAGGATGTGAGAGAATTTCAGAATGTGTATGTGAGTGTTATGATTCATTTTTATGAGTGAAGAGGACTGTGTGTGTGATAATTGAATTTCAAAAACTCAGGTTTTAGTTTTTTTCCTGAACCCAGTGACAGGTAACCCCCCCCAATTGCAAAAACCCATTTTTACTGCTCAGTGCATCACCAATCAAGGTTAGCCTATCCATCATCCTCAATCATATAGTGGAACTAATTCCTATAATTAACAACATCTAACAGTTTATAAAACAAAATAAAAATCAGAAAATCACTTTTTAGCACAGGGTATCAGTGCGTATCAGCCAAGTTGGAATTCGAAATTTTCGAATCCCAAAATCACATCAAGACAACAACCCAATGGTTGATAATTGATGGCAAGCATGTGAGGGTGCATGGGAGTGTCCTCGTGTCCAGGAATTGGACACGACGTGTCTAGAATGCAATCGAATACAAAACCTAACAGTGCACAGATAATCATCGTGCACGCGTGCACGCGCGATAACACGCGACACACGACACGACCGACACGTGCTCGTGTCCACAGGTGCGCCCTAGGATAGGGATATGTCTGTCAGCCTGTATCGTGTCCACGTGACACACAGACCGACACGAGCCCCGTGTCAGCACGCCTGTGCGCGTGCACAGTCGCGCGCGACAATGCGCGGCCGTGCGGGGGCGATTGCACCATGCACACTCCACGAGTACTTCCAAATTTTGGGAGCACGATGAAAGTCGTTGCCCCTAGGATCACACTAAAAATTAGGATACGAAGTGTCCTGTGTCGAGAAAAATGAGGGAGATGCAGGACACGGCCTACGGGCCCGTGCTGCGTGTCCACGCGCAAAAAAGGACACAAACGGACACAAAACACTAGGACACCTTCACAAATATTGACACACACACATCAAGATCTACAAATCCATGTAATTACATTTCAAAAATACGAAATAAATTCCTATGTGGCATTTCTATAAACACCTAGTGTATCACTATGATACGTGTCCGATATGGACACGAAATGGACACGAATTGTGCCCAAATTTCGGGGACAGCTAGGAAACCCTAAAACCCAACCTTATATGCAAAGAAATCAGGAAAAAACTATGAGTTTAGATGATTTACCTATTGAGTATCAAAACTCAAGAAAGCTTCAAAGATGGGATTCTAAATGGCAACTCCAAATCTCCAAATTGCATATAAACTGAGATGCTCCTCCAAAATTAGTATATAAATATAAATTAGATCCTATTGCAAAACTAGGACTAAAAAGGAGCTAAAATGAATTAATTAGGAATTTCTAAGGTTGGAGATTTACCTCATTCTAAACTTGAGATATATTTCCTAGAGAGGCTAACCCTAAATGAAGGAGGCATTAAATAGGGGTGGGAATCCCTAGGTTGGCTGCCATGGGTGGGCTAGGATTGGTCTTGGGCTTAATTCATGGGCCTATGGCTTAAACACTAGGCTTTAAATTGCTAAGTCATAAGTCATTGACTTAAACCATAAGTCAAAGTAATCCTTCCTATCTTAAAACTAATTCCCAATGACTAAAAGTAGGTTAACTAGAGTTAGACTAGGGTCACCAACTAGGGTTAGTTCTAGGTTAGTCTACAAGTCTCAACTAGGCAAGACTAACACATATTACAATATTTAATTAATATCAAATTCACACAAATTCCCATAAATCATAATAAATTCAAATAAATTCTAAAATGACCAAAATACCCTCTAGGCTATAATATACTAGTTAAACATCCTAATCACATGACTAGACTCTAAGGTTACACTAGTCAAACACCAAAATCATAAGTCATGATTTAAATAGTTTTAAAATGATTAAAAATTACCAAAAATTATATCATCATTTAAATATCATAATTAAATAAATTAAAATATAAAATTTCAAAATTACCCTCATTTTAGAAATTGGGTGTTACAAGTCTACCCACCTTAGAAAAATTTCGTCCTCGAAATTAAAATGGTAGTAGTCTTCTAGGTCAAACACCCCACAATCAAAGTCTCAAACATACCGTCAGATAATTATATGCGTCTGTCCAAAATCATAATACTCAGAATCTTCGTCATGCTAGTGAGTAAGGCTACGATAATCACAGAGTCCTCGACTAAGGTACATATCTCTAGAATTATGGTATTTAAAATTTTTGTATTGCCGCATGCTTGGCAACAAAAACCTTAAATTCCAACACCCAAGAAATATGTCCAAAATCTGACTATATGTCCTCACAATGCCAGCTATCATGACTATAGAAGACTCTAGATTTCATAACTTAGGCGACCTAGCCTATACGACTCTTCTCGGAAGAAAACTAAATTGAAAAGAATGCCAGATGAAAATTTATCAACAATTAAGGAAGCAGATAATAAAAGATGGAATTGAATTTCAAGATAGATATAATGAGGCAAAGTGGGAATGGAATCGAAAAGAACAGAACCTGCAAGCACCTCTCCCACTGCCTGAGCATCCCTGACTGTCATGGCGTAAGCTCGCCCCTGCTGGCCTCCTCCAGCCTGATGCTGGTACTGCACAAATCTCTGCTGCTGCATCGGTAACGGTTCCCGCTGCTGACCTACCGGAGCCTTGGCTCCTCCTCCTGGTGCTGTGCCTATGTACTGGGAACACTCCCTCAACTGGTGGTCCGCTGCTCCACATAGTAGGCACCTGTCCAACCTCCTCCTGCACTCACCCCATCCATGCCCCGGCTTCTTGTATTAGGGGCAACTGACTGCCTGCTGTCTGGGCGCCTGATGCTGTCTGGGCTGCTGCTGTCCCTGCTGATAGCCGTGACTCTGGAACTGCTGCTGAAATTGATGCTGAACGTGCGGCCTCTTGGCCGGTCCTCCGCTACTGCTGCCTCCCTGGGAGTCTCGCCCCCTCTTGAGCCTAAGCTCAAGATCATCCTCTGCAGCTAAAGCGTCCACCAGGATCTCCTCATAGGTAGCGCTGCGGGCGTTCTTGGTGTAGGACTTGACCTCCTTTACCAAGCCCTTCCGGAACCTCCGGGCCATCGTTGTCTCTGATAAGTCCTCCATAAATCTGCTCAGGCGGCAGAACTCTCCTGCGTACTCGTCTACGGACTGGTTCCCCTGGACTAGGTCCTCGAACTGGGTCTCGAGGGCTCCCAGCGCTGCGTCTGGAAAGAACTTCTCCTTGAACAGCTTCTTGAATGCTGCCCAAGTCTGTCCTATCGTACCGACCCTCGGGTCGGTCTGGTACCATGTACGGGCCAGATCCTGCATCATGCTGGCCGCTGCCTCAATCTGGAGCCTCGTCGGGATCTCAGCAACCTGAAAATCTCCTCCATATGCTCGATCCACTCATCGACATACAAGATCCCCTCTGCCCCTCGAAAGTCTCTCGGGTGCATCTTCTGGAAATTTTGGATGCCCTTCTCCCGTGGCTGGTACGACTGCGGGGCTGCCGCTGGCTGAGCTACGACTCTCTCTACCGCAGTCATTGCCAGCTCAATACCTCGTGTGAGCTCTGCTGTGTGCCTATGATGCTGGGTTTGCTGACCTTCCATGTACTGCCGGAAGAAGGCTAACAGCTGACGGCGTCAATTGTCCCTGCAGGTGGCTGCTGCTGCTGAAGAAGTACATCCGAAATCACCGGACTCAGCTCATGCCTTACAGGTGGAGGGGCTCCTCCGAAAGCTTCCGAAACACCTACTCCAGCTGGCATGACTGGGCTGCGGTACCAGGGGCTGGCTGCTGAGTATGAGAGGTGGCAGACCTCTCATCGGCATCCGTCTGGCCCTGGCGATGCGATCGCGTCTCAACCATCCAGGAGACACAGATCAAAAAGAAAAAAATTGCTGAGAATGAGTCGAAATATCAAGTGAGGACAGTTATATTCAAGGGAGACAATAAGCAGCAAAATGTAGATATACGGAATCTGAATAAGAGTTTTTCCTATTTGTGATTGAGTACCTTCAAAAAAATATCCAAATCCTACTGCAGGCTGTAGTGATACTCTAGTTCGAATACCACTACATAAACTCGACCTGCATGGGCCACCACTAAAAATGTGTCACGACCCGCACCCACTGTGAGGGTACGAGAACGTAACAACGCCTAGCCACGCCGCAGTGTCGGCGGTAGAACGTTGTCCTAGGTCAATCATCTAATAATATAAGGGTACCTGTACAGTATATACACTCCTAATGGAGGTGACATAACAGAACAGTCTAAATCACATCTAAGGCAGATACAGAATAGTAAAGGTAGATAGAGAGATCAAAAGCACAATATAATACAAATAAGAGAGAGAAAATCTATGTGTCTAAGATAACAACTCAAGAACATCCAGCTCAAAACAAGTCTTTAAATATAAACTACAACTCAGAACAACAACTGAAATTCAAATAACAAAGCTGAAGGAAAAATAAAACCTAGCTATCTAGCCTAGACTCTGGGAGTAGCATCATGTACTGCAGCTGGATCCTCCAGAGGAACCAGGTCGCAGGTGTCGTCTAATCCTGCTCCATAATAGGTAGTACATAGGGCCTCCTCCTCATACTCTGTAATATTTTCAACAGGTCCAGTCAGGACAGGAACGAGTACAGTACATCTTAACATATCATAGTAGGTTAGAAAATATGATCATGCAGTAAAGTAAGATACATGAACTGAGGAAAAACAGTATGTAAACAGAGAGAGAACTGTAATAGAAATATCTACTATACATAGAGAGCTAATAGTGACTAGTGAGTCAGAGTAAAATATAAACATGTGAATGGCATAGGAGATTCATGACTACACCTAAAAGAGTGATTCATGACTACAGCTACCGGGATAATATTCATATGTCTATTTCTACTCCTCCATCCCCAATCAATACACAAAGATCTGTTCAAGTAATGTTAAGATTCGTGAAACTTCACATGGCTCATAAAATGAGTGATACGTGAAGGTGATTCATGATGGCTCTGTGAACATGAGAGTACATGTGTCACAAGCTATTCGTAATCAGAGGAAGCATACAGATACGTGATGATTCGTGAAACGCACAAAACATGCAGTATCCGATGCTCCCGAGGGGGATAACATCTCATGAAAAGATCCATATAGTACCAATCCGTGTGACCAACATGACAGTACCAAGTAAAGTAATTTAAAGCAGGAAAATAATTCTAAACAGGATATGAAATGATCAGAGAATGTACTCGCCTGGTATCTGAGTGTCCGAGATAAAAAATACTGTCCGAGGAGTGGTATCTGGCTCCTATTTAGAACAGCACAAGTCATAACATGTCCAGATTAGAAAAATGAAGTTCTATTATGCACTCTACATGAATCTAGGTCAATCTAGGCCAAAGTCAACTCTTGGTCAACTCTGGTCAACCATAGAAGTCAAAATAAGTCAACTATGGTCAAACTTGTAGAACCCTAGAAGGGGGTAAATAGGGTAATTAAAAATTAACTACAACAATTGATGCAATAAAGACAATTGAAAGTAAAGAGTAGAAAGATCAAACGCAAGGATGTATCCTGGTATCCTCTTTTGAGGCAGTCCAGTCCCGGAACTCTCTCCGGCTTTAATCCACTAGTTATGCAAATAGTACACACGAGTTTGGATCCGAAGAACTCGCCAACTTCAATACGAGTTTGGATCCGAAGACTTGCCAACTTCTACAACGAGTTTTCTTACGAAGGCTCACCAACATCAAACAAAGAGAAGAGAACTTGTTGATCTTCTAACACGTGAAGATCGAAATATACAACTTGCAAATACTCTAGCACTTGGGAAGGATGACAATTTGAAAGCTTGGTGGAGTATTAATGGTGAAGCCCTTTTGTGGTTGAGAAAATTTAAAGCTTGTAAGAGATAGTCTTTAAGAGGAGAGAGTCAAACTCTTTTATACATATCCAAAGTCATAAAGGCAAATCAGCCGTCAACCGGATTATCCGTCGGATTTTTACGGAAATCCGTCGGATTATCCGGTCAATAGTAACGGTCATAAAAAGAGCCGTTGGATGCATTAAATGCACTTGCCAGATGCCGTTGGATTTGAATTCAAAAGTTACAAACAAGTCAAGCAGATTATCCATCGGATTTCAGCGGAAATCCGGCGGATGATCCGAACACTACCTCACAGACTTGCTATGAGAGAACCGGATTATCCGTCGGACTTCCGCGGATGTCCGTCGGATGATCCGAACTTTTGCCTCACTAACTTGCTGTGATCGAGCGGATTATCCGGCGGATTTCTACGGAAGTCCGTCGGATTATCCGAACATTGGCTCAAAGACTTGCTGTGAGCGATCGGTTTATCCGGCAGATTTCTACGGAAGTCCGTCGGATTATCCGAATATTTGCTCAAAGACTTGCTGTGAGCGATCGGATAATCCGGCGGATTAGCCCGAAAATTCGGCGGATTTTCCGCCTCTTCTAAAAGTCTTTCGCCGTTTTCTTCCTTTAGCATTGTCATCCTAACAAAGTACGTACAAAGAATTCCTAGACAATTACAGACTCAGAAAAAGAATAAGGAGAAAAACCGTCTTCTTTGTAGTCTCCAAGCTGCTTCACAGTCTTTGGAAAATCTGATAAAGGAGAGATGCAGAGCTCCATGATCTTTGATCAGCGTCATGAAATGGAGAATCCTTTCTTCTATTCTTGCCTGTGAGAAGTGTAAACTAAAAGACGTACAAGGGTTATTGTGAACAATGATCAAAATCGATGTGCCAACAAACTCCCCCATTTTGATAATTGACAAATAATAAGAATAAAGAAAGTAAATAGCTCCTCCGTAATAAGGAATCTCCCCCTCAATATGATTTCTCCCCCTTTGTCAGTTAATCAAAGATGGTGAGAAAAAGACAGAAAAAGACAGAAACATATAACTGATCAGAATAACATACTAAAACTTTCAGGTAATAGAAAGGAAGCAGGGGTACAAACAACGAGGCTATAAAAGCCCAACTGAACACATAACTAAAAATAGATTTTTAAAAGTCCCGTAGGACCACACAAAACACATACTATAAGTCCCCGAAGGACCACACAAGACAATACTAAAAATAAGGCATCATCAACTGTCAGGCGCATGAGATGGGCCGGCCTCCTGATCCTCATCATCCCCCGGTAGCAGAGGTGAAGGCGCCATAAGGATCGACGCCATCCGGGTACATGAAGCCAAAAACATTAGGATCAGTGAAGCGAGGCCCCAGAAAGTCTGGATGAGGAGTGTTAGGGTTGAGAAAGGGAGTGTGCTCCTCAAACATACGCTGAATGTAGTATGCCTGGTCCATGAAGCCATGGTGGATAAGAGTGCCGAGTCCCCGAGTGTTGGCCTGAATACGCTCATGGGTAGAGAGAGAGAGATCGACAAACTTGCGATCAATGTAGCGGCGTACGTCATGAGTGAGAAGAGTCGCCGGAGGAGATGCAGGACCACCGACAACAGCAGCAGGAGCAATAGTAGGGGCAACAGCAGGAGCCGCACGACCAAGTCCCTTGGATTTTGCAAGAGGAGTGGGACGAGGATCGCCAACCGGGCAATGAGTCAAGTCAACACCATTTGCTTCAAGGATCATGGTAATGTACATACCGAAGAGTAGGGAACGATGAGAAGATTCCCTGATAAGCATCATGGTGTCGATGATGGACTTGGACAGTAAAAAGGGTTGGCGGGCAACCAGATAATACATGCAGATGAGCTCCTCAGCAGTCAGGCTGTCCATATTCCCAGACTTCGGGGTGAGAGTGTGGCACAGGATACGATACATGTCATGGAAGAAGGGACTCAGATCCTTGTCCTCCGGTCGCTGAACAAGGGAGCCCCCACAGATGTTAAAAAGGAACTCTTCATAACTCATGTCAGGAGATGTGGTCGATGGTGCCGGGAAGGGAACGATGGACCTTGCGTTCATCGAGACCAAGGATGGTGGCCAAGGAAGCGGCAGTGACAGTGATCTTTATGCCACCAACCTTTATCTCGAACTCCGGACCTTCCTTGGCGGGAACGAGATTGCAGTAGAACATGCGGATAGCATGTGGATAGAAGTCGACCTGACGCTCAAGGAGGGCGTCGATGCGGGAGAAGCGGAAGAAGTCGCGGTGGTCCTTGAAGTTGAGCCACGAGATAGGTTTCTCGGAGCAGACAGGAGCTTTGTGGTAGAACGAAAACCATTCCCGGGAGTGGGAAGCCGATTTGAAGATAAGAGGATTGTGGCCTTGCGTGGGAGGAGGAACAAACATAGCAAGGGTAGGAGGCTGAGTGGAGGAGGAGCTTCCGTCATGGCGTTGACGTTTGGTGTGAGAGGCCATGGAGGAAGAGAGAGTGATTTAGAGTTATTTGGAGAAGAATGGAGGGATGGAAGGAGGGGGGATGAAGTAAATAGTGGGTGGAGAGGTGTTAATGAAGGGGTGTAATTGTTGGAAACGGATAGAGAGGAATAGGGTCGGATAGAGAGGAGGGGAGGTGAAAAGAATGCAGCCGACGCTTCGTTTATTGCGCCTGTACCGCGAAACCGGAAAATCCGACGGATTTGTACGGAAATCCGGCGAAAAATCCGGATGAAGATAAGAATGAATTCAAAGCGGGTAGGTGTAGGGTCATGTCTAATAAATGCCATAGCCGTTCGCGGTCGGGTTTGGCGGAGAACAATTAATGCGAAAAATCTGCCAGATTTTCGCGGAAATCCGTCGGTTTTTCCGAACTTGTTCATAGAAAGCTGCTGGAAATGAACGAAAAATCCGGCAGATTGGAGCGGAAATCCTCCGAAAAATCCGAGTCGACAGAAAGGTTTCAAATTGAGATATCGAGGAGCCCGATTTCTCGACAAATAAAAGTGAATCGATCTTCAGAGAGAGGTTTGGTAAAAATATCAGCAAGTTGATGAGTGGTGTCAATGAATTCAAGACAAATATCACCCTTCAGTTGATGATCCCATAGAAAGTGATGTCTTATCTCAATGTGTTTAGTGCGAGAGTGACAAATCGGATTCTTCGTGAGATTAATGGAGCTAGTATTATCACATTTAATAGGGATGTATGAGGAAGAAATACCATAATCTACTAGTGTCTATGTCATCCAAAGAATTTGTGCACAACAACACCCTGCCGCTATGTATTCAGCTTCGGTGGTAGAAAGCGCGACAGAGTTTTATTTCTTACTAAACCATGATATCAAGGATTTTTCCAAGAAGTGACATGTGCCGCTAGTGCTTTTTCGGTCAAGTTTGCACCCGACAAAATCCGCATCCGAGAAACCGCGAAGCTCAAAGGATGAGGATTTTGGATACCATAGCCCCAATTTAATGGTGCCCTTGAGATACCGAAAAATGCGTTTTACGGCACATAAGTGAGACTCTTTGGGATTTGCTTGATATCGAGCACAAAGACAAACACTAAACATAATGTCGGGACGGCTAGCAGTAAGATAAAGTAAACTACCGATCATACCTCGATACTTACGAATGTCGACGGAAGTGCCATCTTCATCCTTGTCAAGCTTTGTCGTTGTTGCCATAGGAGTCCTCATTGATTTGGATGAGTCAAGTTCAAAGCGCTTGAGGAGATCTTTTGTGTATTTTGCTTGATTGATGAATGTCCCTTTGGGTCCTTGCTTGATTTGAAAGCCCAAAAAGAATGAAAGTTCACCCATCATGCTCATTTCAAATTCTTCCTGCATAACTTTAGCAAATTCTACACAAAGTGTATTGTTAGTAGAACCAAAAATAATGTCATCGACATAAATTTGAACCAATAAAAGTGTGCCATCATGGGATTTGATGAAAAGTGTTGTGTCGACTTTCCCCTTTGAAAAATTATGAGAGATAAGAAAGGAGCTAAGGCGCTCATACCAAGCACGAGGAGCTTGTTTGAGGCCATAAAGGGCTTTGTGAAGTTTGAACACGTGATTAGGAAATTGAAAATCTTCAAAGCCGGGAGGTTGTTTAACATAAACTTCCTCTTTAATAATACCATTAAGAAAAGCACTCTTAACATCCATTTGAAAGAGCTTAAAGTCATTAAAACAAGCAAAAGCACAAAGCATACGAATGGATTCAAGACATGCAACCGGAGCATAGGTTTCGTCGTAGTCAATGCCTTTCTCTTGGTTATAGCCTTGAGCAACCAATCGGACTTTGTTACGAGTCACTAACCCATCTTCATTAAGTTTGTTACGAAACACCCATTTAGTTCCAATAATGGGATGATTGCTAGGTTTTGGGACAAGTTCCCAAACCTTGCTACGCTCAAATTGATTTAGCTCCTCTTGCATAGCTATAAACCAAAACTCATCAAGAAAAGCATCATTAACATTTTTAGGCTCTATTTGAGAGATAAAAGCCACATTTGCACAAAGATCACGAGTGGCGGATCTTGTGCTAACACTTGAGGAAGGATCCCCAATGATAAGCTCCTTAGGATGATTGGTGACAAATCTCAATTCTTTTGGGAGATCCTTTTGAGGAGGCTCGAGAGGAGGAGACTCTTTGATGGGGTCACAACTTCATTGTTAGATGAAGAAGGACGATCCTCAATAGAGGAGTTCTCCAACCCAAACGAGATGTCATCAATGTCCTCGGAAGAGGAGAATGTAGAAGAGTTGAGTTCATTAAAAGAGACATTTATTGACTCTTCGACAACAAGACTTCTTTTGTTAAAAACACGAAAACCTTTACTATGAGTAGAGTATCCAAGGAATATTCCTTCATAGGCTTTTTCTTCAAACTTGCCTAAGTTATCCATGGTATTCAAAATAAAACAATTGCAACCAAAAACTTTGAAATATTCAATAGAGGGAATTTTGTCAAACCAAAGCTCATAAGAAGTCTTTTTAGAAATAGGTCTAATCAAGACCCTATTAATAACATGACATGCCGTATTAACGGCTTCCGCCCAAAAATATTGGGGGAGCTTATATTGGTTTAACATAACCCGGGCCATATCGCCAAGGGTTCTATTCTTTCTCTCCACAACACCATTTTGTTGAGGAGTACGTGGACAAGCAAAATCATGTCCAAAACCATTCTTTTCACAAAATCTTTTGAAATCAACATTATCAAATTCCCCTCCATGATCACTCCTAATTTTGTTGATAGAAAAACTTTTCTTATTTTGAACACGTTTACAAAAAGCAACAAATTCACGAAAAGTATCACTTTTGCAAGCAAGAAAAATAACCCAAGTAAATCTTGAAAAATTATCAACTAAAACGAAAGCATAAAGTTTGCCACCAAGGCTAGCTACTCTACTAGGCCCAAAAAGATCCATATGGATAAGTTGAAGGAGTCTAGAAGTACTCACATAGTTGATTGACTTGAAGGATGACTTGGTCAACTTACTTTTCTCGCATTCTTCACATACCATATCCTTTTTGAATGGGATACTTGGGAGACCTCGTACAAGCTTCTTGGAGGTGAGGCGAGAGATGGTGTCCATGTTGGCGTGTCCAAGTCTCATGTGCCAAAGCCAACTTTCATCGTTCTTTGCAACTAGGCATCTGTCATTGTTAGTACTTTCAACAAGATAAAGAACATAAATGTTGTTTTCTCTAATGCCTTCATAAACAATAGTTCCATTAGAACTATCGGTAATGTAGCATTTGAGTTTAACAAACTTGATATCATAGCCATTATCGGTAAGATGGCTAATACTAAGGAGATTATGCTTGAGATTAGTAACAAGACATACATTATTAATACAAGGATAAGGAGGAGAGCCGATATTACCATTTCCAATAATATAACCTTTAAGATTGTTACCGAAGGAGACGTGTCCTTCCTTCTTCATCGATAGCGTTGTAAAAAGTGAAGCATCACCGGTCATGTGCCGTGAACAACCGCTATCGAGTATCCACTTGCTTCTAGCATGAGAAGGATTCGTCACCTACACCATAAGTTGAAGATGAACATTTTGGTACCCATGATCTTATGGGTCCATGAGTGTTAGTCTTAGGAACCCATTTAAGAACTCTCATGTCAACTTGTTTTCTTGTATAACAAAAATTGGAAGTGTGATCGACCAAACCACAATAATTGCACATCAAAGAAGATTTAGAAGAAAAAGTGTGAGTGTTGTGCATATGTGAGTTTCTAGTGTGAGAAGTTCTACCATGAGTGTTATGATGATAGTAAAAAGCATGATGTGTGGTGTTCTTCTTAATAAAAGGTCCTTTTCTTATGTTAGAAAAGGAGTTGTGTGTAGTGTTCATGTAAAAGTTATGCCTAGCATTGTGATGAGTGTGGGGGTGTCTTGGAGCATGCATGTGAGTGGTATTCTTATTACCTACATTCTTACTGTGTAAGAAGATCATTATACTTAATAGAAGTGTCATATTCTCTTCTATTAGCATCTTGACATTTGTGCATAGCAAATTCATAAGAGCTTCTCATGGATAGAATCTCATCATCCCTTTTCTTGATGGTGTCAAGAGATTCTTGAAACTTGAGTCGCAAAGACTCTATTCCATCCGTGTCAGAAATAGGAGATTTTCCCTTCACATCAATAATAATGCTTGAGAGACTCTCTACTTCAAGTTGAAGAGCCTCAAACTCTTTAAGAGATTTCTTGTATTTATTTTGAACACCTTTGTGTTCTTTGTGTAATTCAAGAATGGCTTTCTCCAAATCATCATAGGTAAGAGTGTTTAAGGAAAGATCATCAAGTACCTCATCAGTAGCCATGAGGCAAACATTTGCATTATGTTTGCATTCCTTGTCATTGTCGGAGTCACTAGCATCACTCTCACACCAAATGCTAGTGTTGGCGAATTTTCTATAGGACGAGCTTCCTCTGCTTGGCTTCTCGTACTTGCTTGAATCTTTTCTTATCATCGGACAGTCCCGCTTGATATGTCCGGGTCTTCTACATTGATAGCACGCCGAATCTTCCTCATTTTTCCGTCTGGAGCGATTGGCTTTGTTGAATTTGAGGAATTTCCGAAAGTACTTAGCTGTGAGAGCTATTTCTTCATCATCATCCGACTCATTGTCGTCGGAGCTCTCCTTGGAGTAAGACTTTGAAGCTTTGAGAGCAAGAGTCTTCTCCTTCTCTTTGGTCTTCTCCTTCTCCTTTTCTTGTGTGGAGGATTCCTCTTGATCCTTCATGTCGAGCTCGTGAGTCATAAGCTTACCCATGAGGGTCTCAAGGTTCATGACAGTTAGATCATTCCCCTCAATAATTGTGGTAGCTTTAGGACTCCACCCTTTCGTCAATCCTCTAAGAATTTTTCTGATCTTTTCATGAGCCGGATATTCCTTACCAAGAGAGGAGAGGGGATTAATAATATCACCAAATCGAGTAAACATAGAAGTAATAGATTCATCATGCTTCATTTTAAAAGACTCATATTCTTGAGTGAGTCTACTAATCTTAGACTCCTTCACTTGTGAAGTCCCTTCGTGTGTGACTTCAAGTAATTTCCAAATCTCATTGGAAATCTTGCAAGTAGAGATTCGGTTGAATTCACTACTGTCGAGAGCACAATAAAGAGCATTCATTGCCTTGGCATCTCGACTTGCAAGCTTCTTGAGGTTTTCAGAGAGAGTGTCCCGAAGGGTGTCAGAAGCAATATCCTCAATAGCTCTGGAAGGAGTAGGAAGACCATTTATCACGCAATCCCATAAGTCAAAATCTATGGACTTTAGATAAATGCACATCCTAATCTTCCAGTAGTTGTAGTTGGTACCATCAAATAGGGGAGGCCTATTTGTGGAGTGCCCCTCATTGTAAAACGAGTTGATACTAGGGTTAGAGGCCATGGATCACTCAAGGATGTAAATCCAAATCAAGAGAACAAAGCTCTGATACCAATTGTAGAACCCTAGAGGGGGGGTTAATAGGTAATTAAAAATTAACTACAACAATTGATGCAATAAAGACAATTGAAAGTAAAGAGTAGAAAGATCAAACGCAAGGATGTATCCTGGTATCCTCTTTTGAGGCAGTCTAGTCCTGGAACTCTCTTCGGCTTTAATCCACTATTTATGCAAATAGTACACACGAGTTTGGATCCGAAGAACTCGCCAACTTCAACACGGGTTTGGATCCGAAGACTCGCCAACTTCTACACATGAGTTTTCTTACGAAGGCTCGCCAACTTCAAACAAAAGAGAAGAGAACTTGTTGATCTTCTAACACGTGAAGATCGAAATATACAACTTGCAAATACTCTAGCACTTGGGAAGGATGACAATTTGAAAGCTTGGTGGAGTATTAATGGTGAAGCTCTTTTGTGGTTGAGAAAATTTAAAGCTTGTAAGAGATAGTCTTTAAGAGGAGAGAGTCAAACTCTTTTATACAAATCCAAAGTCATAAAGGCAAATTAGCCGTCAACCGGATTATCCGTCGGATTTCTGTGGAAATCCGTCGGATTATCCGGTCGATAGTAACGGTCATAAAAAGAGCCGTTGGATGCATTAAATGCACTTGCCAGATGCCGTTGGATTTGAATTCAAAAGTTACAAACAAGTCAAGCGGATTATCCGTCAGATTTCAGCAAAAATCTGGCGGATGATCCGAATACTACCTCACAGACTTGCTGTGAGAGAACCGGATTATCCGTCGGACTTCTGCGGATGTCCGTCGGATGATCCGAACTTTTGGCTCACTAACTTGCTGTGATCGAGCGGATTATCCGACGAATTTCTACGAAAGTCCGTCGGATTATCCGAACATTGGCTCAAAGACTTGCTGTGAGCGATCGGATTATCCGGTGGATTTCTACGGAAGTCCGTCGGATTATTCGAACATTTGCTCAAAGACTTGCTGTGAGCGATCGGATAATCCGACGAATTAGCCCGGAAATCTGGCGGATTTTCCGCCTCTTCTAAAAGACTTTCACCATTTTTTTCCTTTAGCATTGTCATCCTAACAAAGTACGTACAAAGAATTCCTAGACAATTACAGACTCAGAAAAAGAATAAGGAGAAAAACCGTCTTCTTTGTAGTCTCCAAGCTGCTTCATAGTCTTTGGCAAATCTGATAAAGGAGAGATGCAGAGCTCCATGATCTTTGATTAGCGTCATGAAATGGAGAATCCTTTCTTCTATTCTTGCCTGTGAGAAGTGCAAACTAAAAGACGTACAAGGGTTATTGTGAACAATGATCAAAATCGATGTGCCAACAAAACTAGGGTCAAACAAGTCTATGTTGGTCAACCATAGGCTATGGGCCCAATCCTCTAGGCACTAGCCATACACTGGGCCATAAGCTCTTGCAGAGTCATAGCCATGTAGGCTATGATCTAATACAACATAGCAATATAGGTCAAAAACCATATATAGATATATATCACTATTCATATATTAGTATATAGATATCCACACATACCAAGGAAATGTGCCTAATCACATTAGCTATTATACATAGAAAATCCCCTTACATTTACACTATCATCTAATTATCCTCATTAGGTTAGACATTGGCATGAACTTATAAACATACATACACACATATATATGTATCATATATACAAAGAGAGGGCAACATACGAGGTGTGTGTGTGTGTGTGTGTTAAATGTGAGGAAAAAACCTGTGTGTCAAATTCATATGTGTGTATGAGTGCATAGGATGTGTGGTCATGTGTGTGTGGACATGAGTGAGTGTGTGACTAAAATACAAAACAGTGAAGTGAGAGAGAGGAGAGTGTGTGCTCAGATTTCTGAGGAAAACACATCAAAACAGTGACAAATTACAAACAGTGGCAGAAAACTAAATAGGGCCTGTGTTTTAGGACTGCTATATGCTTATTTTGGGGCAGGTTAAGGGCCTGTTTTCACAGCCTATGGGCTGATATGAGACTGCTAAAGTGGCTGCCCTTTGTGTACATGTGTGTGTATGAGGCTATGTGTGTGTACATGTGACAATAGATAGGGGGTTGTGTGTTAGAGCATAGTAAAGAGTGTGTGTGATTGGAATTTGTGTGAGGGAAACTGGAAAACCAGTGTGTGTAGGAGTGTATAGATAGGCTTAGCATGTGGGTGTGTGTCAATGAGTGTACAGGGAAGTAATAGTGAAGAGGGCTGTGTGTGTGAGTAATTGAATTTCAAAAACTCAGGTTTCAGTTTTTTTCCTGAACCCAGTGACAGGTAACCCCCAACCCAATTGCAAAAACCCATTTTCACTGATCCTATGCATCACACAGATCAAGGTTAGCCTATCCATCATCCATCAATCATGTAGGTGAAATAATTCCTATAATTAACAATATCTAACAGTTTATAAAAACAAAATAAAAATCAGAAAATCATTTTTCAGCACAGGGTATCAGTGTGTATCAGCCAAGTTTGGAATTCGAATTTTCGAATCCCAAAATCACATCAAGACAACAACCCAATGGTTGATAATTGATGCCAAGCATGTGAGGGTGCATGGGAGTGTCCTCGTGTCCAGGAATTGGACATGAATCGTGTCTATAATGCAATACGAACACAGAACCTAACAGTGCACAGATAATCATCGTGCACGCGCGTATAACACGCGACACACGACACGACACGACACGACACGACACGTGCTCGTGTCCACAGGTGCGCCTAGGATAGGGCTATGTCTGTGTCAGCCTGTATTGTGTCCACACGACACACAGACACGACACGAGCCCCGTGTCAGCAGCGCCTGTGCGCGTGCATAGTCGCCTGCGCGCGACAGTACGCGGCCAATGCGGGGGCGATTGCGCCATGCACACTCCACGAGGTGCTCCCAAATTTTGGGAGCACGATGACAGTCGTTGCCCCTAGGCTCACACCAAAAATCAGGACACGAAGTGTCCTGTGTCGAGAGAAAATGAGCCCGTGATGCAGGACACGGCCTACGGGCCCGTGCTGCGTGTCCACGCGCAAAAATAGGACAAACGGACACAAAACACTAGGACACCTTCACAAATATTGACACACACATCAAGATCTACAAATCCATGTAATTACATTTCAAAAATACGAAAATAAATTCCTATGTGGCATTTCTACAAAAACCTAGTGTATCACTATGATACGTGTCCGATATGGACATGAAATGGACACGAATTGTGCCCAAATTTCGAGGACAGCTAGAAAACCCTAAAACCTAACCTTATATGCAAAGAAATCAGAAAAAACTATGAGTTTAGATGATTTACCTATTGAGTATCAAAACTCAAGAAAAGCTTCAAAGAGGGGATTCCAAATGGCAACTCCAAATCTCCAAATTGCATACAAACTGAGGTGCTCCTCCAAAATCAGTATATAAACATAAATTAGATCCTATTGCAAAAGACTAGGACTAAAAAGTAGCTAAAATAAATTAATTAGGAATTTCTAAGGTTGGAGATTTACCTCCTTGTAAACTTGAGATCTATTTCCTAGAGAGGCTAACCCTAAATGAAGGAGTCATTAAATAGGGGTGGGAATCCCTAGGTTGGCTGCCATGGGTGGGCTAGGATTGGTCTTGGGCTTAATTCATAGGCCTATGGCTTAAACACTAGGCTTTAAATTGCTAAGTCATAAGTCATTGACTTAAACCATAAGTCATGAACTAACTTCACTTAAGTAATCCTTCCTACCTTAAAACTAATTCCCAATGACTAAAAGTAGGTTAACTAGAGTTAGACTAGGGTCACCAACTAGGGTTAGTTCTAGGTTAGTCTACAAGTCTCAACTAGTCAAGACTAACACAACACATAGCAATATTTAATTAATATCAAATTCACACAAATTCCCATAAATCATAATAAATTCAAATAAATTCTAAAATGACCAAAATACCCTATAGGCCATAATGTACTAGTTAAACATCCGAATCACATGACTAGGCTCTAAGGTTACACTAGTCAAACACCAAAATCATAAGTCATGATTTAAATAGTTTTAAAATGATTAAAAATTACCAAAAATCATATCATTATTTAAATATCATAATTAAATAAATTAAAATATAAAATTTTAAAATTACCCTTATTTTAGAAACTGGGTGTTACACACAGTCTGCGCTACCAGCCAACTTGCGCCAGAGGAAGACTCCTGAAGTCAAGAATCCTTTTACCTATGCCAATAAGTTCAGCACCTCCTTTACACTCAGGGTATATAACATCTTAAGAACCGGAATCATGTTCCCAATGTTATCAAGGAATATATCCATCCGACTTCTTCTCGTCCCGTCGTTGTAACCGATCTCCGTGAACTTCTTGCACAAAAGTAGAAGATTATAAGGCCGTCTCATCCACTTATAGCTCCACAATAAGAACATCTCTGTAATCATCACCATGAGGTAGTCATCAAATGTTGCTTCCAGTCAGCCAAGCGGTTTGTCTTTGACCATTTGAACTATACTCAGACTCCTGAACCAGTGATAGTGGACGATGATGAATTATTGTACGCTTCTGTCAATATGACATTCCGAAGCACATGGGTGGAAAGCGTTCGAGATGCAACGCATCCCGTAACCCCAATCAATAATACTTGGATCGGATCCGTGATTCCGATGAAGGGGTCTACCGGCACACCAAATCAAGAAGCCGAGAAACAATCGGTCACAGGAATCTTCCCTTTGACCAAGAAACAATCGATCGAAGGAATCTTCCCTTTGACCAAGAAACAATCGGTCAAAGGAATCTTCCCGACTTTGACCAAGATTCCTTCAGTCAAAGGAACCTTTCTACCCCTGTCCTGGGGGTAGTTCCTTATATGACTAGGATGCCGACAGTGAAAGTTCTGAGCAGACCATCATTTCTACCAGTTACTCTTCAGTGGCTAGAGAAGTGACAGCATATGTCACTAATGAGGAATAAGACGTATCTAGCTCTAACAGTCAAGAGCATAGAATTGCTGCATTGGAGGCCAGTTTGAATAGCATGACCGAAGGTATGCATGCTGTGATCATGACACAACATATGGTTCTACCGGTTGCGAATCTGATTCCAACCCAAGAACATGTAATGACATCTGCTCCCTTCAACATTGGTCTGGGGGTACAGTCTCCTCATACTACTTCAGTACCAATCCAGGCTACTCATGCAGTCTCTCCTCCTAACATACCAAATTAGTCCACTACTCCACAACCAGTGGAAGATGCTAACGAGGCCGTAAAACTTTTACGTACTCAGTTTGAAGCCTTCAAACAGAAAGACGGCCAACAAAAGCTTGGGATTAAACAATCCCATAGAGTGGAAGGAAGTTCAATTTCTACCCAAATACAAACCTTCTACCATTATGCTGTTTGATGGCAGTACATCCCCAAGCCAGTACCTCAACCACTTTGAGGTAATAACTGATCAACTTCAGCCAAACGATGCTCTACTCACTAGAGTATTCGTAGGATGCTTTGCTGGTACAGCTTATGACTGGTATCGTAATTTGCCAGACGGTTGCATAACTTTCTTTTCTGGATTCAAACAAATATTCCTGGAACGATTTTATGAGGGAACAAATGACATGACTATGTTAACCGTCATCAAAATCAAACAACGGTATAATGAAACTACTGAATGTTTCATTGAATGATTTTGCCGTGAGGCACTCAAAATGCCTCTAGGAACTCCAGACACTGACTATAGACACACACAAATCAAACTTGTTACCTATAATCAGCATATGGACTGGCTCTTCACAGTTTCAGGATTGGCCTTCCTTTATAGTATATACCAAGGCAACAAAAGAAAGTGCCAACAAGTTCAAACAATTAGGCATTCAGATGCCTAATCTTGACAGAAATAAACAAACTACATCCAACGGCGGTGGCCATCAGAATAATCGCAAAGGCAAAGAGACTTTGGCTATCAATATTAAAGGCAAAGAAGCTCTAGCCGTCAACATAGGTCAGTCAACACCTACTCTAACGACACCATCACAAAGGGCACCACGTCCTAAAGGAGAATACTCCTTCGACGAGGATGATGTCATAAGCATCTTTGATTGCTTGATCCAGAGAAATAAACTTCAGCTGTCGGATGTAAAGCGGCGAGAAGAAATATGTAAAACTGATCATTCTAAATATTATATATATCACAGGTTTATTGGACACCCGACTCGAGCATGCTATCCGCTCAAAGGTAAAATCCAAGAGATGATCAAATCTGACGCAATCACTCTTCAATAAAGTGAGAAGGCCGTAACTGCTAACGTCATTTCTCTACAGTTTGGCAATATTCCTCCTCAACTTGTGCATGATGGAGTCATACCTATCCCGAAAGCTACTCTGGAGATTGTCAATCTCCCACCTGCATGAATTAATGGTCTTGTTCCTTCGTCAACCAATAAGGGGAAGATTACGTGGATCCATCTTGATTTGGTGGCTGACTTAGATGCACCTTCTTCATCCATAAAGTCTAAGAAAGCAGCCAAATATAAGTCATGTCATATGACTTCATTGGATGAATATTGTCTTTCACCTTTAACTGCTATCTTTACCTCGACGACAGATTCTTCTTCTTCTGATACAACGCTGCCAAAGCTAGAGGCCAGTTACCGATCAGCCTTCCATCTATATAGTCAACAATCCTGCGAACTCATGACGAAGCTGGAATATGATCTACAAAAGGCTTCTGGCCTGAATCATGGAAAATAATCTCTTGTACCTCTTTCTCCATGCCTTTTACACAACCAATCTCGTGTTGGTTTGGGTTTCTGGACAGACTCTTCATCTTATCAAAAGAAGTTGTCCAAAAGCAAGATCCGGACAAAGAGTTGCAATATGGTATCCTTTGAACCTGTATCCGAAGAAGAAGCCTTAACTGGTACCAGGTCTGGAAGACTTTACCTGAGAAACTATTCAGAAGGTCAAGAGAGCCCTGCTCCAGCTCCGAAGGCTCCTCCAGCATCATCTTCTCCTGCTGTTAATGTTCCATCGGCTTTATCACCTCCAGTGGAACCAACTTCTCCCAAATCGACGGCGGTCGACAAAGGAAAACATTATGTCCACTTCGATAAAGTATTAAAGAAGATTCTACCTCTTGGACTTAAGAAGCCTTATAACTTTGATATATTGGCTCAATTGGCTAATACTCCAGCAAGGTTATCAATCTTTGAACTCCTACGTCTCTCAAGGGTAACTCGAGAAACATTGAGTAAAGCTTTGATGCAAGCCGACAGTTATCTAATACTCCTTCAGAAGCCAGAAAATGAGCCTGTGACCCGCTTTCATTGTCATACTGTGATGAAGCTGATGCCCAACATCACCTTTACACAAGATGATATGCTACTGAAAGATGATCGACATGATCGACCTCTCTATTTTACAGGATATATCGATACAATAAAGCTTGACCGCATCCTGATCGATCCTGGGTCTGCACTCAATATCATGCTAAAGACTCTACTAGATGCTCTGAAGATACCTATGCATAATCTTTCCACAACTATCATGACAATCCTGTGATTTAATTCCAATAAGTGAACCGCTGGGAAGATTCGCCTAAAATTACAAATCGATAATCTCCGTACAAATGTCACCTTCTATGTGATCGACAATCATGGCTCCTATAATGCCTTGCTGGGAAGACCATTTCTGCATGAGCATAATATCATGCCATCAATTATTCATCAATGCTTCAAGTATATGGACATCAATGGAGAGGTCCAAAAAGAGGTGGCTGATCTTAACCCCTTCCGGGGTATTGAAGCTTATTGTACTGATTTTCGAATGTACAAGGAGGAATTCATTAAAGTTGTACTGGATATGGATACTGAGAAGATCGAAGGGACACCCTAGATGATGTCCTTGCGATTTCAGTTAAAGGACATACTTCTCGTCCTTCATCCTCTCAGACGTTGACCATTCATCTTTCTTCTCATGTTAAACATCCTACTGAAAAAATGGAACATAGGGAGCTCACCTCTTCTGAGCCTGTTATCGACCTTCGTCGTAACAAGCCTCCTCATTCTCCTCCTCCTCTGGTTATCAACCTTACCAAGCTTTCTGCTAAGGCTAAGAACCCTGTTGTAAATGATGATGTACAAATCAATAAAGTGGCATTCCTTTACAGTATACCGATGTCTTTTATTATACTCGATGTTACTTAGAAATATTAGATTACTTTGAACCACTTATAATACGAGCGGTTCAACCTCTCCAAGACAAAGTCTTGCTCGAACCAGTGTAAGACTCCTTTTTTTTAGTTCTTTCCAGGAAGAAAGATGAACTTCCTATACTTTTTAGTAAAGGAACAGAGCAGAAGACTATGCCCGATAGCGAGGAAAAAAATGACGATAACGGGAGACTCCAACTATGTCGTTATAGTCAACAATCAAAAGATATCATTCAAAAGATGGGCTACAATTTTAAAGCTGGTCTCAATGGCGGTAAGGAAAGGCGAACTCATATTTGTATCCCTACTTCAAAAGAAAAGTCACTGCAATATTACGGTAAAACGAAGAGTGGATTGGGTTATACCTCGCCGATTCCGACCTTAGAAGCCTTCGAACCCGATAAAGAGGAGCGATCTAACTCTTTTGATTCTGTTTCATTGGATTCTGATACCAGTGTAGCCCACGTCCATCGGGTAACACTATCTTCCAATATGGTATCTGCTGAATTCTCAGAAGACAATGATGACTTTATTGAAGCACCTGAAGCAGATCCTTGGGCACAAATGATGGACACTCAATGGGAACTTCGTTTTGAGCAACGAGAACCCTCTACTGAAGATCAATTAATTCAGATTGATGTTGGAGAAAAAGGCTTGCCAAGACCTATCTTCATCAGCAAGAGTCTCCTAGAAGCGGATAAACAAGAATTAATTCAGCTTATTCGAGAATACATTGACGTCTTCGCCTGGAGTTATAAGGATATGTCTGGACAGGATCCTCATATTGCTACCTATAGGCTCAATATCTTGCCCAATGCAAAGCCAGTCAAACAACAACAGCGTCGATTCTGACCTGACATGATGGATACCATAGAAATTGAAATCAAGAAGCTTATCTCTTATGGTTTTGTCAGAGAAAAATAACATCCTGACTGGGTATAGTTGTACATGAAGTATAGTTGTACACGATGATCATGTAGGCACATGAGTATACACGATTTCACACGATTTGTACACGAATAACACGAACACAAGGAGTACACGGTGCTCATGATAAAGTACACGAACATAAAATACCCGATGTATCCGCTAAGGGAATAACATCGCACGACATGATCCATATAGTACTAATCCGTGTTACCAACGTGTCAGCATCAAGTAAAGTAATCTAAAGCATGAAATAAAATCCTAAACAAGATATGAAATGATCAGAGAATGTACTCGCCTGATAACCTGAATAGCTGATAGGTATAGAGGTCCAAACCGAAGCCACAGAGTCCTATTTAGAGCAACACAGGTTACAAGGTGTTCAAGTTGTAATAAATGAATTTTTACAAGAAATCTATATTTTTGTAGGCTCTTCTAAGTCAAGTCAACTCCGGTCAACAATCTAGTCAACTAGGTCAAACTAGGTCAAGCAGAGTCAATTCTAGTCTAATTATTAAAGATATAAAGTTGTACTTCGTTATTCGTATATCGAAACTTACGACACACAAATCGAGATAAGATGATCAATGGTAAGGTTAATAATCTTATTATAGTGATCCACATGTTCATCTTATCAATTTCAGCGATGTGAGATCACTGGAATCAACTGATCTCAGTTTCGTTGTACTAATCCCGAAATACGAACATTATAATAATTAATTATAATAAAAGGTGATACATAGAGAAAGTATCTACAAACATTGTCGGATGATGAATAAAATATTGCCAACGTGTCCAGAATGGTTAAATTAGCTATGATAGCCTACCCATCGGTCCAGTTTGGACAATAGGGAAAAAAAGGTAATTTCGGGTCAAAAACGGTATCCGTGTCGAAGCCGTTTTGCACCAAAAAATGTGCAAGAAAAAAGTTCATAAAATCTAACAAATTATATGTCCATGAGTCTAAAATTGCGATACGAACCCAATGCTATATCTGGAATTGGATTCCGTTGACCCGATCTCGATTTGGTCCGTTGACCAGAACATTAGAATTTTGGTTTGCACGTAAATGCGTACCGGAGCCAATGTTTTCAAAAATCAGCAAATTATATGTCAATGAGTACAGAATGACGATACGAACCCAACGGTATATCCGGAATAGGATTTTGTTGACCCGATCTCAATTTGGTCCGTTGACCAAAATATTAGAATTCCAGTTTGCACAAAAATGTGTGCCGGAGCTAACGTTCTTAAAAATAAACAAATTATATGTCAACGAGTCTAGAATGACGATACGAACCCAATGGTATATCCGGAATTGGATTTCGTTGAGCCGATCTCAAAATGACCCGTTGATCAGAACTGTGGGGCCTATTTTATACTGAAATACGTGCCAGGGCCTACGTCCTCAAAATCTAACAATTATATAAGAATTCGTGCCAGAACGATGCCATGAGTCTACTGGTGGTGTCGAAAATGAAATATGGAGTCCCGTGTTCAAAAATAGAATTTTATAAGTTGAAAATTACGAATTCGGACAACCAACTTTGGCATCAAATTCAACTAATCAAACAAGCTCACAATGAAACAAAACTGGAGGGGTAGGAAGAGGGTTATACCAGCTGCACACAGGAACTGGTAGCACGCCAAATGGAGCTACGGTGGAGGAGGTACGAGCCGACGAAGTTGGCTCCGCAAAATTGTTTAAAAATTATATAATTTAAACGGTCAACTTGGAGGCCGGTTTTGATATATCAAATGATAAAATCAACGGACGAAACTTGAGGGGAGTGAAGATAGATATACCGAGATTGTGACGGAGCAAAGAAATCGTCGATCCAACGGTCGAATTTCTCGAAAAATGTGTATGAAGTTGCTATTTTCAGACGTAAATCTGAGTTCGTTTTCGAGGTCGCGTCGATGGGATTTCGTGCCAAACGCATGAATCGGCTATGTATCACACCGGGAAGGAAGGCGGCACCTAAATCGTACGGTTGTTGCTGCCATTTTCGGCCGCTGTAACTTGCTGCCATTGCTGGTTGCTGTTGGTGGTTGCGCGACGGCACAGCTAGGGGCACGGCGGCGGTCAGCCATGCAGCGACGAGGGTGGTGGCTGCGGGTGAGAAGAAGAAGTGAGAGAGAAGAGGTAGTGGTGGTTGTAGTGGTGGTGGTGATTGGTGTTGAATAAGGAGGAGAAATGAGAGGGCTGGTGGAGGAGGAGCTCAGGAAGGGGGGTGGTTCGCCGGGCTCGGCCAAGAAGGAGTTGGGCTCGGGAGGAGGAAGAAGAAGTGGTTGAAGAATGGGGTTGGCTGCTGGTGTTGTAGTATTAGAAAGAGACAGAGAGAGAGAGAGAGTAAAATAATTGTTGTGAATGAAATATTAAGAAAGAGAGAGAAAAAGTAAGGAAAATAAGAAAGGAAGAGAGAGAAAAGTGATTCCCTAAAAGCTAGGGCCGGCCAAGGGGTGTGGGAGTGAGTATTGTGAGGATGTGGAGTTGGGATTGCATATGGGTAGAATGAAGAATTGGGATTAAATGTAGGAATAGATCATTTCTTAGGGATTTTAGTCAAGGGGGTTATTCTTGGATATTTTAAATGGGTAGACTAGGTATTTAATATTTTTTAAAAGCAATGAGAGTGAGGGTGTCATGAGGGAGGGTAACATGAAGCTTGGACTGGGTTTGGTTGAGTCGGGTTGGGTCAAAACAGACTGGGTACAATAAATAAATTATTTTTAGGTGTTTAAGATCATGGATAAATAAGTAGCATATGGGAGCTCAAATAAGTGGGACACAAGTGTCATACGAGTAGTAGGCTTCATGTGGGCCATGTCCATATTTAGGGTTGACTGGTTTCGGTCGACAGGGTATCCACAATTCAAGTCGGAAATAAATGTGACACCGTGGGGTGAATTAAAATTGGGTCACGTGTCAGAAAAGTTGTGTGAAGCAAATGGAGCACAAGATGGTGTGTCTGAGTGGGACACGAAGGTCATGGGTGAAGAGTGTCTCGAGTATATCATACATGACGAGTTGGTTTTGAGAAAACGACTGGTCTTGTGCTCCCAAATTAAAAGTCACGACAACGTGCTTATGAGGATCAATAAAAGGAGTGGGAATTTAATTAATGATCAATTGGTCTAAATTGATCCGAAGTTGTGCGAAGCAAAAAAAGTACAAGGGAACAAGTTTGAGTGGGACATTATATACCAACATGAAGGTAATCATGTCCACTACAAAACTTGTGAAGAAGGTTTCCAGAGATGAACATCCCTGATACTCCAAATATCAAAGGCACGGAAAAGTACATTCAAGGATAAAAATAATCAAAATAAAATATTTATTAAAAATAATTCAATCAAAAAAAAGTCAACCCGAAATTCAGGGTGCTCACACTGGAGTTGGAATCGTCCTCGTTTCGCCAGAAGGATTAATTATTCAAAGAGCTTATTCTTTAGATGACTCGTGTTCCAACAACGTGGCTGAATACAATGCTCTTCTCATTGGTCTCCAATCGGCTAAACAATTGGATATTGAATATCTTGAAGTATATGGAGACTCTAAACTAATCGTCAATCAGGTTAGAGGCACGTATGAAGTTCGACACCAGGATCTCGTCCCATATCATGAAGCGACAGTTAGACTGGCTACATCGTTCAAGGGCTTCTTCATTGAACATATATGTCAGACATGCAATACGGAGGCTGATGTATTGGCTAATCTGGCAGCTGTATTAGCAATCTCGGTGAGAAGGCAATAGATGATTATCATTACTAATAGGGAGTTATTTTGCATCGAGAATAGCTCAAATATTGAATCCAGTAATTCAACTGAAATCAACGTCATTAGTGAAGACTGGAGAGCTCCTTTCATCGACTTTGTGGTACATGACATTTTACCTGAAGATCCTAAGGAAGCTACAATAATCCGTAGGCGATCACTCAGGTTTTATTATAATCACACCTCCAAAACCCTCTATCGGCGAACATTTGATGGTCTACTCTTACGCTGTCTTACGGAAGATAAAGCAGAAGCTCACGATGGTGTATGTGGTGCACATTAGCCCGATCCTAAGTTACATGATCGTATCCGACGTATGGGCTACTACTGGCCCACTATGATATCAGATGACATTGAATATGCAAGGAAATATCGAGCCTGTCAAATTCATGCATATTTCATCCATCAACCGTCGGAGTTCCTTCACCCGACTGTCGCATCATGGCCCTTCGAAGCTTGGGGCATGGATGTCATTGGTCCTATCAATCCACCGTTATCTAGAGGACATCGGTTTATACTAGCTATAACCGATTACTTCTCAACATGGGCAGAAGCCATACCTTTATCTGAAGTCAAGACCAACAGCGTCATCAACTTCATTAAACATTATGTGATATACAAATTCGGCATTCCTCGACGAATTATTCATGATAATGGACCATAATTCATCAGTCAAACGTTTACTCAATTTTATGATGACAACAGAATCAACAATGTTGCTTCCACGACCTACAATCATGTAGCAAACGGTCTGTATGAAGCATTCAACAAAACTATCATCAAGCTTCTCAAGAAATTCGTTTCTACCAATAATAGATGCTAGAATAAAAAGCTTGGAAAATGTCTATTGGCTTATCGTACTACTATACGTACACCAACCAGTTGTACACCTTTCTCTTTGGGGTATGGATGAGAAGCTGTCATACCATTGGAAATTTAAATCCCCTCCTTAAGGATTGCAATTGCCAATGAGCTCACAACATAAAACAATAATCGTCTTCGACTTCCGGAGCTTGAAGCGCTTGACGGAAAACGACTATTAGCTCAACAACATATCGCGCTATATCAGGCTTGCATCTCAAAAGCTTTTAACCATAAAGTTAAAATACGAGCATTCCAAAAAGGCGAATTAGTTCTTACTGTTAGATGTCCTATGACTATGACACATATGAGCAAGGGCAAATTCGAAGCAAAATGGGAAGGTCCCTATGTTGTAAGCAAGGTTTTAAAAGATATCCTATCTTTGAGTCCCAACTGACTTGAAGATAATCATTAGATACATGAATTCACGTCCACATTACCTCTGAATTCTGTTATCTACATCAATGACCTATTACGTCCACATTACCTCCGGTAAAGATGTCTTTTGAAATGACAATATACTGATAATTATATTATGTCACGTCCACATTACCTCTGAACAAATATAATTAGTATTATTATTTTCTAAGGAAATATGTCATGTTCGGTACCTCTGAACATATTTTCCTATTCTTATCTGTTACTTATATCTATTATAGATATATAATAAGTAATGGAACCACAAAAAGAGCATTAACTTTTATTTCAATGATGTTCAAAATGTCAAAAAGTACATCATGTGAAAGACAACAAAAAGACAAAAGCTTCTATAGATCGCTTCATTAGGGAGGCTGATTACTGAGATCAACGATCATCCTCTTCAGATTCTCAGCTCTCTCTATTCTGGAGTCGAGTACCCTCTGCCTAGCTAGAGCTCTCCCAGACTCTAGATCAAATGGTTGCAGCGAGTCAGCTTGGCGTTCCAGTTCTACACCTTCAGTTTGGATAAGTGCATCCCGTTGCCTCCTCATGTCATCTAATTGGCTCACAATAATTTGATACATTTCAAATACCTCATCTTCACGTCGTCGAGCCGCTTTGAGTGCTTCTTGGAGCCGGGCATTTCAATTTCTAAATCCCGGAGGCGAGGTTGGCATTCAGTAGCTTCTTTTTCTTTCTCTGCAGCTTCATTCTTATGACGCTCAACAGAAGAAGTTATCTCAACAATATGAGATTCCAACTCTGTAGAGCGCCGTAAGAAAGCTACCACAGAAGCTTCGAAGTCAGCCTTTTGTGTTGCATCCTCACGAGCCATCGCTGCGCATTCAGCATCTACGAGCTTTTGGATATTTTCTCTTGTCAGATCTTTATATGACTTGATGAATTCTTCAAGCTCATTCAAGATATGATCTAAATAGTTGACTCTGTCCAGATTACTGATCTTGCAGATAACTCCAATGATGAAGGAGGAAGGGCCCCTTACTGACTCAAAAGGTTGGTTCTTTTCTAAGACCATTTGAATTAGAGGCCCTAGAGAGGTGAAGAAAGCATTGGTATAAGCTTCAACGACGACCCTGTTCATCGTTGATATGCCAGGAGTAGCTGCTTCTGCCTGAATCTCTCCTTCTGCAGTAGCTGAAGGAGTTACGGATTGTGCCTCATGAGATCTGAGAACTGGCATCATGGAGGAGATTCCTTCTCGAGTATGAGTCCCTATATCCAAAGGAGCCAGGGTTGAGCTAAAACTGAAGGCAGTCGACGGAGCTACTATAATTGTCCCCACGGGACCATCTGCGATCAAGATACACAATCATTATATATCATCAAAGGAGTTAAGGTAAATAAAAATAAAAAATTTACCTGATCCCGGCAGTATGTATGGGGTTTCACGGGGCATGTCTAGATCTGAGCGGAGCCTTGCCATAGTAGTCTCAGATACGACCGCTTGGTTGCTCCCAGCCTCTGAACTGCCTGACAGAAAATGGCTGCTTCCGGACCCTTACTCTTCTTGGTTGGTTGGGACAATCGTTTCTGCTCCCTTGGTTCCAAAAACTTGTTCTGTAGGGGTTTGACTCCCTTCAGCACTAGTTTTAGGATTTTCATCAATCCTAACATCTTCAAGAGCTACAACCTGATTTCCACCAACTTCTTGGTGATCATCAAGGTTGTCATTGCCTTTCTGATCATCAGCTCTTTGGCTTGGATGCCCCTTATCATAAGCAAGGTGCTCTTCACCATCACCAGTGGTACGGTCCTCTTCGATCGGTAATTCTTGATTCAGCGGGACTTCCACTGAAGCTTGGTCTCCTTCAACGGCGCTTGTAGAATCATCTTTAATTAATGCATCGCCATAGTCACAGCCTTCGAGACCTGCTATCATTTCTCGATCCGCTTGAGAGCAATTTGGAGTTTGGGCTACGGAAGGAACAGTGACATCAGGGTTGGATTTTGTAAAAGGCAACTCCTTCTTAGGAAGTATAGTCTCTGGGACTCCTGAAGTTTGATATGACATCATAATTCCTGGGGCAGCTAGCATAGTCACGGGAACAATCATTTTCGTGATTGTGGGCCCCGAAACCCCTTCTGTAATAATCGGAGCCGGAGCGCTGATTATTGTAACCTCTGCAGATGAAAAAGAACAATCTCAATATGTTATTAAATCAAGATCGCGTTAAAAGAGTATTAAAATTTACCTTATAGAGGTGGCATATCTTGTGAAGGCAACGACGCATCTGGTCGTCTTAAAAGCTGTATTGGCAGAGAAGGAGTGGGTAGAGCGTCAATTTCTTGAGTCTTCTGGAGTCACCATTAATTTCATTTTAGTCTTGCGCACAAGAGGTAATTCAAGTTCTTCTTCAACCTCATCGAGGTCGCCTTGCACATTGGGTTCTCTAGTAACCTCTTCGGCTGCTTCTTGGAACTGAAGGAGTTGCCTCTCCTCCTCCAGGGGATGCTCCAGTCCGCATCTGCTTTGTCCGGGACCGCATAGTACTGGTGGTGGGATGCTTAGTAATGATCAATGTGGTCTTCTTATTTTTCCCTAGAGCCTTAGGTGATGAAGGGAGATCATCAGGGTGTGAGGGAGTTGATGATTCTCTAGTCTTTCTTTTCTTGCTAAGCCCCTTTGTAGGAGACTTCTCCTTTCGTGTCTTTAGTGACACATCCAGTCGATCATTGACTTCGTCATAGAAGCCCACGAGAGAAGCCTCCAAAGGTTCATTGGCGGGGTCGTGATCTTCTACATCTCTGAATGATTGTGCAGTGTGAACCCCAGCTCTAGATCGTCTACCACTGGCAAAACTGTCGGCTATGTTGAAGTTTTCGACGAAAGTGTTGGACGAAGTATAAAAATTTGCGTATGTATGTAAAAAACGCGGGCCCATTTAAGAAACATTGCGCAAGAAGAACACGGCTTTGGTGCCTCTTGTATTGTAATATCCCCAAGCCCTGGCACCATCTATTAGGTAACCCTTAGCTTGCAAGCAGGTGGTGGCATTACCCACATGCATTTGATCGTAGCCAAACTGCCGAGCAAACCGGCTTGGTAGATATGGTTCTAGAAAACACTCGCTTTCGAACCGGTACACCAGGTGGGTTGGCCGGATTGTCTTCAACCATGCAAAACTAGTCGGAGACAGACGGAGAGATGTCGTTTCTAAATCCATGAGTTGTGGGGGAAGATTCTCATATCCTGGAGGGGGAGGGACGCATTAAAATCTCCATCCAGAACCTCGGTTCAGAGCTCTTCTGTATTCTGAAAGTGCGTTTATATTCTATCGAGCAGTGGAATAATGCTTGATGAAGTCTCCTCCAACTACACTCATATCAAGGTCCATCAAACTAGGATATTGCAGCAGCAACCACCCAAACAAATAAGTGTAGGGCATTTCGGTGCGAGGAAAGTCCTCCCGAGCAGCCTTGTCATGCACTATGGCATCAACAACAGAATACAGGCCTGCATTCAAGCGGCAAACCATCGCTGAAAGAAGGTCCATCTTGTAGCCGAACACTAAACACACGACAGCGAATAGTACGCCTCGATGGAATCGATCAAATGCACTGGATTTGGGTTCCACGAACCGCCGTAGCCACAAAGAGAGAAAACCCGCTAGTTGGGCTTCTCGATACAGGGGTCTGTAACCCTGCCTAAGCTAACTCTCGATGGTAGCACCAACAGTGAATGGTTGATAGTTTATATTCAGGATGTTATCGACATGCTTGGATTGCCTCTGTACCACCGGCGTTATAATAACGCCATGACCGGGCACCGTCCAGAAGGCTCCCTTCATGACCGAGACAAGTGCTTAGATTGCCTATCATAGTCTGGCAGTAACCGAACTGACGTGCAAATCAGCTCGACAATTAAGGCTCCAAGTACACCCAGCTCTGGTTCCGATGCACCAGATGAGAGGGGCGGATGGACTGCAACTAGTGGAAAGCTCCGAAGGTTAGGTCACTATCCACCAACTCATCATCTACAAGGTAACCCTTGTACGTAGGCGAACCCCTGTTGAGAACATAGCCATCTAAACGGCCCAACATCAACCTACAAGCAGGTACATCTTGCTGATGCCATTTCGTGCGCTGATAATTACGCAGCGTTGTATCCCCTTCCTCTTAACAATCGAGAGTACTGGGGACTATCAAACCAGGGCAGTGCAAAGCCAACCAACCCACCAAGCCAACTCAAGGGAATTCATCATTCCCCCCGCGTCACTCTATTATCCTCTTGGAGAACTCCCGTAAACTACGCAGAACTCCCGTAAACTACGCAGGATATCACATACCATAGCCAGCAGCAGAGCTAAGGAATATTTAAAGGTCAGCTTCATAGTTGGCAGAATAAGTTCTTGACTAATCCGCCCCGCGGGCCCCGAACCTCCAGGAACTACGGCCCTACACAGCCACAACATTAGGAAGGCGGCTAAGGTTGCTTTCGGACTTAAAGCAACCAGATTCTGACAGAAGTAGTTATGAACAGTAGAATTGGGCCTTCCCTCGGCATCTACTGAGGGAGAAGGTACCCCCGCTTCAGCCATCAGATCATCTACCTCATCAGCAGTATATGACCGACGTGAGGTGAAATAAACCTTCTCCGGCATCGATGGATGCTTAGTGAAGATATAGTCTATACAGGCCTTGATATATGACGGATCCTTTGTCCTGCCCAAGCGCGTGCATACTCGTTGATAGAAAAAGCAGTTCTTTATATACAGCCATCATCTCGGGATATTTGTTCTCCAACACCAGAAACTCCTCCTTGTAAGGGGTATATTTCTCATACGGTTCGTCCCCCCACGGAAGCTTCGAGATAGCACGCATCTCATGGAGGGCCAAACCCATCTGTCCGCAAGGGGTGTAGAAAGTCCCGGTATGTTGTTTAAATAGTTCCAACAAAGCTATAAACAAAGGCTGGTTGATCTCTATGCCGTGCTCAGTGGCCTAGATAGCACGACACAAGCCTGTATTTTTCAGGTCCCTCTTGAACCTACCCAATGCCCACTGGGTTAGTTCACTCCATTCTACTATGGGATAAATCCAACCTACGATATGGAAAATCCCCTTCGGATATTTATAGCCTGTAGCCAGAAGCCTATTAGCAAAAATAGAGGCTTGGAACGGATGAACTTCTATGGTAAATTCAACAGGCAGGCGACCAGGGAGTGACCCGCAGCGTAGCTGATGGACCATCGGGTACACCCTTGAAAGAATCCCTCTGATTAGAGTACCCTTCCACTTTGATATGGCCGGTCATCAAACCCCCTCTCTTCAGGGTAAGATCCCACGTCATGAAATGCTTCTCATCCAAACAAGAGAAAGTCGAGAGCGGAAGATGGATGTTGTCGGAAGGAACGTACAGAGGAATACCATAGTTCTCAAAATACCAGTTTTCGGTTATCTCCAAGAGCTTGGTACTTTCTAGGATTAACTGATCGCCAAAAAAAAATGAAGGTTTCAGCATCTTGACAGCATGAGACGGAAGAGACGGCTTGCCTCGATCCATCATATGACGAAAGTATACAAGCTGTTTACCTCGAATCAATGCTAGTCGACCTCTCGGTTGACAGTAGTCAATCAGTTGTTCGGTAGAATGGGTGAGCGCTTCGTCGATGTCTTTGTCCACAACATAGCCCGTCAATGCAAAGAGAATATCCTCGAAGAGAGACGGGGACACAGGAACTACAAGTAAACAAAATGTGTCAGAAAAACAAAAATAAGATATCTAGGTGGCCATTGCCTGGAGCATCCGTACAGGTACATCGAAGTACATCTCATATCGGCTAACATACATCTGCACAGGTACTTCATAAAAGACATTACGCATCGACATTAACTGCATGAAGCTTTAACGTCTATAGTCGTTACTTTGTAAAAAAAACTAACAACTGCACGCGTTATACGATAGAGCTTTAGCACATCATCGGAGCACCACCCCGAAGAGTGGCGTCCATGCACATCAGCAAGAAAAATCATCAGCTTATCTTCCAGACGACGCTCCTAAGATTCGACGCTCTTATGCATTGCCAAACCAAGAAGTTAGTAACAATCAGACACCAACTAGCAATGGGTGGCCGTACGTCCCCTACAATAGGAGCTTGCTCAACGACGATGGCTTCGAAGGCCAATTGCTTTTCTTTGGCCTGTCGAGTGCTCGACATATCCTCTCTGGCTTGTCTCATCGACAACAATCTAGTCTGCCTCGCAGCTACTGCAGTCGGTCGGGGGCTAGCTGCTGCCCTACTAGTCTTCTTGGAGCTCGTCGCGTACATTTTTGGGTTTCTTGATTTCTTGGGAGCCATGGCAAAAAATTTAGGGTTTGAAAGAGGAAGAAGACTCTGACGAAAAGCTTCTGTGGGAAGGAAGATAAAAGCAATAAAGTTTCTCTCTCCTAAACAGACCCTACTTATAGGGTATAGCCACGTTAGCGGAAGAAGACAAAATGCTTCGTGATCAAGGAAACTTTTTGAACAATATGGGAACGAAACGTTAAGGTCATGATGACCGTTCCCTAGAAACGAGGAGTTGTGATCAACTTTCAATGAAGCAATGGCTCAAGACATTTAATGCCAAAGGCTTAGCGTGACGACAGCCTGCCAGTAGGCATGATGGGCATTCGCTTTCAAAAGACACGTGACATGCTTATGTTCAAAGTATTCCGAGCTTGACTCAAGTTCGGAACACTTTGAAGGGGGTCTTATAGAAGCATGAAAAAGTACAGAGCCATCAAAAGCGCAGATGGTGTTCTCACTACACCCGGCTTCACAAAAGCGCAGGTTCTCAAACGCGCAGAGAGAAAGTTCCGGCCACACATACAACAGATAGTTCATAAAAAGTTCTTTATTGAAATCATGTCTACAAGGATCTATTACAGATTTATCATGATTACAAGAAAAGAGCTTCATTATTAAAAATCATGTCTACAAGGATATATTACAGATTCATGAAAAGAACAGAAGCTTCTAAAAATCTATAAAGGGGTTAATCTTCATGGGGCGCCATACAAGGGGGTTCATCTTCACAGACGCTTATCCCCTCGGACGTGCCGCCCCCTCAGACGCTCAGCTCGTCAGAACGAATCACTTCCTCGTCGAACGAGCCACTTCCTAGCCCGACATGGAGGAACTCTAATATGACTAATGAAGTAGTTATAGCCCGAGCAAGGACGCAGCTCCTACTCACATAATAGCCGCCATTGATGAGCAGGGCAGAGCACAGCCTATGGCACTTCAGGTTGGCAACCAATCCAAACCCTGTAGCTTGGACCTTAAAGACCTCTAAGACGTCGCTCAGGCTCGAACTCCTCATGGTGAACATTCTAATGTATCTCGAAACCTAATAGTCGTTCTTCTATAAAGACATTACTTCTTTGAACAAAGAGATCTACAATCAACAACCGAGTTGTGCAAGGCCAATGGCCGCTTGAAGCCAAGTCGAGATCGAGCATGGCGGTGGGAATGTTAAGAGGCATAAGACACAACTCCTCAGACAAGTTTCCCTTTTTATATAGTGAGTGTGGTCCAACCCACACGACACATGACCATCGGTCAAAGACTCCCGAATTAATGGATGAACCTAGAACTCAGCCTAATGAACCTCATTTAATAGGTTCATTCGACTGAGTCCCAAGCCACTAACTTCTTAGAATTCTGCTAAATGACGGCGATAATTAAAGAAGTAGATGACCGACTCGTCCATCAAAAGAACAGTCATTAATTGCTTTTAAAAAGACTTTGATAGATGCTAGCTCCTTTTGCTCAGAATGCGCAGCCAGCTCACAGCACCCTCGTTTCGACTCAGAAGCGCAGCCGCCTGGCGTTAACCCAAAAGTGCATAGGCTCCATCGCCTTCAAGACCAAGTCTGTTCGTCGCCCAAAAGCGCAGAGGCTCCATCGTCTCAAGACCAAGTCTACCTGATGCTCAGAAGCACAGTGGCTCTGTTGTTTTTGAACCACAGTCTACTCGTTGCCACAAGCACAGTGGGTCTGTTGTCTTTTAAGCACAGTCTACTCGTTGCCCAGAAGCATAGGGGCTCCGTCGTCTTCGTAACACCAGTCTACTCGTCACCCAGAAGCACAGTGACTTAGAAGCTTCACCAGAATTATAGGTGGCATGGTTCCACGGGTATCATTTCAGATAGTACCCAATCCTGTTGATAAGAGCATAATTGGTTTCTTAGAACCATTGCTCTTAAGATAGAACATAATTCGATTCTGTTGATAAGAGCCTATCCTATCAGTTTGTTTAAACCACAAATATGGACGGAGTTTGCTTTTATAGACGAGGGCCATATCCAATCGGTTTGTTTAAACAAATGGTCCCTAAGATAAGATAAAATCTAGCCTCGGAGATAGAAATAGAATCTGCTTAGATTCATTCGATCAACAATAAACACACACCACGTGTCGTTTATTCAGTATGTTGATATCTCTCCTAAGATCTTAATAAAGGAGAATCCCAGCATCTGCCATGTGTCAGCTCAGCAGTAACCCTCATCGTACAACCTCAAGATTCTCTCATATCTTCACGTGCAGCATCCCTGTACAATCTATAACTACATCACATATGTGCTCCCTCTATAAATAGAAGGAGTTTTCCTTCGATAAAGAGGCTTCAAAATCTTTAACTTTGGTACCCGCTTGATTGGCAACCCTAGAGTTTCAATCACCAGCACCAGAAAGCCAAATCAAGTTCAACTCGTCGTCAGATAGCCAACGGAGTAAAGGAGCCGCTGCAGTGCTCGATCTCCACTGTCATACTTTTCCAGAAATTTTGTACTTAGATCTCCTGTTTGGGAATCAATTGTACTCTTTAAACGTTTAATATGCAAAAAGTTCGTATAACCTATTATCATGGCAAATAGATAAGTATACTAATTCTGAAAAGTAAGAAGCCAGTCTTGATGCACGTGCCATTAATGCTTTATTTTGTGCATTAGATAAGACTAAATTCAATAGGGTGTCTACATGCACAAAATCTCATGAGATATAGAAACTTCTCAAAGTTACTCATGAAGGCTCGACGCAAGTCAAGGAGTCCAAGATCAGTAGACATACTCAAGAGTATGAGGCGTTCGAGATGAAGCCGAACGAATTTGTTACACAAATGTTTACAAGATTTTTTGATATTATAAATCCTTTGTCCTCCCTAGGTAAGGAATACAATAACCATTAGAAGATTTGCAAGGTGCTACGAGCTCTCATAAAAAATTAGATTCCCAAGGCTACCGCGATCATTAAAGAAAATGACCTCACTACCATGTCTCTTGAAACGCTCATGGAAAAGCTACTCATTCACGAGTTGGAACATTAAGACATTGAAGACGCTGCACCGAAGAAAAAACCAGTCGCCTTCAAAGCTCAAAATTGAAGAACAATCGAAGAAGATTCTAACGACAACGACTCAGATACTGAGGATCAAGCTCTCATGGTAAAGAAGTTCAAGAAGTTGACGGGTTCAACCGAAGAACGAAGGAACACAACTGCAACAACAACAATAATAAAGAAGATCCAATATGCTACTTTTGCAAGAAGAAAGGAAAAATAAAAAAGGACAGTCCGACAACATCATCATTAACCAGGAAATGCAACAAGTATAAAAAGAGTTACTTGAAGAAATCCACTTCCAAAAGATATGCCAACACAAGCATTTTGCATGAAAGGAAAGCCAGCGATTATGAAGATGAACAATCAGGCAACTTTGTAAATGTATGTTTGATGGCATATGATCAGGTAAACTCAAACCCCCTGTTTGATACATATGATGATTTTACCTTTGACTAGTTGGGTTAAGCTTTTAGTGACCTTTTAGATGACCAAATAAAACTATTTGGAAAATACCAAAACTCTAAGAAGGTACTTAAAGAGTGCAAAGGTAAAATATGATGACTTAACGTCTTACTAGTTGAGGTTAGAAATAATGAAAACCCTAGTGAGACTGTTGAGCTTTCTTCTGTCAAACTGTATCTACACGAGGCTATACATTTATCCGAAGAAAAAGACAAGAACATTGCTAAACTTGAGGAATATTTACTCAAAGAGAAGAAGAGCCATCACCGTGCACTAATCAAAAATGATGCCCTCACAGCTGACTATAACAGACTTTATGAGACCTCCAAAAGTTGGAAATTAGGTTAGAAAAATAGCATGAAGTTGCTACTTCTACCCTAACATGTGTCAATTATCGAAATATCGGAACACGGTCAAAACTAATATTATTAAACACAATACTGTCAGACCAAACATTTGCCAAAGAAGACTAACCGACATGTATTCTACTACAAGTATCCAACTAGAACACCAAGACCTACCAATCATGCACAACACACTGCACCTAACACTCAACATCCTAGATGTCACTATTGTGACATCATTGGTCATATCTCACCTGCATGTAGAGTAAGAAAATTAGTTGATTTAAATATATTTACAAGGATACCAAAGACTAAGATACCTGTACCTACAAGAAATGGACACCAAAAGTTTTATCTGCAAACTTCTTTGTAGGTGGAACACCCTACTCATGCGAGGAGCAAGGGGATCCTCGACAGCGGTTGCTCACGACATATGATCGGTGATGCTTCTCTATTCGTAATACTGTCGAAGAAGAAAGTAGGATACGTATCCTACGGTAACAACTTAAAAGGGTATATAGTAGGTATTAGCAACATTAGTAAGTCTCTCTTCCCTGTAATTAAAGATGTTTGTCTAGTAACTGAGATAAAACATAACCTACTTAGCATCAGCCATTTATCTGACCATGGTTATGACATTAACTTTGTCAAAGATAAATGTATTATAGTTGATAGCTCAACTGGTAGTACTATCTTTGAAGGTATTAGGGAAGACAATATATATGTTTTCTATTTGTTGGAAGATGCTAACAATCCAGGTAGATACTTACTCACCAAGAATGATGAGAGTCAACTATGGCACAGAGACTCGGACATGCAAACAAGGAAACAATTTCAAGATTATCCACAAAGAAATTGGTACGAGGTCTACCAGACATCGTCTTCAAGAAAGATACAGTATATAGCAAATTTGAAAAGAACAAAGCTATCCAATCCACATTTAAGTCAAGAAACATTGTAAGTACCATTAGACCTCTATAATTACTGCATATGGATTTATTTGGACCTAGTAGAATTGCTAGCTTAAGTGGTAAGTTATATGCTTTTGTAATAGTATATGATTTCTCAAGATACACATGGGTATATTTTTTTGTATGCAAGAATGATGCATTATCTGAATTTATCGCATTTGTAAGAAAGTTCAAAATGATAAATGATTCATGATTACTCGTATTCGAAGTGATCATTGCGACGAATTTGAGAATGCAGAGTTTGAGCAATTCTGTGACACACACGGATATTTGTATGAGTTCTCCTTCCCTAGGACTCCACACCAAAACGGAGTTGTATAACATGAGAATAGAACTCTATCTGAAATGGCTAGAGTAATATTAAACCAGTTAAGTCTACCCAAATTTTTCTTGGTAGGAGCTGTCAGTACAGCCTGTTATGTTCTCAATAGGGTTCTAATTCGACCTAAATCGAAAAAGACTCCCTATGAGGTATGGTTTGATAGAACACCCACAGTTTCTTATTTTAAAATCTTTGGTTGTAAATGTTTTATTCTTAACACTAAGGATAATTCGGATAAATTTGAAGAAAACGCCGAAGAAGGTATCTTTTTAGGTTATGCGGCCCAAAGCAAAGGGTACCTAGTCATCAGTAAGAAGTCAATGATCATCGAAGAATCAATGAACCTTACCTTTGATGAATTAAACTAACAAATGATCAACGACAATGATGATGAAGACATCAGTACACCAAACAAGGCGTCTACAAAACCAGCTACCTTGAAAGTATTTCAAAAAGAATAAAATTTATGGCTGTCTACCCCAAGGACCTTGTAATATGTGAGATCACCCAGGATGTAAGTACTGATAACTCTACCAGAGATATAACTTCTTGTGTTGCATTTATTTCATTACTAGTACCTAAAACTATTGGAGAAGCATGTAGTGATAACTATTGGTTAGAAGCTATACAAGAGGAACTAAACCATTTTGAAAGGAATCAAGTTTGGGAACTTGTTCCCAAGCCCATATCATTCGATCATCGGCACTTGCTAGGTATTTTGAAATAAATTAAATGAAAATGATTTAGTCACTCGAAATATGGCTCGACTTGTAGCTCAAGGACACAACCAAGAAAAAGGTATCGACTACGATGAGACCTATGCCCTTATTGTGAGACTAGAATCCAATCGCATGTTATGTGCATTTGCATGTTATGATAACTTCACATATTTTCAAATGGATTTAAAGAGTGATTTTCTTAATGGTTTCATAAAAGAAGAAATTTGTGTAGCTCAACCTCCAGGTTTCACTTATTTCAAAAATCCGGATTAAGTATTCAAGTTGAAGAAAGCCCTATACGGTTTAAAACAAGTCTATCGTGCATGGTACGACCGTCTAAGCTCGTTTCTACTTGATAATAATTTTTCAAAAGGCAAGGTTGATAGAACACTTGTTTATAAAGTCTTTTAATATTTTTTTAAAATTCAAATTTATGTTGATAATATTATCTTTGGATCTACTGAGGAATCTCTCTGTTAAGAATTCTCTAAGTGTATGCATAATGAGTCTGAGATGAGCGCGATGGAAGAACTCAAATTCTTTCTTGGACTGCAAATCAAACAAACCAATAATGGGACATTCATCAACCAAGCCAAGTAAACAAAAGATTTGCTAAAGAAGTTCGATCTGAAATCCGTCAAACCACTTGGCACTCCAATGGCAACTTCAACCATGCTTGATGTAGATGAAGAAGACAAACCTTTCGATATACATAAGTATCGAGGTACGATTGGTAATTTACTTTATTTAACTACTAGTCTCCCTAATATGATGTTTAGTGTTTGCTTGTGTGCAAGATTTCAAGCTAACCTAAGGAATCACATCTTTGGGCATTAAGCATATCTTTCGATATCTTAACAGCACTTTTTCTGTCTACTTATGGTATCCCAAAACCATATCCTATGACCTAACCAGTTATTTGGATGTTAATTTTGCTCGATGTAAAGTGGATAAAAAAAGTACAAATGGTACGGGTCATTTCCTAGGTAAGGCTCTATTCTCTTGGTTCAGCAAAAAGCAAAATTATGTTGCATTATCGACTACGGAGGCCGAATATATCGTCACAGGACGTTGTTTTGCAAAATTTTATGGATGAAGCAAACCCTAGAAGACTTTGATTTATACTACACATATATACCTTTTTTTTTTGACAACACTAGTACTATAAATTTGACTAAGTATCCTATATGTCATTCTCGTACTAAACGCATTGAGATTCAATATCACTTTCATAGAGATCATCAAGCAAATGGAGACATCAGCTTAGAATATGTAGGCATAGAGAAACAATTGGTTGACATCTTTACAAAACCTTTAGCGGTAGATAGATTCAATTATTTGCGTCAAAAATTAGGAATCATAGATATCAATAATTTTATCTTATTAATTATTTTCAATATACAAAAACTATTTCGAGACAAGCCTACAAAGGGTCTGTCCGTCACCATGTTTAAGACTAAAGCGAAGCGGTATTTAAGTGTCCCCCGGTGGACCTTCGTTAGTTGGGACAATACCCCTACAGCTAATCTGAGATAGTCCCTACATAACAAAATTTAATTCATAAAATAAATTTAATTATGTTAATATAAATTTGAAATTACTAATTTTGGAATTAAATAATTGAAATAGAATGAAAAATTGAAAGTAACATTTTGGATTTTGTACAAAATAGCCTCAACAGAGTTTATGACGAACTCGGTCTGAATTTGGTCCGAGTTCGACCCGAACTCGGTTGGTGTCGGATTTATATAGAATCCAAATGGCCCCACTTTTTATTTCTTCTTCCTCTCCTCAAACAACAACACAACAACCAAAAATCGAGAAATCCCACCAAAACCTAGTTTTTTAATCCTTGACTTCTCTATACTCCTTTAGAATTCTGCATTAAAATTTTTGGAATCGGGCTTGGAATCTCCTACTCTTCTACATACTCAAATCTTAGAAGGTATAATTTCCTCTATTTCACCATCTCTAATTTTTTTAAATTTATAGAAATTATCTATTTCATTATAAATTATTCCTAGAGTTAGCAATCCTTTCAAGAGAAAGAAGATGGCTAGTGAAAGAGCCTCGTCTTCTAATCTTATCCACGGATCTCTCTTTTCGTCCATCCAAATGGACGACAGGGCATTCAATGAGTTTTTTTGAAACTCTAGAACAATCTTTACTATGGTATACGATTTTTTCTACTCACAATATTTGCCCCAGCGTAACAAAAAATGGATGATCTTTTTGTCACGTAAACAATATTTTAAAACTTTGGAATTGCATGATTTTGTCACAAATTCATTCCTATTGCCACCAATGCAATCAGGTTGTTTTATTGCAATTTTACTCTAGTTGATGATGATTATCTTATGAAATGTCGTGTCACCGGCATTGATATTCAATTCAATGATAAAGATCTAGCGAATATCCTATAAATTCCAAATGGTGGTGAGCTGCTTGACGATATCACTAATTTTGAATTTTCCAATGACATGACTTTGACCACTTTCAAGAATCAAATGTGTACTCCTGATCCCGTCTGTCCTGACAAGTTCAAAGCCATGAACTTGAGTTTGTTTTTCTGTAAGTTACATCGGATCATTTATTCCACCATACTATCCAAGTCCACCTCAAAAAATGATGTAACCAATCTTGAATTGTCTGCTATCTACCACATTTGTCATAGGATTTCCTTTTCTGTCCCTAAGACTATTATTCGGATGATGGCTGGAAGTCGTAAGATGAACATAAATCTTCCCTACGTGATGATCCTACCTATCATCTTTCAGCATTTTAAGATTGATCTATTTTCTTGTACTTGTGACTCTGAGCCCAAACATCTGCAGCTTTCATGTCGTAGTGCCTCTGTCCCCTGCTCCTCCTACTGTACCACCTCCTCCACCTGAAACTTATTATATGTCCTTTAAGGGAATCCACCAGCATTTGGATGAGTTGCGGCGTGCTCAATTGGATGAGTTGCAAGCGTATGTGACAGAGACATTGAAGAAAAAAGATTTACGAGATGCCAATTGGTTTCAGACCCTTGGAAACTCTTTTACGAACAAGCATTTTGCTCAGACTGGTCAGCATGTCATTTCTCTTCTACGAAATCCTACTATTTCTGGTTACCGATATGAGGATGAGGCAGTTCATTATTACTTCAACCCCAATAATGCCTATGAGTGGTACTGTGGTTCTAGTGCTACTCCACATCCGTCTAATGGAGCTGGTACTTCCGGTGCTGGACCTTCCGGATATGGTGATTCTGAAGCATATCGTGCTGATGATGATTCTGTTTAGATGAGGACTTGATCTAGATGCTATAGTTTTTTTTGTCTAGATGTTATCTTATTTTAGACTCTACTTTTGTCTATGTTTTCTTAGAAATGCTCCTAGATTCCAATATAGTACTTTTATTTATGCACTTCTATGTATGACTATTAGATTTTGAGTTTTTTGTTCCAAACTCTTTTGATTTTATGAATTTTCACTTAAGTCTTTATGTTTGTCCCTTTTGGTATACACTTATGCTTAGCATTATTATTTAGCTACTGCATCAAATTATAAACAGTCTGTAAAATTTTTGTTATTTTCTTTATATTATCGCCGTGTTTCTTCACTGTTTGTTTCTTAAGCATAAATTCCAGGAGAGCTTATCTCTTTGCAATTATTTTGCTAAGTAATAACGGAGGAGAAAATGATCTAACATCTTTTTAGGATACTATCTGCCAAGAGAAGACAACACCAAACAAACACATTTTGAAATTTTTAAATCAAGACCAAGATGTTATATCGGTCAAGATTGTCAATTATCAAAAGAAAGAAGATTGTTGGCCCATTGGTCAAGGTCGAACCAAATTTTAATAATTGGTCTAACCTTGTCTCAATATAAGAGCTACTTGGACGAACTGCGACAGCCTGCGCTTGCTACCGTTCAAGACTTGGAGCTGTGTTTATCATCTCGTATGTATTTTAACTCTCAATATATCTTTGCATTTTATTGAGCCTAGAAATGCAATATAAATCACGTCGTACTGGCAGTTAGGCTACCCAAGAAACATTTTCAAAATACCATTTTATTTTGCAAACAAGCCTACTCACCAAGCCGAAACTACTTTCTAACTGCTTAAACATTCGAAAGCCCAAAACCTGAGTTAGAAACCCAAAAATAAACCATTCTGGACCAGCAAAATTTTGGACGAATTCACCCCGAGTTCGACTACCCTGAACGTTGGATTTTAAACTCAGTCTTCTCACAGTTACGGATACAACGACTATATGCTAAGATTCTCTCATAGAATTATGCCCGAATTCTGTCTAAATTCTGCCCGAATTCTTCATTTGGAAATCCTATAAATAGAGAAAATATTCTATCATTTCAAAACAACTCATTCACTTTCATATCTCTTCTCTTTAAGCTTACTATGATCTTCCAAAGCCCCACTAAGCCTTCAATTTTGATTTCCAAGTCAGTTACAATCCTCTAGTAGATTTGCCAGCATGGTACGGTCTAGAAGTTCAGAGTGATCATAATCAAGAGGCTTGACAGAAGTGAGACACTACATAATTGATGTTGGTCGAGTACTTCGGATTAAAGTTCGCATTGTAGAAGTTGACAAGGTCTTCGGATGAAAACTTATGATTTTTTCATAGTGGATTTCAACTTGGATCTAGAGTTCTTCCGATTGGATTAGTCCTCACAAGAGGGAGACCAATATACATCACCGTCTTTGAGTTTTCTCTTTGCATTTTACTTTTACTTACTCATAACTGTGATATATTTATGCGATCTTACTGCTAACATTTTTTAATAGCTAATATTCTGTTGCCTACTCTATTCACCCCCTTTAGAGTATATCACATTACATTTCGTTCCTATAATTCCCTTATGAGCTAAGCCCTAAAGGGGCTTATCGACTCAGGCTCGGGCTCAAGGGTGCAAAGTGGCACTTTGTTAGTGCATTCAACATGTCAGCATTTGTCACAACCCGCACCCGAATATTTAGACATGAATACGTGGGTTACGTCCAGCCTACGACGCAGTATCGACGGTAGAATGTTGTCAAGTACCCAATAAATAACTACAACATTTTTTTATCCATAATATCAATATGTACTCAAATCATATATATCGAAGGAAGATATGAATAAGAAAAGATAACAGTAACACTAGATCATCCAGAATATACAATGATCATATATATCAAGAATGTATCGGATACAAATTCGATAACGAAACATAAATCTAAATAAGTAATAGTGGCCTAGAGCTACCAGGAGCCAACACACGGTAAATGGAGTATCGAGATTTGTCTCAGTAAGTATCGTCATGTAGTCCAAGAATATAGGGCATAACAATTCCTAAAAATATGGTTATCCAGTCAGGATTGGAGAGAAGTACATAAACTAACAGCAGTTCCAATTAATTAACAAAAACTATAAGGAAGTAATGTAGAAGATGCTATATACGATGAAAAAATATAAATGATAAAATACTAGTAATGAAGAAGACATGCAATATAATCAATAGGATGTAATCAGTGCGAGCAAAAAATATAAGTAGAGCTACAATATCAGGAATAGAGCAATATAACTGATGAACTGAACATGAAATCGGTAGTATATAATATGTTTTGAAATACCAAATAGATATGTGATCGGCTTGGAGATTCAATAATTTACACAAAAGAAAGCTAGCTCAACCATACGTGAAGTGCATGATTAGCTAGTAGCCGATGATTTACACCAATTGTCGATAGTTCTTGATCACATACTTGACTATTATTTCCTCCGCCTCGACTCATACGATGGATCCAACAATGACACGTTACTAGCCAATGTATCCAATGTTAACCAGTATTATCCAATGTTATATAATACCAACAAGGAACAGTATCTGATACCAATGCGATGAATAAAGGTTACATCTCATGACTGAAGATCCAATGTCAATACCAATCCATGTACCATCGTGTCAAGAAATCAAAAGTAATATTTCTAAATACTTGAATTATAGTGGTAATCAAATAATAGAAACTATCAGATAATATACTCGCCTCAATTTGCTGGAGTCGACATACATGACACGAACATGTCGACACGAAATAGGTAACAATGCTATGCTCGACAAGATGGTCCCAAATGATGGCACATACAGTTCCATTGAGTCCGTAGTAGTACAAATAGCCTGGTATATAGAAGTCCAGGTTCGAAGTTCGGCACAAAAATTAAAGTTGAATGGAATCCGTAATCAAAGAATAGAAAATGACTATACTGGTCACGATTTATGATTTAAGGAAAAACATTACTAATTACATATAACTATCTTTGAAAATTATTTATAATTTTTGGAAACTAAATTTTATTTGTAAAATATTGGTAGATAATATTTGAAAACCCAAAAAACAATTAGAATTGTATAAAACCTAATTTTTTATATATATATATTTATATATATATATATATATATATATATATATATATATATATATATATATATATATATATATATCCACCCACCCTAGTAGCTCCCCCGGCCATGCCTCTCTGGGCCGGCCTCCACCGCCGGAGCCCACCTTACTCCGAACTACTCGCCGGGGAGGGGGGGTGCGAGGCCGCCTCGAGCAGTGCGCCCCCCCACCCTCGGGTAGAGCAACCCCCCCTCTCCGGGCTGTGTGCCCGCACCCACCCCCATTGGGTTGCATGCCCTCGGGCAGCGACCCTAACGATTCGGGCAGTGTGCCCCCACCGCCATAGGGCTGAGAGCCCACCTGGTTTCAAACATTCGAATATTTCGTTTTTCGAAATTTCAAATTTTGTTCCACTTTCTGTGGTGTTTCCTACGTTGTTTACCAGGACCATTTTGTGTTTTCGGTCCCTGACACCTGTACTGCTCTTTTTGAGCCACCTCTACGTTTTCAATAAAATGCTTTCAAATATATATATATATATATATATATATATATATATATATATATATATATATATATTGGTCCAAAACCATTATATTCTTATAGCCCAACTCAACTATTCAACTTAATAATATAGGGTCCAAGCCGAAACCCTTGATTTAATCACATGTTTAAGATAACTATTCAAAGATATATTTATCACGTTTAAATTTATGTCATAAAGAAAAGTCCGAGCATGTATATAGACCAATAACTGTTAATGCAAAGCCCAAAAAATTGTTCTAACATGTCTAAAACAATTTTTACTCAAAATTTTGTATTGGCTTTCAGCCTAAAATATCATTAGAGCCCATAAATAATTTCAAAAGCCCACCTGAATATAAAGCTACATAAATTTATTAAATAATCAACCTCTGAGCTTGGCCCATAAAATTTGACCCTAGCCCAAGCCCAATCCCATACTAAACCAATCTCTAATAATAATAATAATAATAGTGGTAATGATGATAAGTTAATAATAATAACTAATTAACCTATCACTACTCTATTTGACCAAAATAAGGATGGTGGGGAAGGCAGATGTCTCCCTTTCATTAAATCCCTAGAAAAGCAACGAAGGAAGGGGAAGAGAGAAAAGAGAGAGAAGTGAAGAAATGAGCTCTAGAATAGGAAGCGCTCACCAAGGGGAGGAGCCGCCAGACTAGTGACGACGCGATTGTCCGGTTGCAGTAGCTGGGAGATAGGCGTTGCCCCGGCATGGGCTCTACGGTGGCGTAGTGTCGAACCGTGTTGTCGGACTGCGACCGCAAGATCCGGACGGTGGTGGGGATGGGATCCTACCGCAGCGCAGATGGCGAGGCCGGTGGAGGCGTTTGCTCACGACGTGTGGCCGGAGCAGCTGGATCTAGTGAGTAGTATTCTTTTTCATCCTTTTTGATGGTGGTGTACGGCTGTAAGGGCGACGGTCTCAGTCGGACAGGGGACCGGTGGCGTGGGGTTTTGTGGAGGAGGAAGGGGAAGAGAGAAAAGAGAGAGAAGTGAAGAAATGAGCTCTAGAATAGGAAGCGCTCACCAAGGGGAGGAGCCGCCAGACTAGTGAGGACGCGATTGTCCGGTTGCAGTAGCTGGGAGATAGGCGTTGCCCCGGCATGGGCTCTACGGTGGCGTAGTGTCGAACCGTGTTGTCGGACTGCGACCGCAAGATCCGGACGGTGGTGGGTATGGGATCCTACCGCAGCGCAGATGGCGAGGCCGGTGGAGGCGTTTGCTCACGACGTGTGGCCGGAGCAGCTGGATCTAGAGAGTAGAAGTGGCAGCCGGGTCTGAGTATAAATTTTTAGAAATTTTTTTGTCATAAAGTTATTGGGGAGTCTCCAATATAAGATAGATTAGGAAACCCTAATGAAAAAATTATAAAGTAATAGATATAGAAAAAAAAGTAAAAAATACTAACCCCTAACACTAACGCTAACTAATAATTTAATTAGTTAATAATTACTAGCTAATTACAATTTAGCTACTAACTATCAATTACTAACTAAATTTGAAGCCCTAGCCGACAATCCAAGTCCAAACTTGGTAGGTTAGAACTAGAACCGAAATGGTCTAAACCCTATACGAGGAAAAATATAATAACTTACAAATTATTATAGGCTTAGGATTAAAATAAATTAGTAATAAGTATATTAATTTACAAATCATATTTGACAAACATTTTCCGTATATAAAAGCAATATTCATAATATATATATATATATATATATATATATATATATATATATATATATATATATATATATGATGGCGAGCAGCTCTGCTCCTTGGGGAGCCCTCGGTAGGTGGGGACCCCTATATATATATATATATATATATATATATATATAATGATGGCGAGCAGTTCTACTCCTTGGGGAGCCCTCGGTAGGTGGGGACCCACTTGGTGGCCGGCCCCCTGGTGGCTGCCTCCGTGGTAGGCTGCCCCCCTGGCAGCTCGCGTCGGCCTCCTACGGCCTGCTCCCCCGACCGTCGACGCCCCGATAGCCTCCTACCCGGCAGCTTCCCTTACTGTCCTTAGTGCCGCCGCCCTCTCCCTCCGCGGCGTCGGCCCCAGCGCCCCCGGCGCCCCCGGCGTCCTCGTCGCAGGCGACGTCACGGCTCCGCTCCTGCTGCAGTCGTCGGGCAGCTACCAGACGGTGGCGTGCCCCCTCTGGGGACGAGTGCACCCTCGATTGGCGTGCCACTCCCCTCCTCAGCTGCTCCCCCCTCCCCTCTATCCTCGGTCGCCGCCGCTCCCGCTCTCCACCCCCCTCTCACCGTCTCTCCATCGGAGCCGCCCTCCTCCTTGGTAGCGCCCGCCGCGGTTCCTTTCTCCGGCGTCGTAGTCCCCGCCCCCCCCGCTCTTTCCTTCCGTCTTGGCGCCTCCGCCAGGGCTCTCTCCGTCGTCGGTGGGCCCCTCTCCTCCGTGTCCCGAGCCCCTTTCTTGGGCTCATGTGGCCGCTCGGTAGCAGCCAGTTGACGGCAGCCCGTGCATGTCGGCGTCTCCGTCCCCTCCCATTGAGGCGCTGCCTCCCAGCGGCGGCCTCCTCGTCGCTGGCCCTCCTCCTGCGAGCTCCGAGCTCCTTTCGTGGACAGCTCCTCCGCCTCCCTATGACCTCCGGCGCTTCCGGCGCGCACAGGAGGCCCCTCCCCCCCGCTGCTTTTGACTGGACCGGACCAGCGTCGGCCGACCTCGCAGACTCCGGCGTCTGTGTTCGCCGCCCGGCCTCACCGTCGGCCCCTCTCCCCTCCCCCCTCGCTCGACGCCTCACTCAGTCCCCACCGTCGACGTCTCGTCTTTCCTTTGCTTCCTCTCCGGGCACGGCTCCCGCAGCTGTTCTCAGCCAGGCCGGTCCCCCCTTCGGCTGTCTCCCCAGGTCGGACTCCTCTGCTTGCTGCCAGTCACCCCTACCCCCCTCATCTTTCGTCCACCGCCGATTCCCCCGTAGAAGCCCCTCCCTCGGCGTACCCCCCAACCGCCCTCTGTCCCGCGCCCTCTCCACCCGGAGGACGACCCCCGCTCCCTCCCCTCGGAGATCGAGACCCCCCATTCCGACCGTCCACTCTTCCTCCGAGCGGGCGCTCCACGCCGGAGCTCTCTCTCGGGACACGCGCTCCCATTCTCGGGCCGCGTGCTATTTTCTTGGGCAGAAAGCCCCCTGCGGGCAGTGAGCCGTGTGCCCCCTGCCTCAGAATGCGTTCCCCCCCAAATCTTGGGCCACGCGCCCCTCTCTCTCGCTTATTTCCAAATTTCGTATTTTAGGTTTTGAATTTTGAATTTTCAGTTTTTGTAATTTCAAAATTTTGGAATTTCAGTTCTGAAATTTCGGAATCTCGATTCTGAACCCTTTATATTTCCTACCTTATATATCAGGGCCCGTTTTGTGTTTTTCGGCCCTGCAACCGCTTGTAACGCTCTTTCGGAGCCACCCTTTATTTCAATAATATGTCTTTAATATATATATATATATATATATATATATATATATATATATATATATATATATATATAATTCATTTATTTATTTATTTATTATTTTTTAGAACACCCCTCGTTTTATTCCATAAAGGCTCAAAATGCCGAAGCCTGTACAAGTATACACCTAGGCACAAAATGCCGACGCCTATATAAGTATACCTACAAAACCTGAATACTGGAGGTTAGGAGAGAAAAGAAACCCAAAAGTCTGTCTGGCCATGCGAACAAATGTCTCTGATCTCACGATACTGCCTGAGGACCTCCCATATGATCTTGTCGCCGTTGTACTGGTGACCCTCATATCTCGCCTTGTTACGATTCTTCCATATGAACCGCGTAGCAGCTGCCGCTACGATCTGGTGTCCGTAGGAAATGGAGGCCCATCTAGCCAAGAGATCGTAGAAGCACCTGCATCCCTGAGCCTATCTACAATCCTGGGAGAGAACTCTCCATACCTTGACGGGTAATTCCCTCTGATAGAGGATGTGGTCAACTGTTTCCGTCTGACGCTCTGAACAGCAGTTGCATGTAAAGGCTAAACTGAATCGGGGGGGGGGGGTGATTTAATTTAATTAGAATTTAGCGACATTCATACTAACGTCGCTAAATTAGTCGCTATTAGCGACGTCATAGCGACGACTAGCTCATGTAACTAATATACGTCATTGTCATGTCGCTATTTTCGTTGCTAGTAGTGACTGTTAGCGATGTTTCAATTATAGGTCGCTAATGTCCATAATTTAGCGACATTTTAAGAACGTCGCTAAATTTACGTCGCTAATTGAGGAGATTTTAGTAGTGAGTGGGTAACTTCTCTCGAAAGGCTCTCCAAATAAGGATAGACCACTTCTTGGGGATGCAAGTCTGCCAGAAGGCGTTGATGATCGGGGATGGCATCCAGTGACCGCGGGCCACTTGTCTGGCCGAGCACAATGAGAAGTCGCCCGAGGGATCGACTGACCACAACAGCTCATCTGCTTCGTTACCGATCTTCAGACCTCGGCGACGGATGAAATCTTCTGCCTCATCTTCGGCCCAATCACGGATCTTGTCCCAATCTCAATCGTTTCCAGAGGGATCCCACAAGTCCTTGATCCTGCTGTTCCCCCGTGCCGCCAGAAGGCTGGAGAGATAGGTTTCTCTAGCCCAACGTTCTAGGAAGGTTGAGGATTCTCCATCGCCTAAATGAAGGTGTATCACTGGTTCTGCCATGGTGCGCCAAATAAGGATACGCCGCCACATCGATGAGGATCTGCTGTTGGAGATGACCTGTGACGGATGAATGTGCTTGAAGTATCTGGCCTTCATGAATCTAACCCATAAATTCTGACTCGTACGAAGCTTCCACCACAGCTTCATCCAGAAGGCATCAACAATGTGAGAGAGTTTTGTGAAGCCCATGCCCCTTTCTCAGTGGGCTTAGCCATGGTGTCCCAACTCGCCCAATGATGCTTGACGTGGCTTTCGCTGTGCCCCCAAAAAAGTTGCTAAGAATGCTCTCAAACGAGGAGAGTACCTTCTTGTGAGGGGAGCACGCGGCCAGGGTATATATGTGTATAGATGTGAGAACATGTTTGATGAGGATCATCTTTTCGCCAGGGGATAAGGTTGCATTATGCCACCCCTCCAGTTTTCTCTTGATTTTGTTAATCAGCCCATCAAAAATGCCAGCGTTAGATTTGCCGTATACGAGGGAACATCTGAGGTATTGGAACAGAGGATGTTCAATGGAGAAAGAGGTAATATTGGAATGCTAGCCGCGTTTTCTTTCTTGATGTTGTGGTGGGCAAAGGTGATACCCTTGGCGGGATTGATCTTCTGACCAGAGCAAGAGGAGTATCTCTGAAGGGTGTTGTGGACCACTTCCACCGACCCGACATCCCCGGATGTGCAGATGAGGATGTCGTCAGCATATGCCAGGTGGGAGATGATCGGGTAGCCGCTGGCTATATGGAAGTGCTGAAAGTTCAGGGTGTAAGCCATCTTGTTCAGATTTCTGCTCAAGGCATCCGCCGTGATGATGAAGACGGTGGACGATAAGGGGTCTCCTTGTCTGATGCTGTGACTCGATTTGAAGAATCCGTCGGCTTGTCCGTTGATAACAGTAGAAAACTACGAGTTGCTGATCGATCTCCACACGGTATTGGTCCAGTTTTTTAAAAATCCTAAGGTCCTGAAAACCCAGATCATGAATTACCACCAGCCTGTCGTAAACTTTTTCCATTTCCAATTTGATCGCGATGTTGCCACCTATAGCAGGAAGATTCATGCAGGTAGTTAACTCTTGAGCTAGCATAATATTGTCCTGGATGTTTCTTCCTCGGACGAAGCCGCTTTGTTCCTCGGAGATGATCTGGGAAAGCAAGTCTGACATACGGGAGGCGATGATCTTGGAGATGCTCTTGTTGGTGAAGGTGCACAGACTGATGGGGCAGAAGTCATAAAAAGTCTCTGGGTTATCTTTTTTTGGGATGAGGATGAGGTTGGCGGAAATATGGCTCTCGGGTAAGTAGCTCCCTGGAAGAAGGCAGTTGCCGCTTCATGGATGTGCTTCTTGAATATATCCCAGCACTTTCTGAAAAAAACCCCCGAGAATCCGTCTGGTCCTGGTGCACTGTGTGCATCGAGGGCCCATACCGTGTCTTTCACCTCTTGCTCGGACGGAAGGAGTTCCAGCTGGATGTTATCGGTGTCGTCTATGAGGTGGGGGATCTCAGTCAGAAAGTTGTTGTCTCTGTGGACCCTACCTTTGGTGAACAACTGAGAGTAAAACTTTGCAGCAGCCACTTGGATTCCCTGTTGGTTAGTGATGAGGTTACCGAAATCGTCGTTGATCTGATGGAGTGTGATTGTCCCCCTCGCTGTCCCATTTAAGCCTCACTTTCTATTTCCAGAAGTCAGTTTCGACTTTCAGCCGAAATTTGAGAATAGCTTTGGTGAGGTTAAGGGCGATCATGGCTGCTGGCGATCGGTCAGTCGTGAATAGGGCCTCTGTACGAGTGACATCATCTTTGAAGACTCGAACGGCCTGGAAGATATCCCCATATGCCTGTTTACTCCAAGCCGTAAGGGCTTTCCTTATTGCCTTTAGCTTGTTGGCCACCATGATGAGCGGGTCGGTGGAATCGTTGTTGTTCCACGCTTCTGCAACCACGTACTTGAATTGTGGGTGTTCGCTCCAGAAGTCGAGAAAACGGAAGTTCTTTTTAATCTGACTGGAGGTGCTATTAATTTCAACTAGCACGGGAGCGTGGTCAGATTCAGTAGCAATGAGATGAGATAGTCTGGAGGTGATGCCCATATCATGCCAGAGGGTGTTCGTGAGGGCCCTATCCAGGCGAGAGTATTGCCGGCGGTTACCTTCCTGCATGTTGCACCAGGTGAACGCATTGTATGTAAAATGGAGCGGAGAGAGGTTGGCATTAAAAATGATGTTGTTGAAATCTTGCATGGCCGAGTGGGGAGGATGCCGACCGCCAGACTTCTCCTCTCTACAGGTGATAGCATTAAAGTCCACGATACAAAGCCAAGGAAGGTTAATATGGTTGAGGTGGATGTCGAGAAGGTCGTTCCAGAGCTGTTTGCGTTCGATGATGTCACAACTGCCGTAAACCGCATACAGAATGGCGCGCTTGGGGAAGAAGGGGTGTTCTATCCAACACGAGAGAGCCTGCCTTGAATCTTGGATAACTCCGATCTTGACTTTCGTCGAGTAGGGGGTCCAAATGTCATGGTTGCCTGCCATGGCAGTATTGAAACCTAACTGCAGCTAGATGGTTTTGCTTTTCTTGGGGGGGGATCTTGGGTTCAAGGACGATCAAAATGTCAATCTTGTGTAGTTTTTTGAGGCTAGTAAGCCGCCTTTTGTTGGGTTTGTTTGTCAGTCCTCGAACATTCCAGGAGAGGATATTAAGCATTAATGTTGTTGGTGGGGGCATTTTTTGTCCGCTTGGCTGCGGATCTGGTGCGCATGGTCGACGGCTCTGTGGCTTCTATTTTATCAGTTTTTTTGGTGGTTGCCATTACGACCATGGAGTTGTCAAGGGGTGGTTCCTCGGCTGTGATGAGGGGGTTGTCCTTGGCTGGTTCGAGCCTTTCTCTAGTAGAATCTAGGATTGTCTCTCCGTGGGGGATAATGAGGGTGTCTTCTGCGCTTTCGAGTAGTTCCCCTGCTGATTGGATTGGAAATCCTGCGACCATGACCTATTTTCCTCTAAGGACCTGATCTGGACCCAGGATCGCTAGGGCTTCGTCTACGGTGATCACCTCGCTCGAGGGATGACTGACATTGAGTTCGGTTGGGACTGTTATGGAGTCTTGGGAGGATTCTGCAACAGCATCCAAGAGGATATCTCTGGATGATACCATCTCTGAGCTCGTTCTGAGGGGCTCGTAGGAGTCATCAAGGACAGTGAGCGCCTAAGAGTGCTCAGTGGCTTCCGGGTCTAGGGCATTGAACTGATTAGAGAGGTGGAGGGATGGGGTGGTGCTAAGAGCCACAGCTGTGCTAGGGGAGGCTTCCTTGACTGGCGTGCCTTCACGGTCGTCGAATCAAACGTAGGTGTTTGGAAGCAGAAGCAGGGGGAGATGGGGCTATGGTTGTTGATTCCTGCCAGCTTTAACCGAGGCGTATTTCCGGAATGTATTCCTCTTGAGCTCAGGGTGAAGATGAAAACAGAGTTCTGCTAGGTGTCCTCACAAATTGCAGTATTTGCAGAAAATGATGTGGTTGCCGTAGACTATTCGCTGGGTGTGCGTCTGGTTGCCAAGCTCAAGGAGGATGTGGTTGGGGGGCTCGTTAGTGAGTTCGAGTTCCACAAAGATTTTAGCGTAATGAGCTTCATTAAGGTTGCTTATTTCTTCTGTTGTGGCCACATACGTCCCAAAAGAGTTGGTTATCCGTTTAAGGGCTGCTGGAACGAAGCAGATGAGGGGAAGGTTGGGAAGGGTCACCCAGGCCACAACCGTAGCTGAGTCTTCTTTGGTGTTAAGGTCCGCTAACCACCTGATAATCTTCATTTGGTGGGAGTCAACCCTATCTGTGCCCTTGGACCGCACGGTCCTGTGGTCAAGCTCGGAGGAGAGGTCTAACAAAGTATGCTTGGGGTCCAGGAGAGCAACCATGTATTCTGCGAAAAGTCGCCAACTGGAAATAACCTCCTTAACCCGGCCAAGTTTCGGGCATCCGTTGGAAAATTTAAGGACGAAAGTATGGGGGAAGGAGGTGGAAAGAGAGGACAGTTCCTAATCTGAGAAGGGGACCTTAGGCACAGGAGATTCTGAAGGGTATACAACATCGGGTAATGGGACGTCTGGGAAAAGGAAATCATTTTTGGCTGCACGGTCTGGGCGAAGCTTGTCTGCATAAGAAGGCATTGGGGCACCAGACGAAGAGGGGATATCTGGGGCTCCGCTTAGGGGGGGCACATAGGAGGTCATGGTAGACGAAGCAGCAGGCAGCCGGCTCCGAACGGAGGCTACAGGGCCTCTGGGAGGCGGGAGCACGGGCGGACCGGGGCGGGGCGTCGGAGAGGGAGGGCTCGACACCACGGGGGGTTGCGCGAAAAGGGGAGCGGGGTCCCGCAGGCGAGGCCCAAGAGCTAGAAGGTCAGCTGAGAGCTCGCGGCCAGGAACTGAAGGTAATCCCGAAAAGAAGAGGCGAGCGCCAGCAGCGCCAACTGGGACGACGGTAGAACTAAGGAGCGGACCCGCCGCCCCAGAACCCAGGAGCGAAGGAGGGGCACTCACGGGGGGGGGGGGGGGGGGGGGGGTTAAAGCGCCCGAGAGGCCAACACACGACGACGGGACGGGACACGCGTCTGCGGCAAAAGAGGGCCCAGCAGCCGAAGAGGCGGTCGGATGCCCAGCGCGAGGAGGCGGCGGAGGCTCCGAAACGGAGACCGACTCCGGAGGAAGGGGCCATGCGCCCACTACTGGGGGCAGGGGCCATGCGCCCACCACAGGGAGCTGGGGACATGCGCCCACGACATGAGGAACACACACACATACACACACACAGATATATATATATATATATATATATATATATATATATATATATATATATATATATATATATATATATAATAATAACTTATAAATTATTATAAGCTTAGGATTAAAATAAACTAGTAATAAGTATATTCATTTAAAAATCATATTTTTACAAACATTTTTCGTATATAAAAGCAATATTCTTAATATATATATATATACCTATAGTATATTAATATTTCAAAAAAAAATACTTTATATCAAAATTTACGATTTCAAAGATTTAGGGAAATTCAGAAAAATAGAAATTTTCAGAAATTCTGAAAAACCCAAAAATTCGGTTAACAAAGATTACAAATCTACCCTCCTTAAAAAAATTCGTCCTCAAAATTTATGATTAGCAGAGGGATCAAAAAACGATGGAGAGTTTAGGCAATACCTTAGACATGATCAAAGAATGATGATTAATGCGATCAAGATAATCAAATTCAAAACCATTTTTGCACGACTAATAATTTTGGCACGATAAACCGAAATATGGACAACATTATATAGGCACGATTTTAGAAATAAATTCAAGTCATTTAGGCCCAATCTCAGTCAAGGCTAGGAGAATTGAAGGTAGAATCGAAATTCAAGATTAGAATGATCAGTAGTCTAGGCTTAGTGAAAATCAGACTCGAAGTCGCACATGCACGATCAAAGTAGAAAACTTAGTTATGACCAAGATAAAATTTCGGCGTTATAGAGATTCGAAGTCACAGTCTTAAAGGCATGATTTAGAATCTCAGGACCACAATTTAGTTAGGTCATGAATGACAACAACCGACGCTTCGACACGATTAAGATATTAAAAATGATTTGAAATCACTTAGGCACGATTTAGGATAGAGCTACAAAAATTAAAACCTAGGCATGGTTAGGAATAAATCTAAGTACGAGCGACAATAGAATCGAAATTTAGGCACGACGTAAAGATTTATTCAAACATGATCAAAATCTGAATTCTGACACGACTAAGTTCATAATCAAATTTGATAGTCGTGATCGAAGATCAGAAATTTTAGGCACGATTCAGGGGTAAAATCAATACGTATAGTCACGATCGTTGGAATCAAGGTCGTTTAGTCATTCCAGGTCATCTAGGCGTGACCAAACATCAAGAATAGTGGTTACATCAAATCATGATTGGAATAGAACTTAGTCATTGTTAAGAATTAAATCAAAGGTTTAGTCACAAGCAATAATAGCATTTAAATCTGAATACGATTAGAATTAAATTTTGATACGATTTAGGATAAGGTCACTCTAACTTTGATCAAAAAGTATTCTAGATACAATAAAGAATATAATCAAAGTCTAGGCACGAGCTATAAAGGATTGAAATCCAAGCCACGATCGGATTTAAAATCATTTGAGTATAGTCAAGAATCAAGAATATTGACGCGATAAAGGAGATGACCAAAATCGATTGGTCACGATCAAAGTGAATCAAAATTTAGGGATATTGAATTTAGTGAACATTTCAAGGATAGGGAAATCAATCTCTTCTACTAGGGTAGGAAACCCAAAAGATAGGATTGCAGAAGGAAATCAAATCATCTTACTCTACTTATCGGCCTTTCCCAAGTAAGGTGATACGAGAATTTAAGAGATTTCAAAGTGTAGCTAACATATTTAGATATGAGATAGTTGATGGATGTAAGTAGGTCAGACGAAGAAAGTGATTATAGAAGTTCTTACTCATCTGGTCATAACGAAATAGTTGCCCTTTCCTTTTCTTGTACTTGTCGATAATCAACAAAGCAAAAATATTTCTCAACCGCCAAGGTGTTCACCCTGTAAAAAAATCAAACTCTCCCTCACAAAAATCCTCTTCGTGACCCTAAGTTACTAATTATCAACTACAGATAAGCTTGTGGCCTAATCTTCAAACCTAAGGTCCTACATCTAATTGGCATTTATATAAATTCTTCTAGACTTCATGTCTAAATTGTCGGGATCTTTCTAATATCGAATTTTCCGTCACTCTTATCATCCACAAATGTTAACTACATGTCATTAGAATTTCTTAATTTTCTTCCAAAATTTATCTTTTATCCTATTTAAGCAACCTCAGTTATTGTTCCTAATCAAAATAAATTTGTTGACAATCACATAGAAATTATAATTCCTATATATGTAACCGTTCATAAAATTCCATATGTCCGCAACTAATCCAAGTTGTATAACTCTCTGGCTTTTGTTAAATCCACCTAATAAGTTGAATCTTGAAGTACCCATAATCTAATACTTAGTCTCCAATCCTCTAAATTTATTACTCAAATCATTCTACTATTTTCCACCTCGACAATTCCTTGAAATTTTAGAATTCCACTTCTTGTACAATGATTACATATAGTGCCACTTTCTTGACTACTCAATTAAGAAAGACAACTCAACATTTCTTTCAATGTCCTTACTACTGTAAAATTATATAAAGCTTTTCTTTAATATTTTTCCCTTGTCGCATGTTCATACAATACTATCCCCTAAACTTCCAAATAATAATCCACATTTATGAATTATCCCCGGTCTGACTATATAATTATTATTCCTCTAGATTTGTTATTCTTCGTTTATTTCTCAAACCCATTTCAACAAACCCTTAAGCTCCAAAGGTACTATCTTGGTCAAAATTCAAGTTTCTCGAATATAACATATAAATAATTCTCGACCTTAATGTGTAAGATTTAACTAATCAATCTTCTCTTATCCAACCCGAATGATTATAAGTTCAACTTATAATCTTTTATTCCATCTAGAGTCAATAAAATTCAGCTTAATGCAAGAATTGGGTTCGACAACGGACATGTATTTCTAAAATCAGGATAAGCAAAAGCAAGTGAAAATAGATTCAACAAAGTTTTAAAGTATGATTCTCAAGGGTCATGCCTGGAATCTATCAAAAGATTCTAATATGTGATTTAGTACCAAATCTCCTAAGATATTCTATTATTCAAAATCCTTATCCTAGGGCAGGCTCGCAGTAGTGCGGCTAAGCCTAAGTAGTACCATGACTTCGTATTAGTTGCGTAGACGGACCTGCATGGGCTACCATAAAAATGTTTTACGACCCGTACCCAGATATTCAGCCACGAGTACATAGGTGCCTATGTCACAGTATCCGTGGTAGAACGCTGTCAAGTTCCCAATAAATAACAACAACATTTTATGATCCAAAATATCAACATGTACTCAAATCACATATATCAAAGGAAGATATAAATAAAAAAGATAGCAATAACACGAGATCATCCAATATCTACAATGATCATACATATCAAGAATGTATCAGAGACAAATTCGATAACGAAACATGAATCTAAATAAGGAATAATGGCCTAGAGCTCCCAGGAGTCAACTCACGATAAATGGAACATCAAGATCTGTCTCAGCTAGCACCGTCATGTAGCCCAAGAATGTAAGGCATAACAACTCATAAAAATATGGTTATCCAGTCAGGATTGAAGCGAAGTACATAAACTAACAACAGTTCCAATTAATTGAGAAAAACTATAAATCAGTAATAAAGAATATGTTATATACGATGAGAAAACGTTACTTATGCAATAAAAGTAATGAAGAAGATATGAAATATAATCAATAGGATGTAATAAGTGAAAGCAAGAAATATAAGTAGAACAACAATATTAGGGAATAGAGCAATGTAACTGATGAATTGAACATGAAATCTATAGTATACAATGTGTTTTGAAATACCAAATAGATATGTGATCGGCTTGGGAGATTCAATGATTTACCCTAAGAAAAGCTAGCTCAACCATATGTGAAGTGCATGATTAGCTAGTAGCCAATGATTTATACTACTTGCCGATAGTTCTTGATCACAAACTTAACTAATATTTCCCCTACCCCGACAAATATGATGGATCCAACCATGACACGTAACTAGCTAATGTATCCAATGTTAACCAATATTATCCAATACCAACTAGGAACAATATCTTATACCATAACGATGAATTAAGGTAACATCTAATGACTGAAGATCCAATGTCAATACTAATCCATGTACAATCGTGTCAAAAAATTATAAGTAATACTTCTAAATATTTGAATTATAATAGTAACCAAATAATGGAAACTATCTGAGAATATACTTGCCTCAATTTGCTGGAGTCGACGTGCACGACAAGAACATGTCGGCATAGAATAGGTAACGATGTTATGCTCCACATGATAGTCCCAAATGATGGCACATGTTGTTGCATTGAGTCCGAAATAGTCCAAACAGCTAGTTTGGTATATAGAAGTCCAAGTTCGAAGTTCATCACGAAAATCGAGGTCGAATGGAATTGCTATCAAGGAATAGAAAACGACCATATTAGTCACAATTTATGATTTAAGGAAAAACATTACTAAATACATATAACTATCTTTGAAAATTATTTATAGTTTTAGGAAACCATATTTTATTTATAAAATATTCCTAGATAGTGTTTAAAAACCCAAGAATCAATTAGAATTGTAGAAAACCAAATTATATATTTAGGTCTAAAATTATTATATTCTTATAGCCCAACTCAACTATTAAACTTAATAATATAGGGTCCAAGCTGAAACCCTAATTTAATCATATGTTTAAAATAACTATTCAAAGATATATTTATGACACTTAAATTTATGTCATAAAGAAAATTCTAGGTATGTATATAGACCAACAACTGTTAGTGCAAAGCCCAAAATAATTGTTCTAACATGTCTAAAACAATTTTTACTCAAAATTTTGTATTGGCTTTCAGTCCAAAATATTATTAGAGCCCAGAAATAATTTTAAAAGCCCACCTGAATATAAAGCTAAATAAGTTCATCAAATAATCAGCCTCTGAGCTCGGCCCATAAAATTGGACCCAGGCCCAAGCCCAATTCTATACTGAACCAATCTCTAATAATAACAATAATAATAATAGTAATAATGATAATAAGTTAATTGAGAGGTCCAGGCCCAAGCCCAAGCCCACGTGTAAACAAATAATGATAATTTAAATGTTTTACTTGCACATATTTTAATGGTAGCCGCATAACATATTATCTCAGTTACTTATGTATTTTCGAAACCAGGTCAAAAAGGTATAATCAACCTCTTTTTGAAGTCCCTCATCGGTAATATCGGATGTCCTTATTTTGACTTCATCTCTAAATATACTGTTAGAGAGAATAAAAATAAGTGTAGTCACTTACTTCACCAAATTAGAGATTATAACGAGGTGTAGTCACTTACTTCTCCAAATCTCTCACTTCTTGTATGTCATAATTTAACAAGACATATCCGTGCGCGGCATCATACTCATCGTCAGTCAACCATTATTTCTTACTAGCCCCAATAGGCTTGCCCCTTAAATTGAATATACCTCCATCCTCAACGTCTTCGTCATTCCTTTGAGGTCTATTTCGATTTGTCTTGACATAAGTATCGAAATAAATAGAGTAGAAGTTTGACACCTCCTCGATAAGATATGTTTCGCATATCGAAGCCTCTATATGAGCATTGCTGCCAACTTTCTTCTTTAGATGGTGTAGTACCTAGAAAGACAAATTATCTTGAGAATTAACAATGATTATAAAATTCCACTTAAATTATATCGATTTTTATTTACCTTTCAAAGGGGTACATCCATCGATAATGAACAGATGCACCAACATGGGCTTCATATGGTAGATGCTCCATGTTGTCGAAAAAGCCCGATGGAAATATTTTCTCTAACTTGCAAATTATTAAGACAATCTTCTCCTCAAGTTGTACCATATGTTGCACCGTCAGCTTAGTTGAACAAATATCCCTGAAGAATGTAGACAGCTTGGCCAATAGAAATCATACAGTAGAAGGCAACAACTCTCTCAAAGCAATGGGCAGTAATCTTTCCATAAACACGTGGCAGTCGTGACTCTTCATTCCTGTTAGCTTGCGTTCATTGAGATCAACGCATATAGACAAATTCGACACATAGCCGTCGGGAAATCATAAAGTAGATGTCTACTTGCAAATTATTAATCTATCTTCCTTGCTCAATGTATATGGCGCTATAGGCTTAGTTAATTGTCCACCAGCTCCCCTTTCTTGTCTTACTTTTGGATTGTCCTTCGTCTTTCCTTTAATATCCATGACGGTATTGAAGACATTATCGAACACATTCTTTTTGATATACATGACATCAAGATTACGCCTTATAAGATTATCTTTTCAATAAGGCAAGTCCCAGAAAATACTCGGTTTGGTCCAGTTATGGCTTTGTCTGAACCCCTCGACACGATTGTTCGATGGATCTTCCATTGCGGTGGGCAATTCCTTTACAACTTCCCAAATATCGTATCCCGACAATCTGGCAGGAGGATCAAGAAATTCTTGTTTTCCAGATCTGAACGCGTCCTTGTTCTTTCGCCAATGATGGCTCACGGGCAGAAATTGACGATGATAGTCAAAGAAAGAAGCTTTTCCTCCATGCCTAAGGTGGAACGCCTTACTACTTTCTACGCATATCGGACAAGACATGTTGCCGTGCGTACTCCATTCCGACAACATACCGTATGCTAGAAAATTATTGATTATCCACATGAGTGAAGCTCTCATATAAAAGTTCTATTTCCTGGAAATATCATACGTCGTGACGCCGATCTCCCACAGCTGTTTTAGCTTATCCAAAAATGACTGTAAATATATATCGATGTTCTTCGTCGAATTTTTGGGACCGGATATGATAGCTGTCAAGAACATATAAGGAGTCTTCATACACATCCATGGTGGCAGATTGTAAGGGATAAGAATGACCGGCCAGCATGAGTATTGAGATCCCGACTGTCCGAAAGGGGCGAAGCAATCAGAACATAGCGCAAGGCGTAGATTTCTAGGCTCTGCAGCAAAATCTGGATGACACAAATTAAAATGTTTTCACGCCTCTCCATCCGAAGGATGTGACAATTCTCCTTCGTCCTTTATGCGTTGTTCGCTGTGCCACGTCATGTGTTCCGCTGTATTCAGAGACATATACATCCTCTGCAAGCGCTTTGTCATCGACAAGTAATGCATATACTTGTAAGGACGTTGTTTTCTAGTTGACTTTCCTTTTTTCTGTACTGGCTTGTAACGATCCACGTTACAGAAGCTGCAACTATCTAAAACGCAATTCTCTTTGTACTACAACATGCATCCATTGCGACAACAATCTATCTTGTTGTACCCCAGTTCCAGTTGTCGGACCATCATCTTTGACTTATAGAAGTTTTTTGGGAGCTCTTTTGATTCCTTCGATAACACCTCCTTGATTAGTTGTGTGATCCGAACATAGCAAGCTTGTGGCAAGTTAAAATCAGACTTTATGTTTAACAACCGCATCGTCACTGACAGTACAAAATGAGTCTCACAACTAGGATATAGAGGAGTATCTGCGTCCTGAAACATATCATAGAACTCCTTCACCTCGGGATTAGGATCCTCCGGATCAAAATTAGACCCTGCCGCATCATACACCATATCTCGTGCAAGGTTCTGCACGTCTCCATAATCAACAGAGCATCCGTCGTCTTCGAGGACATCCATTGCAGCATTATCATCAAAAGCATAAGTAGCAGCTTTCGCAGCCTGTCTTTTCGAATATAATTCACCTTGCGATGACCACATGCCATAATCACGTACGAAACCCTTACGGGTCAAATGATCTCTCACAGTCACCACTTCTTCGTAACGTTTATTATGACAATTAACACATGGACACTTGATTTTGTTACCGTCCATGTACTGAGCTTTGCTCATGGCATACTTAAGAAATACTTCTATGCCTGCCTGAAAATCGTCACTCATACCAATTCTGCTCTCGTGTTGTCGTTTGTACATCCATGTACGATTAACAAAGTAACGATTCATCCTCGACTTGGATGTGAAAATCTGCATCATAAGACAAACTAAACATAAGAATAGTCCGATACCGATACTCATATAGGATTAGGGTTAGGGTTAGGCTCCGATACCGATACTCATAGGGATAGTCCGATATCGATACTCATAGGAATAGCCCGATACCGATACTCATAGGAATAGTCCAATACCGATACTGATTTCGATACTCATAAGAATAGTCCGATACCGATATCGAGACATGCCAAGCTGTATCGGTATCGGACCGGTATCGGTCAGTATCGGGTATCGGTCAGTATCGGAGCGGGACATGCCAAACTGTACACTACTTATACATTGCTACACTACGTTCTATATCATCTTGATTAATTGTACATTAATCTTGGTTTTCAACTCTTGACCTTGATTGATGATCTTGATCAAGAATTAATAATCCTGAATTAATTATAATTATTCTAGACTAATTCCTAGCTAGTTAACAACTTCCATTGTAGAATTGGAATTATAATATAAATATTATATATAGCCCGATACCGATACTCTTATAGGATTAGGGTTAGGGTTAGGGTTAGTCTCCAATGTCGATACTTATAGGGATAGTTCGATATTGATATTCATAGTAATAGCCCGATACCGATACTCATAGGAATAGTCCGATACCGATATCGGGATATGCCAAACTATATCGGTATCGGACAGTATCGGACCGGTATCGGCCAATATCGGGTATCGGTCAGTATCGGAGTGGGACATGCCAAACTGTACACTACTTATACGTTGCTACACTACATTCTATATCATCTTGATTAATTGTACAATAATCTTGGTTGTCAACTCTTGACCTTGATTGACGATCTTGATCAAGAATTAATAATCCTAAATTAATTATAATTATTCTTGACTAATTCCTAGCTAGTTAACAGCTTCCAATTTAGAATTGGAATTCTAATATAAATACTACATATAGCCCGATACCGAAACTCATATAGGATTAGGGTTAGGGTTAGGGTTAGTCTCCGATGCCGATACTCATAGGTATAGTCCGATATCGATATTCATAGGAATAGCCCGATACCGATACTCATAGGAATAGTCCGATACCGATAACGATTTCGATACTCATAAGAATAGTCCGATACCGATACCGGGACATGCCAAACTGTATCGGTATCGGACAGTATCGGACCGGTATCGGTCAGTATCGGGTATCTGTCAGTATCGGAGCGGGACATGCCAAACTGTACACTACTTATACGTTGCTACACTACGTTCTATATCATCTTCATTAATTGTACATTAATCTTAGTTGTCAACTCTTGACCTTGATTGATGATCTTGATCAGGAATTAATAATCCTAAATTAAATATAATTATTCTTGACTAATTCCTAGCTAGTTAACAGCATCCAATTTAGAATTGGAATTCTAATATAAATATTATATATAGCCCGATACCGATACTCATATAGGATTAGGGTTAGGGTTAGGGTTAGGCTTCGATGTCGATACTCACAGGGATAGTCCGATATCGATACTCATAGGAATAGCCCAATACCGATACTCATAGGAATAGTCCGATACCGATTTTGATACTCATAAGAATAGTCCGATACTGATACCGGGACATGCCAAACTGTATCGGTATCGGATAGTATTTGACCGGTATCGGTCAGTATACCCTCTCCGACAGCATCCCCTTCCCGACCCCCTCCCCCATCCCCCTCTTCGACAACACCCACCCCCACCCTCTCTCCGCCAACACCCCCTCCCCGATCCCCCCTCCCCCACCCCCTCCCCGACCCTACTCCCTAACCCCCTCCCCGACAACACCCACCCCCAACCCCTCCTCGACAGCACCCACCCCCCACCCCCTCCCCCACCCCCACCCCCTTCCCCACCCCCCACCCCCTCACCGACAGCACCCCCTCCCCGACCCCCCTCCCCCACCCCCCTCCCCAACCCCACTGCCCAACCCCCCTCCCCGATAGCACCCACCACCCATCCTCCTCCCCTACCCCCTCCCCCACCACCCTCTCCGACAGCATCAAACCCCCTACTCACCCCTCCCCTACCCCCCACCCCACCACCCGATCCCCCTCCCTGACCCCCACACCCCCGGCCCCGACGACAGCCTACTACACCCCCACAACCCTAAAATAAAGAGAGAGGGAAATAGAGAGAGAGAGATAGCTTACCTGCGAGATCGACGGAGGGAGAGAGATCGTCGGAGGGAGTGAGATCGTCGGAGGGAGTGAAATCGCCGGAGAGAGAGAGGGGGAAGAGAGAGTATGTTTGGGGGGGGAATGAGAAATTCTCCCCCGTCGGTTCAATTTAAGTTAGGGTATAGTATTTTAGCGACGGACTACCGATGGATATATCCGTCGCTAGGTAGTCGCTAAATACCCACTAGATTAACGACGGAACGTCCATCGCTAGTTAGACGCTAATTTATAGCGCTATTTTTTTCAGATTTTGCCGCCAAAATGTGCGACATATTAGCGACGGAGATCAATCCGTCACTAATTTTTTGTCAAATTAGCGACGGAAGTGAGACTGATTTTGACAAAAAAATAAAAAATTATCCATTGCTTTTTGACGGTAGTCCGTCACAAGGTAGTCGCTAGTCCGTCCAAATTATTGTATTTTAGTAGTGGCTGGATCTGATGAGTGGTGTTCCTTTCCCCCTTTTTTGATGGTGGTATATAGTTGTGAGGGCGGCTGTCTCGGTCAGACAGGGGACCGGTGGTGTGGGGTTCTGTAGAGGAGGAAGAGGTGGTCAGGGAAGTGATGATGGTCGTGTGGTTGTAAGGGCGGCGGTCTCAGTCAGACAGGGGACCGATGGCGTGGGGTTTTATGGAGAAGAAAGTGGGGGTCGGGATATGGCCGGCTGCAGGAGGATGTCGGTGGAGCTGGCCAGTAGAGGGTGGTGGCTAGGCGGGCTAGACGGAGAATGGGGGCACCGGGGTGGTAGACGATCGGGTTGAGGCATGAAAGTCGGGTCAGGAGGAGACGGGGGCAGAGGAAAGCTACATGAGAGTGGAAGTGGCTACTGGGTCTGAGTAGAGATTTTTAGGAATTTTTTTATCATATAGAATATTGGGAAGTCTCCAATATTTATATGATAGAGTAGGAAATTCTAATGATAAAATTATAAATGTAATTGATATAGAAAAAATAGTGAAAAAAACTAACCGCTAATACTAACACTAACTACTAATTTAATTAGTTAATAACTACTAGCTAATTATAATTTAGCTACTAACTACCAATTACTAACTAAATTCGAAGCCCAAGCCCACAATCCAGGTTTAAACTTTGTAGGCTAGAACTAGAATCAAAATGGTCTAAACCCAAAATAAGGAAAAATATAATAAATTACAAATTATTATAACCTTAAGATTAAAATAAATTAGTACTAAGTGTTGGCCCATTGGTCATGATCGAACCAAATTTTAATAATTAATTTAACCCTATCTCGATATAAGGGCTACTTGGACGAACTGCTACAGATTGTGCCGGCTACCATTCAAGACTTTGGAACTTGGAATTGTATTTATCATTGCGTCTATATTTCCAATTATCAATGTAGTTTCACATTTTTAATTAAGTCTAGCAATACAATATAAACCGCAGTGTACTGACAAATAGGCTACCCAAGAAACGTTTTCAAAAATACTCTTTTCGTTTCGAAAACAAGCCCGAACACAAAACCTAATCCCTAACTACTTGAAAAGTTTTAAAATCCTAAAACTCAATCAATTCTGGACCAACAGAATTCAGAGCAAATTCGCCCCGAATTCGGCCCGAGTTCGATTTCATGAACGTTGCTTTTTAAACTCAGTCTTTCCGCAGTTACGGATGCAACGACTATATATCGAGATTCTCTCATAGAATTCTGTCCACAATTACGGATGCTCTATAAATAAAGAAATTTTTTTTACCATTTTAACACACCAATTCACTTTCTTATCTCTTCTCTCTATGCTTACTACAATCTTCCAAAGCTATACTAAGCTTTCAATTTTAAATCCCAAGCCAATTACAATCCTCTAGTCGATTTGTCAGTGTAGTACGGTCTAGAAGTTCAGAGTGATTGTAATCAAGAGGCTTGATAGAAGTAAGACACTTCATAATTGAAGTTGGTCGAGTGCTTCGAATCAAAGCTCGTATTTGTAGAAGTTGCAAGGACTTCATATGAAAACTTGTGGTTTTTCCATAGTGGATTTCAACCTGGAGCTAGACTTCTTCAGACCGAATTAGTCCTCACAAGAGGGAGACCAGTATACATTGTCATATTTGATTTTGATCTTTGCACTTTACTTTAACTTACTCATATATGTGATATATTTCTGTGATCTTGCTAATAATATTTTTAACAGCTAATATTTCGCTGCTTACTCTATTCACCCCTTCTAGATATGGTGCTTTACATTTCGTTCCTACAATTATTATCAGAACGGATTTACAGGTAAAGCAAGATAACATTTTTATTATTTCTGCTGTTACATAGATCACTATATCACATATGGCAACTGTGAACTTCACAACTAAAGGCCAAGCCACAAACAGACCCCTACTGTTTGGTGGTACCAACTATACTTACTAGAAAACACGTATGAGTTTATTTTTTAGAACTCTAGATTTTGACTTATGGTCAATTATAGTTGATGGCCATAAAAAGCCTCCACGTGTTCTTATTTATGGAAATTTAGTTGAAAAAGCACATGACAAGTATAATGATTCTGAAAAGAATGAAACTAGTCTTGACGCACGTGCTATTAATGCTTTATTTTGTGCTTTAGATAGGACTGAATTCAAAAGGGTGTCTACAAGCACAACATCTGTTGAAGTATGGAAACTTCTCCAAGTTACTCATGAAGGCACTACGCAAGTCAAAGAGTCCAAGATTAGTAGACTTACTCAAAATATGAGACATTCAAGATGAAGCCAAACGAATCCTTTACACAAATATTCACAAGATTTTTGGATATTGTAAATCTTTTGTCCTCCCTAGGCAAGGAATACAATAACCATGATAAGATTTGCAAGGTGCTGTAAGTTCTCACAAAGAACTGGATTCCGAAGGCTACGACTATCATTGAAGGAAAGACCTCACTACCATGTCCCTTGAAACACTCATGGGAATGCTACTCAATCACGAGCTAGAACTTCAAGACTTCGAAGACGTTGCACCGAAGGAAAAATCAATCGCCCTCAAACCTCAACACCGAAGAACTGTCGAAGAAGATTCTGACGATAGTAATTCTGACACTGAGGATCAAGCTCTCCTAGTGAAGAAGTTCAAAAAGTTTATAAGATTCAACCGAAGAACGATGGAACATAATAGAAATAATAGTAACAATGAAGAAGATCCAATCTGCTACGGTTGCAAGAAGAGAGGACACTTCAAGAAGGACTTTCCAACATATCATAATGAAGAAAAAAAATCTACTTCCAGAAGATATGTCAACACAAGCATCTGGCATGAAAGTGAAGCTAGTGACTCAGAAGATGAACAGTCAGACGACGCTGCAAATGTATGCTGGATGGCATATGATCAGGTAAACACAAACTCCCTGTTTGATATATATGACAATTTTGTTATGAACAATTAGGTGAAGCTTTTAGTGACCTCTTAGATGACCACAGAAAACTGCTTGGCAAATACCAAAACTCTAAGAAGGTACTTAAAGAGTACAAAGGTGAAATAGGATGACTTACGGACTTAGTATTTCAGGCTAGAAAAAATGAAAACCCTAGTAAGACTGGTGATCTTTCTTCTGTCAAACTACAAATACACGAGACTATACGTTTATCCGAAGAAAAAGACAAGAACATTGCTAAACTTGAGGAATATTTACTCAAAGAGAATAAGAGCCATCACTCTACACTAGTCATAAATGAAGCCCTCAAAGCTGACTATAACACACGTTATGACACCTCCAAAAAGTTGGAAATTAGGTTAGAAAAATAGCATGAAGTTGCTGCTTCCTACCCAAACATGTGTCCATTACCGAAACATCGAAACACGGTCAAAACCAATATTGTTAAACCCAATACTGTCAGACCAAACATAGCCAAACATTTGCCAAAGAAGACTAACTGACATGCATTCTACTATAAGTATCCAACTAGAATAGCAAGACCTACTAATCATGCACAACACACTACACCTAACACTTAGCATCCTAGATGTCACTATTGTTACACCATTGGTCATATCTCACCTGCATGTAGAGTAAGAAAATTAGTTGATTTAAATATATGAGCGTGGATACCAAAGACTAACATATCTGTATCCTATAAGAAATGTACCAAAAGTTTTATCTGCAAACTTCTTTGTAGGAGGAACAACCTACTCATGCTAGGAGCAAGTGGATCCTCGACAGCGGTTGCTCACGACACATGACCAGTGATGCTTCTCTATTCGCAATACCGTCGAGGAAGAAAGAAGGATATGTCTCCTTCGGTAACAACTTAAAAGGGTATATAGTAGGTATCGACAACGTTGGTAAGGCTCCCTACCCTGTGATTAAAGATGTCTGTCGAGTAAATGAGTTAAAGCATAACCTGCTCAGCATAAGCCATTTAGCTGACCATGATTATGGTATTATCTTTGTCAAAGACAAATGTAGTATAGTTGGTAGTAATATCTTTGAAGGTATTTGGAAAGGCAATATATATGTTTTTATTTGTTAGAAGATGCTAACAAAGCGGGTAGATGCTTACTCGCCAAGAACGATGAGAGTCAACTATGTCACATGAGACGTGGTCATGCAATGGACACAATTTTAAGATTGTCCACGAAGAAATTGGTACGAGGCTTACTGGACATCGTTTTCAAGAAGGATACAATATGTAGTGCATGTAAAAATAACAAAGATACCAGATCCACATTTAAGTCCAAAAATGTTGTAAGTAACACTAGACCTCTACAATTAATGCATAAAGATTTATTGGGGCCTAGTAGAATTGCTAGCCTAGGTGGTAAGTTATTTGCATTTGTAATAGTAGATGATTTCTCTAGATACACGTGGGTATATTTTTTCTCACGCAAAAATCATGCATTATCTGAATTCGTCAAATTTTGTAAGAAATTTCAAAATGAGAAAGGTTTCATGATCACTCGTATTCAAAGTAATTATAGCGACGAATTCAAGAATGCATATTTTGAGCAAATCTATGACACATACGGATATTTGTACGAGTTCTCCGATCCTAGTACTCTACAAAAAAATAGAGTTATGGAACATAAGAACATAACTCTATCTGAAATGGCTAGAATAATGTTAAACCAATTTAGTCTACCCAAATATTTCTGGGCAAAAGCTGTCAATACAGCTTGTTATGTTCTAAATAGGGTTATAATTCGACCTAAAAAGAAGAAGACTCCATATGTGTTATGGTTTGACAGAACACCCACAGTTTTTTATTTCAAAATTTTTGGTTGTAAATGTTTTATTTTTAATACTAAAAATAATTTGGATAAATTTGACGAAAAGGTCGATAAGGGTATCTTTTTAGGTTATGTGGCCAAAAGCAAAGGATACAACAAAAGGACAGTGGTCGTTGAAGGATCAATGAACGTTACCTTCTACGAATTAAACCAACAGACGATCAACGATGATGATAATGATGATGATGACATTAGAACACCAAGAAAGACGTCTACATAATCGGAAACTAAAATAAGCTACCTTGAAAGTCTGCCAAAAAGGATAAAATTTATGGCTGACCACCCCAAGGACCTGGTAATAGGTGAATTCACCCATGACATAAGTACTCGTTCCTCTAACAGAGATATAGCTTCTTGTGTTGCATTTATTTCACAGCTAAAACTTAAGACTATTGAAGAAGCATTAAGTGATAACTATTAGTTAGATGCTATGCAAGAGGAATTAAACCAATTTGAACGGAATCAATTTTGGAAACTTGTTCCTAAGCCCATTGATCATCCGACCATTGGCACCCGCTGGATATTCTAAAATAAATTAAATGAGAATTGTTTAGTCACTCGTAACAAAGCTCGACTCGTAGCTCAAGGATACAACCAAGAGGAAGGTATTGACTATGATGAGACCTATGCCCTTGTTGCGAGATTAGAACCTATTATTATGTTTTGTGCATTTGTATGTTTTAATAACTTCAAACTTTTTCAAATAGATGTAAAGAGTACTTTTCTTAATGGTTACATAAAAGAAGTTTATGTAGCTCAACCTCAAGGTTTCAATGATTTCAAATTTCCTGATTATGTTTTCAAGTTGAAGAAAGACCTATACGGTCTAAAACAAGCCCCTCGTGTTTGGTATGACCGTCTACGTTGTTTTCTACTTGAATGGTTTTTCAAAAGGCATGTTTGTCACTATACTGTTTATAAAGAGTCTTTAAATGAAAATCTTCTTTTAATTCAAATTTATGTGATGATATTACTTTGGATCTACTGTTGAATATCTCTATCAAGAATTCTGTAAGTGTATGAATGAGTTTGAGATGAGCATGATGGAAGAACTCAAATTCTTTCTTGGACTGCAAATCAAGCAAACCAATAATGGGACGTTCATCAATGAAGCCAAATACATAAAATATTTGTTAAAAAAGTTTGATCTGGAAGCCGTCAAACCCTTGGAACTCCAATGACAACTTCAACCAAGCTCGATGTAGATGACCAAGGCAAACCTGTCGACATACGTAAGTATCGAGGTATGATAGGTAGTTTATTTTATTTAACAGCTAGTCGCCCTGATATAAATGTTTAGTATTTGTTTTCTGCACGATTTCAAGCTAACCATAAGGAATCACACCTGTGCGCAGTTAAGCGTATCTTTCAATACCTTAAAGGAACTTATTCTGTCGGCTTATGGTATACCAGAACTACGTGCTTTGACCTAATCGATTATTTGGTTGTTGATTTTGCTGGATGTAAAGTGGATAGAAAAAGTACTAATGGCACGTGTCATTTTCTAGGTAAGGCTCTAGTTTTTTGGCTTAGCAAAATACAAATTTCTATTGTATTATCAACCACTGAGGCTGAGTATATCGTCGTAGGATGTCGTCGTACACAAATCTTATAGATAAAGCAAACCTTAGAAGACTTTGACTTACACTACATACATATCCATTTTCTATGACAACACTAGCACTCTCAAGTTGACTAAGAATCCTGTATGTCACTCTCGCACTAAGCATATTGAGATTCGACATCACTTTCTTAGAGACCATCAAGAAAATAGAGACATCATTTTAGAATATGTAGACACAGAAAAACAATTGGCTGACACCTTTACAAAATCTTTAGCGAAAGATCGATTCAATTACTTACGTCAAGAATTAGGAATTTTAGATGTTAATAATATTAATTAAGTTTATCTTATTAATTATCTTTCTATATGAAAAAATTGTTTTCGAAACAAGCCTACAAAGGGTTTGCATGTCACCACGGCTATGACTGAAGCGAAATGGTATTTAAGTGTTCCCTAGTGAACCTCCGTTAGCTGGGACAGTTCCCCTACAGCTAGTCTGAGACAGCCGTTGCATAACAAAATTTAATTCATAAAATAATATTAATTATATTATTTGAAATTTAAAATTACTATTTTTGAATTAAATAATTAAAAAGGAATAACAAATATAAAGTGACATTTTAAATTCTGTAAAAAATCACCTCAACAGAGTTCTAGGCGAACGCGGCCCAAATTCGGCCCAAACTCGGTTGGTGTCGGGTTTTAAACAGAATCTGAATGGCCCCCACTTGTATTTCTTCCTTATCCTCCAAACAGAAGCACAATAGCCGCAAAAAACACGCCAAACCCTAGTTTTTCATCTCATGATTTCTCCCTACTCCTTTGGAGTTTTGCTTCAAACTTTTGGATTCCGGCATGGAATCTCGTCCTCTTCCACATACTCTGTTTTGAAAAGGTATAACCTCTTCTATCTCTCTGTTTCTCAATTTTAAATTTTATATAAATTTCTTATTTTCTATTGAAAATCATGCCTAGAATCAATTATCCTTTCAAGGGAAAGAAGATGGCTAGTGAAGAAGCCTCATCTTCTGATCATATTCAAGGATCTCTCTTTTCGCCCATCCAAACGAACGACGGGACATTCAATGTGTTTTTCTTTGAAACTCTATAACAATCTTTGCTATGGTATGTAGTTTTTTTAATTCGCAGTATTTGTCCTGGCGCACCGATAAAGTGGACGATCTTTCCGTTTAACAAACCTTACTTTGAAACATTAGGATTGCACAATCTTGTTACACATTTATTTCCTATTTCCATAAATACAATTCGACTATTTTACTGTAATTTTACTTTAGCTGATAATAATTATCTTATGAAAGCTGTGTCATCGGCATTGATATTCAATTCAATGGTAACGACTTAGCGACGATCCTACAAATTTCGAACGTAAGTAAGCCGCTTGACGATATCTTCCCCAATGACACGACTTTGAACAACTTTAAGAATCAACTTTGTGCTCTTGATCCCATCTGTTCTGGCAAGTTCAAAGCCATATACTTGAACTTGTTTTTCTATGAGTTACATCATATTATCTATTCCATATAGTTCCAAAGTCCACCTCAAAAGCCGATATAACTAGTCTTAAAATGTTTGCTCTCTATCACTTTCGTTATAGGATTCCCTTTTCTGTCCCTAAGACTATTATCCAGATAATGGCTAGGTGTCGCAAAAGGAACATGAATCTCCTCTATGCGATGATCCTTCCTATCAACTTCTACCATTTTGAGATTGACTTGTCATCTTGTGCTTATGACTCGAAGCCCAAGTATCTGCAGCTCTTTCGTTACAGTGCCCCTGTCCCTCCTGCTTCTCCTACTGCACTACCTCCTCCACCTCAGACTTATCCTATGTTATTTGAGGGCCTCCATCAGTATTTAGATGATATACGACGTGCTCAGCTGGATGAGCACAATTTTTTGAGAGCGTCTGTGACCGAGACATTGAGGAAATAATAGTTCCGCGATGCCAGTCGGTTTCAAGCACTTGCAAATTCTTTTACGGATCTGTGTTTTGCTAAAAATTGGTCAGTATGTCGGTTCTCTTCCATGAAATCCTACTGTTTCTGGTTACAGCTATGAGGATGAGGCAGTTCATCACAACTTCAACCCCGATAACGTCTATGATTTGTACCGTAGTTCTGGTGCTACTCCACATCCATGTCATGGAGTTGTCACTTCTGGACTGGTCCTTCTGGACATGGTACTGATGCAGATCGTGCTGACGATGACTCTGTTTAGATGAGGACTTGATCTAGACGCTATTGTATTTGTCTAGATGTTATCTTCTTAGACACTTTTTATGTCTATGTATTCTTAAAAATGTTCCTACATTCCAAGATAGAATACTTTCTTTTATGCACTTTTTAGTGTGTTAGATGTTTGATTGTTTGAGATGCTGAGTTGATTGTTCTAAACCCTTTCTTATTATTATGCATTTTCATTTCAGTTTTTATTGTCTCTTTGGTATGCTTTTTTATTTAGCTATTACTTCAAATCATAAACTGCTTGTGAAATTTCTTTACTTTATATTATCTCTGCATTTCTCCAACGTTTGTTTCTTATGCATGCATTGTGGGAGAGCTTATCTCTTTGCAATTATTTTGCTAAGTGACGACGGTGGAGAAAAGGATCTAACATCTTTTTTAAGATAATTTCTATCAAAAGGAAATAGTATAGTACCAAACAAAGACAGTACCAAAGTACCAAACAAACGTTTGATATTTTTTTCAAATCAAGATCAAGATGTTATATTGGTCAAGGTTTGTCAATTATCATAATAGTGGAGATAGTTGGCCTATTGGTCATGGTCGAACCAGATTTTAATAATTGATCTAACCCTATCTCGATATAAGGGCTACTTGGACGAACTGCTACAGATTGTGCCTGCTACCGTTCAAGACTTTGGAACTTGGAGCTGTGTTTGTCATCGCATTTGTATTTCTAATTATCAATGTATTTTTATATTTCATTGAGTTTAGGAATACAATGTAAACCGCGTAATACTGACAAATAGGCTACCCAAGAAATATTTTCAAAAATACCATTTTCGTTTTGGAAACAACCCCAAACCCAAAATCCAATTCCTAACTGCTTAAAAGTTTCAAAAGTCCAAAATCCAATCAATTCTAGTCCAACATAATTCGGAGCGAATTCGCCTTGAATTCGGCCCGAGTTCGTTTTATGAAAGTTGCTTTTTAAACTCAGTCTTCTCGTATTTACATATGCAACGACTATATGCCGAGATTCTCTCATAAAATTCTATCCGAATTTTGCCCAAATTCTTCTTTCAAATTTTGCCCAAATTCTTCTTTCGAAAATCCTATAAATAGAGAAAAATATCTACCATTTCAACACACTAATTCACTTTCTTATCTGTTCTTTCTAAGCATACTACGATCTTCCAAAGCCCTACTAAGCTTTTATGTCAAATCCTAAGTCAGTTAGAATCCGATAGTCAATTTGCCAGTGTGGTTCGGTCCAGAAGTTCAGAGTGATTGTAATCAAGAGGGTTGATAGAAGTAAGACACTTCATAATTGAAGTTGGCCGATGTAAACTCCCTAAAATTTTTTTACGATTTTTTAAATTATTGTTTGGTATTGGGTTTATTTTTCGTATTTGAACGTCGAGTGGGAAGCATATATTTTTATAAAAAGTTATACTACAAGATTTTCTCCATATATAAAATAAGTATATATTTAAAATAATATAAAGTAAATATTTTGATTTATTGCGTCGCGTCATGATTGGCAAACTTTATTTATTATTATAAAAAGGCTAGTTATTTTATTGTACAAGTTGTAATTTAGAAAAAAATTATATTTTAAGAAAATATTCGATATGCCAGTACATAAAATTTAATTTCATGTATATGTTAGTTTTCAAAAACTTATCTACATTATTTTATTCATATGCAAAAGGTATTGCAAATATTTAAATATTTATTTTGAATTTTTAAAATTATTTATTTACTAATTACTTATTTTTTATTTAAAATTAATTTGAAATTGCTGATTTAATGTTAAATTATTTATGGTAACTTAAATTAAGATTTGATCAATTGAATTTGATTTTAAATGGTTTAAATTAAGGATTTGACTATCTAAATTTAATTTGGATTTGGATTTGATTGAATGGTTTTAGATCGATCTAAATTAAGAAATGGAATTATCCATCAGAGTTTAAACTACTACTAGTCCTTATCCAACTAGGGATCTTCACCTCCTATATAAGGAGAGCCCCTTTTGCCTTTTTCTACAATTTCCAACAAACCAAAATTTCTCCACAAAAGTGTCGTACATCGTGTCGGTGTCCAAACTCCACCGTCTCAGCCGTGAAGGCCTCTGGTCCGACCCCGGGTGTCTTTTCAATAAATTATTTTTACATATACATTATTCATATCGTGTCCGACATACCGGACATAGTTCTACCACGTCCACTACCGCGGCAGCCCCATCCACCACCTCTATCTGCTGCCCGACCATCCATTCGGCCAACATCTCCCCACCATTCCACCATCTATGCCGCCCCGACCAGCGGCTTGTTGTCAACATCACCACACCCTCCACCGTGGCCACCCCTGGCCGCAGCCACCTTCCTGTTCACTCCTCTAACCATACCCGTTTTCTCTGACCGACCATCAGACCCACAGCCGCAGACCCGTCCAGACACCCCTATCAACAAACACAGTCATCCTCTGCCACATCACCTTTACCACCGTACCAGCCACTACCCCGACCACACGCCAAAAACTAACCACTAAATCGCCCGGCCCACCGGCCGCCTCTTTCTGCTCGTCGAACCTAAAACACATCATCACTATTTATTGGTGTTTTTGCCTTTGGACTAGAAAAGATAGTCCCACATCGGCTACACCAAATGGTGAGTATCTCAATATAATGCATTGCTTGTGTTGAGTGTGCACATGAGGTGTAGTGGGGCACAAGTTTGTGCCATGTGGAAGTATTTTCCTAGAAGGAAAAAGGATTAAATCCAACAAGGATACAAGTTAATTTTTGTTGTACGGACTCGGACTCGGACACGGACTCCAGGATGTCTCGTGCATGCACGGGAGTGTTCGGGGGGTAGGCGTGGACTAACACACTTCTATGCTGATTGTGGGATGATCTAAAATATCAAACTCTATTTTTGAGTATTGGTATTTTAGTCCCACATCGGATAGGAGAAGAGGTGAAGTCTCCACTCCACTTTATAAATAGAGCCCCTTGGCCTCCTTTGAAAGATGCACCAAGAAGAGAGTTGAGGGAGTCTGTTAAGTCCAGGAAGCCCGTTCAAGTCTCAAATATTGACTTACGAGCGTTCCAAAAGTTCTTCGTGAACTTGCTGGTTCCTGGAAGCTGTTCGTGCTCGTGTGGGACGAATAAAGCTTTGAGCAACGGTGGTTCATTCACCCCAGCATCTCATTCTCGCCTGTCATCGCTGCTGTTGCCTTTTACAATAACTTCTTTTTAGAAGCCCTACTGCCGATAGTTGCTTGCATAAAGTCTCTTTAGATTTTTTGTGTATTACGTAGAATCTTTTTAGATCCTCGTAATTCAGAATCCTCTGGGATCTCTGTTGCACATCTTCTTTAAGGTGCTGCATTTGAAACGTTGTGTGTACAATTGTTTCAGTTTCAGAATTTTCCATCGAAAATTGTGCCTCGGTACTAACAATCTCAAAGCTTTATTGAGAAGATGGATAATTCTCGTGCTTCACTCATCGATACCGGCTTTAACAAGTTAGAAAAATTCGATGGCGAACACTTCCAGATATGGAGACGCAAGGTCACTTTAAATCTTCAACTCGTGAATGTTGATCACGTGCTGTCAGAAGAAGAACCGATCGTTCCAACCACTGGATCTGCTGCGACTGTGGCCGCTGCTACGACCAAGCAAGCGAAGTGGAAGAGAGAAAACAGTATATGCAAACTACTGATACTCAATTCCACGAAAGACTCTCTGGCAGAGTCCTACTCCAAGAAGACATCTGCCAAAGTGATATGGGACTCCTTGGGAAAGCTCTATGAAGATGACGAGAACCGATCTAAGATCTTCATGGTAGAAAAATACCACAAGTGGACCTTCGAAGACGAGAAGGCGATGCTGCCCCAAGTGAAGGAGTTTCTGAAGTTGCGTCAGAAACTAGAAGACGAGAACATGCCCCTCGTCGACAAGTTTGTCGTTGGAGGGATCGTCGCAAAACTTCCTACAGAATGGAGCAACTTCTATGCAAGGATGCATCGAAAGAAGATGGAAATTAGCTTGGAAGATTTCTTGCAAGAGATCCATGTTGAGGACGAGATGTGCTCTCAACAGAAGATGGATACTCTGTCCAAACAACTGGCGAAGGCAAATCTGGCCCAAACCGGAGAGTACCAGGGGAAGTAGGCTGCTTCTCATCGCAAAAGAAAGGACTTCATGAATCTGAAAGTGAAGGGTCCTGCTTTCAAGCAGCAGAAGTCCAAGTCCCATGTGACTTGCTTCAATTATGGCAAGAAGGGCCACTACAAATCCGAATGCAAGTCCAAGCCCAAAGAATAAGGTGAGCCTAGTAAGGTTTCTATGATTACTAATCTAGTTGCCATGATAGCACAGGTTGCAACTGTGGGGGCTGACTTGGACTGGTGGATAGACACTGGTGCGACCTGCCATGTCTGTTCAGACTGAGACTGGTTCGTCTCTTATGAGCCAACTTCAGAGAAGGTCATAATGACAAACTAGGCACAAGCTGAAGTACTGGGATCAAGACGGTGGAGCTGAAACTCACATCGGGGAATACTCTGATGCTTCAAGGTGTGAAGCATGTTCCAGTAATTTCTAAGAACCTGATCTCTGAAAGTCTGCTCTGCAACGCAGGCTTGAGGATGGACATCAATGCTGGCCAGTTGGTGATGTCAAAGAAGGGTACATTCTTCGAGAAAGCTTTCCAAACTGAAGGAATGTACAAGATTCAGCTTGTTGTAACCCAACATGATAATATAAATGCAATCACTTTTTCTAATTATTCTCTTGAGTTGTGGCATAATAGGCTAGGACATGTTCATTGTAAAAGGATTAACAGAATGTCTAGTCTAGGACTTATCTCCAAGTGTGGGGGTAAGCTAGAGAAATGCGAAGTATGTGCTCAGACGAAGATCACAAGGAAACCCTTTCACAGGGTCCATCGAAGCACAGATCTTCTGGAGTTGGTTCACTCAGATATCTGTGACTTCAAACAATTCTCTACAAAGGCCGGGATGAAGTATTTCATTACTTTCATCGATGACTTCTCAAAGTATGCTTTCGTCTACTTGCTCAAGTCTAAAGACGAAGCATTCGAGAAGTTCAAGGAGTTCAGGGTCGAGGCTGAGCGGCAAACTGGACAACTCAAGAGGTTAAGGAGTGATCGAGGTGGGGAGTATCGGTCTCATGAATTCTTATCATTCTGCAAGGAACATGGAATCATCAATGAGACAACGGCTCCATACTCTCCTCAATCCAACGGAGTAGCAGAAAGGAAGAACAGAACGTTGACAGAGATGATAAACTCCATGCTGTTGACTGCGGGTCTTCCAAAGTGTTACTGGAGAGAAGCTGCACTAACGGCAACGTTCATTCTGAACAGAGTGCCATATGCAACTTCTGATATAACTCCTAATGAACTCTGGTTCAAAGTCAGACCTAACTTAAATGTCATTCGAGTGTGGGGGTGTCTGGCTTATGTGAAGCTCCGGAATCTGAAGATTCAGAAGCTGGGGACAAGGACTATGAAGGCGATCGTCTTGGGGTATGCCGAGAAGAGTGATGCTCGGAGATTCCTTGATATCGAGTCAAACCATATCATCGAATCTCGTGATGTTGAATACTTTGAAGACAAGTTTGCAAAACACAAGAATATTGTTCTCGCGGATCTTCCGAAAAATGATGAGGGTACAAAGCAGACAGAAGTCTTTAATGAACCAGTAGTCCAAGATAAAGCTGTCGTCAAGGAGACACCAGCTGAACCAGAACTCGCTGAGCCGTCAACTAAGCGAACGAGGAGGCCGAAAGACTTCGGAGATGACTTCATCACCTATCATGTGGAAGTAGATCCGCTTACCTATGATGAGGCGATGAAGCCCAGAGATGCTATATTCTGGAAGGAGGTGATAGACAACGAGATTGACTCAATCACCTCCAACAACACATAGGTATTGGTTGACCTGCCAGAAGGAGCAAGACCCATCGGATGCAAATGGATCTTCAAGAAGAAGATAAAAGCAGATGGAACCATTGACAAGTTCAAGGCCAGGCTAGTGGCCAAGGGGTTTGCTCAGAAGCAGGGGATCGACTACTTTGACACTTATGCTCCAGTAGCTCGGATGACAACCATCAGATTGTTAATTGCTCTAGCAGCAATACACAAGCTGGTGATACATCAGATGGATGTGAAAACGATATTCCTTAATGGCGAGCTGACCGAAGAGATCTACATGCAACAACCAGAAGGTTTTGTCGTCAGAGGTCTGGAAGACAAAGTCTGCAAGTTGATGAAGTCTCTGTATGGTTTGAAACAAGCTCCAAAAATGTGGCATGAGAAGTTTGACAAGGTGATAAGGTCAAATGGCTACAGGGTCAGTAAAACAGACAAGTGTGTCTATACGAAGTTTTCTGACGGAAGAGGAGTAATCGTATGTCTTTACGTGGATGACATGCTAATTCTAGGTACGAATTTAAGCTGCGTCACAGAGACAAAGAAATTCCTCTCGACCAAGTTCAGTATGAAGGACTTGGGGGATACCGACGTAATCTTGGGGCTCAAGATCATCCGGACAGGCACTGGAATAGCACTGTCACAATCTCATTATATTGAGAAGATGCTCACTCGCTATGGGTATCAAGATCTTCCTTTTATTGATACACCGTACCGGAGTGATCAGAAGCTGGAGCCAAATTCGAGGGAAAGCGTCAGGCAGTTGGAGTACGCTAGCGTCATCGGAAGCTTGATGTATGCTACTACTGCCACAAGGCCTGACATAGCTTTTGCAGTAGGAATATTGAGTCGGTTCACTAGCAATCCAGGCGTTGAGTACTGGAAAGCTGTGAAGCGTGTTATGAGATATCTCAAGAAAACTTAGACATATGCACTTTACTACAGCGGAGATCCATCAGTAGTGGAAGGCTTCAGTGATGCTAGCTGGTGTTCAGATATGGAGAGCGAGTATTCCACAAGTGGATTCGTATTTGCCATGGACGGAGCTGCTATATCGTGGAAGTCGAAGAAGCAGACAATGATATCTCGCTCCTCCCTGGAATCTGAATTCTTTGCATTCGATGCTGCTGCAGATGAAGCAGAGTGGCTTCGGGAGCTCATGTATGATCTTTCGGTGGTTGGGGCTCAGATACCGGCAATACCGATATACTGTGACAACCAGGCGGCAGCAGCAGTTGCATCAAATGAACTCTTCAACGGAAAGAAGAGAACGGTGCGGTTGAAGCACAGAGCAGTACACGATCTTATCAAGAGAGGTGTTATTACAGTGATTGATGTTCGAAGTTAGGAGAACCTGGCGGATCCGTTCACCAAGGGCCTCAAGCGCTAGCTAATCGATAACACAACTTGTAAAATGGGCTTGAAGGCATTCTGATATTGTGTTATTACAATCCTACCATAAAGTTTTATGCTATTAGTTCAAAGAGAAATCTACTAGGCATCTAGCTTTTGGTTCAAGGGAGGACTATTAACCAGAATAATATCAGGAACGGTGGGTACTTGTCCTCTGTGACATGGAGAGGTTACGGACCTACAACCACTGTTGTCTACTATTGTTTTCTACGGAAAACGGATCCTGTGGGAAGGTTGGCTTAAATGCTTTAATGAGTTCTCAGGCAGAGTGAATGCCTGGAGTGCTTTACCGGAAGCACGGTAGTGCAGCACTACAAGGAGTGTAATTCTATGCTACAGTGAGGTGACTTCACCATGAGGTTCCTAGGTTGGGGTAATGCCTCGCTTTGCAAGCCAAGTCACAGCGGAGTAGCACCGCAAATAGGCAGGTAGCCTAATGCTGTATGATAATCGTAATAAAGAGAGGTAGACAGCACTACAAAGAGGACGATGTCCTCATGTTACAGTGGCATGACACCATGAAGAGGTACCAGGTAGGGTAAAGCCTCGACTTCGCAAGCCATGTCAGAGCGGCGTAACACCGCACGGAAGCGCAAGGCTTCATTCTGGGTAGTTTGGCACTACAAAGGGGCTTGTGACCTCATGCTACAGTAGTATGACACTACGATGAGGTACCCAGGTGGGGTAAAGCCTCGGCTTTAAGCCATGTCATAGCGGCGTAGCACCGCAAAGAAGCGCAATGTTTCATGCCATGACTCTTTATAAAGAACTCATCTATAGTGTATGGACAGAGATATCAGGCCGTCTCTTGAGGGTAAACTTGTAGACGCCCAAAAATTATACACTGAAACCAGGCTGGCACAAGGCCTTCAATGTGAAGCCAGAAGTACAGTTGATGTCATTATGTGAGTAGGAAGAATTGTAGTTATGGTGCAAAATTCAAGGCTTAGTCCATTCTTGTATGATGCTGTTATTTAACCTATGCGGGAAGATTCAAGTCGTAGCGATATCTCTCCTAATATATTATGGGCAGTCACTGTGGGGAACGCTCAACCCATATATTGAGATATGTGGGAGATTGTTGGTGTTTTTGCCTTTGGACTAGAAAAGATAGTCCCACATCGGCTACACCAAATGGTGAGTATCTCAATATAATGCATTGCTTGTGTTGAGGTGTGCACATGAGGTGTAGTGGGGCACAAGTTTGTGCCATGTGGAAGTATTTTCCTAAAAGGAAAAAGGATTAAATCCAACAAGGATGCAAGTTAATTTTTGTTGTGCGGACTCGGACTCGAACACGGACTCCAGGATGTCTCGTGCATGCACGGGAGTGTTCGGGGGGTAGGCGTGGACTAACACACTTCTATGCTGATTGTGGGATGATCTAAAATATCAAACTCTATTTTTGAGTATTGCTATTTTAGTCCCACATCGGATAGGAGAAGAGGTGAAGTCTCTACTCCACTCTATAAATAGAGCCCCTTGTCCTCCTTTGAAAGATGCACCAAGAAGAGAGTTGAGGGAGTCTGTTAAGTCCAGGAAGCCCGTTCAAGTCTCAAATATTGACTTACGAGCGTTCCAAAAGTTCTTCGTAAACTTGCTGGTTCCTGGAAGCTGTTCGTGCTCGTGTGGGGCGAATAAAGCTTTGAGCAACGGTGGTTCATTCACCCCAGCATCTCATTCTCGCCTGTCATCGCTGTTGTTGCCTTTTACAGTAACTTCTTTTTAGAAGCTCTACTGCCGATAGTTGCTTGCACAAAGTCTCTTTAGATTTTTTGTGTATTACGTAGAATCTTTTATATCCTCGTAATTCAGAATCCTCCAGGATCTCTGTTGCACATCTTCTTTAAGGTGCTGCATTTGAAACGTTGTGTGTACAATTATTTCAGTTTCAGAATTTTCCATCGAGAAGATGGATAATTCTCGTGCTTCGCTCATCGATACCGGCTTTAACAAGTTGGAAAAATTCGATGGCGAATACTTCCAGATATGGAGACGAAAGCTTACTTTAAATCTTTAATTCGTGAATGTTGATCACGTGCTGTCAGAAGAAGAACCGATCGTTCCAACCACTAGATCTGCTGCGACTGTGGCTACTGCTACGACCAAGCAAGCGAAGTGGAAGAGAGAAAACTGTATATGCAAACTACTGATACTCAATTCCATGGAAGACTCTCTGGCAGAGTCCTACTCCAAGAAGACATCTGCCAAAGAGATATGGGACTCCTTGGGAAAGCTCTATGAAGATGATGAGAACCGGTCTAAGATCTTCATAGCACTACAAGAAATATTGGTTTTTACGGCGTGCAAAGTATGCCGTAAAAAGTTTTTACGGCGTTCAATGTATGCCGCAGTGAAAGCCGTATTCGCCCGCGTCGTAAAAAGTCACTAGTTTTTACGGCGTTCAATGTATGTCGTGAATACACTGTTTGTACGGCATGCAATGGATGCCGTGTATACACAATAAATTACGACATTTCTTGTATGTCGTGGAAAGTGTAAACTAGACATCAATTACTCTTTAATGCACAGATATTATGACATATAACGTATGTCGTAAAAAGTACTGAATACACATAAATTAGGACATATTATGCACGCCTTAATTTCTCTTCAATTTTTTTTAAAAAAACAAATCATGCTTTAATAGTAATCAATTTTACCATTGACAACAAACCACAAAAGAACAAGACGTCATTGATCCAACAAGATATAATTACGAAAAATAATATCAAATGATCCAACAATTACGAAAAATAATAACTTTCACTTTGACAATAATATGTAATGATCCAAATCCTTAGTTTATCCAGCAAATACGAGAAAGCATAACTTTCACTTAGACAATAATATCTAATGATCTAAATCCAAAATTTATGTAGCAATTACGAAAAAGCAAACTTTCACTTAAACATTAATATCTAATGATCCAAACCCAAAATTTATACATCAAAACATAATGTCGAACAACAACTAGCCCACCATCTTCTCCAGCATAACCTGCCCTCTGTCTGACAATCTCTCATCCCATGTCTGCAACCTACACAAAAGCAAAAGAGGTAGTTGATATGAGCATCTTGATTATGCAATCTATAGACATTTCGTTAATTTCTGACATATATTTATGCATAATAAAATTACTTAATATAACATGTTGGATATGTCTAGTATAATTCATTCATCATCTGGTATATGCGGATATCTACAGTTCAGTTGCCAGGTTTTTTCAAATTGCTTATATATATTGAGATTTCTTCTTATTCTTTTTGAATTTGCTTTCGATCGGTTTTGGTGGTTACCTAACAGTTAGGGTGTTTTTTTTTTCTGTAACTTTTGGTGTACAGGGGTAAATTCAAGCTAAAGGGTAGCTTTTTCGCGGCTCAGAAGTTCATCATTGATATGTTCCCAAAGCCTTCTCAATTATAAACAAGTTTTATTGGTGAAGGAAATACATTTACTGTATTTTTTTACATGTATTTTATCTATGATTTTCTGTATCTCTTGATGTTGTAAGATTGAGGAAGAAACTGATTGATATATTGAAATGGAGGCTACATAATTCTCATTAACTTTTTGGTCTTATAATATATAAAACACTCATAGGAAGGGTGCACCGATGTACAGATCCTATAATATATAAAACACTCATAAGAGTGGGCTGACATAGGATACATATCAGGTTCACCAATGTACAGATCCTATAGATCATTGTTCACAGATGGTTCGTGATGTAGCAGTATCTAGGTGCACACTTCAGAACTGTGCTGAATGCATCATGGGTCCAATCCTAAATTCAGGTGTTATGTTAGCTGCTGTATTAGGATGTAGGCCAATACACAGAGTTTATGTTAGCTGCTGCATTAGGATGTAGGCCAATACATAGTGTTGGTAAGGGAGTATGGTTTCCCTCCTTCTCTCATAGCCCAGTAATATCTCAGATATGTAGAGCCAACTTGCTGCATTAGGATGTAAGGGAGTATGGTTTCCCTCCTGCTGTATTAGGATGTAGGCCAATACACAATTCAAGAGTAATATCTCAGATATGCAGAGCCAACTTGCCTGCTGTCCTCGAGACTTGGTTTCCCTCCTTCTCTCATAGCCCAGTACATGAAATCCTGCGATACTCCCAAGCCTACTGCTATGTAGTCTAAGGGAGTATGGTTATGGATGTACCTGCACTAAACCACCAGTGGCTAAGCCTATGCTTGGGTACTAATCTGGACTGGGATATGCTTACAGGCTGCTTATAAAAGAATGGATTAAGGTTCTTGTTCCCAGGACTTTCCAGGTCTGTACATCAGTCCATGATATCTGAACATGTCTAAACAAGATTCAAGAGTTCTGAACTAAAACAGAGGCTGTATACTCTGGTTACTATGTTGGTAAGATCATGAATGCACTGGACGCTCTTCCCATATCCAATACAGGTCCTATTACTCTGAATTTGAAGTTTGCAATACAATTGATGACTAACCTAGTCTTCATTTGTCTAAAATGAATGTACTGGGCATAACATCAAGACCAAGGGGTCAATTTCGATGTAGGATAGCCATATGGACTTGGTCATTGGCTGGCTCTAAAGCAAATTTCATAAGCTGCAATGAAGGTACTGCAAACATGAAGGCCACTTCTGTTTGGGGCATGCAATTGTCTTTTCTTGAAGTTAACTCAATTCAAAGAATGTACGATAATCATTTAGAAGGAAGAAGAAACACAGTGAGTTCTACCTCTGAGCTGCTTACTATCCAACAACAGATCCAAACATGATTCTATTCCGCACCCGAACCCCATCGTTATCGTTAGTTGGACTTGAATCTGAATCATCTGCAACATGAATAAGATCCTAATCAATTACAACGTAATAGAGAAATCATGCTACGTTTTTAATTTGGCAAACGTTATAATTATGTAGTGCAAGATGAAGATCACAGATTCACATCTCATAAAGTTGGTTGGCTATTGATATGACCATGCAGTTTCAAAAGTGAGATACAAATCCACCTCTATGTCATGTATAAACTATGACAATTGTCAAAAACTTATAATTCCAGAATAAAGCTGTTGGGAACTTTGTATAAAAGGGGACATCATTCTCATTAGTATCAGACTTAATTATTTCCACTGAAATTCCCCCAATATATCATCGACACGCCCATCTAAGAGCACTTAACTTGGAGACCCCAATATCGTACAGGGTGTTAACATAAAAATCAGAATGAGTGGGGCATCAGCAAACAAAATATCATATACCTACAATTAATAAAAGACTGTTCTGAATAAGTTGTGTATAAGAAGAAGATAGCAGACCATGAAAAAAATAAGTGGGATGGTGACCTTCCACCAGCCTTCTAGTGTTTAGTTGTGGAAAGATAAAAGAATAAAGACAAAAATGTGGGGCTGAAGGAAGAAGGCTACTCAGAAAATTTTCTCGAAGCTACAAATAATGAATAAGAGGCTACTCAGAAAATTTTCACATAGATCTTGGTGTTGTTTCTACGAAATCTTTATGTGGAGAGGAATCAGAGTACACTTTCTTTACGAGTGAATGTGGGCTCCAAAAATTGATTCCCTATATACATAGACTGTTACATATCTAAGCCCTTTACAAGATGGGATAGCATCGAGGCATTCAAACACAACATAGATGGATGACACATAACCTTATTCCTAGACAAAAGTACAAATGAAATACTATAACATCAATTTGAAGGGAATGGACCAGTAGAGAATTCTCTAACAATCATGGTACAGAAAGTTTATCATAACAAATCTAAAATCTTCAACAAAGATACAGGAAGATTGTGTACCCATGAATTAGTGGACACTATCATATCGATAAATCAGTGTACCCATAACTACTCTTTATCATTTATACTATATCTCCATGCATGGGCTTACACACCATTACCATTACTTCAAAGTTCAAGACTACATTAGAATACTATCAGCAAAGCTTCAAAATCGTTAAATGTCTCTTCTGGAAGGTTTAGTTCGGCCTCGTTTGGTTCGCGAAAAGGAAAGGAAAGGAAATGAATTCCTTGTTCTTTTCCCTTCCTTGGGAAATTGCAATTTCCATCCATTTTCCTTTCCGGTGTTTGTAGAGGACAAGGAAATTAGAAGGAAAAGTGAATGATCTTATGAATGATGGACTGAATCAAAACCAAAACCTCAAGTCCTCCTCATCGAGAATGATATTGAGGATAGTGTAAGGACTAAAAAGAAGGAGGTTGCACATCCCTATTATCTATGGTGGCACATGAAGTTTTAATTGATGCATTTCCCACATGTTATTTTGTTCACTTTGAAGGTGACATAAGATGCAAAAGTAGAATCAAATGATATGTGCTCAGCTTACTTTCTGTAATGATTGAGGCATGAAGATTTAGAGTTTAGAATGGAACCTCAATGGAGCTAATGGACTGAATATGGAAGAAGCTAATATTGATGCGCTCACTGCAAAAATTTCAGCAAACGAGGAATATTTACATGTCAGAAAATTAAAGAGGAGATAATCATGCATATGAGGAATAAATTGGAACATAGAAAATAGATCAGAAAATAGCACGCCTTCAGCTACGCTTCAATAATAACATGATAAGTTCCTGTGAAATTGCCACTCTCCACCAAAATTGTGTAAATATTACCTTACCTCAAAAGGACACAAACTACTAGTCGAATTTGATATACTTGATAGGCCACACGATCGTACTTGATAAAGCCTCATGTAGGAAAAAAAATTCACGGGTCGGCCGATATAAAGTCAACCCATAATCAATGACTTCATGCACCCAAACATTATAGCACTCTTGTCCTATAGCCACATGATTGACCAAATCTTTGGGATTTGTAGATGCAATCTCGCCAATTGCCACAACTTCTAAACCTGTTTCCCAATTCAACAATTTGCATTTTGTCCCAGTGATAGGAGAACTTGGAATTTCTTTATTTACTTCTTCCCTCCTTGTTTCAGCTCTCTCACGATTGTCAGAACTTTCAACCCCATAGTTTGAGTTAGCCTTGCTAATCGGGTTTGAGTTTACAGTTTGCTACATGAATGAAAAATACATTAACTATTGAACAAGTTGGTTCATAACAAAGAATAAGGATGTGTCGAAGTAAAAAAAAAACTGACAGTGTTATCATTCACAACAACCTTGTCAACAATGCTTTTAACATAAGCTTTTAATTCATTAAACTCATTTTCTAATCTACTGAATTTATCCCGATGATATTTTTGGCCATATACTTTTGAAGGAGTCGCACCAAAACCAAGTCCTCTTACTTTTCCTCTTCGTTCAGGGCCAATTACTTTTGAAACTGCATCGTCTTGAAGAGAACTTTTTTCTAATGGTGTCGCTGACTTATGAATATCTTCTACTTCATCCTAATAACAAATAGAACAAAAGATAATTTAGAACGTTATAAGTGAATAACCAAATGATAAAATAAATAGACAAAAACAAACCAGAATTTTTTGAGCCTCTGAACTCAATGTACCAGTCTTCCTCTTATGTCCCTTGATCCAAACATCAACTCTGTGTATTGAACTAGGATTATCACTTTGTTGACGCTGCAATACATGTTTTGAGTTAACAAAAGATGAGTAAAAATTAATAAGGCGGACAAAGATGAGTTACCATTTCTTCCTCTAGACGAGCATATCCCTTACGGCTCGTTGTATGCAACAAAATTTGACTTTTCCTCATCTTCTTAAACTTTTCACTTGTTTCCTGTATTATATTTGAAATCTATGTGTCATATAGCAATAATAATTATTAAGAACAAAACATATAATGAAACCAACAATACTTACCTTAAATTCAGGAGCACTTCTCTTCATTACAAAAGCCTTCCAATCTTTAAAGAAGTGTACATTATTAGGTTTCATGAGGGCCATTGCTCGTGGTAGACCTACAACTTTTGCTTGCTCTATCACACCTTTCATCAAATTAGATTTATGATCACGCCAATATTTTCCTAACTTTTGGAATACATATGTCTTGTGGGAGCCATCAAGTATGAATTTTTGCTATAAGAAAAAGATAGCCAACAATAAAAATATAAGTACATAACTACATCTCAAAAACACATAATTATGACAGAAAAATATTATCGTGATGCTCTCCCATATTTGATGTTTAAAATCATCAAAAAGATCTGTCCATTTATCCATTGTCACTGGAACTAAATCTCTTGCTGTCGAGCCTAGAAAACTAGCAAATTCAGCTGCAGTATCTCTAATTGGTTGACCCTTGTCATTGAAATCGACCGGAACAAGATTTTTTCTCATACGAATATGATCCATTTTTGATTTACCCCTAGTTTTCTTCTTCTCAGGTACAGTAGAACTTGACTGATTTTGGTCATTTGGTATATTATGTGCCATGTTAGATGGAGAGTTAGAGTCTCCATTTGATATTCTTACACATTCATTTCCTCTTTGCATGGAAACCGATATGGAAGCTAAACGTTATTTCTCTCCTCTTTTAGCACCTTTTTTTGAACACTTCATATAAGAATCAAATAATAAGAACTATAAGTTTTTCACCAAGATATTATTAAAAATGATTATAAAGACAAATGGAGCTTACCTCACCAGATCCCGACATGTTCACAAGTTTCTGAATAGACCTACAACAGCCTCTGGGTCAGATGACCTGCAGAAAACAACCACGAACTTAAATATAAATAAATCAAAGAGTGAATAAAGATGTCAATATGAAACTTAGTTTCAGTTTATGTAACGAGCACATTTGTGTTTATGTAACAACAGTACACAGGACTAATGGTAACATTTGTACTAGCTCTCCAGAGACTTGGTAGTCACCTCTCAAAATTTTAGTCTTTTATGTATTCAAGGCTTCAAGCATTTGGTTAACACAATGAAGATCCATTGAGGTAGACAAAGAAACAACATGTGGACTGTAATGCATTCAAAAAGGGGCTCTGTGCTTTACTTTTAGCCAATCAGACGATTGCAAGAAACAAATCCATCTAGCTGATTCGGATTAACCTGGTAATCTGGTCAAAGTAACACTATTGAGGCTTGTGCCATGCTTGTACAGGTAAATTAAGGCCCGTTTTCTTTTTGCTCTATATAAGTTCTAAGTTCTAACCGATTTTGATGTTTATCCAATGTTAGACAAACACATTTAAGTGTCTTTTCCTCCAAGTATAGGGTTGCTTATGGAGCACAAAGGCATACAAAATGGTTTATGGATCTTTCTTAATACTCATTTCACAGCTGTAAAGTTGTAAATATTTTGAGTAGTTGTTGGAAACCTTAGTAAAAGAACTACGTTCATAAAATGCCAGACGAGAAAAGAGACCTTTGCTATGTCAGAAGCATAAAGTTTCTTTTTCTCAATATTTGAAATGAATGGGATTGTTAGACTCACTAGTCATGGTATACTTCCATAAAATGGAGTTCCAACCAATACTCATGTCAAGTGTTGGAACTCAGCAGAATGACAGACAACTGATATGAGAGAGAGAGACAAGATTTGCTAGAATGGAACAATTATATCATTTTTCAAACAACTAACAAACAGGCACTCCAAAATTCATGCTGGATTGTGTCGGATATGCGTATTGGACACACTACTGACACTCCCAAATACAATAGGACACCCAAAAAAAGGGTTCCAAATCCATGTCGTTGTGTCTGAAACATGTTGTGTCGAATCTATGTCTGTGCAGTATAGAATGTCATAGATATGCCACCTTTAACACGATCATCAGCAACAGTGTTATCTTAATAGATACTCGGAGATTAGTTAAGATAAGCACGATGTATAAAGAAAGAATTGCCTTATGTGTTGATGTGTGCGTGCAAGTTAACTTGAACAATGTACTACATTTTATTTGTGCCAGCCCATACTTGTGTAGCAATGGATCTTGTTTATGCTAGTTTTATGTATCAATTCTTCCTTTCTTTAGGCATCATACTCGGATACTTTTTTTCCAATGTACCCCCCGATATCATGGAAACTATATATGCTTGTTCTAGAATTCATGGAAACTATATATGATCTTGTGAGTGCATATAGGTATGTATTAGATCAATATTCCTGAAACACTGAACATTTGTAACAAATGGAAACTATATATGATCATCTCATATGACTGAACTTATAGACTGACTCAGGTGGACTGACTAGTGCAAGAGAGTAAAAGTGACCATTTATGCATTTTCTGTTTAATCCAACAAAAAAATTCATTTTGTTGGGATAATCATAATTATGATTTGTATAAAAATAGTAATTATTTACCTCATCCGAAGTCACCTTCTCATAATCAAGCCTTACATAACCTTCACCATCAATATTCGGATCAAGTTGTAGTACATCTAATGGTGCGCATGGCATGTACATACTCTCTTCAGAACTTTCTAACTCGTAAAAACCTCGTGGTGGTGCTCTTAGAACAACATACCAATGGGATGCATCGGTATCTCTTGAATAAAATACTTGCTTTGCTTGTGAAGCTAAAATAAACGGATCTCTTTCAAATTGACTTTCCCTTGGTGAAGGTTAACCAATGTAAACCCCTCTTCAACTTTGACACCATTTTCTATGTTTGCCCAATCACATTGAAATAAAGGAACCTGAATATTATAGTAGTCAAGCAAAATTATGTCTCTAATAACTCCGTAATAAGTTACACTTCCAGTGACAAGAGATGTGTCTCTTGCACTAGATCGACAAATTGTTTCTGCTTCAATTGAGACACCGCTGTTTTGTGTGCTCTTTTCTTCATCTTTTGTATGAAATCGATGACCATTGATGACATAACCTGAGAATGACATTACATCCTTTCTCGGCCCACATGCTAGCCATCTTAGTGTGCTCGACATAGTGTCAACTTGGCCTGTTCTGACCTTATTTGCTAGCCATCCTATGAAAGCCTCTGTATGTCTCTTTTGTAGCAGACTTTCATTCTTCAAAAGACGCCTATCCAAATGCTTAAGTTCCTCTAGATGCATTCTGATATTAAAGTATAGGTAAATGAGAACTCAGAAAGTGAAAATTTTAAGTCAAAAGAATTATTATTGGTAGAATACTTACTTAATGTACGGTTCGACTTCAGAAATGTTAAACAAAACAGTACGATAGGCTATCTCTAGCATGTCAGAGGACATACTCATTGTTTTTCCTTTAGAAATTGGTTTCCCTTCTCGGCTAGTTTCATTCTCAAGATCATCATTGCGTCTATATTGAGCTCCAATTTCAACAGCTTGCTTTATGAACCCACTACAAAAACTTGAACACTCTTCCGCAAGATATCTTTCTGCTATACATCCTTCAGGCCTTGAACGATTTCTAACATATCCTTTTAGTACCTTCATAGATCTAATTAAAAGCAAATCTTAGAAGAGTATAGAATAATTCATAAGTTTATTATTAATTTAAAATATATATTATTACCTCTCAAATGGGTACATCCAACGAAAATGTACCCCCCCCACCAATTCGAGCTTCTCGTGCAAGATGAATTGTGAGATGCACCATAACATCAAAAAAGGATGGAGGAAAAAACCTTTCTAATAAGCACAAAGTTTCTGCAACTTCAGTTTCTAGTTCCTCCAATCTGTTTTTATCGATCACTCTTGGACATAATTCATTAAAAAATGAACAAAGTCGAAATATTGCAGTTCTCGTACCCTTTGGTAGAAGTCCTCTTAATGCTACTGACAAGACTTGTTGGAGTAGAATGTGACAATCATGAGACTTGAGATTTATAATCTTGGTATCTTGCAATGACACATGATTTGAAATGTTGGAGCCGTAACCATCAGGTAATCTTAAATTTGCAATTCTTGCACAAAATAATTGCTTCTCCGACTTTGATAAATTAAAAGAGCCCGCTGCCCATCGATATTTATTTCCAATTTCTTCAGCATGTAGTTCTTTTCTTATGCCCATTTCTTCCATATCTCTACGAGAACTTAGTCCATCCTTTGTTTTCCCTTTTATACTCAAGAGTGTGCCAATGATGCTCTCATAAATGTTCTTCTCAATATGCATCACATCCAAATTGTGTCGCAATAGCAAACTCTGAAACATCATATAAAAAAATTATATTCATAAATGAAAAGAAAACTTATTTTCAGAGAAAGAGATACATAAAGAGATAGGGTAATGATAGTACCTTCCAATAAGGTAACTAAAAAAAATCGATTTCTTCTTCCAAGGCCATATTGTATCAATGTTTGGCTGTTGTTGCTTCTTCTTCCTTTTCTTCTTTTCTTTTTTTGGTTTTCCCTAATTATTGACATGGTTCTTTACCACATCAAAAACTTTTGAACCTGTTAGTGCTCTAGGCTTCCTTCTATGTTCTTCATTTCCATCAAACCAAGATTTTTTTAATCGAAATTGATGATTGTGGGCAAGAAATCGTCTATGGTTCATATATACATGCTTCTGACAATGAGTCAGCCATCTTGAAGATGTCTCAATTCCACATATGGGACAAGCTGCTCTACCCTTTGTGGAATATCCAGATAAATTTCCATAGGCCGGAAAGTCATTTATTGTCCACATTAAAATAGCCTTCAAATTAAATATGGATTTACTGAATGAATCAAAAACATTCACACCATTGCTCCATAACTCTTTCAAATCTTCTATAAGTGGCTCCAAGTATACATCTATGTCATTTCCTGGTTGCTTAGGTCCGGGGATTAGTAACGTCAACATCAAGTTTTCCTTTGACATGCATAAGGAAGGGGGCAGATTATAAGCAACCAAAATCATAGGCCAACAACTATATTGAGTACTACGATCACCGAAAGGATTAAATCCATTTGATGCAAGACCAAGCCTTAGATTACGGGGATCAGATGCAAAATCAGGCCACTTAGTATCGATCATATTCTAGGCCATTGAAACAACAGGGTGTCGCATTTTTTCATCCTAACTTTTGTGAGTGTCATGCCATCTTACTTGTTCTGCCTTTTCAGGTGATTTAAACATTCTCCTAAATCTTGACATTACAGGAAAGTACCTCAACACCTTCGCAGGAACTCTATATTGAATCTTTTTCGTGCGCACATCAACTTTCCACCGTGAAGCCCCACATTTTGGACATGTCTCCATATGTTCTTTTTCCTTTCTAAATAAACAACAATCATTAACACAAGCATGTATCTTCTCATAGCCTAGATCAAAATCTTTAAGCATCTTCTTTACTGAATATAAAGAATCAGGAAGTTTGTTGTCTTGAGGTAAAATTTTGCCAAGCATCTGAAGAAGTTCATTAAAACCGCTGTCTGTGAGACTATGTCGAGCTTTATACTTATATAGGGCAACAACTGCAGCCATCTTTGTGTAAGTAGATCCAACATATAAAGGAAGTTCAGCCTCCTCCACAAGATTTGCAAAATTTGCATCTCTTCTTTCATATGCAGGTTCTGTATTATTATCATTGTCATCAAAAAGATCATAATCAAAGTTTGCATCTCTAAACATTTTATATGCTTCGGGTAGTTCTATATCTTCGTCTCTGGTTGCAGTAGAACTTTCACCATGAAAGATCCATTTATCATATAAAGGATCCATCCCAAATATGACTAAGTGCTCATAAACCATATCAAAATGGTGAAATCGATGACTTAAACATCGACAACAGGGACACTGATTTTTTTCTTTATTTCCCTTACTAGCTTGAATTGTATCAGCAAACTTGCGTGCTCTATTTTGATATGCTTGTGAATCTCTACAAATAAAGACAAACCCTAAACATAATCTAATATTAATAACAAGCAATAAGTATGTTAATATTTACGGTTTTAAGGAATAAATAGTAACCTTCTAAAGTGTATCCAATCTTTGTCTATTGTGTTTGACCCACCTTGTACGAATTATAACCTGTTAGCCACTGAAATAGAGAATAGTTTATATGCAAGTACTTTATTTGAAGGGAATCCACTTTGTGATACTATCAGGATGAGGATGCATTTCCATTATGCTCATGGCAATACATTTAATTTATAATTATATCATAATGATGATTTAAATAACCAAAGTTCTCTGAATTGGTTTGACATATTAATAACCAAAGTTCTCTGAAATGTATGCTCATGGCCATACATTTCCATACATTTAGGACCGAAATTCGAATCACCTTCTTTACCTTATTAACCAAGATTCCCAGTATTGGCTGACACCAATTGGTAGCAACCATATTGTATCATTTTTGGCCAATCCTTAACCATTACCGATACCGACCAATACCAACATAAGGTAAGTAATTTTAATATTGTAACATGAATATTCATTATTAGTGCATACTGCAAATACCTTAACAGGCTGCCAGTTTCTATGATATACAAGCAAAGTAACAGAAGATGGAGAAATAGTACAAGGAAAGGTGTCATACTGGGAATTCAAATTTCCTTTTAGGCAATTTCAAACCCAGACAACCCATATTCCCAGATTTGCAGTCCATAATACCCCCATATACTAGTTAACATAGGATACAATCTCAGATTTATAAAATGGAACCCATTCTCAGGTTGGGGTCATATCTGTCAACTCAGTGCATTTGAAACCTAGGATATCACAAACAAATGCAATGTATAAAACTCCCAATTCTGGAAAAGCACAACTAATATACATAGGTAACAGAAATCAAGCAAAAGTATCATGTTAGTGTTTGAAATCAAGAAAAATATGTGAGTATCAGAACTCTACATCAGAAAACCCAAGTATACATATGAGTCTCAGGCATGGTTGCATGTTACCAAATCAATTTACATTTAGCTAGCAATCAACTAAATTTAATGAACATTAAAATTCAAAAATGGAACCCAACCTCAGGTTCCATGCAAGGTTCAGTTCAGCACTCAGTTTAGCACTCTTAACATATTAAGCAATCCCAACACCAATCTCAGGTTTTAGACATTCATTAAGAACCCAGTTATATTCAATAAATCAAAGACTCCATTTCTCAGTTAACATGTGAACTCAGGTTTCAAGCATACCAAATAAACCGAGTTATATTCAACAAATCAAAGACTCTTGCTATTAAAACCCCATTACCTATTTGTACCCGAGCCCCCCTTCTCCTATTCTCTGTTACACTGTTCTGATACAACTGACCTCAAATCCTAATCATTAGGATACTAACATGCCTTACCCACACACTCACTCACAAGGCAAACTCAAGGCCAAGCCAAGATCCTATTACCTGCTGCACTACAGAGCCATTCCCTCTGAATCCTAACCCTTATTAAACACACACACACACACACACACACACACACACACACACACACACACACACACACACACATCCACTTCACACATATACCTATACTCATAAGGCACACAACCACAAAGGCCAATAACCAATGCTCATTGCTCCCTGCCTGAACTTGGCATGCCACTTGCACTGCTCGACAGAATACGCACAAGTACAGCAAACATTGTGAAAAATGATAGTACCTTTTACGACCACAAGTTGGCTGCAACCATCATTGTGCCCGCACAAGTACAGCAAAGTGCAGCAAAATCTATAACATAAAGGAAAACAAAGTAAAAAATGTAACTGTATCAGTAGAAATGGTGCAAAGAGAGGTTGTAACTACAATATTGTAAATACATTTAACTTATAGTTATATCATAATGATGATTTAAATAACCAAAGTTCTCTGAATTGGTTTGACATATTAATAACCAAAGTTCTCTGAAATGTATGCTCATGGCCATACATTTCCATACATTTAGTGCCGAAATTCGAATTACCTTCTTTACCTTATTAACCAAGATTCCCAGTATTGGCTGACACCAATAGGTAGCAACCATATTGTATCATTTTTGGCATATCCTGAACCATTACCGATACCAACCAATACCAACATAAGGACTATCTTTCCGAGTCAATTAGGCAAAGAAAAATGACGATGAAAAGTGAGAAATTTGAGGGAAATGGTGTCAATACAATGATTCGGTATGTCGAAGATTTACATGCTACAAAGTGTCGACAAGATTTTTTATTGACCCATTGTAACCATTTCATTTGCCAAAGTTGTATATTTATAAATTCATAACACCCATCGATGTTAATACTATTCCATTCAAAGCACTATAAATAACAAATAATACATGAAATTATGCCTAAATATATGAAATATTTTTCTAGGTATTTAGTAGTAATAATTAATTTTGACATAGTAAACAAGGAGCTCCAAAACTCCGATCCATGACCCCCGTAGCTGCCGAAACCACCAATACCGATACCCATAAGAAGAGTCCAACCAGTTCAGATACCAATACTATGAAGCCTGCAACTAACATGGGCATTCAGTAAACGAACTACGAAAAGGTTCAAATTTTCTTCGTACCGGATTACTGTCTGGCATTAAACAAGGTAAAGAAGGTGATACTGGAATTGGTATTAGACCCTTTAATCAAGTACAACATCAGCAATTGTAAACAATTTTAGAAAAACTCAAATTCTAATGATTATAAACTAAAAATCAATTTAACCCTAAAAAATTCGAATGATTATAAACTAAAACTCTAAATTTATAAACTAAAACTCAATTTAACCCTAAAAAAATAAATCCCTAAAACTCAAATACGAATGATTATGAACTCGCATCATAAACCCTAAAAAATTGGGGAAATTAAAGCCTAAAATAGGGAAAAATTATTGAGAGATAAGAATATTGCTTATGATTTAACATAAACTTGAAGGAAAATCAAAATAAGAAGAAGAAGTAGACGAGATGGAACCAGACCTTCTCGAGAGGGTGGAGAAATCGACTGCACTCGTCGATTTTGTCGATGTGGCGGAGGAATCGGCTGCACTCGTCGATTTTGTCGAGGATGGAGAAGAAATTCCTCTTCTATACTGACTCGAAGGGACGAATTTGTAGCACGGGCACTCCGATAACCTAGGTCACGAGGATGGAGAAGGAAAAAAATTCCTCTTTCAGAATGATTATGAACTCGCATCATAAACCCTAAAAATATTGGAGAAATAAAAGCCTAAAATAGGGAAAAATTATTGGGAGATAAGAATATTGCTTATGATTTAACACAAATATGAAGGAAAAACAAAATAAGAAAAAGAAGTAGCAGAGATGGAACCAGACCTTCTCGAGAGGGTGGAGAAATCGACTGCACTCGTCAAGGTGGCGGAGGAATCAACGAAATCCCTCTTCTATACTGATTCGAGGGGAGGTCACGGGTGTTGTGCTTCTTCTTGATCTCTCCTTGCTTCCTTGTTCTACTCCGCAGATTTCTGAAGGAGAGGAATCGAAGAAATTCCTCTTTATACTGAAGTGAAAATTTTGTTTATGTAAGGAGAAGGAAACTTTTGTTTTTACTGATCGGGTCTAAGCGGGCTTTGGAGGGAAGTGAAAATTTTGGCGCCCCTTTTTTTTCAGATTTAAAGACATTTATTGTGTGCCTTATTTTGTAAACGATTAAGGCACTCAATAAACGTCGTTAAAATTTTAATAAAGACTTTTACAACATTCAATGTCTGCCTTGTTTAGTATACATGTTAAGGCATCCAGTGTACATCGTAAATAGTATAATAAATTTTATTCTAGGTAATTTTAAGGCATTCTCTAAATTGTATGCCGTAAAAAATCATTTACGACATACTATTTTAAGTATGCCTTAATTGTAATGTCGTAAAAGGTCTCTTTTCTTGTAGTGTGGTAGAAAAATACCACAAGTGGACCTTCGAAGACGAGAAGGCGATGCTGCCCCAAGTGAAGGAGTTTCTGAAGTTGCGTCAGAAACTAGAAGACGAGAACATGCCCCTCGTCGACAAGTTTGTCGTTGGAGGGATCGTCGTAAAACTTTCTACAGAATAGAGCAACTTCTATGCAAGGATGCATCGAAAGAAGATGGAAATTAGCTTGGAAGATTTCTTGCAAGAGATCCATGTTGAGGATGAGATGCGCTCTCAACAGAAGATGGATACTCTGTCCAAACAACTGGCGAAGGCAAATCTGGTCCAAACCAGAGAGTACGAGGGGAAGTAGGCTGCTTCTCATCGCAAAAGGAAGGACTTCACGAATGTGAAAGTGAAGGGTCCTGCTTTCAAGCAGCAGAAGTCCAAGTCCCATGTGACTTGCTTCAATTGTGGCAAGAAGGGCCACTACAAATCAGAATGCAAGTCCAAGCCCAAAGAACAAGGTGAGCCTAGTAAGGTTTCTATGATTACTAATCTAGTTGCCATGATAGCACAGGTTGCAACTGTGGGGGCTGACTTGGACTGGTGGATAGACACTGGTGCGACCTGCCATGTCTGTTCAGACTAAGACTGGTTCGTCTCTTATGAGCCAACTTCAGAAAAGGTCATAATGGCAAACCAGGCACAAGCTAAAGTACTGGGATCGGGACGGTGGAGCTAAAACTCACATCGGGGAACACTCTGACGCTTCAAGGTGTGAAGCATGTTCCAGTAATTGCTAAGAACCTGATCTCTGGAAGTCTGCTCTACAACGCAGGCTTGAGGATGGACATCAATGCTGGCCAGTTGGTGATGTCCAAGAAGGGTACATTCTTCGGAAAAGCTTTCCAAACTGAAAGAATGTACAAGATTCAGCTTGTTGTAACCCAGCATGATAATATAAATGCAATCACTTTTTCTGATTATTCTCTTGAGTTGTGGCATAATAGGCTAGGACATGTTCATTGTAAAGGATTAACAGAATGTCTAGTCTAGGACTTATCTCCAAGTGTGGGGGTAAGCTAGAGAAATGCGAAGTATGTGCTCAGACGAAGATCACAAGGAAACCCTTTCACAGGGTCCATCGAAGCACAGATCTTCTGGAGTTGGTTCACTCAGATATCTGTGACTTCAAACAATTCTCTACAAAGGCCGGGATGAAGTATTTCATTACTTTTATCGATGACTTCTCAATGTATGCTTTCGTCTACTTGCTCAAGTCTAAAGACGATGCATTCGAGAAGTTCAAGGAATTCAGGACCGAGGCTGAGCGGCAAACTGGACAACAACTCAAGAGGTTAAGGAGTGATCGAGGCGGGGAGTATCGGTCTCATAAATTCTTATTATTCTGCAATGAACATGGAATCATCAATGAGACAACGGCTCCGTACTCTCCTCAATCCAACAGAGTAGCAGAAAGGAAGAACAGAACGTTGACAGAGATGATGAACTCCATGCTGTTGACTACGGGTCTTCCAAAGTATTACTGGGGAGATGTCACGACCCGATCCCAATAATCTGGGTCTAGTCGGATCATGCCCAGCCTGCACCGTTGTTGAGACGACGGCAGTAAGATGTTCAGTAGCAGGTAACCATACAACAATACAACTATTTGTCACAACTCAACTTCGAAATTAAACTTTATTTAAACTGAAATTTAAATACAAAGAAAATTGTTCATAAGGGAAATACAAAATTGGAAATAAAAGAAACAATGCAGAATGGAAAATCTATCTATCAGCCTCAGTTCCATCGTCCTCCTGCGGGGACTCTGGCAGCACAACTGGGTACAACTCAGGGTCATAATAGCTGTTGTAACACAGCTCAGCATCCTCAACATCGCCTAAAAATATATCTCCAGTCAGGAGGGAGCAAAGTACAATTCATGCTAATTAAGCAGTTAAATAAGAAATAGAATCATGCAGTTCTAAACAGTTTTAAAACAGGTTTGTTACAGTATAAAACAGTGATTTGAACAGGTAATGACATATGACCGGCTTGGGTTTGTTACAGGAGGGATAATGGGTTTTGTTACAGTAGTTGTCATAATCATTACGCTATTCCCCAATCCCCAGTAGTTACAGTACAGTACTCTCGGTGAGAGTTTCGTGTTTGAGTCATGGTTTAGACATGCAGTAAAACGATTAAATAAATAACTGTAAACTAAAATAAACTATACTTGCCTCAGGAAAATGACTGGAGAGGTGGACGAATCTGAGACGAGAAGTTTAGAGTTGTCTTCGAATTCCTACATTCGAGAGATAGACTCAGCTTTCAGGTTAACTAACTTAACTATACTAGTTGTAATCTCTATTTGTGTCCTAGTCCAATTTTAGTTATTTAATTAACTAAACACAGAAAAATACGGTTATTAGTGCGTTAATTTAATACGAGGGAAAAATGATTATTTTATACTTTTGATTCGGGAAATCATCGTCGATGCCAGATTATTAGAAAAACTTGATAATTTTATATAAATATAAATATAAAACTAATTCTCCTATTTTAGTGAGAAAACATGTAATTTTTAATTATTAATAAACTAGTAAATTTTAAGTGAGAAAAATATTAATTAATTTTATACGAAAATACTTTTTAGTCAATTTAATCGTTAAATAATAAAAACATGAAAAACCTGGAAAAGACAGGAAATCTAAGCTATTACAGTCACAGACCAGCCAGCTGGGCTTATGTCCATTACAATTTATTTACATAAATTGAAATAAGATAAACTGCCGTTAGTCCTAAACTGAGATAGAAATTAAATAGAAAACAGAAAATACATAATAAAAATAAAGATAAATAGTAAGTCTCAGATAATGGTCCGATCCTCATCTGGCTAATTGCCTCAACGTCCGGGCGGGGCTGGTATCGTTTGCACTTAGCTGGGTCCATTGACCGATACGGTCGTCACCCAAAAATAAAATATCGAATAAATTCTGAAAATCATTTTAAATTCATTTTGAAAATAATTCAGGTTTTACGGAAAAATCGGGCAGCATCTCCTCTGTTTTTGGTCAACCCAAAAACTGGGAAAATGGCGCCGATAATTCCTACAAGTCCCAAACCAGGGAAAAACCCGCATTTTATATATATAAAATATCCACAGCCAATCCACAGCATAATCGGGCGACCCGAAATGATTTCGGAAATCCGATTCCAAATCCACAAATAACAGCACGTTCCCAGAAATTTCCAGAAACTAAAATATACAAAAAAACCATTCCCGAAATATTCCGGGAATGCAAAACAATTCACGGGACCTTTCCGAAAGTCCCTGAAAATTACGACGTCGCTAATACCGAATTCCCAAAGGGAACCGGGGACTATTTCATCATCAACAAATAATAATAAAATAGCGAGACAGGGGTTATACCTCGGATTGCTCGGCTAGAGCTCTCAGATGATAAAATAGAAAGAAAATGGTGAGATCCAGATCAGCAAACGTTTCCGAAACAGTGCTGGAACCAGCGTCGTCGAAGCAACGTCGAGAAATCAGAACTAGGGCACTGCCAGAACCAACAGTGAAAGCTCACCAAAGAGCAGTGAGCTCGGGAGCGAGGTCGCCGGAGGAAATCGGCCGGGACAGCGGCTAGGGCAACGCTGTCGGGGCGAAAACAGCACCAAAGGGGCGCGGCCGAGAACGGGGCGCGGGGAGTCACCGAGAGAGTCGGCGTTGGGCGGCAGGAACGCCGACGGGAAGGGGCACGCGGGGGTGCGCTCGGGCGAACACTACCGCGAGGGGGCGGCGACGGGGCGGTCGTGGGCTGGCCGGAGGGAGCGGCCGAGGGTGGCACGCGAGGGGAAACACGGCCAGGGGGCGGAGAGGGATGAGAGAACAGAGAGGGAGAGGAGAGGAGTTTTGCTTTTCTGTGAAGGAAGAGATGAGTGTTGGAGATTGTTCTCCTATGATGAGTACGAGAGTGAGAGGTTGTTGTCTTCTGTGAGTGAGTAGTTAGAGGGATTTAACAGAGAGTGGGGAATGAGAGAAGGAGTGGGGTGAGATGGTATTAAAGGGAGAAGTTTGTGTGATCGTGTGGTCCAGAGAGAACGTGTAGCAAAGAGGGGAGGAAGAATAGGGTGAGGTGACCATTTCGGTTGTTGTATAGTTGCTGGTCCTATGGGACCAGCTAGTATTCTTTTTTTTAATAGCAATTAATTAACCAAGTCAAAATCAGGATTTAAAAAGAATGGAATTGGGCTCAGGTTTGGGTCTGGGTTCGGACTCGGGTCTGGGTCTGAAACCAAAAACCATGTTGTTATTATTTTTTTAAAATCCTTTTTCACTCAAAAATATTTAATAGTTATAATAATAATAATAATTAAAAATACGAATAACACTACTAAAACATTAATATTAACAATTACAGAATTATGGGTTTCACAATCTTCCCTCCTTAGAAAATTTTGTCCTCGAAATTAAAGTAAGGTTAGGGATTACCTCAAGTCTCAAATAGGTACGGGTACTGCTCCCGTATCTGGTCTTCTCGCTCCCAGGTCGACTCGCCTGGTGAGTTGTGCTGCCATATTACTTTGACTATTGGCGTCACGGTGTTCCTGGTCCTCTTCTCGCCTCGGTCCAAGATTGCCACTGGTTTCTCCGGCACTGTGAGGCTGGGTCCAATCTCCAGCTCTGAATGGTCTAAGATATGGCTCGGGTCTGGGATGTAGCGTCTCAGCTGCGAGACGTGGAAGACGTTGTGGACGCCTTCGAAACTTGGGGGTAGAGCCACCCGATAAGCCACTTCTCCAATCCTGTTAAGTATTTCAAATGGACCAATATACCTGGGGCTCAACTTTCCTGCTCTGCCGAAACGGATTGTTCCTCTGGTAGGCGAGATCTTCACAAACACACTGTCGCTTGCTTCAAACTCCAAAGGCCGTCTGTTGCAATCGGCCCAATGCTTCTGCCTGTCTTGGGCTATCCGGAGCTTGTCTCTGATCATTCTCACCTTCTCTGCTGCTTCGGTCACCATCTCAGGTCCAAGCAACACTCGTTCTCCGACGTCGTCCCAGGCAAGAGGGGTGCGGCAACGACGTCCATAGAGTGCCTCGAATGGTGTCATCCCGATGCTAGCTTGGTAGCTGTTGTTGTAAGAGAACTCTACCAAGTGCAAATGGTCTTCCCAAGATCCTCCAAATTCCAGGACGCAGGATCTCAGCATATCTTCTAGCGTCTGAATTGTTCTCTCCGATTGCCCGTCAGTCTGAGGGTGGTAGGCGGTGCTAAACTTCAGTTAGGTTCCCAAGCTGTCATGCAAACTCTTCCAAAAATGTGAGGTAAATCTGGTATCTCTGTCAGATACGATACTTACCGGAACTCCATGAATCCGGTAGATGTGCCGCATGTACAGTGCTGCCAACTTCTCGGTGGATAAACCAACCTTGAAGGGGATAAAGTGAGCTGACTTCGTCAGTCGGTCCACTATAACCCAGATGGCATCCTTCTCTCCTTGGGATCGAGGCAGTCCCGATACAAAATCCATCGTTATGTGCTTCCATTTCTACTCCGGAATGTCAAGCGGCTGTAATAATCCTGCTGGTCTTTGCCTGCTAGCTTTAACTTGCTAACAAATTAAACATCTAGCCACATACCTGGATACATCCTTCTTCATTCCGTACCACCATACTATAGTCCGCATATCCCGATATATTTTGTTGGCTCCAGGGTGTATGGAATACTGCGACTGGTATGCTTCTTGTATCAGCTCGTTCCTCAGTTCACCAGTTGGTACGCAAAGCCTCGTACCATTCTTCAATGCTCCGTCGTTGGCGATTGAAAATCCTTCAAGTGTTCCTGCCAGCACTTGGTCTGTGAGTTTGCAAAGCGTCTCGTCTTGGAATTGTGTCTCCTTGATATTGTCCATAAGACTCGAATGTACTTGCAACTGCATCAATGATGATTCATCTCCTGGTACGATGGCTTCTCTTCCAAGTTTCTTCATCTCTTCCTCGGGCAGTCCAATTTCCAATCCAAGCTTCTCCATGTCCTCCAGCAAATGGCGCTCCTTGGTCAAAAACATCGCCATTGGGTATCGATTAAGTGCATCTGCAACAACATTAGCCTTACTTGGATGGTACTGCAGGTTGATATCAAAATCCTTCATCAGCTCCAGCCATCGTCTTTATCTCATGTTCAGCTCCTTCTGAGTGAAAACATATTTCAGACTTTTATGGTCCATAAATATTTCCACTCTCTCTCCATACAGGTAGTGCTTCCATAGCTTCAAAGCAAAAATCACCGCTGCAAGCTCCAAGTCATGTGTGGGGTAGTTCTTCTCATGAGTCCGCAATTGTCTAGATGCATAGGCAATCACTTTCCCGTGTTGTTGAAGAACACAGCCCAGTCCTTTTCTGGAAGCATCACTATAGATTGAGAAACCGCCAGTACCTGCGGGTAGCGCAAGTATCGGCGCAGTTGTAAGCCTCTTCTTCAGTTCCTTAAAAGCTGACTGGCACGCTTCAGACCATATGAACTCTTTATTCTTCCTGGTAAGCTTCGTCATTGGCTCCGCAATCTTAGAGAAATCCTTCACGAACTTCCGGTAGTAGCCAGCTAGTCCCAAAAAGCTCCTGATCTCTACAACCGAGCTTGGTGCAGTCCACTTCTCAATAGCAGCTATCTTCTTTGGATCCACCGAAATTTCTTTTCCTGTGACAACATGGCCCAAAAATTCCACCTTGTCTAAAAAGAATTCACATTTGGATAGCTTACCATAGAGCTTCTCCTTTCTCAAGGTACTCAGCACTTTCCTTAAGTGCTCTTCATGCTCTTCCTCCGTCTTCGAGTAGATCAGTATGTCATCGATAAAGACAACCACAAACTGATCCAGATATTCATGAAAAACCTTGTTCATGAGGTTCATGAATACTGCAGGAGCATTCGTCAGTCCAAACGATATGACCAAGAATTCAAATTGTCCATACTTGGTGTTGAACGCCATCTTGGGAATATTTTCCTTCCTGACCTTGATTTGATGGTAGCCTGATCTGAGATCTATCTTTGAAAATACCTTGGCTCCGCTCAGTTGATCAAACAGGTCGTCGATCCGGGGCAAGGGGTACTTGTTCTTGATAGTGATGTTGTTCAGTGCCCGGTAGTCGATGAACATCCGCACAGTTCCATCCTTCTTGGGCACGAATAAAACTGGTGCTCCCCAGGGTGAAGCTCCGTCTCTGATAAATCCTTGCGACTTTAGCTCGTCGATCTGATCCTTCATCTCCTTAGCCTCCTTGGGGTTGACTCTGTAGCATCCCCGAGAAATAGGGAAAGAGCCGGGTACAAGATCGATGGTGAATTCCACACCTCGATCCGGCGGCAATCCTGGAAGATTATCTGGAAAGACATCCATAAATTCTGCAATAATAGGGTGAGGAGGCCCGGGTTCTTCAGTGATAGAGGAGTAGGAAATACTCTTCATATCTTCCGGAGTTCGAGAGATTTCAAACTCTGGTTCTCCTGGTGGGCTGAAGATTACACAACCTCGGTGACAATCAATCAGCACATGCTGTTCACTCAACCAGTCCATCCCTAGGACTACATCATTGTTGGGCAGGGGCATCACTAGTAAAGGTATTGAGAACTGATGGCCAGAGATGGTTATAGGACAATTACAAGCCTCAGTGATGGGTATAGGTCCACCACCGGTCATAACCCTACTAATCACTTTGCTAAGTCCCGAATCTATGTGGTGTGCAGATATAAACTTGGATGATATGAAACTATGTGATGCACCCGAATCAAATAATGCTAGAGCAGGATATAAAAACACATAAATGGAACCTGTGATGACATCTGCGGTGGGTTCCTGCTCTGGCTCCTGCTCATCAGCTGCTAGGGCAAAAGCTCGCCCAGTCTTCTGCTGGTGCTGTCCAAACTGTTGTTGCTGAGTAGGCAGGGGAGCTCTCTGCTGGTTGGTTCCTGGCCGGTGGCCTGACATGGGGCAGTCCTTCACTTGGTGGGTGGCAGACCCACAGACTAGGCAGTGACCTAGCCTCTTCCTGCAGATGTTCGACTGGTGGCCCAGCCTCTTGTAATAGTCGCAGACAGGGATTTGCTTCGATGTGCCCTGTCATTGGTCCTCGCCTGATGATGATGCTGCTGGTGGTACGAGGGCCTGTTGTTGTTGTTGTTGTTGGGCCTCTTCTGACTACCCTGAAAGTTGCTAGTTCCAGGGTACTCCCTCTTGGATCGAGAAAGTTGGCTCTTCTCCACGTCCTGAGCTCGGATCAGGATCCTCTCATAGGTCTTAGAGCCACTTGCGATCACAGGGATACGAATCTCTTCTCGTAAGCCAAACCTGAATCGCTCAGCACGATCCTTGGGGTCAGCTACCAGGTTCTGGGCAAAGCGGCTTAGTCGGCCGAACTCTGCCGCATACTCGCTGACCGTCATGTTTCCCTGCTTCAAGTTCTGGAATTGCCTCTCCATTTCCCGCATCTCCGATGTCGAGAAAAAGTTCCTGCGGAACAGCTTCTTTAAGGTGTCCCAGTCGAGCTGCTTGTCCTGGAGTCGGGGTTCATTCCGATAACAGATGCTTGCCACATCCTGTAGTTGGAGTCCTACAGCTTCAGCCTTGAGGTCCTCCGGAAGTCGAGCGACGCTCAGGAGACGCTCCATACGGTCTAGCCATTCATCGGCGTAGATGATACCCTCGGTTCCTTTGAAAGGTCGAGGGTCTTGCTTCATAAAGCTTTCTATGTCTCCCACCTTCATGCAATAATACGCCTCTAATCAAAAGAATGGCCTTAAAGAAATATAACTTAACTCCTGAATCATGCTTACCTTGGCAGGTCGTGGCCCTGATGAAGTGGTTCCTCCTCTCTCGAGGGCAGCCATGGCCACGTTGTGGGCATTCTCCATGCCTTCTCTCATAATCGCGGTCTGCACGCGATGGGCTTCAGCTTGGGCAGCAGTCTGCTCTCTGTGGGCTTCTACTTGAGCTCTCTGTGCTTCAAGCACTCCTCGTAGCATTCCCACTAGGTCAGTGGGATCCACGGGCAGTGGTGGAGCAGCTGGTGTGGGCACTACCACAGGGGTCTGCGTCTCAGCCCGGGAAAGTGCCGGTTCTGCCGCTTGCGTTGTGGAAGCGTAAACGGGCCGGGAAGCTGGTACAGCATGAGGACGATCTGTCAGCTGCAAGGAAAGTGGGTCCCGGCATGCTTGAGAAGGGGTGTGATCAGTTAATGACACCTCATCGTCAGCAGGGCCGGATCTAGTAGTCTTTCATTTGGCCATGATCTGGAAGGTTTAGGGTACATACATAAGCAAGGTATCCTACCAGTCTATAATCAAACAAAAATATTTATGTATATAATTCGGTCCTATGTTGTGACAAATCAATGTTCTAGTGTTCTAATTGTTTCTAAGTATGTTTTCCTAAGTTGTTGTAGGAAACGACCTGCATGGGCCACCACTGAAAACATGTCACGACCCGATCCCAATAATCTGGGTCTAGTCGGATCATGCCCAGCCTGCATCGTTGTTGAGACGGCGGCAGTAAGCTGTTCAGTAGCAGGTAACCATACAACAACACAACTATTTGTCACAACTCAACTTCGGAATTAAACTTTATTTAAACTGAAATTTAAATACAAATAAAATTGTTCTGAAGGGAAATACAAAATTGGAAATAAAAGAAACAATGCAGAATGGAAAATCTATCTATCAGCCTCAGTTCCATCGTCCTCCTGCGGGGACTCTGGCAGCACAACGGGGTACATGTCACGACCCACACCCGGTTTTCGGATACGAGACGTGTCCAAGCCAGCCTACGCCGCAGAGTCGACGGTAGAACGCTGTCAAGCCCGCAAGAAATAAATGCTCAAATATCACATTGCTGCTCATTCACATTTCTAAATTTATTACAACAGTTACAACATTTATATTTAAAGGAAAAAATATAAAGTTTTACAATTAATGAAATGATACAATGGCTATCTATTTTTAGGTTGTCTTCAGCATACCCAAGTTCTCCCAGTGCTAAGAGTGATCATGGCTAAACCTAAAAAATATTGGTTATCCAGTCAGGATTGGAACAAGTACACAAACCGACGGCAGTGCAAAACACAATAGAATTATCAAGACATGAAAATAGCATATGAGAAATGAAAACTGTAAGATAAAGTGATGTCATAGCACGATAGAGAAATAAACAAGGAAAAGCTAATAAAAGACATCTATCTAAGTGGTGTGAAATATCCTTTCGCAATGTGGACGGCTAGGGGGTAAAATCCGGCATACTGCACGTATCGTATGTAGCAGCTATCGTTCAAGAATAGACTCATGGGATATTTCTGGGTAGTCCACATGTATACTAAGATATTTTCCCTCCCGACTACTCCGTGTGACGAGCGTGTCAACAAGCAGCAAGATATATGTATAGACATGAAATGAAAAGACTACTATGAATCGAAAAACAATCAGAAAGTGTACTTACCTGAGGTCCTTAGCTGGAGAAACCAAAATACCATACCACTCAATGAGCCACAATCAGTCAACACATGCAGAAGTCTCCGGATGCTGAAATAAATAGTACCAACGTTCTCAGAATAGTCAAATTAGCTAGGATTGCCTGTCCTTAAGTCCAATTCTGGACACAGGGGCGAAACGGTAATTTCGGGCAAAAACGATGTCTGCCGTTGGACCCGCTTTGCACCGAAAATCGTGCCAGAGTCAACGGTCTCTAAAGTCGTCAAACTACATGTCTACGGATCCAGTTTTCCGATACGAACCCAACCGTATGTCCAGAGTTGGATTCCGGCGGACCGTGCACAAAATTGCACGTTGAGTCCAGAATAGCCTGTTAGCCTAGGGTCGACATGAAGTAGTCAAAATCTCGCAAAATAGGGACATATGACTAGTCAGGGTTAAGGTAGACTCGAAGGAACTATAATTATATATAATTATTTCTAGAAAATACCCTTATACTAGGAAACTATATTTAACTAATAAAAATATTTTAGGTAACTATTTGAAAACCAAGAAAATAGTGTATATGATAACTCATATTAAGAAATATCGTAACTACTACAATAATATAATTTACTAATGAATAACAATATTAATACTAGCAAACTAAGGGTGATAATAATAATAATAATATAAAACCTAATGGCAGCACTGTCTGTGTAATAACAAGGTCATTCATGTCTACTTATCCTGACTATATAAAATTGTAAAAGTTAATAGTTAATAAATTAAATAATTAAATGGCTCACATGTCCATGAACCCAACCCAAATAATTATAACCCTCACTGACCTCTTTGTCCATTCCAAAACAATCAAAGGAAACTAAAATAAAATAACTTAAAGTACTGCTACTTCTGTGGCCATCCAAACAATCAAAAGAATCTAATGTAAAATATAATAGCTTAGGACTCTGCTACTTTCCCCTCTCTCTCTCTCTCTCACTCGATTTCTGTACAAAATCAAAATACAAGAAGAGGAAAGGAGGTTGCAGAAGCAGGGAAAGGAAAAAAGGGAAAGAAGAGAAGTGCTCACCACGGCTCGATGCCGGTCCAGCGGTGCGGGCGCTGTGCCAGCGCTCGGCGCTGAAGGTGGCACGGACGCGGAAGAGCTGCTCGCGGAGGAGCCGGCGAGGGTTCCGGGGAAGGGCGCAGGGGTGGCACGGTGAAGACAGTGGTTCTGGCCACGCGCGCAGGGTCTTGTCGGAAGCGGGGAGTCGGGATGGCGAGGCGAGTGCCAGGCGGTGGCGCGCACGGGACTCTGACGTTGCTAACTCGATGCACAGCTCAACTCCACAGCGTGCGAGTCGAGGAGGCGGCACAAGGGTTAGGGTTTTCTGTGCAAGGACTGAGCATCTTATAATCGGTCTAGTTTAATCCGACCCGCGATCATCATCGTAGCCTCTAAGAAGAAGAAGAAGAATCTCCATTGGCGAGGAAGAGAGAGCGGAGTACTTCCAGTTACAGAAAACCAGAGAGCAACTAAACAGAACATAAGTAGTTCACTCGCTATTGCCTCCTCTTCTCTGCTCCCCACTGCTAATACGAGGCTGCAGTGACCGTCGCCTGCCATCGGCAGAGGGAGAGGAGGCGGCGGAAGAAACTAGGATTAGGGTTTTCGTCATTTGTTCCCTCGTGTATATATCTGTATATATATACTCATCTGTATTGGCCGATCGAATGAAAGCAGGGGCTTAGTTAGTTCTCGGGTTGGATTTGCTCAGGTTGAGCGCTACTGTTATGGAGAATCAGTTCTCCATGGTGGGCTGAGCTGAGCTCGAGCTTGGGCCAAGGAGGATGAATCACGGGGTGTTGGCCTGTTCGGTTTTGGAAGAATTAAAAGAGGGCCTTAGCTCCTCGACCATTGGCTGGGGGTGTGGACTGTGGGCCGGGATGGGAAGTTAGCAGTTGGCTTGTGAAGCTACTGCTTCACTTTCTATGTCTGGGTTATTCATTCTTTCTTTCTATTTTCTTTTCATTAATCCCTTTTTTTTTTTTTAACTATATATGCATATACACGTATTAATATATATAATCTATATATATACACATATAATATATACGAATATTTATACAGACTTATACATATCCACAAATATTTATATATCGGCATATACATATATTCACACCCATACACAATATGTATTTATAAATACACATATATACCTTGTATATAAATACCATATTCAATCTATAATATTTAAAATTAGTATAAAGTATACTTCCAAATAAAATATTAATATATTAATTTTTTTATATATACTATATCTATTTAAATGTGTACATATACCTATATACTCGTACACATACTTATATAATATATATCCATAAACCTAAATAAAACCCAATATTATACATTCCTAGGGTAAGGTCTATTTCTTACAAATATGAATATATATATTAAATCACATTTATTTGATAACCAAATAAATATAACCAATAATTATAATAATAATATTATAAAATAACGACCTCAATAATAATGATAATAAAAATAATAATAGTAATAATAATAAAATTCAATAAAGTAAATAATAATAAAATATAAAAACAATCCGGGAAGGGGAGCTACAAATCTACCCACCTTAAAATAAATTCGTCCTCGAATTTCATATTTCATAAAATTCAAAGTCTAGTATTCCCTTAATCTCCTCAAATTTAATTTCTTAAAATAGTTGTATCCTCCTTCTCGTCATTTTGTAACTCCGAAACTCAGAGGACTCCTACCCACCTTAGAGGCTAGGATATGGTGGCAATGTTCCTGTCACAGGACTGGCCGATGGTAGCTACACGGGTGTATACCACTTTGTATCTATCTATCTATCAATTGCGAGTTTTCGTCTTTCCAAATCAGTGAAAGACAAAACAAATAAGGAGTTCAAGAGAGGGGTCACCGAGTACGATTACGTGATTCAAAGGCGAAGGTATTATTTCAAGAGGGATTGTCAAAGTAGTCGCGGGTGAGATCCTAGATATATCTATACCTCATTCCACGTAGAGTAATTAAATAAAAGCGAACCAAATGCATCATGGTTGATCAGACCGTAATACAATGATTCTGATTAGACAATATGTTAGCTAGACATATGTCTTGGATCAAGCTCGATAAAACAGTAAGCTTGCAAAACTAGGCTGTAATAGCAGCGTTGGTCAAGATAGTCAAAATATAAGTAGGCAAGATTTTTGGAAAGGGGACACAAGTTTGAATTTTGAGAGAATCAAAACCTTACCCGGTGTTATTGCCTATACAGTCAACCTATTATCTTCTATCCATAAGGCCTTGGTCGACTAATGGGTTATGGAATTCTAATTCCTATAGTCTGGATGAACCTGTTATTGTCAGTCAATTACCTTGTTAATAAAACACAAGGGCCACGGGTTGGGAGACATGCTACTCGACTTACAGAACTTACACTAGTATTGGTTTCGGATCTTAGGGTCATACAGGGCAGTCTCTATTCTCTATAATATCCTAAACTTGTAATCACATCTGAAATCGTTTCACCGAGAATTATGCCTTACCCGTATACTCTGGCTACGGCAAACCCTTGGTTCCGTGATTCAGGGATGATAAGCTATCATGTACTCTACTTTATATTGTCACAAGGGTATCTAAGATCTAAAGAAGTCAACGAGAACTTAGTTTCTGGAATATTCCATAGACTATGATTCTTCGAAACGATTTCAATTCTATGGGTTGTGTCTCGCCAGTGCGCTGCTGGCTGGCCATTGCAGTCGTAAAGTTTATTCTAACTATTCTCCTGAGACTTCAAGGATACCTAAGGGTCCAATCTATTTGACTAGGATAGATAGTGTAACATCTGCTTATAATTCTCATTCCTTAAGGTAAAAGGCTGGTCGAAAAGAAAGGTCTGAAGACAAATAAAATAATAGCATCCTAATCTTGATTTCATAAATATTTCAAATGGTTGAGGGAAAAATCTCAAATAAATCTACTTCGAGATTCGTATATGATTAGCAGGATTAGAAATTATAAACCAGTTCCTTACGACAAAATAGAATTTAAATAGGCAGTTCTAACTTATGCTATAAAATTTACATCTAATAAAGCAAAAGAAAGTTAAACATTTCATCAAGATCAAAGCCTTAATTCTAGATAAGCCTAACTAATCAAGTGAATGACAGACTATCATTGAAGCATATCATCGTATCAAAAGCAATTATGTATCTAGCAAGCTATCCAAAGTCAATAATTCCTTATCTAAATTGCATGGCCTGCCTGGCAACCTTAACTACCCAACGGTCAATTTGAACAAGGGACTCCTAGTCCTAGTTACTCTCCTAAATTATTTTAATCCTATTTGTGAATGAGCATTTCTTGAGGGCAGGCTCGCAATAGTACGACTAACGTACCATCACGAGTTCGCATGGTTTGTGAAAACTGACCTGCATGGGCCACCACAAAAACTTGTCACGACCCGCACCCGGTTTTCGGATACGAGACGTGTCCAAGCCAGCCTACGCCGCAGAGTCGACGGTAGAACACTGTCAAAGCCGCAAGAAATAAATGCTCAAATATCACATTGCTGCTCATTCACATTTCTAAATTTATTACAACAGTTACAATATTTATATTTAAAGGAAAAAATACAAAGTTTTACAATTAATGAAATGATACAATGGCTATCTATTTCTAGGTTGTCTTCAGCATACCCAAGTTCTCCCAGTGCTAAGAGTGATCGCGGCTAAACCTGAAAAATGTTGGTTATCCAGTCAGGATTGGAACAAGTACACAAACCGACAGCAGTGCAAAACACAATAGAATTATCAAGACATGAAAATAGCATATGAGAAATGAAAACTGTAAGATAAAGTGATGTCATAGCACGATAGAGAAATAAACAAGGAAAAGCTAATAAAAGACATCTATCTAAGTGGTATGAAATATCCTTTCGCCATGTGGACGGCTAGGGGGTAAAATCCGGCATACTGCACGTATCGTGTGCAGCAGCTATCGTTCAAGAATAGACTCATGGGATATTTCTGGGTAGTCCACATGTATACTAAGATATTTCCCCTCCCAACTACTCCGTGTGACGAGCGTGTCAACAAGCAGCAAGATATATGTATAGACATGAAATGAAAAGACTACTATGAATCGGAAAGCAATCAGAAAGTGCACTTGCCTGAGGTCCTTAGCTGGAGAAACCAAAATACCATACCACTCAATGAGCCACAATCAGTCAACACATGCAGAAGTCTCCGGATGCTGAAATAAATAGTACCAACGTTCTCAGAATAGTCAAATTAGCTAGGATTGCCTGTCCTTAAGTCCAATTCTGGACACAGGGGCGAAACGGTAATTTTGGGCAAAAACGATGTCTACCGTTGGACTCGCTTTACACCGAAAATCGTGCCAGAGTCAACGATCTCTAAAGTCGTCAAACTACATGTCTACGGATCCAGTTTTCCGATACGAACCCAACCGTATGTCCAGAGTTGGATTCCGGCGGACCGTGCACAAAATCGCACGTTGAGTCCAGAATAGCCTGTTAGCCTAGGGTCGACATGAAGTAGTCAAAATCTCGCAAAATAGGGACATATGACTAGTCAGGGTTAAGGTAGACTCGAAGGAACTATAATTATATATAATTATTTCTAGAAAATACCCTTATACTAGGAAACTATATTTAACTAATAAAAATATTTTAGGTAACTATTTGAAAACCAAGAAAATAATGTATATGATAACTCATATTAAGAAATATCGTAACTACTACAATAATATAATTTACTAATGAATAACAATATTAATACTAGCAAACTAAGGGTGATAATAATAATAATAATAATATAAAAACTAATGGCAGCACTGTCTGTGTAATAACAAGGTCATTCATGTCTACTTATCCTGACTATATAAAATTGTAAAAGTTAATAGTTAATAAATTAAATAATTAAATGGCTCACATGTCCATGAACCCAACCCAAATAATTATAACCCTCACTGACCTCTTTGTCCATTCCAAAACAATCAAAGGAAACTAAAATAAAATAACTTAAAGTACTGCTACTTCTGTGGCCATTCCAAACAATCAAAAGAATCTAATGTAATATATAATAGCTTAGGACTCTGCTACTTTCCCCTCTCTCTCTCTCTCACTCGATTTCTGTACAAAATCAAAATACAAGAAGAGGAAAGGAGGTTGCAGAAGCAGGGAAAGAAAAAAGGGGAAAGAAGAGAAGTGCTCACCACGGCTCGATGCCGGTCCTGCGGTGCGGGTGCTGTGCCAGCGCTCGGCGCTGAAGGTGGCGCGGACGCGGAAGAGCTGCTCGCGGAGGAGCCGGCGAGGGTTCCGGGGAAGGGCGCAGGGGTGGCACGGTGAAGACGGTGGTTCTGGCCACGCGCACAGGGTCTTGTCGGAAGCGGGGAGTCGGGATGGCGAGGCGAGTGCCAGGCGGTGGCGCGCACGGGACTCTGACGTTGCTAACTCGATGCACGGCTCAACTCCACAGCGTGCGAGTCGAGGAGGCGGCACAAGGGTTAGGGTTTTCTGTGCAAGGACTGAGCATCTTATAATCGGTCTAGTTTAATCCGACCCGCGATCATCCTCGTAGCCTCTAAGAAGAAGAAGAAGAATCTCCATTGGCGAGGAAGAGAGAGCGGAGTACTTCCAGTTACAGGAAACCAGAGAGCAACTAAACAGAACATAAGTAGTTCACTCGCCATTGCCTCCTCTTCTCTGCTCCCCACTGCTAACACGAGGCTGCAGTGACCGCCGCCTGCCATCGGCAGAGGGAGAGGAGGCGGCGGAAGAAACTAGGATTAGGGTTTTCGTCATTTGTTCCCTCGTGTATATATCTGTATATATATACTCATCTGTATTGGCCGATCGAATGAAAGCAGGGGCTTAGTTAGTTCTCGGGTTGGATTTGCTCAGGTTGAGCGCTACTGTCATGGAGAATCAGTTCTCCATGGTGGGCTGAGCTGAGCTCGAGCTTGGGCCAAGGAGGATGAATCACGGGGTGTTGGCCTGTTCGGTTTTGGAAGAATTAAAAGAGGGCCTTAGCTCCTCGACCATTGGCTGGGGGTGTGGACTGTGGGCCGGGATGGGAAGTTAGCAGTTGGCTTGTGAAGCTACTGCTTCACTTTCTATGTCTGGGTTATTCATTCATTCTTTCTATTTTCTTTTCATTAATCCCTTTTTTTTTTCTTATTTTAACTATATATGCATATACACGTATTAATATATATAATCTATATATATACACATATAATATATACGAATATTTATACAGACTTATACATATCCACAAATATTTATATATCGGCATATACATATATTCACACCCATACACAATATATATTTATAAATACACATATATACCTTGTATATAAATACCATATTCAATCTATAATATTTAAAATTAGTATAAAGTATACTTCCAAATAAAATATTAATATATTTATTTTTTTATATATACTATATCTATTTAAATGTGTACATATACCTATATACTCGTACACATACTTATATAATATATATCCATAAACCTAAATAAAACCCAATATTATACATTCCTAGGGTAAGGTCTATTTCTTACAAATATGAATATATATATTAAATCACATTTATTTGATAACCAAATAAATATAACCAATAATTATAATAATAATATTATAAAATAACGACCTCAATAATAATGATAATAAAAATAATAATAGTAATAATAATAAAATTCAATAAAATAAATAATAATAAAATATAAAAACAATCCGGGAAGGGGAGCTACAGTACAACTCAGGGTCGTAATAGCTATTGTAACACAGCTCAGCATCCTCAACATCGCCTAAAAATATATCTCCAGTTAGGAGGGAGCAAAGTACAATTCATGCTAATTAAGCAGTTAAATAAGAAATAGAATCATGCAGTTCTAAACAGTTTTAAAACAGGTTTGTTACAGTATAAAACAGTAATTTGAACAGGTAATGACATATGACCGGCTTGGGTTTGTTATAGGAGGGATAATGGGTTTTGTTACAGTAGTGGTCATAATCATTACGCTATTCTCCAGTCCCCAGTAGTTACAGTACAGTACTCTCGGTGAGAGTTTCGTGTTTGAGTCGTGGTTTAGACATGCAGTAAAACGATTAAATAAATAACTGTAAACTAACATAAACTATACTTGCCTCAGGAAAATGACTGGAGAGGTGGACGACTCTGAGACGGGAAGTTTAGAGTTGTCCTCGAATTCCTACATTCGAGATATAGACTCAGCTTTCAGGTTAACCAACTTAACTATACTAGTTGTAATCTCTATTTGTGTCCTAGTCCAATTTTAGTTATTTAATTAACTAAACACAGAAAAATACGGTTATTAGTGCGTTAATTTAATACGAGGGAAAAATGATTATTTTATACTTTTGATTCGGGAAATCATCGTCGATGCCAGATTATTAGGAAAACTTGATAATTTTATATAAATATAAATATAAAACTAATTCTCTTATTTTAGTGAGAAAACACTTGATTTCTAATTATTAATAAACTGGTAAATTTTAAGTGAGAAAAATATTAATTAATTTTATACGAAAATACTTTTTAGTCAATTTAATCGTTAAATAATAAAAACACGAAAAACCAGGAAAAGACAGGAAATCTAAGCTATTATAGTCACAGACCAGCCAGCTGGGCTTATGCCCATTACAATTTATTTACATAAATTAAAATAAAATAAACTGCCGTTAGTCCTTAACTGAGATAGAAATTAAATAGAAAACAGAAAATAAATAATAAAAATAAAGATAAATAGTAAGTCTCAGATAATGGTCCGATCCTCATCTGGCTAATTGCCTCAACGTCCGGGCGGGGCCGGTATCGTTTGCACTTAGCCGGGTCCATTGACCGATACGGTCGTCACCCAAAAATAAAATATCGAATAAATTCCGAAAATCATTTTAAATTCATTTTGAAAATAATTCTGGTTTTACGGAAAAATCGGGCAGCATCTCCTCTGTTTTTGGTCAACCCAAAAACTGGGAAAATGGCGCCGATAATTCCTGCAAGTCTCAAACCAGGAAAAAACCCGCATTTTATATATATAAAATATCCACAGCCAATCCACAGCATAATCGGGCGACCCGAAATGATTTCGGAAATCCGATTCCAAATCCACAAATAACAGCACATTCTCGGACATCTCCAGAAACTAAAACATACCAAAAATCCATTCCCGAAATATTTCGGAAATGCAAAACAATTCACGGGACCTTTCCGAAAGTCCCGAAAAATTACGACGTCGCTAATACTGAATTCCCAAAGGGAACCGGGGACCATTTCATCATCGACAAATAATAATAAAATAGCGGGACAGGGGGTTATACCTCGGATTGCTCAGCTGGAGCTCTCAGATGATAAAATAGAAACAAAATGATGAGATCCAGATAAGCAAACTTTCCCGAAACAGTGCTGGAACCAGCATCGTCGAAGCAACGCCGAGAAATCAGAACTAGGGCACTGCCAGAACCAACAGTGAAAGCTCACCAAAGAGTAGTGAGCTCGGGAGCGAGGTCGCCGGAGGAAATCGGCCGGGACAGCGGCTAGGGCAACGCTGTCGGGGCGAAAACAGCACCAAAGGGGCGCGGTCGAGAACGGGGCGCGGGGAGTCGCCGAGAGAGTCGGCGTTGGGCGGCGGGAACGCCGACGGGAAAGGGCGCGCGGGGGTGCGCTTGGGCGGACACTGCCGCGAGGGGGCAGCGACGGGGCGGTCGTGGGATGGCCGGAGGGAGCGGCCGAGGATGGCGCACGAGGGGAAACGTGGCCAGGGGGCGGAGGTGCCGAAGGCGGTCGGCGGAGCTCTGGCCGGGCGCGACGAGCTCGGGGGCTTGGCGGAGGATGGCTTTGAGCTCGGGGAGTTCTGGGAGTTAGGGTTGGAGAGGGATGAGAGAACAGAGAGGGCGAGGAGAGGAGTTTTGCTTTTCTGTGAAGGGAGAGATGAGTGTTGGAGATTGTTCTCCTGTGATGAGTACGAGAGTGAGAGGTTGTTGTCTTTTATGAGTGAGTAGTTAGAGGGATTTAACAGAGAGTGGGGAATGAGAGAAGGAGTGGGGTGAGGTGGTATTAAAGGGAGAAGTTTGTGTGATTGTGTGGTCCAGAGAGAACGTGTAGCAAAGAGGGGAGGAAGAATAGGGTGAGGTGACCATTTCGGGTGTTGTATAGTTGCTTGTCCTACGGGACCAGCTAGTATTATTTTTTTATTTTTTTAATAGCAATTAATTAACCAAGTCAAAATTAGGATTTTAAAAGAATGGAATTGGGCTCAGGCCTGGGTCTGGGTTCGGACTCGGGTCTGGGTCTGAAACCAAAAACCATGTTGTTATTATTTTTTTTTGAAATCCTTTTTCACTCAAAAATATTTAATAGTTATAATAATAATAATAATAATAATAATAATAATAATAATAATAAATACGAATAACACTACTAAAACATTAATATTAATAATTACAGAATTATGGGTTTCACAGGAGAAGCTGCACTAACGGTAACGTTCATTCTGAACAGAGTGCCATATGCAACTTCCGACATAACTCCTCATAAACTCTGGTTCAAACTCAGACCTAACTTGAATGTCATTCGAGTGTGGGGGTGTCTGGCTTATGTGAAGCTCTCGGATTTGAAGATTCAGAAGCTGGGGACAAGGACTACGAAGGCGATCTTCTTGGGGTATGCCGAGAAGAGTGATGCTCGGAGATTCTTTGATATCGAGTCAAACCATATCATCGAATCTCGCGATGCTGAATACTTTGAAGACAAGTTTGCAAAATACAAGAATATTGTTCTCGCGGATCTTCCGGAGAATAATGAGGGTACAAAGCAGACAGAAGTCTTTAATGAACCAGTAGTCCAAGATAAAGCTGTCATCAAGGAGACACCAGCTGAACCAGAACTCGCTGAGCCGTCAACTAAGCGAACGAGGAGGCCAAAAGACTTCAGAGATAACTTCATCACCTATCATGTGGAAGCAGATCTGCTTACCTATGATGAGGCGATGAAGACCAGAGATGCTATATTCTGGAAGGAGGCGATAGACAACGAGATTGACTCAATCACCTCCAACAACACATGGGTATTGGTTGACCTGCCAGAAGGAGCAAGACCCATCGGATGCAAATGGATCTTCAAGAAGAAGATAAAAGCAGATGGAACCATTGACAAGTTCAAGGCCAGGCTAGTGGCCAAGGGGTTTGCTCAGAAGCAGGGGATCAACTACTTTGACACTTATGCTCCAGTAGCTCGGATGACAACCATCAGATTGTCAATTGCTCTAGCAGTAATACACAAGCTGGTGATACATCAGATGGATGTGAAAACGGCATTCCTTAATGGCGAGCTGACCGAAGAGATCTACATGCAACAACCAGAAGGTTTTGTCATCAGAGGTCTGTAAGACAAAGTCTGCAAGTTGATGAAGTCTCTGTATGGTTTGAAACAAGCTCCCAAAATGTGGCATGAGAAGTTTGACAAGATGATAAGGTTAAATGGCTACAGGGTCAGTGAAAGAGACAAGTGTGTCTATACAAAGTTTGCTGACGGAAGAGGAGTAATCGTATGTCTTTACGTGGACGACATGCTAATCCTAGGTACGAATTTAAGCTGCGTCACAGAGACAAAGAAATTTCTCTCGACCAAGTTCAGTATGAAGGACTTGGGGGATGCCGACGTAATCTTGGGGCTCAAGATCATTCGGACAGGCACTGGAATAGCGCTGTCACAATCTCATTATATTGAGAAGATGCTCACTCGCTATGGGTATCAAGATCTTCTTTTTATTGATACACCGTACCAGAGTGATCAGAAGCTGGAGCCAAATTCGAGGAAAAGCGTCAGGCAGTTGGAGTATGCTAACGTCATCGGAAGCTTGATGTATGCTACTACTACCATAAGGCCTGACATAGCTTTTGCAGTAGGAATGTTGAGTCGTTTCACTAGCAATCCAGGCATTGAGCACTGGAAAGCTTTGAAGCGTGTTATAAGATATCTCAAGAAAACTCAGACATATGCACTTTACTACAGCGGAGATCCGTCAGTAGTGGAAGGCTTCAGTGATGCTAGCTGGTGTTCAGATATGGAGAGCGAGTATTCCACAGGTGGATTCGTATTCGCCATAGGCGGAGCTACTATATCGTGGAAGTCAAAGAAGCAGACTATGTTATCTCGCTCCTTCATGGAATCTGAATTCTTTGTATTCAATGCTGCTGCAGATGAAGCAGAGTGGCTTTGGGAGCTCATATATGATCTTCCGGTGGTTGGGGCTCAGATACCGGCAATCTCGATATACTGTGACAACCAGGCGGCAGCAGCAGTGGCATCAAATGAACTCTTCAACGGAAAGAAGAGAACGGTGCGATTGAAGCACAGAGCAGTACACGATCTTATCAAGAGAGGTATTATTGCAGTAATTGATGTTCAGAGTCAGGAGAACCTGGCGGATCCGTTCACCAAGGGCCTCAAGCGCCAGCTGGTCGATGATACAACTTGTAAAATGGGCTTGAAGGCATTCTGATATTGTGTTATTACAATCCTACCATAAAGTTTTATGCTATTAGTTCAAAGAGATAGCTACTAGGCATCTAGCTTTTGGTTCAAAGGAGGACTATTAACCAGAAGAATATCAGGAACGGTGGGTACTTGTCCTCTGTGACATGGAGAGGTTACGAACCTACAACCACTGTTGTCTACTGTTGTTTTCTGCGGAAAACGGATCCTGTGGGAAGGTTGGCTTAAATGCTTTAATGAGTTCTCAGGCAGAGTGAATGCCTGGAGTGCTTTACAGGAAGCATGGTAGTACAGTACTACAAGGAGTGTAATTCTATGCTAAAGTGAGTTGACTTCACCATGAGGTTCCCAGGTAGGGGTAATGCCTCGGCTTTGCAAGCCAAGTCACAGCGGAGTAGCACCGCAAATAGGCAGGTAGCCTAATGCTATATGATAATCATAATAAAGAGAGGTAGACAGCACTACAAAGAGGACGATGTCCTCATGTTACAGTGGCATGATACCACGAAAAGGTACCAGGTAGGGTAAAGCCTCGGCTTCGCAAGCCATGTCATAGCGGCGTAACATCGCACGAAAGCGCAAGGCTTCATGCTGGGTAGTTTGGCACTACAAAGGGGCTTGTGACCTCATGCTACAGTAGTATGACACTACGATGAGGTACCCAGGTGGGGTAAAGCCTCGGCTTTAAGCCATGTCATAGCGGCGTAGCACCGCAAAGAAGTGCAATGCTTTATGCCATGACTCTTTATAAAGAACTCACCTATAGTGTATGGACAGAGATATCAGGCCGTCTCTTGAGGGTAAACTTGTAGACGCCCAAAAATTATACACTGAAACCAGGCTGGCAAAAGGCCTTCAATGTGCAGCCAGAAGCACAGTTGATGTCATTATGTGAGTAGGAAGAATTGCAGTTATGGTGCAGAATTCAAGGCTTAGTCCATTCTTATATGATGTTGTTATTTAACCTATGCGGGAAGATTCAAGCCGTAGGGACATCTCTCCTAATGCATGATGGGCAGTCACTGTGGGGAACGCTCAACCCATATATTGAGATATGTGGGGATTGTTGGTGTTTTTGCCTTTGGACGAGAAAAGATAGTTCCACATCAGCTACACCAAATGGTAAGTATCTCAATATAATGCATTGCTTGTGTTGAGGTGTGCACATGAGGTGTAGTGGGGCACAAGTTTGTGCCATATGGAAGTATTTTCCTAGAAAGAAAAAGGATTAAATCCAACAAGGATGCAAATTAATTTTTGTTGTACGGACTCGGACTCGAACACGGACTCCAGGATGTCTCGTGCATGCACGGGAGTATTCGGAGGGTAGGCGTGGACTAACACACTTCTATGCTGATTGTGGGATGATCTAAAATATCAAACTCTATTTTTGAGTATTGGTATTTTAGTCCCACATCGGATAGGAGAAGAGGTGAAGTCCCTACTCCACTCTATAAATAGAGCCCCTTGTCCTCCTTTGAAAGATGCACCAAGAAGAGAGTTGAGGGAGTATGTTAAGTCCAGGAAGCCCGTTCAAGTCTCAAATATTGACTTACGAGCGTTCCAGAAGTTCTTCGTGAACTTGCTGGTTCCTGGAAGCTTTTCGTGCTCGTGTGGGGCGAATAAAGCTTTGAGCAACGGTGGTTCATTCACACCAGCATCTCATTCTCGCCTGTCATCGCTGCTGTTGCCTTTTATAGTAACTTCTTTTTAGAAGCTCTACTGCCGATAGTTGCTTGCACAAAGTATCTTTAAATTTTTTGTATTACATAGAATCTTTTTAGATCCTCGTAATTCAGAATCCTCCAGGACCTCTGTTACACATCTTCTTTAAGGTGCTACATTTGAAACATTGTGTGTACAATTATTTCAGTTTCAGAATTTTCTATCGAAAATTGTGCCTCGGCACTAACACTACTAACACCAGAAACAAAAAGAGAAAGGAAAATAAAACCTAACCCCTTACCTCCGTCGTGCCCGGGCATGTCCCGTACCGTCGACCCTTCATGACTCCTCTACGCCCGACGAACGACCCATCGACAGCTTCCCTTGGCTATCGTGTCTGCCAGTGGTCGCCAACTCGCGCACCGCCCTGGTCGCACCGAAAGAGCGTCGAGCAACGCCCTGCCCATCGTCCCCCAGTCCGGCGTCACCGTGAGGCTCCACACCTCCTCTGTGAGCAGGCGCTCCTCCGTTGAAGTTCGGGTAAGATCGCCTCTCTCCTTCCCTCTTCCTCCTCACCAGTTCTCTCCCTCACCCCTTTATTCTCTCTTCCGATTGCCCCTCCCTCTCTCGTTCTCTCCCCAGTCGTTCAACTCAGACACTCTCTCACCCTCTCTAATCTCTTTCTTCCCTTCCCCCTCTTTATAGAATGTCACTATCTTTTTTTTGTGTTTTTCTTCTTATAATATTTTTCTTCTTTGTCAATTTATGAAGTCTCAGTAAACGAAGAGTGGGGGGAGTGATAATGGGAAGAAATTTTTAATCTTTCTATTAATCATTGCATTAATGAGAGATGTATATTTTGTATTTCCTTAAGTATATTAGTAGTATTAATATTATCAGTTATTATGATTTAGTTACCATTTAAAATATTATTTTTGTTTAAATAAATATAATACAATATTCTCAAAAATTCTACTTTGACAACATTAAGCTGTAGACCTAAATTAACTTCCTAGTATTTATTCAAAATATTTTTACTAATAAAATATACAGTTATGTACTTAAAAACCTTATTTTGACAAAAAGTTAGTTTTCAGCCTTAGAATGTTCTTCTAGAATTTTTATGTGCTTATCTAACTTATATTGACTACTAAACAAGTATCGTTTCCAAAGTATTATAAATGATTTCTTAGAATTCCAAGTATTTATTTAAATCTATTTTTTGTGAAGTAATAAGTATATCTTTCAAAGTTTATGAATATTTTTAAATTAGTTTATTCCACAAAATCCCTTCAAATTATCATCAATGATAACAGCTAATCGTATCCTCGCGACTTCGGATCTATATACATCGACCATTGCTATTGGACTATTGGGACATGTCTAAACACCACACAAAATCCAGTTTCATACAAGGCAAGATACCTTGCCATATTTACTGCTTATATTTTGTCTCCATTTTTATTTTAGTTATTGTATTTACCGCCTGTTTATTTCCAGTTCAGCCTGTTGCATCTTGATCGTTGTTCATGATTTACTTGGTTTCTAATATACATGATGCAAGTGCTAGTCTTATTCTCTTTCTTGCCTTTAATTTATGCATATGGACCTAGAGTTAAGGGACTACCGTTCGCTAGAGTATTGTCATAATCTTTGTCACGATTGTGCCACGAGATATGTGTGACACATGAGTAGCATATAGAGGTACTTCGTGTTGGATGATCACCCTTGCGCATGCGTTAGGACTTACTACTAATAGAGACATGCTAGGAGACTTGGCAGATAGTAGAGATAAATGGTCGTGGATGCGACCAGCTAGATAGGTGCATCGAGTGGGAAGAACATTTCCTTATCGTATGGGCCAATATTATACTATCTTTTGGTAACCCGGAAGATCTGTTGGAGATACGTGTATGCTTACCCCCTCAGGTTGTCTACTAATGTTATTGGAACATTATGCTCTTAGCCCCTGGTGCCCCAAGGGGGACTACGCCAATCCTATTATAGCGAGAAGTGCCAATGCGTAGAAAGGTTAGTTCTTAACTACATGAACACACTAGAATGGTTAGGTGACCTTAATCGATATTATGTCACACTGTCACGATCTGTACCCGCTGTTCGGGATGCGAGTGCATGCGCAAGCCAGCCTCCGCCGTAGTATCGGCGGTAGAACACTGTCTAGACTATAATGCTCAAATCACAAAAATGGTCATAATTATTTCTTTATTTGCTTATTCACAAAACTAAATCAATTACAATACTTAAAAGATTAGATTTGATTAAAATATACAATGTCTCACAAATAAATAGAAAAGACAACTAAACGTATACTCAACTATCTAACTAGTCTCTAGGTTTGACCTTCAAGCATATAGCCATGTCTTCCGAATGGTCCAAACAATGTAGCAGGTGACTATCTGAAAAATAGGTTTCCAATCAGGAATGAAACAATTACAATTTATTGAATGCAGTTTCAAGTATATGTTAACGACTATAAGACAATGGTTAGTCATAAAATACATGGTAAGAATACCAAGACATGAACAAGAAACATAAAGAGTACTAGATAGGCAAATACGACAACATGTAATAGGAGAATATAATTATCTATGTATTTTGAAGTACTCTTTCGATATGTGATCGGTCTAGGGCAGTTACACCACAAGGTCTACATTTTTATCATGGTCTGCTTTATTTATCAAGGTCTACATTATTTATCAAGGTGTACATTATTTATCAGGGTCTACTATACAGAAAATAAAACATGGGCTAAGGTCTAATCATATATCTATTTAGTACTTTCCCGTCCCGACACCATATACAAGCAAGAAGGCATGACATGTACAGGAAAATATGAAGTGCCATCGTGTAACTTGCGTATCAGGAATCAAGTATCATATAACTGAATAATGTAATATAGGAATTAACAATATTGAAAAAAAAATGTACTCGTCTGGGGTCCTTAGCTGGTGGAACCGATAATCCCGTTGGGTCCAGAATAGTCACAGATGTCAAAGCTATGCAAGATGAACTCAAACGATGGGACATATTTCTAAAATAAAAACAAAAAATAAAATGTTCTGGAAAATTTTTGGGAAAAATATATGATGTGCATTTTTCTGTCAAATTTTCGAAACTTCAAACAGTTCATGATTCTGAGTCCCGGTTCTCCCAGAATCACGAAAATAGTAAAACGTGTCAGATTTTGGACTACTGGCACTTCACGAATTTTCTAAAAAATTAGTTTCAGAATTTATGAAAGAAAATTTTATATTCAGAAAATATACCTCGATACGATTCAAACAAAATAATAGGAGGTCAAACAGATTCCAGAGTTTGGAGTTATGGTCCTTCGAAGTTGATCCAGCCTTTGAAAATGGATGCTGAATTTATGACGAATTTTGGGCTAGTTATAATGAAAAAAAGAGAGAAATTTTGGCAAGGAAGGTATGAGAGATGATTTTATTTCATAGATTCGATATATATATATATATATATTTATATATATATATATATATATATATATATATATATATATATATATATATATATATATATATATATAATGGCTAGCAATTAGCTAATTAGGATAGGATTAGAATTAAATCAATAAGGATAATTAGCATTACCAACAAATTTGGATAGGAATAGGATTAGTTCAAATAATATGATTTAATTAATGCTAGATATGATTCCAATAGGATTAGAATTTCTAATGGATAAATCTTCCCATAAATTTAAATCAAATAAATTATTTAAAGAAACAAATCAATTTGTTGCAATCCTTTAAACGATCACAATAATAATTTTAAGTATTATTCTATATTAACAAATAATTCAAATCATATGAATCCAAATTCAAATCATAGTCGACATAATAACTTTAAATTAATATTTAATGTCTATCAAGACAATCTAAATCATATAGTAGATAAATCTTAAAATCAAATAATATTTCAAACATAGATTAGACAATTCTTAATGCCATAATTAGTCATCATAAGTATTTTAAACAATATTTTATATTATGAATATAATTTAAAGTATATTTGATACTCATCAAGATAATTTAAATAAATTCAAATATAATCAAATAATTGATTAACATATTAAAATAATAATCGATGTCATCAAATATTATAAAGCATATTTTTATAAATCCAAATTTTTATTTAAAAATAAATGGACAAAATCTTTTTATTACTCAAAAAATTTATGATTTTTAAAACCATTTTAAAACCAATACTTGGAAGACCAAAAATAATAACAACATATATTATACTTCAAGTAAAAAAATTCGAGAACAAATATTATTAGAAAACTAAATATTATTTCAAACCATTAATTTAAAACTAGTATTTCTATAACAAAAATAATCACAAAATATCGACAAAAATTGCTTTTAAACACACTTATTAAAATATATAAATAATTTCCAAAAAATAAATAATTTTGAAAATTCAGAAAGAGGAGTTACAAATCTACGCACCTTAAAAAAATTTGTCCTCGAAATTTAAGGACTACTAGGATAGATGGACTTGGTAGGTTGGTAAAAGGTAGTACGAATTTATGATAAAAAAATATTGATCATATAGATGAAAAGAGAAAGAAAAAGTCTTGAAACTCTAAAGGCCCTAAAATGCTCTCAAAATATTTAATTTAAGCAAGTTTTGATAAAGAAATAATCACAAAACAAAGTATCGACAAAATTACCTTCAATCATGACAATAAAATAAAGTAAATGAATAAATAAATAAGATTCTAAAAATCTGGGAAGAGGGGATTTAGGGTTAGGGTTAGGGATTAGGAATTTGGGAATTAGGGCCACGGATTTGGGGGTTTGTAATTCGTGGTGGTTGGAAAATTGTGAAGAAAAATTATAGGAATGTTCCTTTACATATAGGAGTTGGAAAATCCCAAATAGGGAAGGACTAAGATGATCAAATCTTTCTAAGGTTTAAATAAATATTGAATCCAATAACTCAAAATCAATCCATAATAATTTAAAATAATGGTAGTTTTTATTAATACTATTTAAAAATATTTTTGACCAATTCTAAACATAACACCTGATAACAATAATAAATTTAAATAGATACTAATATTATCAAATGATATATTTTCATAGATCGAAACTAATTTAGTAAACTTTTATCTAATATTTTGTCACCATGAGAATATAAAGTAATGTATGATATCATTCAAATATATTTCTAGATTAAAATTGTAGAAATAATTGATAATATTCTATAATTCTCAAAAGTCTGATTCCATAATTATAAAAATCTCTTTTAATTTTTTTTTTTTAGCAAAACTCCTTTCCTTTCAAACATCTATAATATAATTTAAATCAAATTTATTTTCTAGCTAAAGAAGTAAATAAAAGTTTAAAAAGAATTAGAAAGTGGGCTTACAATTCTATCCACCATAGAAATAAATTCGCCCTCGGAGTTTCAAAGGATGCGGTTAGGCACGATTAAGAACATAAACAAGAAACCATATGAGTAATGCTCAAAATGAGTTAGATCGTGAATATAATAAAACCTTAAGAAAAGATACTACGTGGCGCGATTAAGGTATATTAAAATGGTTCTAGTCAAAATAGTCAAGGATATAATTAAAATAAGATTAGTTAAACAAGAATGAAAAAAGTCGTTAGGCACGATTAACTACAGTTGGAATTATATAGACATGGTCAACGATCAAAATTTAGACAAAGTCTAAACATGTTTACTTAGATACAACTAAGATGTAGTCACGATCATAGTCAATCGTGCAAGTCATTCAAGCATGATTAAAATTTCGCACGAGTATAAATATGATTAAACAAAACATGATCAAGACTGGAATAAATCTAAACATTTAGCAATAGTCAAATAGTTTAATCACGATCAGAGTTTAAAATATAGGCACGACTATGACAATGGTCAAATAGTTTAATCACGATCAAAGTCGTTTAGGAACGATCAAAATTCACATTTGTTTGGCATAATTAACTCAATTAACTATTTAGGTAAAATTATTTAGGCCTGATCATAGGGTCAAAATCTAGAAAAATATGCGAATTGACTTGATCTGAATATAGTCAAATAGTCTTGTTGCGATCGTCGTAAGGATGGATCCAAATCAAAATCGTTTTTAGCACGATCAATTATGTAGACATGGCCATAGAATCATAATCTAGGTGAGATTATGAATCTAGTGGAATAGGGTATTAAATCTAGTAATAGGTTTAAAATGAAGGGGAACCAAATGACGACTCGACGAATAGAGGATAAGAAAGAAAGATAAGAAATGAAGAACTACAAGCTTTATTTATAATATGATAATAATAAATATGATACAAAATCAGTTTGGAGTGAGAGTGCAAGATTTTATAATTCATGAAAAATTAATAGTCATATGCCAATAAAAGATATAGCCTCTTTGGTATTCGAAAACCGTATGCATATATGAAGTCATTTCACCGAGAATCCATGCCTGGCCAATGTATATCTGGCTGCAGTAAACCCTTGTTTCATGACTCAAATATGATATTGTATTGAATATTCTATTAGCTCTATCAATATTAACATACAACTCAAAAGTCAAAATAGGACAACTAGGACATCGATAACTTACACTAACCCAAAATTACTTCAACTTTAGGATCATGCCACGCCAGTGCGTTGCTAGCTGCAGTGAACCCGCAGTTTCGATAATTCAAATAAATGGCGACAGCGCGCTGCTGTCTTACTATCATAAGTCATCAAAATTATTTCGACTATATTCTTAAGAATTTCAAAGGAATTTTTAGAAATTCAACTAGCGGATCATGATTAGAAAAAAAGGTAAGTATCAGTCCTTGAAGTAAAATTATCAACTTTGAAAATCAAATGATTGATTAGGAAGAAAATGATAAGAGAAATACAAATTTAATTTCTATTTCTCCAATATTCAAAGATCGAGGGAAAACATATATGTCTTGAATTTTCAACAAAACTAACACATAATAAATATATGGATAGTTTGATCATGTTAGGCTCAAACACAATGGATGGAAATAAAATATAGACTCCTAGGAAAATAATTACTTATGGCCAATGGAAAATAACTAATTGATATGAGTAATGGTGATAATATCTAGAGATGGCAGAAAAGATAATTCGAACAATTTATCAAGGTTAGGGATTGAATTCTAGGAAGGCCTATGTTACAGAGTGAATAGTCTACCCGCTTTAGATCCTACCATCGTATCAAAATATGCTAGTACATCTTTCTAGGTAAACTCCTCAGGTTATCTAAAAGGGTTTGTGATTCAATAAATTTCTACCTAAATCACGTAGCCTATATAGCAACCTTAACTACCCAAATAGTCAAATTGAGTAAGGGTTTTCTAGTCCTAGTCTTTCTCCTAAAAATTAAATTAATCATAATTGTGAATGAGTATTTCCTAGTCGCAGGCTCGCAGTAGTACGACTAATATGGTACTACCACGAGTTTGCATGATTTGCGAAAACAGACCTACATAGGCCACCACAAAGAACTTGTCACAACTCGTACCCGCTTTTTGGGATACGAGTGCATGCGCAAACCATCCAACGCCGTAGTATCTACGGTAGAATACTATCTAGACTGTAATGCTCAAATCACAAAAATGCTCATAATTATTTTTTTATTTGCTCATTCACAAAACTAAATCAATTACAATACTTAAAAGATTACATTTGATTAAAACATACAATATCTCACAAATAAATAGAAAAAAACAACTAAATGTATACTCAACTATCTAACTAGTCTCTTGATTTGACCTTCAAGCATATACCCATGTCTTCCCAATGGTCCAAGTATAGCATAGCAAGCGACTATCTAAAAAATATGTTTTCAGTCAGGAACGGAACGAGTACAATTTTTTGAATGCAGTTCCAAGTATATGTTAACGACTATAAGACAACAGTTAGTCATAAAATACATGGTAAGAATACCAAGACAAAAGGAATAAGAAACATGAAGTATAGCAGACAGAAAAGTATATGACACCATGTAACAGGAGAATATAACTATCTATGTATTTTAAAGTACTCTTTCGATATATTATCGGTCTGGGACAGTTACACCACAAGAACTACATTATTTATCAAAGCCTACATTATTTATCAAGGTCTACTGTACAAAAAACAAAATATGGGCTAAGGTCTGATCACATATCTATTTAGTACTTCTTCGTCCCGACACCATATACAAGCAAGAAAGCATGACATGTACAAGAAAATATGAAGTACCATCGTGTAACGAGCGTGTAGGAATCAAGTATATATAACTAAACAATGTAGTATAGGAATTAATAATATTGAAAACAAATAATAAATATACTCGCCTGGGGTCCTTAGCTGGTGGAACTGATAATCCTGTTGGGTCCAGAATAGTCACAGATGTCAAAGCTACGCAAGATAAACTCAGACGATGGGATAAACTTCCAAAATAAAAACCAAAAATAAAATATTCTAGAAATTTTTTGGAAAAAATATATGACGTATATTTTTTTGTCAGCGTTCCCGAAACCTTAAACGGTTTATAATTCTGATTCCTAGTTCTGCCGCAATCTCAAAAACACAAAAACTTGTCAGATTTTGGACAACTGGTACTCCATGAAATTTTCAAAAAATTAGGTTCAGAATTTATGAAAGAAACATTTATATAAAAAATATACATCGATACGATTCCAACAAAAAAAAAACTGGAGCTCAAATGGAGTCCGAAGTTGGAAGTTATGGTCCTTCGAAGTTGATACAACCTTTGAAATGAAGGCTGGGCTAGTTATGACGAAAAAGAGAGAAATTTTGGCAAGGAAGGTATTAGATATAATTTTATTTCATAGATTCGATATATATATATATATATATATATATATATATATATATATATATATATATATATATATAATGGCTAGCGATTAGCTAATTTAGCATAGGATTAGAATTCAATCAATATGGATGATTATCATTACCAACTAATTTGGATAGGAATATAATTAGTTCAAATAAGAAATAAACTAATTAATGTTAGATATGATTCCAATAGGATTAAAATTTCTAATAGATAAATATTTCCATAAATTTAAATCAAATAAATTATTTAAGAAACAAATCAATTTGGTTGCAATCCTTTAAATGACCACAATAATAATTTTAAGTATTATTCTATATTAACAAATAATTCAAACCATATGAATCCAAATCCAAATCAAATTCAACATAATAAGTTTAAAATAGTATTTAATATTTATCAAAATAATTTAAATCATATAATAGATAAATCTTTAAATCAAATAATATTTCAAATCTATATTAGACAATTCTTAATGCCACAATTAGTCATCATAAGTATTTTAAACAATATTTTATATTATCAACATAATTTAAAGTATATTTGATACTCATCAAGATAATTTAAATAAATTCAAATATAATCAAATAATTAATTATCACATTAAAATAATACTCGTTGTCATCAAATATTCTAAAGCATAAATTTATAAATCCAAATTTTTATTTAAAATATAAATGGACAAAATCCTTTTATTGCTCAAAATATTTATGATTTTTAAACCAAATTTTTGGAAGACCAAAATTAATAACAACATATAATATATTTCGAGTAACAAAATTCGAGAACAAATATTTTTAGAAAACTAAATATTATTTCAAACCATTAATTTAAAACTAGTTTTTTTATAACAAAAATAATCACAAAATATCTTTTGGAAAATTTGGACAAAAAATACTTTTAAACAAAATAATTGATATATATAAATTATTTCAAATAAATAAATAAATTTAATAATTCTGGAAGAGGAGTTACACACTTTACAATTACTTATGACTTTGTGGCATATTTTATAATCAGTTTATACAGCATGTTCTTGTATCTTGTTACGTCACTCTAAGGACCTAGTTATTTCTCCAGGTGTGTGTTTCTAATTAAGGCCGTGATCTTCTCCATTCCTTCGAAGATGATTGCTCTTGGGTCATCCACGCTATTTTTACATCCTTACTTGTATTCTTCTCACTTAAAATAGTTGGTAGTGGATTTTTCTCCGCCCAACGACTTGTACGGATAATAATTCATAGTTGATTTATATCATTATTCATCTATTTTATGGATGAGATTTAGTTGTCATGGTTTTACTATATTTTACAGCTTATGCATATCTATTATACGGGTGGCATGTCTATGTTCCTAGTCCTACGTATTTTGGGACTGAGGCATCACAGTCGAGTGCTTCGGATCAAAACTCGCGTTTGTAGAAGTTGCAAAAAATTCGTATGAAAACTTGTGGTTTTTTAGAAGTGCATTTCAACCGAGAGGTAGAGTTCTTTCGACTGGATTAGTCCTCACAAGAGGGAGACTAGTATACATCGTCGCGTTTGAGTTTGCTCTTTGTACTTTACTTTTACTTACTCATATCTATGAAATATTTTTGTGGTCTTGCTACTAACAATTTTTAATAGCTAATATTCCGATGCCTATTCTATTCACCCCCCTCTAGAGTCTAGCGCTTTATATTTCGTTCCTACAACAAATATATTCATTTACAAATCATATTTTGACATACATTTTCTTTATATAAAAGCAATATATATATATATATATATATATATATATATATATATATATATATATATATATATATATATATATATATGACAGGGGAGAGTCCGAAGCCTTCTTTTGTATGTTTTTTCCTATTTCTTTTTGCGCTTACTTGTAAAGGCTTTGGCATTTTGCGCCTTTGATGAATAGAAAGAGTTCTTTATTAATATATATATATATATTTTATTAATATATTTTTTTAATATATATATATATATATATATATATATATATATATATATAAATATTGCTTTTATATAAAGAAAATGTTTGTCAAAATATGATTTGTAAATGAATATACTTATTGTAGGAACGAAATATAACGATATATATATATATATATATATATATATATATATATATATATATATATATATATATATATATATATATATATATATATTACGCAAACCACCCCATTTTATTCAATCAAGGCACAAAATGCCGTAGCCTTTACAAGTAAGCGCAAAAAGCAAAAGACAAAAACGAGAGGGGATCCTCCCCAGGCAATTCAGGAGGTCAAAAGATCCCAGAAATCCTGAGGACCGTGGGAGCAAAGACGTGCGGTCTTGAGGCTCTGGCGGATGGCCTCGCGAGTGAGCTACTTGACTGAGAATTGGTGCCCTTCGTATCCAGCTTTGTTGGGGTTCTTCCATATGACCTATATGGTGGCAGCTGCTACGATCTAGTAGCAATGAGACGCGTTGGCCTAGGTGGCCAGAAGATCATTAAAGCTCCCACCTACCATAACTATGCTGCAGTGATGGGAAAGGGCCGACCAGACGATAGTCGTCGAATCACCGTGGCGAAGTATGTGGTCAATCATTTTCTGCTGTTTCTTGGCACAACAATAACAAGCTGACGCGAGGCTGAAATCAATGGTGGTAAGGATGTCGTCAGTTGGAAGATTCTTGCGGACCGCTCTCTACACCAGAAATGACCATTTCTTTGGTAAACAGGGGTACCAGAAAGGACCCAGGATAGGTGCGGGAGGCCCGGCTCCGCGCACGACACTTTTGGCGGAAGCTATTATAAAATTTCCATTGGAGGATTCTGACCACATGAGTGTGTCGTCATCCGTACCTATCTTCAGGTCGGAGTTTCGGAGGTCGGTAGCAGCCGCTTCCGATCCCGTCCCGAGCTCTATTCCAGTTCCAGTTGCCAGTGTTGTTTCATAATTCCCTGATCTTGCTGCTAGCTGGGCCGGCTGGGAGGCTAGGGATAAGGTCGGCTCCCATCCACCTTTCAAGGAATAGTGCTGAGTCGCCAACTCCCAGTTGAAGGCAAATCTTGGCTTCAGCGAGGGTACAACCGTACAAAATACGGTGCCAAGCCGTGAATGATCTGCTGTTGCTGATAGCACTCGCCAGGTGGATGTGTTTGAAATATCTAGCCTTTATGAAGCACGCCCAAAGAGAGCGGCTCATGCGAAGCTTCCACCACAATTTCATGGAGAAGGCATCCACAATATGAGGCAGTCGGGAGAATCCCAGACCACCCTCATCAGTGGGCTTAGCCATGGATCCCCAGCTGGCCCAATGGTGTTTGTCTTTAAAGTCATTGTGGCCCCAGAGGAAGTTGGCGAAGAGATTTTCGATGAGGGCAAGGACCTTCTTCGGGGGGAACATGCTGCGAGCGTGTATATAGGGATGGAGGAGAGCACATGGTTAATTAGTACTATTTTGCCACCTAGAGATAAGGTTGCGTTATGCCAACCTTCTAATTTTTTCCTGATTTTGTCGATAAGACCTTCGAAAATTCCCGCGCTCGATTTGCCGTAGACCAATGGGCATCCGAGATAGGAGAAAGGAGGATAGGCTACAGAGAAGTAGGTGATGTTGGTGAGAATAGTAGTGTGCTCCCTGTTAGCTTTATAGTGGACATAGATGACACTTTTTTTGGAATTGACCCTTTGGCCAGAGCAGCGAGTGTATCTTTGGAGCACTTTGTGCACAACTTCCATAGACACGACGTCGCCAGAGGAGAAGATGAGGACATCATCGGCATAAGCTAGGTGAGTGATGATCGGACATCCGCTAGCTGTATGAAAGTGCTTGAAATGAGGGGTCTTCGGCAACTTGTTTAAGTTTCCGGTAAGGGCTTTCGCCGCTATGATGAAAATAGTAAACAAAAGCAGGTCCCCTTATCTAACTCCCTGACGTGATTTGAAGAAGTCGTTCGCTTTTTCGTTGATCACTGTGGAGAACCACGAGTTGTTAATCGATCGCCAGACCACGTTAATCCATATTTCTGAGAAGCCGAAGGCTCTGAAGACCCATATCGTGAACTGCCAATCGAGCCTGTCGTAAGCCTTCTCCATGTCCAGTTTGATGGCGATGTTCCTGGCCCTGGATGATAATTTCATACAAGTAATCACTTCCTGCGCCAGCATAATGTTGTCTTGGATGTTTTTGCCCCGGACAAAGCCGTTTTGTTCCTCTGATATGATTTTTGGGAGGATGTCGATCATGCACGTGGAGATGATCATGGAAATGATTTTGTTAGTAAAAGTGCATAAACTGATAGGTCTGAAATCACGGAAAGTCTCCGGGTAGTCCTGCTTGGGAATGAGGATCAATTTAGCACAAGAAATAGATCTAGGGTACCTGGCACCTTACAAAAAGGCGATCGCCGCTTCGTGGGTGTCATGCTTGATGATGTCCCAACACGTGCAAAAGAAGACCCCGTTGAATCCTTCAGGTCCGGGTGCACTGTGTGCTTCAAGCGCCCAAATTGTCGCTTTCACTTCCTCCTCAGAGGGGAGGTGCTCCAAGTGGGTGTTGTCCAAGTCGTTGATGAGGAGGGGGATCTTCGAAAGGAAATCGGCGTCCTTTCTGATAGTTTCTTTGGAGAACAGCAACGAGTAGAAGTTTGCCGCCACTTGTTGGATTCCTCACTGGTCTTTGATTATGTTCCCATTGTCATCGGCGATCTGATGAATGTTAAGCTTTCGTCTATGACCCTTAACATAGGCGTAGAAGTAACTGGTGTTTTTGTCCCCTTTTCTGTCCTATTTGAGCCTGGCTTTCTGCTTCGAGGTCTCCGTTTCAAGTTTTAAGCGAAATTTAAGGATGGCTTTGGATAGGTTCAGGGCTGTTCTTTTCGCTTGTGAATTTTTATTCAAAGAGAGTGCTTCAGCTCAGGTCACGTCATCTTCAGCCGAACAGACTGCTTGGAAAATGTTCCCGAAAGCCAGTTTGCTACCGGCCATGAGGGCTTTTCTGGTAGCCTTGAGTTTGTTGGTCACCCGGATGAGGGGGTCGAGGTTATCAGTCCTGGACCATGCGTCTGCCACAATCCTCAAGAATTGAGGGTGGTGGCATCAAAAGTCCAAAAAGCTAAAACTTTTCTTGATCTGGTTTAGGTTACGATTGATTTCGATGAGGATGGAAGCATGGTCGGACTCGGTGTCGTTTACTTGAGCAAGGTTAGAAGTGATGCTCATGTCTTTCCATTGAGCATTGATGAGAGCTCGGTCCAGACAAGAGTGTTGTCTGCAGGCACCTTCATGCATGTTACACCAGGTGAAAGCATTACCGGTGAATTGAAGGGGAGTTAGGTGGGCGTTGAAGATGAAGTTGTTGAAGTCTTGCATGACCGTCGGTAGGGGAGGCCTGCCTTCCGTCTTCTCCTTTCTACTGGTGACAGCGTTGAAGTCTCCTACACAAAGCTAGGGAGGATCGGGGGTGTTGGAGAAAATGTCCAGGAGGTCCAACCAGAGATATTTGCGCTCGGTGATGTCGCAACTACCATGAACAGCGGAGAGTAGGTCATATTTTGAGAGGGTGGGGTAATCCACCCAATGTGAGAGAGCTTGCGTAGTATCGAGCACGGTACTGATATTTACTTCAGAGGAATAAAGGAGCCAAATGTTATATCTTCATGCTAAAGCGGAATGGAAACCCAGCTGCAGCTGAATCGATTTGAGTCTGTTAGGGAGGATTTTGGGTTCTAAGATGATTAGGATGTCGATGTTATGGATTCTCTTGAGGCTGATTATTCTCCTCAAGGTGGGTTTGTTTGCTAGGCCTCGAACATTCCAGGATAGGATGTTAGGTATTAGACATATTGGTGTATTGGTGTTTGGAGAGTTTCACGGTCGACCTTGTAGTCATAGCCATGGACTCGTTGGCTCCTTTAGTTTTCGATCTTTTGTTTACTGCTAGCATGACAGGGTTCTGATTCGGATGTGAGGCTGAGGAATCTACCTCTGTGATTTGGGTATCTATTTCTTTGTCTGGACTGGGATATTCTCCAAAGTGAAAGGACGGGTCGAATGCTCCTGCGTCAATGGCTTGCTAGCAGCTGATGACTTGCTCAAGGCCAATGATGGCAAGGTCTTCAGCAAGAATGGTTCGGGGTGATTGGCTCTCCTGAATCTCGATTTCCTCGGTGTTGCATGTGCTTGTGGCGGGTTTGTTGTGCTCTGAGCTCTCTTCGGCCCTCTGTGAGCTGTTGGGATGAGTGATTTTTCTTTTTGGTTTGCCTGGATAACGATATTTGTGGTTGTTGGGTTGCTCTCCCTGTCAGTGGTGGCTATGCAAGTGTGATCATTTTCTGGGTTGGTGTTGTCTTCCAACGCCACGACGTTGAACCTGTTGTGGGTGTTAACGGTGGTACTTTTTGGGGTTGTGGAAGTGCTTTCCTGTTCGATGGTTTTGTTGGGTGCCTGGATCGGCTGTGGGCTTGCTTTGAATATGATGTGTGAGTTCGGGGGAGATATGAGGTATGATTTCTGATCCTGGTCCTGCCTTGACTTGTGCACCCTCGACACTAATTTCTGTTTCAATTCTGGCTGGGCTCTGTAGCAGTGCTTGGTGAGATGCCCTCTCTTATTGCAGTGATTGCAATATATGACATTGTTGTCATATAAGAGAGGTTGCATGTGGGTCTTGTTTCCTAACTCGATGTTGATGGATTTGGGGAGTTCTTTGGAGATTTCTAGTTTTAGGCATACTTTGGCATAATTGACTTTGGTAAGGTTTCTCGTTTCCTCCGCCATGGCGACAAAGTTGCCGAAAGAATTGTCAATCATTTTCAGAGCTGCTGGGATGAAACATAGTAGAGGTGGGTTAGGAAGGGTCTAGTCAAGGAGGTCAAGTCCTTGACCAAGGACAACCGGGATGCCACGTTCGAGGATATCTTGACAAGAGCCTTGTTGGCAGAGGATGATCTTGAGCTTAGGCTCAAGAGGGGGAGAGACCCAGTTGGAGGCAGCAGCAGCAGCGGAGGCTATGCCAAGAGGCCCTACTTTCAGCACCAGCAGCTGAGGCAGTTTCAGCCGAAGCCGATTCAGTAGAGGCCAGTTCACCAGCAGGAGCAGCCGAGGTAGCACCAGCAGGGTCAGAGACAGGGTGGTACTTGTGCCTACTGCAAGAAGCCTGGGCACGTCTTCAATGAGTGCCGGAAGAGGCTGGGCCAGTGCCTGGTGTGTGGCTCAGTAGACCACCAGATGAGGGAGTGACGTATGGGACGAGCAGCCCAGGGAGCAGCAGTCAGAGCTCCAGCAGGCCAGCAGAGGGGACCAGCCCTGCCGACGTAGCAGCAGAGGTTTGTCCAGCACTAGGAGCAGGCCAGGGGAGGCCAGCAGGGACAAGCTTTCGCCATGGCAGCTGGAGATGCAGAGGTGATAGGAGAGCTGATTGCAGGTTCGATTCTTCTCGACTCCAGTCCAACATTTGTATTATTCGATTTCGGTGCTTCGCATAGCTTCATATCAGTATCTTTTGCGATTAGACACGGTATCATAGCTGAATCGTTGCCTAGGACTTACAAGATCACGACCGGGGGTGGCATTATCCTCGTGAGTGATGTTTGTAAGGGTCAGAGAGTAGTTTTGGTAGGCCGTGAGTTGGAGGTGAGCCTGTGTAAAACCTCTAAATTTTCTACTATTTTTTATATTAAATTTGATATCGATTTAAAATTTTGTATTGTATGTCACGTAGTCGTATTGTACGTCGTGTGGGAAGTTCGTTTTCTTTCGAATTTGCACGACGAGTACGAATATGTGCGAGCGTACATATTTTAGAAAAATATTTTGTTCTATTTTTATAGTTTCAACTAATATAATAATTAGTTTTGCTTTCATTTCTAAACTTGTCATTTCTAAAAATTATTAAATATAAAATAATATGTTTGTATACTAGAAAAGCATAATTATGTAAATAATATTTTTGCATACATATGTATCGTAATTATTTATTTGTCTATTTTAAATAAAAATGTAATTTTCGAGGTTTATTAATATTAATATTTTATTATTCAAAAAGATATTTAAAAATATTTATTATTTTCAAAATTATTATTATTGGTATTTTAAAAAATATATTTGGAAGTTATTTTTGGCTATTTAAATCGTGATTTGATTTTTGGATTTATTTAAATAGATATCCATATTAGAATTTAATTTATTGATTTGATTTTAAACTAAGGGAATTAAATTGGATTTAATTGGATTTGGATTTAGATTAGATTTGATTGATTTAATTTAATAGATTGATTATCTATTTTTGGGTTTAAACTATTCATAGTTCTTATCCAATTGGGAATTCCCACATCCTATAAATAGGCAGGTAGTCCTCCATATTATTTTTACCATAAATCATCTTTCAAACCATCCTTGTCAAAATTTCTCTCTCTTTTTTGTCATAAATTCAGGCTCAATTTTGAAAGGTTGTAGCAACTTCGAATGACCATAACTCCCAACTCCGGACTCCTTTTGACCTCCAGTTTTTTTGTTGGAATCGTATTAAGGTATATTTTCTGAATGTAAATTTTATTTTCATAAATTCGGAACTTAATTTTCTAGAAAATTTGTGGAGTGTCAGTGGTCCGAAATCTGACACGTTTTAGTGTTTTTGAGATTCTGGGAGAACCAGGAATCAGAATCACGATCCGTTTGAATTTTCGGAATACTGACACAAAAATACATATCATATATTTTTCCTAACAAAATTTCAGAATATTTTTTTTGGTTTTTAATTTAAAAGTTTGTCACATCGTCTGAGTTCATCTTGTGTAGCCCTGTGACTAATCTGTACCTAACGGGATTGTCGGTTTCACCAGCAAGGACCTCAGGCAAGACACCTTGCCATTTGCTGTTTAATTATTTTAGCTCATATTTCATGCATTATTTATTTTCTTTATGCAAAATAAACTGTGATACATGGCATAACCTGTTAGAACTTACTGTTCATTTATATTTCCTGCTATGTATTATTTTTCTCTCATTAAACCTAGATTTAAGAGACCACCTTGTGTGTTGCATTCATTGGCCTTGACACGTTGTACCACGAAGTTGTGTGTCGTATGTAGAATACGGAAGTGCATGATTGGCTGGCCACCAGTATGTACAAGCCGTGCGATAGGAATAACCGCTAATAGAGATTGCATGCTAGTTTGACTTAGCGGTTATACTGGTCTGTGTTGTGGATACAACACAGTAGGCATTGGACGGAGAGGACAATTCTTTAGCATATGGGCTTCGATGCACTTCCCTTGTGACCCGGACACTCCGCTGGAGATACGGGATTGATGACCCATGATTACTGACGACCACTGACGATTCTGCGGAACGTCATGCTCTTACTGATGGGCCTCTGGTGCCCAGGGGGGACCATGCCGATCCTATTCAGCCAGGGCCCATGCGTAGGAAGGATTGTTCTTAACTACATATCACTTAGACCGGTTAGGCACCTTTATCCGTTAGGTATGAGTACTCTTGGTTTGGGTACTTGTATCTGACCGTGGCTTGGAATAATAACTTGTCGCGGATTAGTTTGTCACATCTTGTCCTTGTTTGGTTGTAGGTGTGACTTACTACTTCGATGAGAAGGTATTGAACCTTGTTGGGGTCCGGATACCATATTAGATTCCTAGCATGGAAAGATACGTCACCGTGAATTAGTTTATCATCTCCTGTCCTTGTTTGGTTGGGGGGATGGTAAGCTCGTTCAATAGGTGTGTATTGGACCATGTTATAATTCGATTGACTTATTTATTTGAGTAATATTTATTCAGTTTATATGGCATGATATTATGTGTCTTGTTACGTACCTCTGAGGACCTGATTATCTCTCTAGGTGTGTGTTCTTCTCTTTCGCAGGTGCTCTATCTCTAGCTGTGACCATCACTATTTATTGCGCTTAGATCGTCTTCACTTCGCTAGCCAAAATTATTCTTTTGTATATCTTGTATTTCTTTTCATAGTTGGTAGTGGATTTGTCTCCGCCCAACTATATATATCAATGACAATTCATTATCATTATATGACATCTTTTATTCTTATATTTCGTGGATGAGATTAGATTACTCTTAGTTTACTGTATTTTACAGCTTATGTATGCATACAAGGTTTCTATATATTGGAGTATACTTCGTATGAGTACAGCTGGCATGTCTACGTTCCTAGTCCAACGTATTTTTGGACTGGGGCGTTGCATATTTTTGTGGTGGCCCATGCAGGTCAAGATAAATTGTTTGGTTACTTCACCGTACCAAGCAAGCCTGCGTATAGGATTAGAGTCTAGGATCTCATCCACATACTTGACCTCTTTTCCTAGATTTTATCTACCGTTTAACTCATCAATTGCATCTTGCTTGCTTTCTTTCATCCCTATTCTTATCTTCCCTTCATGCTTGCTAGAGATTGACCCTACTAGTTAGTTGTCCCAAAGCACCATTAGTTTAAATCTTTAAGTTGGGTAGACTACCTTATGACCTAGCAACCCCTTTGACCTAGTGACCTATATTAGCAAGCTTATTTAGATCCTAGAATCTAGAGGATCTAACCCGTCTAGCCAACCAAGGACTTGGACAAGAAGACTATAGGATAATTGTTTGACTTAGAATCATTCTACCTTCTTTTAATCTTAGTCTCTCGTGCCCATGTTTTTACCACCTTGACTAATGTTGTTACTATAATCTAGTTTTGCAGACTCATCCATTTATCGAGTTTGTTTATGACTTATGCTATTGAGCGCGCTCACTAACATATTGTCTAATCAGAACCGGTGCATGATGGTCTGATCAACCAAGTGCACTTTGGTTCGCTTTTGTCTATTATTCTACGTGGATGGGGACATAGCTAAACTTGTCCTCTAGAATTCCATCCATGACTGCCTTGACAATTCCTTTGAAATTATTCAATCGTCTTTGAATCACGTATTCGTATTCGATAACGCCTCTTTCGAACTCTATCTTGCTTTTGCCTTCACCAATTTTAGAAGGACGAAGGCGTTATACTAGCACTTCCTCTAGCTATCCTATCACCTATGACCATTATCACTCGATATTGCTATTTCTCCCTCCTAAACTACTCGTCCTTTTCTCGGCCCTATAAATACAGTCATGACCCTCTAATCGCTTAATTAAGGCGAATCTATTTCGTTCTCTAAATCATGACCCTTATTCATTACCCGTGACCATACCGTATTAATTTTCTATGATGTAGATCGTGATTCTTACGTCATGATTTGTTATCGATTGTTTCCCATCGAAACCCCCTTGTGTCTTCTCACCCCCCCTACGAAATTCTTAATTTCGAGGACGAAATTCTTTTAAGTTGGGTAGGATGTAAAACCCCTAAATTTTTTACTATTTTTATATTAAATTTGATACCGATTTAAAATTTTGTATTGTACGTCACGTAGTCGTATTGTACGTCGTGTGCGAAAGTTCGTTTTCTTTCGAATTTGCTCGACGAGTACGAATATGTGCGAGCGTACATATTTTAGAAAAATATTTTGTTCTATTTTTATAGTTTCAAATAATATAATAATTAGTTTTGCTTTCATTTCTAAACTTGTCATTTCTAAAAATTATTAAGTATAAAATAATATGTTTGTATACTAGAAAAGCATAATGATGTAAATAATATTTTTGCATACATATGTATCGTAATTATTTATTTGTCTATTTTAAGTAAAAATATAATTTTTGAGGTTTATTAATATTAATATTTTATTATTCAAAAAGATATTTAAAAATATTTATTATTTTCGAAATTATTATTATTGGTATTTTAAAAAATATATTTGGAAGTTATTTTGGCTATTTAAATCGTGATTTGATTTTTGGATTTATTTAAATAGATATCCATATTAGAATTTAATTTATTGATTTGATTTTAAACTAAGGGAATTAAATTGGATTTAATTGGATTTAGATTTAGATTAGATTTGATTGATTAAATTTAATAGATTGATTATCTATTTTTGGGTTTAAACTATTCATAGTTCCTATCCAATTGGGAATTCCCACATCCTATAAATAGGCAGGTACTCCTCCATATTATTTTTACCACAAATCATCTTTCAAACCATCCTTGTCAAAATTTCTCTCTTTTTTTGGTCATAAATTCAGGCTCAATTTTGAAAGGTTGTAGCAACTTCGAATGACCATAACTCCCAACTCCGGACTCCTTTTGACCTCCAGTTTTTTTTGTTGGAATCGTATTAAGGTATATTTTCTGAATGTAAATTTTATTTTCATAAATTCGGAACTTAATTTTTTGGAAAATTTGTGGAGTGTCAGTGGTCCGAAATCTGACACGTTTTAGTGTTTTTGAGATTCTGGGAGAACCAGGAATCAGAATCATGATCCGTTTGAATTTTCGGAATACTGACAGAAAAATACATATCATATATTTTTCCTAAAAAAATTTCAGAATATTTTATTTTTGGTTTTTATTTTGGAAGTTTGTCACATCGTCTGAGTTTATCTTGTGTAGCCCTATGACTAATCTGTACTCAACGGGATTGTCAGTTTCACCAGCAAGGACCTCAGGCAAGACACCTTGCCATTTACTGTTTAATTATTTTAGCTCATATTTTATGCATTATTTATTTTCTTTATGCAAAATAAACTGTGATACATGGCATAACCTGTTAGAACTTACTGTTCATTTATATTTCCTGCTATGTATTATTTTTCTCACATTAAACCTAGATTTAAGGGACCACCTTGTGTGTTGCATTCATTGGCCTTGACACGTTGTACTACGAAGTTGTGTGTCGTATGTAGAATACGGAAGTGCGTGATTGGCTGGCCACCAGTACGTACAAGCCGTGCGATAGGAATAACCGCTAATAGAGATTGCATGCTAGTTTGACTTAGCGGTTATACTGGTTTGTGTTGTGGATACAACACAGTAGGCATTGGGCGGAAAGGATAATTCCTTAGCGTATGGGCTCCGATGCACTTCCCTTGTGACCCGGACTCTCCGCTGGAGATACGGGATTGATGACCCAAGATTACTGACGGCCACTGACGATTCTGCGGAACGTCATGCTCTTACTAATGGGCCTCTGGTGCCCAGGGGGGACCATGCTGATCCTATTCAGCCAGGGCCCATGCGTAGGAAGGATTGTTCTTAACTACATATCACTTAGACCGGTTAGGCACCTTTATCCGTTAGGTATGAGTACTCTTGGTTTGGGTACTTATATCTGACCGTGGCTTGGAACAATAACTTGTCGCAGATTAGTTTGTCACATCTTATCCTTGTTTGGTTGTAGGTGTGACTTACTACTTTGATGAGAAGGTATTAAACCTTGTTGGGGTCCGAATACCATATTGGATTTCTAGCATGGAAAGATACGTCACCGTGAATTAGTTTATCATCTCCTGTCCTTGTTTGGTTGGAGGGATGGTAAGCTCGTTCAATAGGTGTGTATTGGGCCATGTTATAATTCGATTGACTTATTTATTTGAGCAATATTTATTCAGTTTATATGGCATGATATTATGTGTCTTGTTACGTACCTCTGAGGACCTGATTATCTCTCCAGGTGTGTGTTCTTGTCTTTCGCAGGTGCTCTATCTCTAGCTGTGACCATCTCTATTTTTTCGAGGATGATTGCGCTTAGATCGTCTTCACTTCGCTAGCCAAAATTATTCTTTTGTATATCTTGTATTTCTGTTCATAGTTGGTAGTGGATTTATCTCCGCCCAACTATATGTATCAATGACAATTCATTATCATTATATGACATCTTTTATTCTTATATTTTGTGGATGAGATTAGATTACTCTTGGTTTACTGCATTTTACAGCTTATGTATGTATACAAGGTTTCCATATATTGGAGTATACTTCGTATGAGTACAGCTGGCATATCTACGTTCCTAGTCCTACGTATTTTTGGACTGGGGCGTTACAGCCTGCTCGTATTGCCATTGTCGAACTACGATATAGTACTAGGCATGGATTGGTTGAGCAAGCACCATGCCAGCATTGATTGTAGAGGGGGTAGAGTTCTCTTCAGAGCGCCAGGGGAGCCAGAGTTCGAGTATTCCAGACGTTAGGCAGAGCAGAGCAGCGGAGTCTTCTGTGGAGTCTCGGTCGAGGAGCAGACGATTCCACACCCCTTGATAGCAGAGTATATGGATGTTTTCCCAAAGGAGTTGTTGGGACAGCCACCAGACAGGGACATAGAGTTCTCGATAGACTTAGTTCCAGGAGCGGAACCCATCTCTCAGCATGTCTATCGGGTGAACAACAGCGAGCTGGTGGAGCTGAAGAAGCAGGTAAATGAGCTACAAGACAAGAGCTTCATCCGCTCGAGTTCATCGCCATGGGGTGCACCAGTGTTGTTTGTGCCGAAGAAGGATGTGTCAGTACGCATGTGTATTGACTATAGGGCACTCAACAACCTCACGATCAAGAACAAATACCCACTGCCGCGGATCGACGATCTATTTGACCAGTTAAGCGGAGCTCGAGTATTTTCCAAGATTGATCTGAGGTCGGGATATCACCAGGTGAAGGTGAAGGGGGAGGATATTCCCAAGACCGCTTTCAGGATGCGGTACGGGCAGTTCGAGTTTTTGGTTATGCCGTTTGGGTTAACCAATGCACCAGCAGTGTTTATGAACCTTATGAACAAGGTGTTCCACCAGTATCTGGATCAGTTTGTGGTGGTATTTATTGACGACATCTTGGTATATTCCAAGACTGAGGAGGAGCACGAGGAGCATTTGAGGATCGTGCTGGAGACTCTCAGGAAGGAGTAGCTTTACGGGAAGCTCTCCAAGTGTGAGTTCTTCTTGGATCGGATGGACTTCTTGGGGCATATGGTGACTGGAGATGGTATCTCAGTTGACCCCAAAAAGATTGTAGCAGTTGAGGCATGGACAGCGCCGACTTCAGTTGCAGAGATCAGGAGTTTCCTGGGGCTGGCAGGATATTATCGGAGATTTGTGCAGGATTTCTTCCGGGTTGCAGAGCCGTTGACTCGGTTGACCCGAAAGGATGCTGAGTTCGTTTGGTCAGAGGAGTGTCAGGCATCTTTTGATGAGTTGAAGAAGCGGTTTACGACAGCTCCGATTCTGACATTGCCTTCAGGATCAGGTAGTTTCACTATTTATAGTGATGCTTCAGGGAAGGGGCTGGGTTGCGTCTTGCAGCAGCATAGGAAGGTGATTGCCTATGCTTCCAGGCAATTGCGTCCCCATGAGAAGAACTACCCTACCCACAACCTGGAGCTGGCAGCAGTGATATTTGCTCTGAAGCTGTAGAAGCATTATCTGTATGGTGAGAGGGTGGAGATCTTCACAGATCACAAGAGCTTAAAGTATGTGTTCACTCAGAAGGAGTTGAACATGAGACAGCGCAGATGGCTAGAGTTGATGAAGGATTTTGATATCCTACTTCAGTATCACCCGGGAAAGGCTAACGTGGTTGCCGATGCCTTGAGTTGGTATCCGACAGCCAAGTGTTTGACCACGGATCGATATTTGCTTACCGACTTGGAGAGCCTTGGGATTGAGGTGATCGTGCCCGGAGTACAGATACAGTTATGGGGGATGCAGATTCAGTCAGACTTGGTGGAGAGGATCAAGTCGGCACAGTTTGAGGACGTTGCTCTGCGGTGTCTCCAGGAGCAGGTTCGAGCAGGATTGCTGGAGGACGAGTTTTCTCTTGCAGAGGATGGTGCCTTGAGGCACGGTTCCAGGTTATGTGTGCCCAGCAGAGATCTCAGAGAGCAGGTTATGCAGGAGGCCCACAGATCTCAGTACTCTATACACCGGGGTGCCAACAAGATGTACCGAGATCTGCGGGAGCATGTTTGGTGGTCAGGGATGAAGCGGAAGGTGGCTCATTTTGTGGCCAGGTGTTTGGTCTGTCAGCAGGTCAAGGCAGAGAGACAGAGGCCCGGTGGATTGTTGCAGCCGCTGCCTATTCCCAAGTGGAAATGGGAGCATATCACGATGGACTTCGTTTCAGGATTGCCGCGTACTCCAGGAGGAAAAGACGTAATTTGGGTCATCGTTGACAGGTTGACCAAATCGGCCCACTTCTTTTCATTCGAGGTGGGTACGTCTACAGAGAGGCTGGCGGAGTTGTATATGCGGCAGATAGTCAGGATTCACGGAGTTTCAGTCAGCATCGTCTCAGATCGGGATAGCCGTTTTATTTCCCACTTCTGGAGGAGTCTGCAGACCAGTTTGGCACTCAGCTCAAGTTTAGTACTGCATACCACCCTCAGACGGACGGACAGTCCGAACGAACTATTCAGACCCTTGAGGATATGCTGCGGACGTGCGTCCTGGACTTTGGAGATTTCTGGGAGGATTATCTTCATTTGGTGGAGTTTGCCTACAATAATAGTTTCCAGGCCAGCATTGAGATGTCACCTTTCGAGGCTCTGTACGGGCGTAGGTGCCGTACACCCTTATCCTGGGATGATGTTGGCGAGCGAGCTTTACTAGGGCCAGAGATGGTTGTTGATGCGGCCGAGAAGGTAAAGCTTATCAGGGACAGACTTCGCGTGGCGCAGGACAGATATCGGCACTGGGCCGATAGCTACCGGAGGCCCTTGGAGTTTGAGGTACAGATTAGAGTAGGATTAGATTTAGGTTGTTTGTTTGTGATTTTGATCATGTTTGTTTATTATTTTAATTGAGACCTTGCTTGTGATTAGGTCGGAGACCAGGTTTTCTTGAAGATATCTCCGACTCGTGGTACGATACGTTTTGGTGGAGGCGGGAAGCTTAGCCCGCGCTTCATCGGCCCTTTCGTTATCAGCGGGAGAGTCGATGACGTGGCTTACAGGCTAGACTTGTCGCCTGTACTAGTGGGGAACCACAACGTATTTCATGTATCACAGTTGAGACGGTACGTAGCTGACCCTAGCCATGTGCTCGATCATTCAGAGATAGAGGTTGGGCCTTCTCTCAGCTATCCAGAGCAGCCAGTGGAGATTCTGGATCGACTGGAGAAGGTTCTGAGGAACCAGGTGATACCCTTGGTACGCGTCGCATGGAGGCATCATTCTCGAGGAGAGTCTACCTGGGAGCGGGAGGATGAGATGCGCGAGCGCTACCCTTTTCTATTTGGACCGTGAGGTATACTTTCTATCCTTCTCATCAGTTGTATTTCGTCTTTCAATTTTGGGGACGAAATTCTTTTAAGGAGGGTAGATTTATCACTACCACATTTCTAGTGTGAGGGTATTTTTGTCATTTTTGGGGTAATTTAAATTTATTAGAATTTATTTAAATTTTTGGGAATTTTTAGGATTTATTTGGAATTGTTTGGACTAGATTGGTCTTGGCTAGTTTGCACCCTTGTAGACCAACCTAGGAGCTAACCCTTGTTAGTATGGACTTGGTTAGGATAAATGACTCTAGTCTAACCTAGCCTAATCTTTGGTTTGGTCATTAGAACCTAATTAGCAATAGAAATTAGAAAGTCATAAGTCATGGCTTATGATTTAGAGTCCTTATTAATCAAATCAAACCATAGCCTCTGTAACTTGGCCCAAAGTGCAAAAATTAACCAAACCCTAATCCCGAGGAATGATGGCCGGCCACCCCTATCCTCATTGGGATCACCACCATATTTATACTCTCCTAAAATCTAGGGTTGCCTCCATCTTAGGGAAGCTCAAGTTAGAAAAACAAGGTTTGTTCCTATTCAATAAATTCCTAAAATTCCATTCCTCTTCCTTTTCCATTCAAATCTTTTCCTTTAGGTTCTAATCTACCTATTCTTGCTGTCATTAATTTTCCATTTCAGTTTGAGATGATTTTAGTGGTTTGGGACATCAAGAGGAGAGCCATTGAAAGAGGGATTTCTTGAGAAGTTCAAGCTTAGGTAACTTTCTCTACACTCCATGAAATTTCGATTTGTCTTCATCATTAGGGAGTCCTAGGAGTCCCCTAAGTATTAGTATAGGTTTTGTGTCGGGTATCATAAGTTTCGTGTCCATTTGGACACGTATCAGGACTGTAGCCTAGGTGTTTGTCGAAATGCCACTGAGGGCATTTCGATCTCTGTTGTGCATTGTTTTTAAATAGGAAGATAGGTTTTATTGTGGGTTATGCATTCCTGTTCTTCTGATGTGGCTTTGGCATCATGTCGTGTCGAATCGGACACATGCACACGAGGGTGCATGCGCGCGCGCGCACAGACTGCGTGTCCTGCCTCTCGGGATGGATTCCTCGATGGACACGGCGACTCAGGTCATGCCACTTGGCATGGGCCAAGGGGCAATGACTGACACGAGTCCCTCCAAATCTGAGATGCTCTTGTGTCGTATCGGATACGTATTTGGCAGGTGCACGTGCAATGGACTGTGCGGTTCAGTGCACTGAGCTTGGGTTCTGTTTAATTCGATTTTTAATGCTTTTAATTTAAGTTTAATTGATGATTTAGATCCTAACATGTTATATAATGTGTGTAGAATTAGTTTACATGATTAAGTTAGTTTTTTATGTGGAAATTTGGGTTTTGAATGATTGGAGTATGTCATGGCTGATACCAACTTCCTGATACTATTTTTCCAATTCCTGGAGATTAAATTCCTGCTATTTAAATGTTTCTTCACTGTAAAATCACCCCCCTACATTCGTGTTGATCCACATTGTTGAGGTTTAAAATTTCAAAACTTGTTTTTGTTTGTTAATGGCCTTTTTGGCCATTGAGTTGATTCAAATGATAACTGTCAACATTGTTTTCAAATGTTTTCCTAAATTGTATTAAAATGGAAACCTGAGAATATGTTAATTCACTGTTGTTATGTTCTATACCTATTATGATCCCTACATGTTATGATACATGTTATCTAAGTCTTTTTAAATTCAAGTATAGGCTTTGGTTTGGGGAAGAGAATATTAGTTGTGGTTTCATTTCGTATTTTGAACTAGGATTGTGTTCCCAGTTATGAAACCTGGGATTTCATTTGTTAACTGAAATTTTATATGGGCTATTAATATTAGTTGTTTTCAAACTACCATTTATCTGTCAAGTGAATCCCTGAGATGTGGACCTGTGGTCTGAATCTGAGAATTCAGATTTACGAAGGTTATTTTGTTTCAGTTAAACAAATCTGAGAATAGGTTTGGTGTTTAATTGTTTTGTGGCTATGGAGAGGGACTGAAACCTGAGAATTCATGAAGTGTTTGATGCTTCATGTATTGACTGATTTGGGAGTCTTGTTCTGGACTGGTTGAGTGTAGACTGAAATTGTTTTCAGTTTGTTTTCTGTTTTGCTCACTGTTTTTCCCCTTGCTGATTCTTTGGCTGTGCACACACATGCCTCATGGGTATCAATGACACACACCCTCACATTCCCTCATCACTCTTCACACATATACACTATGATCTCAGATTTTTTCCTCTCATACACCCTCACCCACATGGTCTCACACACTTCACTGTTTCTTGCTGACACACAAATGTTACTTACACACACACACACATTGCTTTCATTTAATACACACATCACTCACACACTCACATGTTTATAGATTTCTGAAATTTAGTTTTCCTTTCCATGTATACATCCATGTTACACACACACACAGTTACACATGTCCCTCTTTGTTCCTATCTAATGTAAGTATATATATGTAATGTATACTCTAATATATGTATCTATATATATAATGCAAATTGTACTTTATATATATATGAGTTAATAATGTAATGTGATATATAGGAATATCTATTTGTGTGTGGTATACATATGGGTAGCCATGTGTATATACATATTACTATGTGATTCCATATGTAGGCCTAGATGCAACTAGGTTGTGTGATGTTTGGTTGACTTGTGTTGTATAGACTTAGTATACTAGCATAGGCTAGTTTAGCCTTGTTAGACTAGTGTAGACTAATGTAGTCTAGTGTAGACTAGTTTGACCTAATTTAGACTTTGGTGACCTAGTTTGACCATAGTTAACTTAGGTTGACTTCTTGGTTGACCAGAGTTGACCAAGAGTTGACTTTGGCCTAAATTGACCTAGATTCATGTAGAATGCATAGTAGAACTTCATTTTGCCATTCTAGATTTGTTGTGACTTGTGCTGTTCTGATTAGGAGCCAGACACCACTCCTCGTCAGTACTTTCATATCGGACACTCAGATACCAGGCGAGTACATTCTCTGATCATTTCATATCCTGCTTAGAACTATTTCCTGCAATAGATTACTTTACTTGTACTGTCACGTCGGTCACACGGATTGGTACTATATGGATCCCTTATTGAGATGTTATCCTTAGGGAGCATCGGGTACTCTATGTTCTGTGCATTTTACTTACATGGCGTATCAATATGCTTCATTGGTTCTTTGATCACTTGTGGCAAATACTCTTATGATCACAGAGTCTTTCTGGAATCCTTATCCCATTTATGGGTCTACTATGTATCACCCTTTGGAGGCTTATCACCCTTCATGGGCCTTACATAGTATCATAACATAACCTGGTTGGATCTTTATGTACTGATTGGAGGTACGGGGGAGTAGAAATAGACATGTGAATACTATCCAAGTAGTGTAGTATCAGAATCTCTTCCATAGTGTAGCATCAGAATCTCCTATGCCATTTATATGTCTATATTGTACTCTGACTCACTAGTCACATGTTAGCTCTCTATTTATAGTAGATATTTCTATTGCAGCTTTCTCTCTCTGTTTACATACTGCACTTTTTTCAGTACCTGTATCTTACTTTACCGCATGATTATATCTTCTAACCTGCTATGAACTGTTGAGATGTACTGTACTCGCTCATGTCCTGACTGGACCTGTTGAAAATATTATAGAGGACGAGGAGGAGGCTGGTCTGGATACTTACTACGGGGCAGCCTTAGATGACACCTGCGAGCTGGACCCTCAGGAGGACCCAGCTCTAGCTGAGGATATCACCCCGATTGCCTAGATTATATTAGTTAGGCTTATTTTACTTTATGTAGTCTTGAGACATGTTTTAGCTAGACTATATTTGGAGTTCAGAGTTGTATATATTCTTTCATTCTGTATCTGAGACCATGTACTTCTGGATATTGCTGGGATTATCTTAGACTACTTTTCATCTATTTATTTCCTTGAGTTCTATTTCATATCGTGCTATCTCTTCCTTAGTTGTGATTAAGTTTTACTGCTATGTCACCCCCATTCGGGGAGTATGAACTGTTTAGAGATATATTGCTGGATGATTGTTGACCTAGGACAGCGTTCTACCGTCGACACTGCGGCGTAGGCTGGACGTACCCACGTCTCGTGCCCTTACTCCTGGGTGCGGGTTGTGACACGTGGAGGCCAGCTAAGGGGAGCTGCAAAAGGTAACGCTGCACACGGTGGAGGAGTAGGGAACTCAAGATGCTCGAGAGGAGGAGGAAGGGGTGTGGCACATAGGAGGCGTCAAGGGGGTGAGGCTATGCGCCTGTAGGGGAGGCGGCACGTGGTACGCGCCAGGGGGGTGGGGAAGGAGGCGCATGGGGGGAACAACAGTGTGCGCATAGGGTGGGGCGTGGAGGGGGCTTGAACGAAGGGTTTCAAGGGGTGGCGCATAAAGGCAGGCGTATAAGGGGCGCGAAGGTGTGAACACATATGCGCGACGAGGGGTCCCTGGAAAGGATCCCGAGGGGGACGAATGGCCAGGCGCAACGCAAGGAAGCGTATGCGCCCCAAGAGGAAGGGGGTATCTGTGCGGGAAAGGAGTGCGTTTGAATTTAAAACAACAAGGAGGAAGAAAGGGGAAAAGAGCGGGCACGACATGGAGGAGTGGAGAGGACGAATGTGGGGCAGGGGATGGAGGAGGGGGCGGAGATAGGATGGGTGGCGACGGAGGAGGGGGCAGAGATGAAGCTGGGGGTGGAGGAGGATACGGAGATGACGCAGGGGGTGGAGGAGGCGGGTGAATGGCGAGGCCAAATCAGCGGAGTAGCCAAGGCCGCGGCGGCCAGAGGGCCAACTCCTACAAGATGGAGTTGGTCGGGCGTCCAAAGGGAAGGCCGGACGCCACCGCGATGGGACGGGGTTGGGCCATGCGAAGGAAAGAATAAAGAGGAGGAGAAGGAGCGAACGGCGGGGATGTCAGATCCGAACGGAAGAGGAAAGAAAGCGGGAGAAGAGGAGCTAATTGGCAGGACCGGCGAGGGAGGAATAGGAGAGGAGAGGGAGTTCCGGGAGGGGCGGTCGGCTCGGCTAGCGCTGGACGACGCTCCCCTGCGGGGTACCGCAGGAAGGGGGAGAGGCAGACGAAAGGGAGAGCGGGAGAGCCATCCCAGTAGGTACAATTCTAGAAAATAATTATCATTTCCAAATATATATATATATATATATATATATTCAAGAAAATGAGCAGGAAAATCAATTAGGATAAAATCTCACATATAACAGTTTTATAAAACTAATGCCCCAAAATCATGAACTATACCTATGGTATATTACGATTTCGAAAAAATATACTTTATATCAAAACTCACGATTTCAAAGATTTAGGAAAATTCACAAAAATAGAAAATTTCATAAATTCGAAAAAACCCAAGAATTTGGTTAACGGATGTTACAATATTGGCGCATGACGCTTTGTGCATTGTTGATACGCTCGTACGAGATTTGCATGCGCTAGGCGCATGGATGGGAGCATACGCGGGAGCTTGCACGGGCTATGTGTGTTTACCCGTATACGTCGCTTCGAGGCTGCGTACATGCGGAGCTGCTTGCCTGCGCTGTTGAGCATTTATGTGCACAGGCACATGGGCTGACGGGCAGTTGGGCGCATGGGCGTTGTTGGCGCATTATCAGGCTAATTGAAAGATTTAAGTAGTTATGGAAAGATTGGGTCAATTATTCAGGTCCATCTTTTATGGGATTTGAATTTAATTTAGTCAAATCTTTCCATTAGTCGCTCCTACCTTTTAGCAATCAATTGGCGACCAGGATTACGGTTAGGGCTTCTATCCAACTCTATAAATACTCTCTTCGTGCCTCTTTTAAGGACTTACCCCGAAATTAAGAGACGAAGAGAGTTGTGTGGCCGCTGTCTTCACAATCCAGAGGAGTTCAGCAAGTTCGTATAGGAGGTGACCGTAAGCGTTTCAGATGTGCCCTCCGAACTTGTTGGTTACTGGAAAAAGATTATGGTAGGGCAAATTGCAACGATGATTCTCATCACCCCAGCAGAGTTGTTTTTCTTCCTTCTTCTTCTTCACTTAGTAGCTTAAGGCAATTAGGAGAGAAAACTTGTTTGCAATAAACCATTTTGAAATCCTACAAAATCAGAACTGAAAGCAAATTTATTTACAAGAGGTCTCTGCTTATGACCATTGCTAAATCAGAACAAGAAAGCAAATTTATTTGCAAGAAGTCTTTATTTTCTGATCATTCATCCACATTGTCCAATGGATGAATTTACTCTTCCAAACATGGACGTTATTATTGACAATACTTGCGGCTTTAAGCATCATTTATGGACTGGTTTTCAGGCTACAATAAAATCAAAATATTTCTAGATGATGAGAAGCACACATCATTCCGGACACCATTGGGGATATACTGCTATACATGATGTCCTTTGGTTTAAACAATGTTGGAGCTAAATAGTAGCCTGCTACGAGCACTTTTTTTGCGAACATTTATAAAAAAGCTGGAATGCTACATATACAACATTACAGTTAAATGTCACTCAAAGGGTGATCACCTCCAAGACTTGAGAATGGTGTTCAAATTGATCGTGTACATCAGCTTAAAATGAACCCTATGAAGTCATTTTTAGGAGTTTTTAGTGACAAATTTTTGGGGTTTGTCATAACTTCAAAAGGGATACATATTGATCCTGACAAAGTTAAGGTTATTCTAGAAATGCACCCCCAAAGAATATCAAAGAACTATATGGTCTACAAGGAAGGTTGGCCTACATTCGTAGGTTCATTTCAATACTTTTTGGATGATGTCGGCCATTTACTTAGCTGATGAAGAAAAGAGTCTCTTTCTTCTGGGATGAAAATTGTCAAAAAGAGTTTGATGATATTAAGAAGTATGTCATCAATCCTCAGATATTGGTGGCTCCAGTGGTGGGTAAACCATTCTTGTTATATGTTCGCGCAATGGAACATTCTCTTAGGGCATTGTTAGTTCAAAATAATAATTGATGGCATGAATAAGCTATTTATTATTTGAGTCGTATAATGGTTGGCGCATGAGCACATATATAATCTTGTTGAGAAGGAGTGTCTTGCTCTAGTTTTTGCAATCCAGAAGACATGTTGTTATGTAACGGGACAAACTATTCATGTTATATCCAGGGTTAATCCTGTTAGGATTTTAATAACCAAACCAACCACACTTAATTCTTGCCTTGCTACATGGATAATGTTGCGATCTCTTTATGAAATGTTGTACGTACCGCATAAAGTAGTTAAAGGTCAAGCTTTAGCCAATTTTCTAGCCGCTTACCCGATAGCAGAAACATCTAAACTCTATGATAAAATTTCGGATGAAGTGTTAGAGTCTAATATCGCACCAAAGGAGTCTATTTAGAGAATGTTCTTTGATAGATCATCAAGAACGGGTCCCAAAGGCGACATCATAGTAGGAGTGGGGGCAGCGTTGATATCCCCTGGTAATCTTGTGATCCACCGTGCCTATTCTCTTATGGAGCCCTATTCTAATAATGTTGTAGAGTATAATGCTCTACTTATTGGACTCCAGTTGGCTAAATAGCTGGGGGTAGACTATCTGGAAGCTTATGGTGACTCCAAGTTGATAGTTACTCAAGTCCAAGGAGAATATGAGGTCCGACATGAAGATCTTATTCAGTATTATCAAGCAACTCTTGAGATAGCAACTATCTTTCATGGGTTCTTTATCGAGTATGTCCCTCAATTAGAGAATATAGAAATAAATGCTATTGCTGGTTGGCAGCTTCAAATGCTACTACTGTCAATACTCAAAAGTCGATCACAGTGATTGGTCGAGAGTTATTTTGCACAAAGAATAATTTGGCTGCTCTCCAGAGCTATTCAACAACGACGAATGTTGATCCTAAAGATTAGAGATTCCCATTTATAAATTATGTTATTTGTGGAATACTTCCTAATGATCCAAAAGAGGCTTTTCAATAAAGAAACATTCTATTCGCTTCTTTTATGATATATCGACTAAAATGTTGTATCGAAGGTCATATGATGGGCTCCTTCTATGATGTTTATCAGAAGAAAAAGATAAACATGCCCTTCATTCTTATGACGAAACTTATGGTGCCCATCAACCTGGTCTGAAGTTACAAGACCGACTAAGGCGTTTGGGCTATTATTGGCCCACTATGGTGGCTGACGCCATAGACTATGCAAGAAAATGTAAAACAAGTCAAATTTATGGTAATTTCATACACCAACCTTCGAAGTTCTTGCATCCAACGGCTGCATAATGGCCTTTTGAAGCTTGGGAAATGAACATCATCAGACCTATCAGTCCCCCTTCTTCTAGAGGACATATGTTCATCCTAGCGATAACTGATTATTTCTTAAGATGGGTAGAAGCTATACTGTTTGTTGAAGTAAAGACTTCTAACATGATCAGTTTTATTAAACACCTTGTTATTTACCGTTTCAGATTACCTCGAAGGATTGTCCATGACAATACCCATAATTTGTGAGTAACGAATTCTATCGTTAATATGAGAAAAATCGGATCGAGAATATACTTCTACAACTTATAATCCTGCAGCTAATAGGTTAGCCAAAGCTTTCAACAAAATTATTATTAAGTTGCTCAAGAAATTTGTTTCATCTAATAAATGTGACTGGAATGAGAAACCTGGTGAATATCTTTGGGTGTATCGCACTAAAGTGTAGACTCCAACAGGTATGACACTGTTTTCTTTGGTCTACGGAAGTAAAGCAGTTCTTCCTCTAGAGATTCAAATTCCTTCTCTCCAAATTATCTTATCCAATGAATTAACAACTGAAGACAATGACCGTCTGAAGTTACAATGGTTGGAAGCACTTGTTGAGAAATGACTCACGACATAACAACGTATCGAGTTATATCAAGCCCGCATTTCTAAAGACTTTAATAAAAATGTGAAGGAGTGAATTTTTCAAGTCGGAAACCTAGTTCTTTCAGTAATGAGGCCTATGGTGATGACACACAAAAGCAAAAGAAAGCTAAATGGGAAGGACCTTTTGTTGTCGAATAAGTGCATTCGAATGGAGCATACAGGCCATCAAAGCCTAATAAAGATTTACTAATGGTGCCTATTAGTGGCAAGTTTTTGAAGAAATATTATGTCTAAATTGTAATAGACATGATCATATGATTCTCAGCCAAGTCTTGTACTGTGTCTTACACTTTCTTTCTAGAATAATGAATATCTTACACTTTGAACCATTAGTTTTATGCCAAAGGTTATGGATAAATTAAAAATAATGGGTCCTCAAAAGTTTTCTAGTGGAATTACCTTCAATTCTTACGAAACATTTTTGCAAGAAATTACTAAATAATTTCTATAATTTTATTAGAAACCGTCCTTAAAGCCAAGCTGCTTTAAAGACATCTTACTTCATTTCCACAGTTGGAATAGAAGAAGCTGCAGGCGCAGAGATTAGCCCACTCAGTTATACCGGCGGTAGGGGTATTCCAGAATACCCGATCAAGAGGACTCCTGCGGAAAGGCATGTCGCAGCCAGGGAGCACATCTTCTCCACCTATCTCCCATATTGGAGGTAGGGATCCATAAAAAATAAGGCACGATGCTGGGGTAGACCATTACCTAGCCAAGCTATCATAATGACTGGGGTAGCCAGCTGCTAGAGTTAGAAGATGATGCCACTATACGTCCCTACGCTGATAAAAATAAAGCCCAGGGGATCAGTCCAGGCGAGGCCATACCCCTTCTAAGTCATCTGAACTGCCGGACGATTTATATGGCCGGTGAAGACGATGCCAATACAAGCGACATACAACGGTTCGACGCATTGGAGGCAATGATGACCACCCTCAACTCCAAAATATAGTCCATATCTTAGTCAATGGTGGATATAAGGGATAATATAGCTCCACCAACGACTTCACGTCGAGGAAGTCAAGAGGCAGGACCCAATGGGAGTCCAACATCCCCTCCGTGCTACAACTGTCTGTGTCGACTCCAACCGACATCGACCGAAGACAGATTCATGAATTACGAGCTCAATTCAAGTCCATTAACAGTTGGGAGAGAATGAGGCTAGGGATAGGATGACCCTATCCCGTGGAATAGAATAAGGTGGTGTTCCCTCGAAGTATAAGCCCCAAACTTTGACTCCTTTTGACAAAAAGTCGACACCCCACCGATACTTGAATTACTTCGAATCCATGATGGGGCATCTACCTAGAGACGATGCTATGCTCACCAAAGTATTCATAGAAGCGTTAACCGATATCCCAATCGAGTGGTTTTTCAGTCTCCTGAAACATTAAATATTTGATGATCTCCAGGAGCTGCTCCCGGCACATTTTTATGACAACATGATGGATATGACAATGTCTACCACATTGATATGATCTAGTGGGACAAATAATCGGCACGTGAATTTATTAAGCGCTTCAGACAAAATTCCCTGAAGTTGCTTCCGGGAACTCCCGAGACAATCCTCATGGACACATGTCGACTGGACCTGATGCTAGCTACCAAACTTTTTATGGGCACAAGACAACATATTGATTGGGCGACTTTCATCGCAAGCACCGACCAGGAAAATAAGAATACCAAAGGTATTCATCTGATCGGGCTCCAAGCCCCGAGTACTGGAGACAGAGGGAGGCACTGTCAAAGCAACAACGACGGCCACAACAGCAGAGGAAAAGAATCCCTCGCCATCAACATAAAGAAAGAAGGGGCAAGACAGCCACCGACAGACTCGCCCAGGCAAAAGGACACGTACTCCTTCTCTAACGACCAGGTAGTTGACATCTTTAACGTCCTTATGGATAACAATACGCTCAGGTTACAAGAACCAAGGCATCCAGAAGACGTAGAAAGGATAAACAGTCCTAAATACTACATATACTACCAGCTCATTGGCTATGCGACCAAGGAATTCTATATCCTCAAAGGGCATATTCAACGGCTCATAGACTCAAAAGCCGTTACCCTCGAATTCGAGGAAGACATGGTAGCAGCCAACATGTTGTCGATGCAGTTCGACAATCTCTTAGGAGTCAAGTCAAAGATGGAGTGATCCCGATCCCCAAGTCTACGATGGAGATCGTCAACCATCCTCCGGTACGCGACCATATGGCTAAAATGATCCCCCTTAAGTCTGTAAAGGGTAAGGTCATATGGGTGCTCCCAGATCTGGTGGATGAAATAGTTTAACCTATGATCCCTCCAACCGCAGGAAAAAAAGAAAAAAAAAGTCCAGGCCATAACCAGTGAAGCCTTCTTCCCAATAAAGGAGACACATAAGGAGCGCATCTCGCAGTCAGAGTTCCACGGGCCATATTCAAAAAAGAAAGAAAGAAAGAACATGCCACTTCTCAAAATACCATGTCTCTTAGTAAGTTTCTTGTTATAAAACTTGAATATGAACAGACCCTTTAATAAGACGTCAAACTCTCTACAAAATGAATGTCGTTTACTATATTTAATCATACCTCTAGGAAAAATATACACATCCTCACAAATGAGATTACAGAGACTCTTATCAAAAAGGAAAATATGTAACATGTTTTAGTCCCATATAATAACTTATTTTTACATAGAATCTTCTCGCAACTGGATTTTCGACACTTGTGTAATGCCTCCTCCAAAATGTCAGCATGTTGCATGCCTTCTCATGTAACGACGAGCTCAAGATGCTCATAAAGAACTTTTAAACCTGTTCCAAAAGACGTCCCAAAGAAGAAGACAAGAAGTTGTAAGAGAGGACGATTCCAGAGGAACTCCCAAGACTCTTCCCAAGGTTAAGGACAATCCTCCCAAGAAAGCTTGGAAGAAGATGTACGAGGAACAAGCAACCAAACAAATCCTAGAGAACAACATCCTTCTCGCGCAAGACAAGAGCAGCATGCCTTCTTCTTCAGGAAAGATGTAGCTAGCAATGAGAAGGTGGAGAACCCTACTTTGTACAAAAGACGCCGCTTCCAGGTCCATCCATAAACCTTCAGATTCCTCCATCCAATGATAGTTGCTTGGCCATTCAAAGCCAAAGTAATGGACATCATCTGGCCAATCGTTTCATCATCATCAATAGGGAAATTGGTTTATCCTCGACATAACCGACTACTTTTCAAAATGGGCGGAGGCCTTACCACTAGCAGAAGTGAAAGCATCCAATGTAATTGATTTCATTAAGCATCATATGGTCTAGTGCTTTGGGATCCCAAGACGCATCATCCACGACGACGACCCTTAATATGCGAGCCACATGTTCTACCAGTTCAGCGAGAAACATTGGATTCCAGAATGTATCCTCAACCCCATATTCTCCAACGACAAATGGATTAGCAGAAGCTTTCAATAAAACAATCATCAGGCTGCTAAAGAAGTTTGTCTAGTTCAATAAACATGACTGGTACGAAAAGCTGGGCGAATTTCTCTACGTATACCGCACAACGGTCCAGACTCCGACATGCAATACGCTATTCTCGCTCGTTTACGAAAGCAAAGCAGTTCTCCTTATAGAAATGCAAATCCCTTCCCTATGAGTGGCCCTCTCAAACCAACTCACTGAGGAGGATAATCATTGCTTGCGGCTCTGGGAATTGGAATCTTTAGACGAGGAATGCCTCCGGGCTTAGCAGCAAATCGAGTTATATGAAGCATGCATCGTCAGGACTTTCAACAAAAAGGTCAAAGAAAGATCATTTCAAGTTGGTGATCTGGTCTTAGCTGTTAGAACACCAATGACCCTAACTCACAAAACGGCAGGGACATTCCAGTCCAACTCGGAAGGGCCTTACGTGGTAAAGTTGGCGTATTCTAATGGCGCCTACAGATTCTTCCCCTCCAACGGAGATCTGATGATGATGCCCATCAATGGCATATTTTTGAAAAATTATTATGTCTGAGCAAATCATGCACACCAGTACCGACTACTATTCCTTCCGAGGTATGACAAAATATGATGTAATCACTTCATAAGGCAAAGCATCTTGGTCTGTTACTCAGAAACACTTATACAATACCCTTCTGTGGCCCAGCTGCCCTAAAGATATCTCACCTATTGACCCCAGTTAGGTCAAAGGTATCCTCTACCACCCTTCACAAGGGTATCATGGTCAAAAAGTCACGTCCATGTCACCTCAGGCTTTTTTGTCCGGAAAATGACCATGTCTACATCACCTCAGAGTCGTTTTGCCGAGTCAGAAGATGTACTTTTGCCATGTCCACATTACCTCTGAGCAAAGTACTCTCGTTGTTTACCTCAAAATAATAATATGATCATGGATACTTGTTATGTCCATATTACCTATGAGCAAGATATCCCCGCTGCTCACTCCAAGGCAGCGTTATGATCCTGAAAACTTGCCATATCCACATTACCTCTGAGCAAGTTGTTCATGCTACTCATCCTGAAAATAATAGCATAATCCAGGAGCCTTTTCACAACATATTACCTCTGAGTAAGAAACTCCTCCTTAACATTATCACACCCATGTGGTCCCTGATACCATCTATGACTTCCTTTTGTTATCCGTATCCATCTTAGGTACAACATGGATAATAAGGTCCACTAAACCCTATGTCGTCCTCCCAAAGACATCCTTCACTTTTTACAGAAGTTTCTAAGAACACCGAGCAAACAACTACAGTTCAGGCATGACAAACAGAGCGTGCTAAAAAGAAGCTTCATTTTTATTGATGAGAAGGGGATTACAAAACAAGGCCACGATGTCTTGACAAAAGAAAAAAAAAAGAGACCCCTAAGAAGAGGAGCAGATGGAGTCATTGATAACGTCCGCCATGTCTTGAAGGAATCGGATTTTAACCACGTAAATATCGACCCATCCCCTTAGCTAAAATAAATACACATGATCTATGCAAGATGCATCACACCTATGACCTATGCTTCCACGCAAGCAACCACATGCCTCCTATACGATACCAAATACCAACTCGTATATCCTAGTCAATACGAGTTGAAGATTCCAAACACTTACCTAATCAGATTCTATAGCAAGGTTTATGTGCTTATTATAGACGATCATCTTTTGGCCCATGAGTTCCTATTTCCCTCAAATCTTGGATCTCATCTTATAGTTATACATGGTAGTGAAGACTGGAATTTATTTGAATTGACATGTTCTAGTTATATGCGAGCAAGAGGTTCCTACCAGCTTGTTGGAAGCATGACCCCTAGAGAGGCAATATTAAATTGTAATAACTTTCTTATAGTAGCTATTGACCAAGAACACCATGGCAATATCTAGTCCACTTAGAATCCATGATTGCCGTTAAAAGTTTCCAATATCCTCGTGCCTCTCCCTAGAAGTTGTTCTTCTCAGAAGTCTTGTAACTACGATTTTTATGGTTAACCAACTTTTATAAGTTGGGTAGGTCCTTGAAACGAAGAACACCCTATCTTATAGAATATGACGACAATTTGGGTTCGTGTGATAACCACCCATCTACCTTTTCGAAAATCGAGTTTCAATTTGAACCTGCTATCTCTTGGTATTAATTTTGTATTCTTAATATTAAGATTATTTTTAATTTTAAGGACTAAATTTTTATAAGTTGGATAGAATGTAAAACCCCTACTTATATTATTAAAAAAAAACAAAGCAAACAAAACCCTAGATGGTCGATCCCTAGCCACCACATGGCCGTGAGCGCCTACTGCACCGCCGGCCAGCTGGCCATCAGCCAGAGCCGCGCGACAGCATGACGCGGAGTAGCAGTAGCAACACCATCATCAACATTAGCAGCGCTGCTTAGAAGCCTGCTTCATGTCTTCTCGGTTCCTTGTTTCATGAGCCGTCTTCGCAGGTGTGTCCCCAACCTAACCCCTACAATTCCTTTCAAGTAGTTTAATTTAGTTCGCTTGGTGCGCGACAAAAAATGAGTTCCAAAATTGAGAAAAAACTTGATTTCTGAACGTTAGAAACTGTCCCAACCACCCATGTTTGTGGTTGATTTACAACCAGGCTACCATGAATTTTAGAAAACTACTTGAACCAAGTTTTAGACCACCTGACCGGGATCAGAACCCATTAATTATTTTATTTTATTTCTTATTCTATTCTGTTTAAAATTTGGTTTTAGTTGACAAAAAATCTATTTTGAAAACATTGAAAAACCTCGATAGGGAATCCGTCCCGACAGACAATTCGGGCAACTTGGTCGTGAACCACTTGCATTGAAAGGTGCGTATAGACTTCATGCACGTGTGGAATTTGACAGAACTCGAATTGGTTGCGTGTGTGCGATGAATTCAAGTCGTATCCGTCAAAAATCTCCATATCGATGATTTTGCAAACTTTTCAATTACTTTGTGCATATTCATTGTCTTGAGACCAAACTTGTGCCATCAGGACCGTATCATTTTTTTGGTCCTATGTGCCAAGTTTGGTCTAATTCTGAGAAGGTTTATCGGAACGCCTTTTTGGCGGACCCTCCGATCCAATCTGTAGACATGTAGTCTGACGACTTTAGAGATCGTAGATACTGGCATACTTTTCTGTACAAAATGGGACCAATGGCAGATATCATTTTGACCCAAAATTACGATTTTGCCCCTGTGTCCAAAATTGGACTTTTTGGTAGGTATTTTTAGACATTTCTTTTATACCAAAAATGTTCGCAATGTTTGTTTCAGCATCTGAGGATGTTTGCGGGAGTTGACTTTCTTTGATTTATTTATCTGCCGATTTGAGCTACTGGATATTGTCGTTTACACACAACCTCAGGCAAGATACCTTGCCATATTTACTGTTTATATTTAGTCTACATTTTCTTTAGTTATTACATATTCCTGCCTATTTATTTCTAGATTTTCTTGTTGCCTTCTTGATACAGTTCGTACATACATGCTTTTAGTTATATATAATGCTAGTCGTATTTTTTTTGCTTGCTTGTAATTTATGCATATGGACCTCGAAGTTAAGGGACTACCGATTGTTAGTGTATTACCATAAACTTGTCACGATGGTGCGACGACATATGTATGAGGTATGAGTAGCATATTGAGGTACTTGTGTGTTGGCTGATCATCCGTGCGCATACGTTAGGTCTAACTGCTAATAGAAGCATGTTAGGAGACATAGCAGTTAGTAGAGGAACATGGTCGTGGATACGACTTAGTAAGTGCATAGGGTAGGGAGAACATTTTCTTATCGTATGTGCCACTACTACACTTTTTCTTGTAACCTGGAAGCTCCGCTGGAGATACGGATAAGCATACCCTCTCAGGTGGGCCACTGACGTTATTAAAACATTATGCAGTTGGTCACTGGAGCCTAAGTGAGGACTATACCAGATCCTATTTGTAGATAGAAGTGCCCATACGACTAAAGGATTGTTCTCAACTGCATGTATACTGTAGAATAGTTATGTGACCTTGTTTTTCATTAAATATCAAAGACAAGTATTACAGAAATCCTGAAATTAATTGCAAATTCGCTTGTACAAAGAAAATCCTAGAAAGAAATCCTAAGAAATAAACTAATTATAATTGTTTAGTTTTTGATTCTGGGGGTTGATGGTGGAGGCTCGGGAAAGTGTATCAACTCTGCCTTACTCCTTGGACTATCCGACGCAGTCTTTAGCTCTTGAAAAAATTTTCCTTCGAAGGTTGCCAGCCTTTTGCAGGGGTGTGGCACCCTGCTATTTTTAGTGATATGTATTTTGAGCCGCATAGATGGCCTATGGCCACGTGGCTAATCAGCACGTGAAGACCCGCTCTTTGGCTGACAGCTGTCAATTTGTTGGGATTTTGTTGCAGCAAATATGGGTGGTTGAGACTTGGTCAGCCTGCCATGTGTCCTATCACAGGATATGAATCATTTTGAGCCGCATGTGTCTCTCAATTTTCGACCATGTTGGGCCGCATGAGACTCATGCGGGTTAAGTCACAATCTTCCTTAGTCCACATATAGCTTAAGGACTTTTAAGCCACATAGATTCTGTATTTTGGGCCGCATAAAGCTCATACGGCTTGGGTTACAGTCAGCCTTGGCCGTATGAAGTTCGGAGACATTAGGGCCGCATATGTTTGAGCCGCATAAGGTTCATGCGGCTTGGGTAACACTCCTTTTGGCCACATAAAAGCGCATGAACCATGCTTTTGGTGACATGACATTTTGTCTACTCACGTCTCACATCTTATCTTTTTTATCAAAGTGTCAGAGCTGTCATTTTTGTCAGTTTTGACAGAATTTGTCAGCTTTATCAGACGAACCGATCAACTTAGCCGCATATCTTTCTTTTGCTGCTCGAATTAGTCTGGTTGTCGATGGGCCGCATAGGGTGTTGAAGCTGTCATGCGGCTCTCCTTTATGCGGACCTGTTTGGCCTAAAGTACATATACGACAAATTGTGATCCGTATGAATCCCATATTTTCTATGCTTCTATAAGACCTCCTTTAAAGTTTTCAAATTATAAATTTGGAATACTTTAAATAAGAAGCATGGACATATGTCAAGCCACAGGTAGTCTTCAAGTCAGGAGAGACCTTTGGTCGCAGGAAGATCTTGAGCCGCAGAGAAATTTCAAGCCGTAGAATAATCTTGAGCCGCAAGGAAATACTGAGCTGTAGGGAGACCCCGTCCCGCCTGCCAGCTGTCACTGCTGTATTTAATTTCTTGATTGTGGATCTCTTTCGAGATAAAACCGACGGTTACTATGGATAAAGTCCCCAAATATCGTCATTATCTTTAATGATCTCGAGAATCGAAGAGGCACTCTTTAAGATAAAGCTGACGGTTATTAGGGATAAAATCTCCAAACATCATCATTTTTTTAATGATCTCGAGAATCGAAGAGGCACTTTTCAGAAATTATATAAATAGGGGTCATTCGGAGAGAGATTTTTCTCTTTCACCTTCTTCTCCTTTGTCTTCATCTTTCTATCTCAATTTAGCCATGACTCTAAAAACTTCTAAGTCGACTGGTGCTGCGGCCAAAGGGGAGGGGCTTACCTATCCGTCGAGAGCGGCAGACTTTTCTTCCATTCATCCCGACGTGCTACTCCCTATCAAGGGTAAGGACGGTAGAAAGATGACGACTGAAATTTTGAATGTCCATATCGCATATTTTATGCGCGAACTAGTCATAGATCGCCTCTGTACTTTAAGCCTGGTCGATGCATGCCCTATCTCATTTGGACCACATGTGTTCTGTAAAATAGGACTGTATGGGCTGGGCCGCATAAGCGCTGCTCATTCGAACCTGAACCGCATAAGTGCCCCAGGAATGATCTGCATAAATATTGCATAACTGAGCCGCATAATTGCCTAATGGCTGAGCCACATGAGCACTTTATGAATGGGCCGCATGAATACTGCATAACTGGGCCGCATAATTACCTCATGACTGAGCCGCATAAGCACTTTATGACTGGGCCAATTTAACCGTATAGGTGCCTCATGACTGAGCCACATGAGTATTTCATGACTGAGCCGCATGAGTATTTCATGACTGAGCCGCATAAGGGCCTCATGATTGAGCCGCATGAGTACTTCATGACTGAGCCGCATAAGTGTCTCATGACTGAGCTGCATGAACACTTCATGACTGAGCCGCCTAAGTGTCTCATGTCTGAGCCGCATGAGTTCTGTTGGCTAGGCCGTATAGCTAAAAACAGAGTCCTTTGTTTTCTTCTCGGTGGTAAGCCCTTTTTCCATATTTTGTAGGGATCTGGATAGCAAACTTCTCCAGGACCGATGTCGACGATAGAGTAAAAATATACCATTCTGACACATACATCAGACAGCTTAAAACTCCTCATGCTTTGGAAGAGTTTTCCTCGTTCCATTTTGGCATACACATCAGACAACTCAAAACTCTTCATGCTTCGGAAGAGTTTTCTCCAGGTGGTAGGAAGAACCTCTCTACCTCAGAGATTTGGACGGTGGTCAGGCGTCATCATGAACGCCCTGTCTTTACGGCTCTCCAAGTAGGCGAAACCACCATCAGGGATACCATTTTGAAGGTATGGTCTTTCGAGGAGCGGGACTAAGGTATCCGCAATACGGAGGGAAAAACAACATGCTATATTTGCCCTCCTACGGGCAGCTCCTTGGAGATTCAATAGCCTTGTTTGCTTCTCAGCAATAAAACATGACTTCTTTCGAGGGCAACGAAACAGCTTTTTGGTGAAGGCGAAGTGTTGTCAAACTGACCAAACTATGTATTGCTAGATTTTCCTTTCTATGTTTTCTGCTGTTGATGTATTCCTATGAATGTAACTGAATTTGAATAAACAGAATACATTCACTCCATTCTTTATTTGTGGTATTTTGTGGTGCTTGTACTAGAGGGCCTAATACAGCATTTGTGTTTGATAAAGGACATCCCACTGGGAGATTTTTTTGTGGACCTATTGCCCTTTTGTGCATCTGAAAATATGAGCAAATAGATTTGAATGATATTTTCTGGACCTACTACTCTTTGGTACACCTATATTGCGAGTAATAGATTAGGATAACTTTTATGGACTTATTACCCTTTTTGTGTACTGGCGATGCGAGTATTAATAATAAGTGGAGAGAAAACCAACATATTTACTCAGAGGTAATAAGGACATGGTAAATATGGGTCTAAAGTAGGGCCTCCCTACTCAAAGGTAATGAGGGCGTGGTAGGAGTGGGCCTAATGGGGATACACATAACCACTCAGAGGTACTATCAACGTAGAAGTTCTATATATTGGGTGGTTTGTTTGTGATGTATGGGAAAACAACTCAGAGGTAATATAGACGTGGTTGTTTTTTCCATTGCGACATTTTGTGGACCTTGTAGGAGCGTAAAAAGTGCTTGACAAGAAGGGTCAAAGTGATAGATCAGTTTACTCAAATTGATCCCCTTTATGCCAAGGAGAGGCTAATCGCTTTACGCCTGTGCAAGCTGATCGTTTTACGCTTGGGTCTAAACTGGTGGCTCTTTACGCCTATGACTAGCCAACTACTCCTCTTACACTAGGACAAGGCTGTCTAGTCTCGTATTTAATGCAGAACCTGACATGGAGATATTGATGATGGCATTTACCACAGAATCCAAAGGAATTTGTCTCATACAAAGACGATTGTTGTCGTTTATGTGGATCGAGCTACTTTACGCTCACTATATGGTTTCTTTTACGCACGGAGTTTTACACGAGTTTTTACGCTCATAAAACGATGTGCGCGTAAAGTCTATTTGAGCCATTTTACGCTCAAGGTTATTCAATAACCACTTTACGTGGGAAACCTATGACAGAGCTATTTTACGCTCATCTTACTGCTTTACGCCCAGGGGATGTTGGGGCTATTTTTACGCCCTAATCTTTCTGGCCAGTTTGGAACGTGGTTTGCCTACATGGCCTTCATGTACATATTTCGAAGAACGTGTGTACATGTATCCTATTCTCACTGAAATGATGGGATACGTGTCAACGTATGCAAAGGATGACTCTGATCATGGGTGGCAGTTGTTAGCGTAAAGACAGATTTTGATGCTTTTTACGTACAGAAGCCCCAGTCTATAAATAGACAGATTTTTGACATACACACACACGGAGAGACAGGAGAGAATACAGAGATCAGAACTTCGAGACTTTGATTCTCCGGAGCATTCTTCTTCAACTTTTCTTTCAGAACAGAGTGAAGCAAAGCAGGAAACCATTTGGCCTCGCCATCAGTGCCAAAGTACGTCGATACCTTTCTGGTGACTTAGTTCTTCCAAGTTGTTCTACTTCAAGCAGTGATCTTCATCATCATCATATGGTCCAAGGAACAAAGTGATCATTTACAGATCAGACTTCCATAGCAATACTTTCCCAGAATCAAATTTGTACTTCTTATACTTTTTCTCGTTTTATTTTCAAAATCCAACTTTTGTTTGGCAATTTTGTTAAGTGAAACAAAATGGCAACTCTGCTGGGGACTACCATCTCCTCTAACGAGAAGGCGATTGCTCAATATGATGATGTTTCGGTCGGCTCGACCAAGAAGACTCTGGTGGTGCACTTCGACCAGACTGCCTATGAAGAAATACTGCGAACTGGGGGTGGTTCTCGCCACTCCAATGTTCAAAAGTCTCGCAAAGCACGAAAAGTTTGGATTCCCAAATCCAAAGTGGTTTCTGATCTCTCTGTTGCTTCTGATGACAAGGGAATTCTTCCCACTCCTGTCGTAAGGGCTCCCGTTCGTAACGAGACAGTCCTTACTTCAGAGTTGCACTCAAAGTGTGACGATTTATCTTCCGTTTGTAACGGTGAAGATAATCAGGTTTCACGCCCACTGCGTAAGAATCAAGTTTTACGCTCAGTGGGTAAGAACCAGATTTTACACTCAGTACATAAGAATGAACCTCCCATTCGTAATGGGGCAGACTCTAAAGTTTATGCTTTTGAGTGTAAGAATCAGTCTCCCGTCGGTGACGTGGTAGACCCAAATAAATTACGCTCCTCGCGTAAAGCAAAATCTCCCGTCTGTGACATTGTAGATAATTAATGTTTACGCTCCACGCGTAAAGGTAAGTCTTCTGTCTTTGACAGTGCAGATAAAATTCATAACGATGTTTGCACATCTAAGGTGAATGTACCTAAACGTGTGCAGCATAAAAATGTCGTTGGTAAAGCTTCTGTCCTATACCAACAACCTTCTTACACTGCTTTACGCAAAGTACCAAACTTACAAATTACACGCTATGAAAATGGAGTCCTTCGTGCTAAATCTCAAGATTTACGTACACAACTCCAAACGGTAAAAATGTACAGTTTGGTTCTGCGAATGCAGCCAGTAATCTTCTTTATACACAAGGGACTGAACGTTTTTCTACCCCAAATATAATAAAAAAGAATACTCCATCTGTTCCTTCTGATTTACGTGAATTGCTAATGCAAAAGCGTAAAAACAGACAATCTCCGGTAATATTCCCCCAAGAAAAATATCATTGTGAATATCACCAGGTTGTGATCAACTGTTGTTTTTCGGCTTCAAAACGGTCAATTTTTGATCGTTTAAGTTTTAACTCGCCTCAACATCAAGCTGAAGACCAAGAACATGAGCTTTCATATGCATCAGTCAACATGGCATCTCATGCTAACAGAGGACGATGTCCGAGACGAAACATGTCCAAAACTCCAGGTCAATAACAGTTCATCAGGCTTCTTGATTCCTTTGAAGTAGTATATCAGAATACTCGATGAAGAAGACAAAGACAATTACAGACTTCTAATTCAGAAGCTGGGGGTACTCAATCTTTTGAATCCGATACCGATAGTGTGGATTCATACTTTTATACTAATCCCTCTATATCTTCAAGAGAGGTTGAATCCTACGCTGTTGGAGATGAATCAGAGACGTCATCTGCTAATACGGAACAACGTCTCACTGTCGTGGAGCAATCATTGAAAGATATGCTTAACATGGTACAAAGCATGCATCAGATAATTTTGAATCAGCAGACTGCTCAACCTACAGTAATCACTCCGATACCAGTAGCAGCACAAACTCAAGATAGTCAAGGGACTGATATACCTTTGAATATTCAAGAACCTGCTGTTAATCAAAATTTTGCATCTCCAGATCCCATCATTCCAGAAGATGTACCGCCTCCGGTAGGGGTTACGGTACATCCAACGACTATTCAATCAAGCGTGCTTCCTCAAACCAGTGAAGCCATTCAAGCAGTGCGTGAACTCAAAGCACAGTTTGAAGTTTTGAGGCACAAAGATCAGCTCCAGAGGTTAGGGATCAAGCAACCTTATCCTCTTCATTGGAATGATGTACCCTTTCCACCGAAGTTCAAGCCACAATCTATAGTTTTATTCGATGGAAAAGTATCTCCCAGTCAATATATCAATTACTTTAATATTATGACTGTACACTTGCAAAAAAATGATGCTCTTCTCACTCGAGTGTTCATCGGGTGCCTGACGGGTTCAGCTTACGACTGGTATCGTAGTTTACCTGATAACTCTATTTCGTCTTTTGACGAATTCAAGGCAATGTTTCTCTCCCGCTTCTATGAAGGAGGTATGGACATGAACATGTCCTCCTTGATAAAAATCAAACAAAAAGAGAAAGAAGATACTCGGACGTTCATTGAACGTTTCCGACAGGCTACTCTAAAGATGCCTCCTGGTATGCCATATTCAGCGTTGATTGATACATACAAGATGAATCCGCGACCATCCATTGCTGTCTTCATAGGTTCCCAATTCACAGATTGGGCTTCGTTTATCATAGCAGCAGTTTCTGCCGAGACCAATGGTAGGTTGGCTCGTGAACACGGGATGATCTTCGCTTCAGAAGACAAAGGAAAGAAAAGTAATCCTGGTAATAATCCTGGCAATCGTAATGTAAAGGGAAAAGATACTCTTATGGTCAATCTTTCCAAGAATAAAATGATGTCGAATAATCAGGAATCTTCCAGGCCAAAGGAAGAATACTCTTTTGACGAAAGTGATATCCCAGGGATATTTTAATGTCTGGTGAAGAGCGGTAAACTTCAGATTCCAGAGCCAAAAAGGCCTAATGAGGTGAATCTGACTGAGAATCCCAAATATTGTATCTATCATAGATACATTAAGCATCCTACCAGTGCTTGATATGTCTTGAAAAAGAAGATCCAAGAGCTGATAAATGGTGGCGCTATCACTTTAACCAATGATGACCATACGGTTACGACTAATATGGTTTCTCTTCAGTTCGGGGATTTTCCTCCACAGCAAGTCCCAGATGGAATTATTCCAATTTCGAAGGCGACGATGAAGATCGTGAATATCCCGTCTGCCAGGAAAGAAAATGCAAGATTGCTGCCGCTCACATTGAAGAATGGTGAAATCATGTGGGTACATCCTGACTTAGTGCCTGAGTTGGAAAGTGAAGATAAAACTTCAAAATCTAAGAAGGGTAAGAAAGTCAAAACCTGCAACATGATTTCCCATGTTATTCCAGATCCCGGTGACTTGGATCACCTATGGGATGGCCTCCCTTTAGAAGATAGACTGAAAGGACTGAACATCTGTCCTCCAAGTTTAGCTCCTCCTACCAAGCTCAAGCTTACTCATCAGCAGTGGCTAGCCATGAATAGTATTCCTTTATACCGGGCACAACAAGTTTTTGTTACTTATGAAAAAGCTCCGACAGGGATTTCTCTTCGTATCCCGAACCCTTCTCCTCCATTAACTATAGAGACGTCTATGCTTCATTCTTCTATAGTTGCAGAGGTTCCTTCCTCTTCCTGTGCTAGAACATCTGTCCAAAGTTCACTGCCTATCCACTTGTATAGTCAGCAATCTGTCCTTCTCATGAAGAAGATGGGTTACGACTTTCAAAAGACAGAAGGTTTGAATTATGATAAAGGAATACGTCTTCCTTTACTAATTCAAAATAAGAATTCCACTGCTGGATTGGGTTCTAAAGTTCCTTGTAACGACCCTCACAATAAGAAGGCTAAGGGAAGAAAGACTAAATCCTGTAATATGGTACTCTCTTCTCCTGAGTCTGAAGAAAAAACTTTTCCTGGTACAAGATCTGGAAAAGAGTACCACAAAGACTATGAGGGATCCTCCAAAGAAGCATAAGATGTAGTGGAAACTCTACCAGTTCAACCTTCTCCTGTTCCTGCTAAACCTTCTGTGGTTGAAAAGGGGAAACAGAAGGCAGTACGCTTTGATATCCCATTGAAGTCCGCTTCCAATCAGGGGGTGGTGATGAAGCCTTACAAGTTTGACATTCTAGCCCAGTTAGCCAATACTCCGGCTAGACTATCTATATTTGAACTGCTTCGCCTTTCCAAAGAAAGCAGAGAGACTTTGAGCGAAGCTTTACTTCAAGCAGATTCATGCTTGGCTCAACTCAAGACTCCTGATAATATACCAGTGTTATGCCCGCAATGTCATAGTATGATGGAAGCAATTCCCAACATCACCTTTACACAAGAAGACATATTGTTGAAGCATAACAAGCATGACAGGCCTTTGTGCTACACTGGGTATATTAGATCCACTGAAATTGACAGGATTTATATTGATCCCGGATCCTCAATTAGCATAATTCTTCAGAGTATGCTAAGACCCCTGAGGATTCCTACTAGTGAGCTGACTTACACTAGTACTACGATAGTTGGTTTTAACTCTGGCAAGAGCAAACCACTGGATAAGATTCGCCTACAGATTCAGATTGGTGATCTTCGAACTATGGTAACTTTCTATGTTATCAACTCAGATGTCTCCTATAATATCCTTTTGGGGAGACCGTGGATTCATGAGCATAATATTGTACCTTCAACTCTCCACCAATGCTTCAAGTATGTGGATTCCCAAGGAGTTGTAAAAACTGAGTTTGCTGATGTCAATCCCTTCAAGGGTGTTGAAGCCTATTTTTCTGATTAAAGGCTTTATAAACAAGAGCATGTGAAAGATATATCAGACATGGCTGAAGATCAATCATCATCTGCGGATCAGTCTATTAATGAAGATCCGCCAGAGGAGCAACCTTTGAAGATCATAGTCAAGGGACGAATCCAATCCCAACCTATCAATGATCAACCTTTGATAATCAAGGTTTATGGAATAACTCAAATTTCATCTGAGGGATCAATAAATATTCCTGCTAAGAGCCAAGTTCAACCTTTTATGATCAAGGTTAAAGGGCGTACTTCTTGTACGAATGATCCAGAATCACCGTTGATTGTCAATCTTGGCAAATCTACACAGAAGACGGATGATGGTCCATTGTTGATTAATCCGAAGCATAGCAATCAGATTATAAATGATGTAAATATTGATCATTCTGTACTTTCTGATATCAATGAAGATTTCCTATTCGAGTATATGGCTGTCAAGTTTATTGAGAGAATGACTTTATCTTCTGATAATCAAAGTCATCGATATAAAGACGACATCGAGCCAGAAGAAAATTTATAAATCGATCATAAGGAAAATTCTTTCCCTTCTCATACAGATGTTAGACCATATGCTCAAAGGTTCCTAACATCTTCTCCTTATCTTCTATCCATGGCCGCTTCATCACAAGCTTGCGTAACTTTTAGACGTCATGAAGAATCTTACTTCGTGGTTCCGTTTGATAAGAAAAACAAGCATCAGATTGTGTTTGGCCTGGATAGAAATATCCCTGTTGCTCAGGCAGATGAGCTGAAGGATAAAGGCAAGGGAAGAATCCGAATTGACAAGTATAGTCAACAATCTATCAAGATTATCCAGAATATGGGATATGACTTGAAGACTATGCAAGGTCTCAATCAAGACAAGGGCAGACGACTACCATTATGTGGTGATCCATTTTACCAAAAGACTCGTCATGGGTTGGGATATGATCCGTCCCACATGTTTAATAATGATATACAAGAAGAATTATCTTCTAGCTCTTCGCAATCATCAGATTCAGAAGAAGTCCAATCCATTGAAACTGATATGTCTCATTTCTCATATAATGAATCTGGGCAAATATTCTCAGTCAATATGGTTCAAGCCGATGATGAATCAGAGCCATTTGAGAATGATCCTTGGGCTCAACAGATGGATACTCAATGGAAACTTCATTTTGAACAGCGACAGCCACCTACAGAAGATGAGGTTATCCAGATTGATGTTGAAGATGGAATTACGTCCAAACCAATATTCATCAGCAAGAATCTTTCTGAAGATGAAAAGAAAGAGCTGATAAAACTTATCAAAGATTACATTGACATCTTTGCATAGAGTTATGAGGATATGCCAGGGCTAGATCCTAAAGTTGCTACTCATAAACTCAACATTTTGCCTAATGTCAAGCCTGTAAAACAACAGCAACGTCGCTTTAGACCAGATATGATGGATGCAATTGAAGCAGAAGTCAAAAAGCTGATTACATGTGGCTTTGTTCGTGAAGAAAAACACCCAGATTGGGTGGCCAATATTGTTCCTGTAATGAAGAAGAACGGAAAAGTCCGAGTTTGTATAGATTACCGAGATCTTAATACGGCTTGTCCAAAGGACGAATTTCCACTTCCCATTACTGATGTCATGATAGACAATACATGCGGTTTTGAACGTATGTCTTTCATGGACGGATTCACAAGATACAATCAAATCAAGATGCATCCAAAAGATGAGAAGCATACATCTTTTCGAACACCCCTTGGGGTTTACTGCTATACGGTTATGCCGTTTGGTCTTAAAAACACCGGTGCCACATATCAACGGGCTATGAGCAATATCTTTCAAGAACATCTACGGAAAATAGTTGAATGCTACGTAGATGACATTGCTGTTAAAAGTCGGTCAAAGAATGATCACATTCAGGACTTGAAGACAGTATTTGAATTGATGCGCCAACATCAATTAAAAATGAACCCTACTAAGTCTTTCTTAGGGGTTTCTAGTGGCAAGTTTCTAGGATTTGTCATTACCTCTCAAGGTATCCATGCTAATCCTGATAAGGTTAAAGCAATTCTTGAAATGCGTCCTCCTCGTAATCTGAAAGAACTCCGTGGCTTTCAGGGCCGTATTGCTTATATCAGAAGATTTATATCTAATCTTTCTAGAAGATGTCAACCTTTCTCCCATCTATTAAAGAAAGGGGTATCTTTCGTCTGGGATGAACCGTGTCAAAAAGCCTTTAATGACATTAAGCAATATCTTACAAACCCACCTGTTCTGGTACCTCAGGTGATAGGAAGACCATTTTTGCTTTATGTTCGGGCGTTGGATCATTCACTTGGCGCTCTTTTAGCACAGAAAAGTGATATGGGTCATGAACAAGCAATATATTATCTGAGCAGAATGATGGTTGGAGCCGAACACATATATACTCCTATGGAAAAGGAATGTCTAGCTTTGGTTTTTGCCGTCCAAAAGACAAGGCATTATGTCACTGGACAGACTATTCATGTCATCTCCAGAATAAACACCATTCGGGTATTGATGAGAAAACCAAGCATTCTTAATTCCAGGTTAGCTACCTGGGCGATGTTGCTCACTCCTTATGACATGATTTATGTGCCTCAAAAATCAGTGAAGGGCCAAGCGTTAGCTGATTTCTTAGCTGCTCATCCTATACCTGAAACTTCGAAGTTATATGAAGATATTCCAGACGAGGTAGTGGATTGTAACATGACTCTGAAGAATGATATATGGCAATTATATTTTGATGGAGCATCACGAGTGGGACCTAAAGGCAATATTGTCTCTGGGGTAGGAATTATCTTGGTTTCTCCTAACAAGATGGTCATATACCGTGCCTATTCTCTTCATGAGCCATGCTCTAACAATGTAGCAGAATATAATGCTCTATTAATTGGTCTCCAAGTAGTAAAACAATTGGATATTGAATTCTTAGAGGCTTATGGAGATTCTCAATTGATCGTTAATCAAGGTAGAGGGACTTATGAAGTCAGAAATCCTGATCTCATCCCTTATCATCAGGTGGTAGTCGAGTTGGTCCTATCATTCAAAGGATTCTTTATTGAATTTGTACCACATTCTCAGAATGTGGAGGCTGATGCTCTTGCCAGCTTAGCTGCAGACTTGGCTGTCCCAATTCGAAGGCAAAATACAATTACTTTGTTGGACCGAGACTTGTTCTGTGTGAAGAGTAATCTGTATATTGAACAAAGTTATGTTACAGAGGCAAGTTCCCAACAGAAAGATTGGAGAACTCCATTCATTGATTATGCAGTTCATGGGATTTTGCCTGAAGATACTAAAGAAGCTGCATCAATTAAGAGATGATCGTTTCGATTCTATTATGATTCGTCTTTACATATGCTATATCATCGTTCATATGACGGACTCTTGCTGCGCTGTCTTTCAGAAAGTGAAGCCAAACAAACACTGCGTGAGGCTCATGATGGTATCTGTGGTGCTCATCAACCGGGTCCAAAGTTGCAAGATCGCTTTCGAAGAATGGGGTATTATTGGCCCTCTATGATAGCAGATGTTGTAGACTATGCCAGAAGATGTAAAGCATGTCAGATTCATGATAATTTTATTCATCAGCCGTCTGAATTTCTACACCCTACAGCAGCCTCCTGGCCTTTTGAAGCTTGGGGTATGGATGTCATTGGTCCTATTTATCCTCCTTCTATTAAAGGACATCAGTTTATATTAGCTATAACAGATTACTTTTCTAAGTGGACAGAAGCAGTCCTCCTTGCGGAAGTAAAAACATCTAATGTGATCAGTTTCATCAAGCACCATGTCATTTATCGCTTCGGGATTCCTTGACGGATAATTCATGACAATGGTCCACAATTTGCCAGTCAAGCATTTTATCGATTTTGTGATAAGAATCAAATTCAGAATTTGGCTTCTACGGCTTATAATCCAGCTGCTAATGGTTTAGCTGAAGCTTTCAATAAGACAATCATTAAACTTCTCAAAAAGTTTGTCTTTTCTAATAAACGTGATTGGAATGAGAAACTTGGAGAATGCTTATGGGCTTATCGAACAACAGTCCGGACTCCTACGGGTTTTACACCATTCTCATTGGTTTATGGATGCGAAGCTGTCCTCCCACTGGAAATCCAGATCCCTTCTCTACGAATAGCCATTGCTAATGAACTAACTACAGAGAATAATGATCGCTTACGACTCCAGGAACTTGAAGGATTGGATGAGAAGCGTCTTCAAGCACAACAGCACATTGAACTATATCAAGCCCGCATATCTCGAACTTTCAATCGTAAAGTTAAAGAGAGGGTATTCAAAGTTGGCGAACTTGTATTAGCTGTTCGGAGACCGATGGTGATGACTCATAAAAGTAAAGAAAAATTCCAAGCAACGTGGGAAGGCCCTTATGTAATTGAGTCCATATTTTCTAATGGCGCCTATCGATTATCAAAGCCCAATGGAGATCTGCTCATGATGCCAATCAATGGCAAGTTTCTTAAGAAATACTATGTATAAAAAAAGAGAAAGGAGAAAGAATAAAAATAAAGCTTCTTTTATTTTTGTTCGAAACAAAAAACTATAGACGAGGGCTACTCCCTTCGTTATTGAATGCATAGTCGGCCAATGCATAGAAGGCGTCGTTTCCTGAACTCATGAAAAATTTACAGACAGCCATCCTCGATGCTTCTTCTTCAGGAGTTTTCCCTGGCTCCACTAAGAAACCAAGGACGTCTTCAGGTGGCTTGGGCGCAAAAGAGCTTCCACCTATTTCGGTTGAGCTTGATGAGCCTGATGCAGGAGGCTCAACAGGAAACGTCTCAATGATGCCTCGACTTTCTGGGGGACTTCATTCTTTCGCCGGACATCCTCGGAAGACATTTCCAACAGAAGAGGAGAAATAAGAATGAAGGGTTACAAGCAATTATCACCTATTTATAGAGGATTACTAATGAACTAGTCTCTGAAATTAAAAACGACTTTTCATTTCCGAAAAGACTCGTCCGTTCATATTACCAGGTTCATCCATTTAATTATGGAATTGAATCGTCCTTTCTGTTCCCAAGAAATACGTTGATTCATCCACCGTTTTGACGTATATGCTCACAATATCTGTCTTCTTATTTCCTAGCTACCAAGGTTTGGTTAAGCTGACTTATTTTTTCTTGGGAACGGGATTTTATATCTTCTATTTTATCAATTGATTAGAATGTGGGATTCGCTATTTATCATGTTTCCATGACCTCTGAATAAATATTAAATCTGTTTTCTTTTCCTATCTATCACTTCTATTTTGACCTCTGTATAGATATTAATCTAATTTTCCTTTGAGTTCATATATGCTATTATGTCCATTCACCTCTGATAGTATCATATACTCTAAAACAGAAAATAAGATTTCATTTATCAATCATGTCCATATTACATCTAGATAGATACAAATCATTGATCATAGAAGAATCATCATTTCCATTCCCATATCATCAAAAAAGTCTATTACATTTCTTAGACTTTCTTACAAATTATAATGGAAATCTCTTACATTCTTGGATTTTCATTCTATACACCGATGATAACCTAATAGAGATCTATTTCTTCTTTGATCTTCTTGGACGGGTTCATTGTTGGTGGCAGTTCCTAACTGTCTGAGCTTCAGTGGCAACCAGAATAGCAGGAATCAAACTCTGGTCTTCTCTCTCAGACGAGAGGAGAACCCCAGAGTATGGCAGCCCGAAGGCGTGTTGCTGCCAATACAATTGGTGGATTAGTGGCGGCACCTCAAAGGAGATAGGAATGTATCCAGTATTGGGATACGATTCCTAGTTCTACCGTGAAAGGAACTCTACTACCCGATTTCTTGGGATAGAGTTGACTCCGCCATCCAACTCTCCGTGTATAAAGGCTCTTCCTACCAACAGAGGAAGACCCTTCTATCTCACGAAGAGTTCTGAGTTGTTTGATTTGCGCATCAAAAGCGCATGAGCTCCCTGATGTTGATGTCAGAAGAACGCTCCTCACAGCGTCAAAGTCACCAATGCCAGTTCTGAAAAAGCTCTTCAGCCAAGCTTCTGTAGAAAATAACGAAGAAAAAGTGTTTTAGACAGAAGTATCATCGGATGCGTATTAAATGCTAACTGAAAACAGATGGCAAGGCTTTTTACGCCAGTGCTTCAGCAAGGCTTTTACGCCAGTGATTCAGCAAGGCTTTTTACGCCAGTGCTTCAGCAAGGCTTTTTACGCCAGTACTTCAGCAAGGCTTTTTACGCCGCCGCTTCACAAAGGCTTTTACGCCAGTGATATGACAAGGCTTTTTGCTTTAGCAAGGCTTTTACGCCGGCGCTTCACAAAGACTTTTATGCCAGTGATAGGACAAGGCTTTTACGCCATTTGCCTTAGTAAGGATTTTATGCCAGTGCTTCAGCAAGGCTTTACGCTCGTAAAATAGCTGTTTTCAAACAAAAATTTGAAGACAGATATGTGCTTACGATCGGACTTACCATTTGAGTCGAATGGTTTGGCTCTAATGGTGGTTGAATCTACGTCTAATGACTGGGCATACAAAGGAACGTCGTTGGAAAGCTTCGCCATCCTCATTTGTTGGAGAACAACATCACAGAAAGTTATCTTCAGAGGAATGAGTACGAGAATATATGAAATATTCTCGGCTATTTATAAAGGCTGAAGAAACTGTTCGGATGAGTCTATTTCGGGGGAAGATCCTATTTTAAGGTCCTCGTAACCACAAGATAGACGCCACGGGTCGATTTATTTCTTGGGAATGAACAACCAAAGAAACAGTTAAAATAAGTGTTGAACAGTTCTATCTACCAACAGATGAGGTCAACAGCAAAATTTTATTTATAAAAGGGGGAAGTGGACCCCTATAGATAAAAGTTTCACAATACATAAAAACGTCATTTTTTTCTCTCTTTCGTTGGGCTGACGAAGGGAGACACCTAGTTCATGCATATTGCGAATCCCGGAGCGGCGCATCAGATTAAGAAACGCTTCGGCATCTTCTGGCCCTTCGTACGCAGTTGGGAGACCACCATCAATACGACTAAAGACTGCAGGAGTCACTCCAAAATACTCTAAAAGGTTGCACGCTCGCTCGAAATCAAGCCTGGAGCTTGAAGCCTCTCTGATGGTAGTCTCGTTCTTCGGCGCCATGACAAAACAAGGATAAAGAATTTATCCTTATTTATACAAATCAAAACATCTCTTCACATTCCTCGTTGGAAACTGCTTACTTGGGAAGATGAAGAGACATTCAAAAGTTTCGAGAAAGAAATTTATTGTGACGGTTAAGTATTGACCGACATTAATTTTCTTTTCTTCTGAAGAACACGCCGACTATTGGATATCCCCATTTTTACGCAGATGATGGTTGCGTATCCCAAATTTTACGCTGGCAGATCAAATCTCAACTTTTACGCTTCTGTTCAAAGTGTTTCAAATTTTGGAGATATTTGAAAACTTTGAAGGGGGTCTTGTAGGAGCGTAAAAAGTGCTTCACAAGAAGGGTCAAAGTGATAGATCAGTTTACTCAAATTGATCCCCTTTATGCCAAGGAGAGGCTAATCGCTTTACGCCTGTGCAAGCTGATCGTTTTACGCTTGGGTCTAAACTGGTGGCTCTTTACGCCTATGACTAGCCAACTACTCCTCTTACGCTAGGACAAGGCTGTCTAGTCTCGCATTTAATGCAGAACCTGACATGGAGATATTAATGATGGCATTTACCACAGAATCCAAAGGAATTTGTCTCATACAAAGACCATTGTTGTCGTTTATGTGGATCAAGCTACTTTATGCTCACTATATATTTTTTTTTACGCACGGAGTTTTACACGAGTTTTTACGCTCATAAAACGATGTGCGCGTAAAGTCTATTTGAGCCATTTTACGATTAAGGTTATTCAATAACCACTTTACGCGGAAAACCTATGACACAGCTATTTTACGCTCATCTTACTGCTTTACGCCCAAGGGATGTTGGGGCTATTTTTACGCCCTATTCTTTCTGGCCAGTTTGGAACGTGGTTTTCCTACATGGCCTTCATGCCACATATTTCGAAGAACGTGTGTACATGTATCCTATTCTCACTGAAATGAGGGGACGCGTGTCAACGTATGCAAAGGATGACTCTGATCATGGGTGGCAGTTGTTAGCGTAAAGACAGATTTTGATGCTTTTTACGCACAGAAGCCCCAGTCTATAAATAGACGGATTTTTGACATACACACACACGGAGAGACAGGAGAGAATACAGAGATCAGAACTTCGAGACTTTGATTCTCCGGAGCATTCTTCTTCAACTTTTCTTTCAGAACAGAGTGAAGCAAAGCAGGAAAGCATTCGGCCTCGCCATCAGTGCCCAAGTGCGTCGATACCTTTCTGGTGACTTAGTTCTTCTAAGTTGTTCTACTTCAAGCAGTGATCTTCATCATCATCATATGGTCCAAGGAACAAAGTGATCATCTAAAGATCAGACTTCCATAGCAATACTTTCCCAGAATCAAATTTGTACTTCTTGTACTTTTTCTCATTTTCAAAATCCAACTTTTGTTTGGCAATTTTGTTAAGTGAAACAGACCTATTACCCTTTTTGTCCACTGGTGGTGCGAGTAATAGATTTTGAGGCAAACTCTAGTAGAAAAAAGCATTTAGTGTGGAAGTTTAGAGGTATGACCAGAAGATGAGATATGAATCTACTTGGAGCAGTCAGAGAGTAAGTTCAGTGGTACCTGAGGGTACATAACTCAACAATCTAAGAGATTTGAGGTCAGAGTGTAAGTTCAGCGATACCAGAGGGTACATAACTCACAATCTGAGAGATAGTTGGAAGATGTCGTTTTGACATAATATTTCTTGAGAAACTTGCCGTTGAGGGGCATCATGAGCAAGTCTCCATTTTGTTTTACGAGACGGTACGCGCCATTGGAGAATACGGTCTTGATGATGAACGGACCCTCCCATTTAGGATGGAATTTGTCGGGGGTCTTGTGAGTCATGACCATTGGCCTATGAATAGCAAAGACGAGACCGCCGATTTAGAATATTCTCTGTTTGACTTTCTTGTTGAAAGACCGAGAGATGTGTGCTTGGTAGCTCTATAATTTGTTGAGCTTATAAACGCTTCTCGTCTAACGCTTCCAACAATTGTAGCCATCAGCGGTAGTTATCGTCTGACGTTAACCGATAAGTAAGGGCCACTCGAAGTGAGGGTATCTGAGTCTCCAATGGGAGGACTGCCTCGCTCCTGTAAACCAAGTTTAATGGTGTATTTCCTGTAGCTGTCCAAATTATGGTACGATACGCCCATAAGCACTCGCCAAGCTTTTCATTCCAGTCACGTTTGTCTGAAGACATGAACTTTTTGAGGAGCTTGGTTATGGTTTTGTTGAAAGCTTCAGCCAGACCATTAGCTGATGGGTTATATGCTGTTGAGGCCCTGTTCTGAATCCGATTCTTATCACAAAATCGATAGAAAGCATGGCTTGCGAATTATGGACCATTGTCGTGAATAATCTTCTGGGGTTGTCCAAATCGGTAGATAATGTAATATTTTATGAAGCTAATCATGTTTGATGTCTTTACCTCTGCAAGCGGAACAGCTTTCGCCCATTTGGAGAAGTAATCGGTGATTGCAAGTATAAACTGATGCCCTCTAGACGACGGTGGGGTGATTGGCCCAATGATGTCCATTCCCCATGCTTCAAATGGCCAAGAGGCCACTGTCGGGTACAAGGATTCGGATGACAGATGTATGAAATCTGCATGGATCTGGCAAGCCTTACACTTCTTTGCATAATCAACTGTATCTGCCACCATTATGGGCCAGTAATAATCCATCCGACGGAGACGATCCTGCAATTTTGGGCCAAGTTGGCGAGCCCCACAAGCGCCATCGTGAGCCTCGTGTAAGGCTTCTTTGGCTTCTGCATTTGACAGGCATCTTAACAGTAGCCCATCGTAGGATCATTGATATAATATTTTTGTTTTTGTATCATAGAAGAATCTGAGAGAGCGTCTTCTGATTGAAGTTGCTTCCTTCATATTTTCTGGCAGAATTTCGTAGACTGCAAAGTCAATGAGCGGGCATCTCTAGTCTTGTATGTCGTTAGTTATCTGGGTGGAGTAACTCGTACCCAGTTGAACATTGTTCTTGGGACAGACCAGCTCATGACCTATTACATCGATAAGATGATGAGTATCAGTTGGAAGTGCCAAGCAAGCGACAAGGCCTGCTAGGACATCAGCTTCGATATTTTGGAGCCTAGGAATATGCTCTATAATGAACCCTTCTAAGGTTGCAATGATGGCAATTGCTATCTGATAGTAGGAAATCAGGTCCACGTTACGAACCGTGTATGAACCTCAGATCTGGTTAACAACCAACTACGAGCCGTCATATGCTTCCAGGTACTTGATCCCCATTACTTTTGCGAGTTGGAGTCCGATGACTAGAGTATTATATTCAGCTACGTTGTTTGAACAACGTTCTGTAAGAGAATATGCCCGATTAACCACCAACCCAGAGGGAGAAATTAATACTACCCCGACTCCAGTGACGATATCACCTTGTGGCCCCGTTCATGAAGCTCTGTCAAAGAACATTCGACAAATGGTATCATATGAAGTCATGTTTGAGGCGACGACTTCGTCGGGGATTTCTTCATAATTTTTGGCTATTTTAGAGCCTGGATGGGCTGCTAAGAAGTCGGCCATGGCTTGACCTTTGACAGCCTTCTGCGGAACAAAAACCATGTCGTATGGGGATAATAGTATCGCCCAAGTGGATAGACGAGAACTGAGTGTGCCTGGCTTGGTCATGAGAACCCTGAGAGGATTAACTCGTGAAACAACATGGATGGTCTGCCCCGTCACATAGTGTCGTATTTTTCGAATGGCGAACACTAGGGCAAGGCACTCCTTCTCTACGGCGGTGTACCTATGTTTCAGTCCTACCATCATTCGGCTGAGATAGTAAATGGCTTGTTCATGTCTCGCGTCATTATTCTATGCTAGCAAAGCACCGAGGGAGTGTTCCATCTTCCGTACATAGAGCAGGACGGGCTTTTCGGCGACCGAGGCTACCAGAACTGGCAGATTCGTCCGGTACTCCTTAATATCATCAAAGGCACGCTAGCATTCCTCTTTCCATATGAAAGAGATACCCTTCCTCATGAGTTGAGTGAAGGGTTGACATCGTCCTGAGAGGTTAGATATAGACCTCCTGATATAGGCTAGTCTTCCCTGAAGGCCGCGGAGTTCACAGAGGTTCTTTGGTGGACTCATCTCCAGGATTACTTTTGTTTTATCGGGATCTATGTGAATACCCCGAGAAGTAATGACAAAGCCAAAGAACTTTCCACTGGAGGCTTGACCTGGGCTAAGTAGGTGTCAGCATTTTGGAGTGCTTCGCTCAATGCGACACAAAGATCCTTGGAGAGCCTTAGGAGCTCGTATAACGACAACTTTATCGGCGTATTAGCCAATTGTGCTAATATGTCAAAGTTATAAGGTCTCTAAAGCCCCTGAGGTGCATCGTTACGGAATGGCCCGTCGAAGCGCGTTTCCTTTGGCTTGGACTTATCCGCCAGTGGCAGCTGAGACGGCCTTGGAACATCAGAGGGAGGCAACGTTGCTGGCTGAGGATCTTCGACTAAGCTGCCCAGTGTGGGCTGGACTTGTACCCCAGATCGGGTAACAACTGCAGTCGTTTCTCCAGCTTCGACTGAAATTGTGTCGCAGGATCTAGACTTTCTGCCCTTCTTCTCGTTCGTAGGAGATGACGCCGCCTGGGTAACTTCGGGCACTAAATCCGGATGCACCCACATGATCTTTTCTCATGATGTGGTAAGAGGTACCAATCCAAATGTCAGGTTCCAGACGGGTAGAAGATTAGTAACCTCCATTGTTGCCCGAGGGACAGGTATTACCTCGTTTGGAGTGCTTGTTGGAGGAAAGTCGTCGAACTGAATTGATACCATATTCGTCGTCACAGTAACCTCTTCGAAATCTATCGACAGAGCTTTGGAGTCGATAAAACTCTAGATGTACTGCTTTAATTAGAAACAGTCATGAGTGGAATGATGGACATAGCGGTGGAAGTGACAATATTTTGGGTCCTCCATTTCTGCCGTTCGGGGCTTGCGCCTTGATGGAGGGAGCTGGATCCTACCCCCTTGCAAGAGCATATCGAAGATATGTTTGACATGACTATCTTCAAATGAGTAATTCACCTTGGGCCACTGACCTTCTGTCTGTTTTTGTTTGGGCTTCTGGGTCGCATCAGCGACCATGTCCTGTTTGCCTTTATTGTTCCGGTTGGAGGTGCCGCCACTGTTGTTGTTGCTAGAGGTGGAACCAGGATGTTTGCCCTTATCCTCTTCATCTGGGATGTGTAATCCCAACTGGCGAGCCTTCTTCAACTTTGCCTCTACATTGGTAGCACTTATGATGAAGGTCGTCCAATCCCTGAATTGATCGTCACCCATCCAGAGGCTAATTACGGGGAGCAACTTCTTCTGGTAGATTTCAATCAAAGAGCTCTCGGGATTGCCTTGGGGCAATCTCATTGCGGTTTGGCAGAACCTCTCGATATAGTTCCTTGTTATCTCCCTCTCTCCCTGAACGTCATCCATGAGAGATGACATCGTCATATCATGCCCCACTTTGTTGAATCTTTCCAAGAATACGTGCTTGAAGCCGTCCAAAGAATGGATGCAGTTGACGGGAAGGTTGCGGTACCAGTCGAACGCAATCCCTCCAATGCTTCGATGAATAATCGTGTTATGGTGGCGTCACTATACGGCAACTGGTCGGTTATGACCTCAAAGTAAGTCATGTACCGACTAGCAGAGGTCTTTCCGTCATATGAATCGATCTGAAACGGCTTGTACCGTGGTAGAAAAGGCACATCTCTCTATGCAACGGGATAAGACTGCCGTATTCTGAGGTCCCGAGAGGAGTCTCGGGCATTAAACATTGCTCGAAGCTCCTGGACTTCCTTTCTCGCCTCCTTGGCTTCGTCCGCAGCTAAAGGAACGGATGCTCCTAAAAGATCATCACCCAAAGGAGGGGCGGTTGTGTTGGAGTCCGCATTGACTGCGGGTCCCAAGCTTGCTTGTCCGAGCGTCCTTGCTGGTTGAGTTAGCAAGGCAACTTTGATTTCGTCTACAGACTTGACCAAGGACAGGAGCATAGCTTCAAGTACTTCTAAACATTGTCGATTAGTAGGCACTTCATGATCATCGTCGGCCATAATGACTGTCCTCACGTGGGTAGAGGTAGAAGGGATCGTACTGTGCAGGAAGCCGCATCGTTTTGGCGAGCGTGGTGGCCCTCAAGGAAGTCCAAGTCTGTTGCACAGTTTTAGGGATCTCTACCACCTGTGTGTGCTCTTGGTACATCGGATTGTCGTATATATTGAGGAGACTGCTACCCCCAGCTTTATCTACTCTCAAGGAGGCCGAAGGTGCACCACTAGGTGCTGGAAGCTTCTTTTTGGATCGAGTGGCTAAATATACACCCCCTGTGGTTGCCAGCGGTAATCCTCCAGATGAGAGTTTCCTTGCAATATTGGCCGAGATTGTTGGGTTAGAAGAGCCTGTCTTCTTTCCTACCTTGCTGGAAGGAACCTTCTGAGTTGAATTACAGGAGGTGAAAGAAAACTGTTCGTCTTCCGAAATTTGCACATGTTTTTTGAGTTGCTGTCGGACAGCTACTGGCTGCTGCAGTCATTGGAAAACTGACTGTCGAGCTTCAGGTGCTGCCGACTTATCGCAGCAGCAGTGGATGATGACTTGGGTGCAACGACGTCCCGAAAGGGACTCATCGCATGCTAAGATTGCCTCCTTGCATTTGTGAGTAATCCCCTAACACAAGTCGATAGCAGGCTGATCGACCTTAGCATCAAACTTGTGGACTCGGGTATCCCAAGCACACGGATGCATAGGTATCATGTTTGCTCCCAGATTCGAGGCTAGTAAAAGTACTTGCTCTCGATCATTGGAGGAAGACTTTAAAGACCCACCCTGTCCGTTTTTTTGGAGGACTGGACGCGGGTGGTTCTGTACAAGTTTCCATCAGGAGCCTGCATAACAGTTAACGGTACCCACTGACGGTCAGTAGCTTGGACAGTTGACTGGGCTTGTTGGGGCCGTACTGTCGTGGACTTCTTTAACTTAGCGGCTGAAGGTGCATAGTAAGAAGAGTCCTAATTGGAATATTCCACATTCTCAATGGGCCGCATAGAGTTGGGCCGGCATGAGAGACGGTCGAACACAGAGCTTATGACACGATCGCATAAGACATCCTATCTGAGGGTAGGATTGGCTGTCGCATGGGCTATCTTCCTGCTGCCAGAGCCGGCTACCGCATAGGCCATCTTCCTGCGGCCAGAGTTGGCTGCCGCATGGGCCGTCTTCCTGTGGCCAGAGTTGGCTGCCGTATGGGCTGTCTTCTTGTGGCTAGAGTTGGCTGCCGCATAGGCCATCTTCCTGCGGTCAGAGTTGGATACCGCATGAGTTGTCTGCCTGCGGCCAGAGTTGGCTATCGCATGGACAGATTTCCCATTTCTCTTATGTGGCCTCTTCTTTGTCCGTATGGATTCCCCTTGTACCCCCATAAAACTCAACATCGTAGTATTTTCCTTTGTTGGATTTGGGGACAGTGGGGTCCTCTGCGGTCGAAAGCAAAGCCACAGGAGAGCTTCGATCACCGTCTTGGGCTGCAGAAGTAGCTTCTACGAGAACTTGGTGAGAAGCAACAGTTTTATATGCCGACGTCCTGCGAGTTCTCTTTGGGTTGGCTCGCTTCTGTGACGGGCTGGTGCTCCCTTCAGAGAGCATTTCTTCGAAGGCAAGTTGGTCAAAACGAATAACAAGCATTTGCTGCGTAGAGTCGAGCTTGGACGCGTCAGATTGCGTTACGAGCTTCTCATCATAGGAGAAGGACGTCCCCAGCAGAGTCGCCATCGTGTTAAATATCAAAGATAGGTATTACAGAAATACTAAAATTGATTGTAAACTTGCTTGTACAAAGAAAAGCCTATAAAAAAATCCTAGGAAACAATCTACGTATAATTGTTTAGTTTTTGATTCTGGGGGGGTGACGGTGGAGGCTCGAGAAAGTGTATCAACTCTGCCTTACTCCTTGGACAATCCGACGCAGTCTTTCGCTCTTGAAGAAATTGCCCTTCGAAGGTTGCCATCCTTTTGCAGGGGTGTGGCACCCTGCTATTTATAGTGATATATATTTTGAGTCGCATAGATGGCATGTGGCCAGTGGCTAATCAGTACGTGAAGACCCGCTCTTTGGCCGCCAGTTGTCGATTTGTTGGGATTTTGTTGTAGCAAATATGGATGGTTGAGACTTGGTCAGCCTGCCACGTGTCCTATCGCAGGATAGGAATCATTTTGAGCCGCATGAGTCTCTCTATTTTCGACCATGTTGGGCCGCATGAGACTCATGCAGCTTAAGTCACAATCTTCCTTAGTCCGTATATAGCTTAAGGACTTTTAAGCCGCATAGATTATGTATTTTGGGCCGCATAAAGCTCATACGGCTTGGGTTACAGTCACCCTTGGCCACATGAGGTTCGGAGACTTTAGGGCCGCATATGTTTGAGCTGCATAAGGTTTATGCGGCTTGGGTAACACTCCTTCTGGCCGCATGAAAGCACATGAACCCTACTTTTGGTGACATGACATTTTGTCTGCTCACATCTTACGTCTTATCTTTTTTGTCAGAGTGTCAGAGCTGTCATTTTTGTCAGTTTCGATAGAATTTATCAGCTTTATCATATGAACCAATCAACTTGGCCGCATATCTTTCTTCTGCGGCTCGAATCAGTTTGGTTGTCGACGGGCCACATAGGGTGTTGAATCTATCATGCGGCTCTCCTTTATGCGGACCTGTTTGGCCCAAAGTACATATGCGACAAAATGTGATCCGCATGAATCCCATATTTTTTATGCTTCTACAGACCTTAGTCTATGTCATGTCACTTTACTTTTACTTGTGGCTTTGTGATATATTTTTATATTCAATTTATATGGCATGGTCATCTTGTATCTTGTTATGTCCCTCTGAGGACCTGGTGAATTATCCAGGTGTGTGTTTCGTGGCTTCTGCAGGTGTTCTAGTCAAAGCTGTAACATAACAATTTATATTTAATTTATAATATCTTTCTTCTTTATTTGTAGATGAGATTAGTTGTCTTGGTTTACTGTATTTTTTAGCTTACGTATATCTATTATACGGCTGGCATGTATACGTACCTAGTCCTACGTATTTTAGGACTGGGTGTTATAGCTATATCTTGAAGGAACCGGACTTCAGAATGCCGAAACAGCCGAAAGGAAAGCCTCATTCATTCCTCTCATCTCCCTCTTTTCTGGGTCCAAACCAAGAGAGTCCAGATCCGATGTCACCCTCAGGGGGTCATTAATTTTCTTCATACTAATGTCAAGAAGGGTTAGGAAGTGATCAGCCAACACCAACTTCTTCTCCACTAACCTCCTCCTCTTCGACTCCAGGGAAGACGGCTGGGGGAGTGTCACCAAAGGCCAGATGTCAGAGGCAACAAAACCAACTGCCTTGACCTCCTAAAGCGCCTATGGCATAAGTCCCTTTTGCAGCCACGAATGGGATACAATAGCTCAAAGACGATGATCCCTTTTATTTGATGGCCCATCGACCCTTCAGATGCCCATATTTTTGGCAGAGAGCGATCATGTTGAAGAAAAATGCCTCGATCAACTCCAAACATAATTTGATATCCTCTAGACGATAGGAGAGCAGAACTCGAGGTGATATTTCATCAAATCCCGAAGCAGGTATCAATAAGAAAATTGCCAGACTGGCAAGTTTTCAAAAAGATGTGCGCCCAGACGAAGCGATATCATCGGGAACCCAAAAACTCTAATAAAGCCTCGACAACCCAAGGATCTTGAAAATTCCAAGCTTCGGTTCAAAGTATTCCTCATTACAAAGTTTGTAAACTTTAAAGGGGGTCTTGTAGAAGCATGAAAAAATTTTAGGCTCACCCAAGGCCAAACCCTTTCAAACGATGTGAATGAGGGCTCAGAAGACCTCCTGCTAGATGCCAAGTCCCAACAGCACAATACCCCAAAGGTACAATGCCTTTGTAAAACCAAAGACAACTAGACTACTCCATGCGACTAGCTAACATGCGACCCAGACACCATGCGGCTCCCCTTCTAGAAGGCCTCCATGCTGTAGAAGCATGAAATTTCAGGCCAAAGTCCCTATGTGCCAAAAATTCTCATACACCCCGTACTGATATCTGCCATAATAGACAAGAGTACTCGGCGCAACGGAACACAAACAAAGAGTATAAGACATCAAGAAACTAGGCTTTTATTTCATATGAAAGTCTACTACATGTCTAAAACTCTTTACAAAAGAGAAAGAAAATCCTAAAAGCTACAGCCAGGTGCTTCACTTGTCAGACGCATCACTCAAGTGCTACAGCCAGGCACATCATTCCAGCATCTCAGCGTAGGCGTATCCCCGTGCATAGTCAGAGCGAATCACTTCCTCGTCAGCATGCGGGCACTCAAGCAGAAGAAGTAGCTCTTCTAGCCTAATAAAATTGGGGCACGATAGCCCTGACCTGCGTCTCTTCCAACATAACAAAAATTGTGGCACGATCGCCCCGATCTTTGGATACAACAGGGGAATAACCAGACGTGACTTGGATTTGGAAACATTCAGTTTATACTCTCTATTGTTCAGTTTCATCGACATTCATTGATATTAGTTGATTCTTTATTTATTTTGTGGATGAGATATAGATTGCCATGTGGTTCTAGATTCAGTGACTTGTGAGTCATAGACAGCGTTTTACCACTGACGCTGTGGCGTAGGCTGGGCTTGGACACGCTTCGTATCCGAAAAGCGGGTGCGGGTCCTGACAAGTTTTTTTGGTGGCCCATACAGGCCTATGTTAATCACTTCGGTTACTTCACTATACTGACGTGAGCCTGCAAATAGGATTAGACTCTTAGAATCTCATCCACGTGTCTTGACTCATTATTAACCTATATCCTTGATTTTTATTGAATCCTTGACTTGCATCCTGCATGAAATTCTCCAACGGCTAAAGTGTTTTCTTTTATTACAGTAAATGGATTCTCAAGACAGGAACAACGCTTCCCTGAACACCCCACCGACTGTAGGAGAATTCTTCACATACATGACCCCACTGACACAGGAAGGCCAGCTCACTCATATGGAAAATCCGCCACAGCCATAGTTCTCGATATTCCGTAGAGACGACATTCTACCACCCCCACAGTTTCCACCACAGACTCTACAATCGGTACCCATTCTGCCCCCAGCATCTGTTCTACCACCAGCACAACCACTGCATCCAGCACGTGTTACACATCCAGTACCAGCCATACACCCCGTACCAGTGATGCATCCATCTTTCCCCATGTATCCAACACCGGCGATGTATCCAGCTTCTATGATTTATCCAGCACCTGTTTTTCCTCCGCCACCAGCACTGGACAATGTCACACCCCTTTGGATCTTCCAGCAACAAGCCAACATGTTCTGCGATACTTTGAGAGAGGCTCTTCAGACTAGAGATGCTCCACGACAGCGCCCTGGAACCTCCAAGAACTTTATGGACCTCAGGCCCAGAGAATGTCATGGAACAGAGGGGATTCTCTACGCTGATGAGTGGCTAGAGAACGTAGAGCGATACCTAAGATGGCTCGAGTCTCGAAAGATTTGAAGTTTGAGTCAGCAAGTGGACAATTTTTCGACATCGTGCGGATGTGGTACCAAGGCAACCCCCGATTTTCTGCTCCAGACGTAACCTGGAAGGAATTCAAGCGACTTTTCAAGAAGTAGTTTTATCCCTACGTAGCACGAGAAGCATTAATGAGTCAGTTTGAGCACGTAGAGCAAGGCAACCGCACCGTCGACGAGTACACATCAGAGTTTTCTCGCCTCAGCCACTTTGCAGAGAGCTTGGTCAGCACCCCTGAAGACAAGGCACAACAATTCAGGAATGGACTATCTCACGAGATACGTCTAGCCATTACCACCAGTCGAGCCACCACCTACGAGGAGATTCTAGAAGTCACCCAAGCTGTAGAAGAAGAGCTGAGCCACAAGCAAAAGAGGATTCGAGATACATTCGGAGGAGGCAACAACCAATCAGCACCGACAAAATATCCCAACATTCCAGGGAAGACCTCAGCACAATACTATCAACAATAGCCACAAGCAGCCCCACATCAAGCCCAAGATGTTCCCACCCGCCAGTATTGCTCGAAGAAAGGTCACACTCAAGAAAATTATTGCGGCAGATTAGGGTTGTGTTGGACTTGTGGATCCAACCAACATTTATCTCGAATTTGTCCGAAGAGAAACACGAGTGCCCCACCACTACCGACCGTGGAAGAAGGGCAAGCTTTTTTCATGATCACGGAGGAGGCAACGACACCACAAGGAGCAGCTGGCAGAAATTTCTAGTAGATTAAGGTAATAGTATTAGATTTTGACTAGAGAGTATTTGAAATTTTATTGCTATATGTTAGACTACTTTTTCTAGCAGATCATGGCTTTATTTTAAATTTCGAGGACGAAATTATTTCAAGTAGGGTAGATTTGTGAGCCCTTGAACCAAAATTCCTCCTTTTTATTCTTTTTTTATTTTGCTATTATCTATTCTCAGTGCTATTTTCGTTTAAAATAATTTAGGAAATGTGAGTTTTGTAAAACCTAATTTGTCAAGGGGGCTGAGTGGAAAATTTTCAAATCCAATTTAGGCATTCTTGGCCGACCTATCTTAAATCCCTGATGCATTCAGTTGGGAATGTTCCTTTGAGCTGATCGACCCATGTATTGATAGATTTGAATTCGCATTCAAACACTCAAATAGATCTCCCTTAAGCAAATTCAAACCTTTCTCTATTCCAATCGACTGTCCTTTCGAATGAGAGATATACTCAAATCCTCTTAAAGTAATTCCAAATCTGATTTTAACTTCAATGGCATATCTCTATACGTATCCATCACTAGGTATATATGTATCTGTGGAAGCAGTCGCTTCTCTTTTTTTATCCGCAGACCTTAAGAGTCCCTACTGCTTCCATTACGAGAATGTTTAAAGAAGAGTCAGCGAGTAATCGAGCATGGGAACCACCCCAATAAGGTACCAAACAGAACATCTAAGGCTTGCAATTATTCCTTAGCAATCGAGTTTGTCTAAAGAAAGGTTAATAGGAAGTTCTAAACCTTAAAGATTCAAATTAGTTACGGCCATTGTGTAGGATGTTGAATACACGTGTATCACTATGTAACAGAGACTATTAACTCGGTGTATGTATGAGTCACGTAAGCCACGACTAGGGAGAATACTCAGGAGTAGTCGTGAGCAAGCGTCCTCATATCGAGATTTCATAATAAGTTATTATTCTACCAATGGTTATCATTAGTTCATATAAATAATGTTTAATTTCATGTTTAGGATTATAGGACATCTAAACCCTACGTGCACCAAATGACAAGGTCCGGGAGGAATATAGTGGAACAATGAATGGTATGTACAGGAAATGCACCTGGCAAATAAATATAGGATCATATGTCCGATCGTATATGCATACTAGTTATTTATACAAATGTTTGCAAGGTGACACTTGAATTAGCAATAGTGGGAGTATCAGAGATGCTTGATACCATAGCAGTAGTCTTTGGCACCCTTAGTAACCAGGCTCGGGGTAGCAGTTTGACCTATAGATAGTATTGGTCACTTTATAAGATGGCAATTGCCATAAGGCATCAGTCGAAGACAAGTACTAGTAATGTAAGTTCAGTTTGGAATACTTGGGCATAGCTACAAATATAGGTAACATAGCATAATACATGAATTACTCGACTGGCATATATGCCCTGTCTTAAATAGTGAATATCTTTAGGTGTATCAGTAATGTTTGACATAAAAAAATCAAAGACAGGTATTACAGAATACTGAACTTGATTGCAAACACGTTTGTACAAAGAAAGGCCAAGAAAGAAATCCTAGGAAATAATCTAAGTACAATTATTTAGTTTTGATTCTAGAGGGTGACGGTGGAGGCTCGAAAAAGTGCTATCAACTCTGCCTTACTCCGTGGACTATCTGGTGCAGTCTATAGCTCGTAATGAAATTACTTCTCTCTTGAAGGTTGCCAGCCTTTACAGGGGTGTGGCACCCTGCTATTTATAATAGGATGTGTTTTGAGCCATATGGATGGCTTGCGGCCACGTGGCTGATTAGCATGGAAGGCCCACTCTTGGGCTACTATCTGTCGATTTGTTGGGATTTTGTTGCAGCAAATATGGGTAGTTAGGGACTTGGTCTATTTGCTACGTGTCCCGTTGCGTATGGTGTTCTCAGTCTTCGATCACGTGGGGTCGCATGAGACTCATGCGGCTTGGATCACAGGCTGTATGAAGTTTGGGAATTTTGGGGCCGCATAAGCTGGGCCGCATGAAGTTCATACGGCTTGGATGACACTCTTTTGGCCGCATGGAGGCGTACGAACCCTGCTTTTAGGTGACGTCTCACGTCTTATCTTTCTTGTCGAAGTGTCAAAATTGTCATGTTTTGCCAGGACTTGTCAGCTTTATTAGTCCAACTGCTCCTCTTGGCCGTATGTCTTCCTTTTATAGATGTTTGTCGACGGGCCGCATATGTCTTTTGAACAGTCATGCGGCTTTCCTTCATGTGGACCTGTTTGGCCCGAAGTACCTATGCGGCAATTTGTAATTCGCATGAACTCCATATTTTTCATGTTTCTACAAGACCCCCTTCAAAGTTTTCAAATTGCAAATTTAGAATACTTTGAATAAGAAGCATGAAAAATATACCAAGCCGTAGGGAGTCTTCAAGTTGCAAGAAGTAGTTTTCGAACTTGAGTCGTAGAGAAATACTGAGCCGCAGAACAAATCAGTCGCAGGTACGCTTCGAGCCGCAGAGAATCTGCTCGCTCTCACTGCTGCATTTAATGCTCTTGATTCGATTTCGGATTTTGGTCCTCTTTTTTCGAAATAAAACTGACGGTTACTAGGGATAAAATTCCCAAACGTCATTATTATCTTTAATGATCTTGAGAATCGAAGCGACACCCTTTCTGGAACCTCTATAAATAGGAGTGATTTTGAAGAGAAAATTTTCTCTTTTTACCTCCGTCTCTTTCATCTTCGTCTTCCTGTCTTCAATGGCTCCCAAAGCTTCCAAGTCGACTGCGGCCAAAGGAAAGGGGCTTGCTTCTCCATCGAGGGTGGTGGACTCCTCTTTCACTCACTCCGACGTGCACCCTCCCATCAAAGGTAAGGACAGTGGGAAGACGATGGCCATATCGTATGTTTCTTTTATGCGCAAGCCCGTGCTATATCACTTTCTGTGCAGTAAGCCTCGGTCGATGCGTGCCCTATCTCAGTTGAACCACATGTGTTCTGTATGATAGGGCCGTATAAGCTGAGTTGCATAAGTGCTCCATAAATGACTCAGGATTGATCTTCATCAGTATTGCATGGTTGTGCCGCATAAGTGTCTCCTGACTGAGCCGCTTGGGTGTTTCATATCTCGAGCCGCAGGCGCACTTCAAGCCGCATAAGTACCTCATTATCGAGTCACATGAACACTTTATAACTGAGCCACATAAATATCTCATGACTGAGCCGCATGAGCATGTCTCCTATCGCATAGGTCTTGCTTTGGATAGGTTTGAAGAAGAAACTTCTAACTTTTGCTTCTTCTTCTTCTTTATCTTTTGTAGTGGACTTGCCCATAGCTCCCTCGGGGGAACTCTTGATAGGATATGCTTAGTCTGCGTTAGGTATGAGATTTGACCAAATAGTCGAACGTGTATCGTCTCAGATTACCCGAAATGAGCCTGAAGATAGGTTAAGGGAGATCAGGAACCAATCATTTTTCTACTTACACAGCATGATGAATTTTGGGAAGCTAGGGGCATTCATTTGAAGCCTTCATTTTTGTTCGGAGAAGCTATAGTTGTCTCGAATCCTCATACCCTGGAGCTTTTTGAGAACTGGGATTTTCATTCTAATGAGATACCGATTCATCTTCCTCAGATGGAACGCCACTTCTCTCTGTCAAGTTTCAATATGGTTCCTATCAAAAGGCAAATGGAGAATCCCATTACTCAGGACCGGCAAGCCATCTTCGTAGGCGACATCTATTATGATAGACGAATGCGGTCAGCGGTTGCGACCAGGGAGTCGGTCAGTTGTTCCGTCGTCGGGCTAGCCCCTGGTAGTTTTATAAACGACCTAAGGCCCAATAATTGACTCTCTTAGGTCGACACCTTCCTGAACCAAATTGTCCAAAAAGGATGATATCCCACGGGTAGACTGTCGCTGCAAAATTGGATGTGTCGTTCCCCTCCCTGGGTCAACTTGACGCTCTGGATCCTGTCGACTTATGGTGATATCTTATAGCGGCTCGGCCTCTATTATGCCATAAGGGGCACCTGCTATGGCCTCCCTATGAACGCAAAGCAGTTCATAGCGCTCCTCGAGATATACAATTGTCGTATGGGGACCTTTTATACACCTGCTAGGAGATGGGACTCGCCCTTCACGAGATGCATGACGTCTCCAAGCTGCCCTGGGTGGATGAAGTTTATGAAGAGTATACTCCCACGAATGAGGAGTTTGAGGAATTAGAGCAACGGTTTCCCTGGTTCCTTGCCATTTACTCGGAGGTGTTATGTAATCATAGCACTTGTCAACAAATGTCAAAGAAGAAGGATGAAAGTTCTGAGGGGACCCTTCCTCATACTAAGGCCTGGGTCAGTTACTTGTTCGACCTTAGCACCTCGGACCGGGTTTTCCCTCAGAGCCCCCAGACTCATGCGGGAGTGGACGCTCAGGTGCTAAGCGCCAAGAGAACCAAAGCTTCTGGTGACAGATTCAGAAGTCAGTCCGACACATTCAGCTATTTCTATCAAGATACCAAGTCCTTGTCTGATAAAGCCATCTTGGCTGGATTTCTGATGATATGGCTGAGGATTTGTGTGGTCTTGGGGGGTGCTGGTTCGATTGAGAGAATTAAGTTAGTTTTCGGAGGCAGGCTGACTCTACTCCCACCCATGGTGTGTAGCATCCATCGGGGTCTTCGTATCTTTACGACCAGAACCATAGCTCGTGATGTTACGAAAAATTTCTACCGAATTGAGCTACCCTATCATTATCTGATGGGGTGGCTGTTAATGTACTGCCCATCTCTGAAGCGACTTGGCCCTGAGGGGAACGCGACGATTCATGATGCATTCATTTATCAATATCATTATATGCCTTGGACTTGTTCGACCATGTTCGAATGCCATGTTGTGCTTACACGGGTGGACAGCTACTCATTCTTTGTGTCGGTCCTGCCGTTCACTGATGAGGAAATGGGGCATCTTCATCTTGATGGTAATATCGTGCCCCAGGTTCTGTCTGAAAAAATGTTCCGCTGGTTGCAGAATTTTTGTCCTGCGCATCTGGTGTACCACAATCATAACGTTGCCTTCTTGGAACCTTACTTGCCCAGCCGGTACTCTAGACAGTTCGGGTATCGCTAGTTGTTTTTAGACAACCCGAGTCCCTGTTTGGGTTATGAGGGCAGCGTCCTAGATGGTATTCGGGCCTGGCATTATTACAGTGCCATTCGTACTCAGACTATCTTCTCTTTTCCTCATACCAGGGATGTAGTGCGCATCTCGTACATGGCAGCCCTCTACCACGTCTCCGTGAATGGGCCTCCTCACAACTTTGATGCAAGTACAAGTTTTATAACCGGTACTTTGCTGGCGGAAAAGCGTGAGGGGTCCAAGAAGAGGAATAGGGTAGGAAAGATGAAGGCCGTTGTAATTTCTGACTCTGATTTTACTGATACAGAGGAGGAGGATGAGTATAGCGATTTGTTGCCTCCTGTAAGCACCCTGGTGAAGCGCTTGCTTTCCCCTATGCCGAGTCCTTCGCCTAAGCGAAGTGAGTGCGCACCTTCTGTTGCTAATTGGCCTCGTTCTCAGAAGCGAGTTGTGTTTAAGATCCGAGGTTCCGACCTCACAGGAGAGGACAGTGATGCCGAAACCCTCCCGGAGGTAGGTTTCATTCCGGTCGACCACCATGCTATTTTTGGTATTGTATCTCATTATTTCTCTTTCTTTCTGTCACGCAGGCTTTTGAAGACATAAACCCTATGGGGCCCAGTGCCACTGTCAAAACTTTTCCATTTACTGGCACCCTGGTTGAAGAAGGCACTATTTTTATATAAAATATCGAGGCTGGAGGATCGCAATTGGTCGTAACTGACCCAGCTTTACCTCCTTTTGGATTAACCAAGGCTGGAGTAACTGATGTAAATAATTCAGATATTGCTGCAAAAGGGAATATGGGGGCAGTAGGGGGAATCATGACTGTCCAGGGCGAGTCATGGTCTTCACCGCCCTCCCCTGGTAATTTATGTTATATTCTTACCGATGAGGAGGTTCATTCGCTCTTTCTTTATATCCTTCGTGTCAAGCTGATTGTTGGTTGCTCTGGACCTACAGGCCCTGCCTCTGCACTAACGATAGTGGACCTGACCACTGAGGAGGGGATAACAGAGGACCCAGGGGCTGATCTAGCACGAGCAAGGAGCATTCCTTCTTTCTTACCGGCTTGAGTCGAGGGGCCTTTTGCCGTATTGATCACAGACGTCCCGGCTCCTTCAACCTCCTTGGGGGATGCGGGATTGATTGGGACTGCCTTCTTCCTGGAAGTTAAACTTTCTGCCCTCCCCAGTTTTCAGCTCCTTCGTGCTGCGGAAGAAGAGATTGCTGCTGTACGGGAGTCTCATCGCTCGGTGTTTGTTTCACTTATAACAGGATCTTCAAGCTCAAGCGTACCTCCTTCCCAGAAGCCCTCAGCTTCCTTATATGCTATCACGTCGACGTCGTCCTCTCTGGAGAATTTGGATGAGTCGTCAAGGGACGTTGTCGAGAGCTTTTATCGCCATTTAAAATGGGGGGTAGTGGCTGCTTTGAGGAGAGGGACTTTATTTGCTGTGGCCCACCACTGTGCCCAAGGCCAGATTGCCTTACTGAAGATGCTCCCAGGTGGAGAAGGGGTGGCCGTCCTTCTGGTGCACAAGCTGGCAGAGGCTCATCAGTGCCTAATCCAGTTGCAGAAACTGCGACAAGTAGATGTGTCTGCCATGATGAAGCAGGAGCGTGCTTTTCTTGTATCAGCCGTATAAAAGATGAAGGCTGTTCAACAGACAACCTCCTTGGAGAAGGACCTCCAGGAGTTGTCCTTTAAGTATGACAAGCTGAGCCGAGAGGAAGAGATTTTTCTTGACTCGCGAGGAGACCATTACTCGTGCTATGGTCGAAACCAATGAGCAGCTCCTCCTACTCCAGGCTAGGTTAACGTCTTTGGAGACTGAGCTCCAAGTCACCCATCAAGAGAGTGGGAAGATCTGGAAGGAGACTGATGAAGTCATCCGAGCCTCTACTGCTTTAGAGAGGGCACTGAAGAGACTGGAAGAAAATTGGCTGGCTCATGCACATCTGGAGGATGCCGAGAGGTTATCCCAGGAAGTTGAACGCTTAGTCAACTGAAAATTGAGCACTCAACTGCACAGCTGGAGGGCATCCTTAGCAAGTTGTGTGTTGCTGATGAATAGTGGACTTTGTTCTCTCTCTCTTTCTCTTTTTTTTTTGATAGAGCAGAATACATTCACTCCGCTCTGATGAGCTTGTAATGGCATTTTGATGAAGAGTATCCCCTAGGGGACACCTTTTTTGTGGACCTATTAGCCTTTGGTGTACTTATATTTTTTTTTGAAAATGCGAGCAAATAGATTTGAAGGATATTTTGTCGATCTACTACTCTTTAATACACCGATGGTGCGAATAATAGATTAGGATAATTTTCGAGGACTTATGACCAATTTTGTGTACTGGCGATGCGAGTACTGATAACAAGTGGAGAGAAACCCGATATATTTACTCAGAGGTAATGAGGACGTGGTAAATATGGGTCTTAAGTATGGCCTTCCTACTCAGAGGTAATGAGGACATGGTAGGAGTAGGCTAGATTGGGATATACAGAACAACTCAGAGGTGTTATCAAGGTGGAAGTTCTATGTATTGGATGATTTGTCAGTGATGGATGGGAAAACAACTCAGAGGTAATATGGACATGGTTGTTTTTTCCGTTTGGGGAATTTTGTGGATCTATTACCCTTTTTGTGCACTGGTGGTGCGAGCAATAGATTAGGATAAGTTTTATGGACTTATTACCCTTCTGTGCACTAGTGGTGCGGCTAATATATTTTGAAACAAAACCCAACAGGGAAGGTATGGGCGTGATAGATGGTGGTCGAAACATTAAATCGAAAGTTCAGAGGTATCAACATACATGACTTGTCATTCATAGAGATGCAGTGTGAGTCCCCTCGGAGGGGGGAGAACAGAGTATAATTTCAAGGGTACCTGACGTACATAACTCGACACTCTAGGTAGTATTTATTCTCTCTTTTTTTTCTTTTTTTCTTTTTCATCGGCAGCCTCTTATTGATGAGATAAGGAACTCCATCCATGGTGATTACGTCATCAAGAGAGGTACCATCCACCTGTGCCACCAGGTATTCGACGAGTTCTACGTCCTCTTCGGCTACCCCCTGTGATCCCAAAGGTTGGGACGTCGTCTTGGGCATGTTGACCACCAAGGGTCGAACTTGAAATACTCGCTTGCTTGAGTATGTCGCATCGGTATTTAGTTTTCGGCTTGCCTTGGAAAGATGGGTGACAATTAGCTCGGCAAGGAATTGTGTGTCTTTCGATGGTTTTCGGATGGATTTTGGTAATTGGACCGCCATCGGCCCTATGATGGGCTCTGGCTCTTGAATTTGGGAGTCGACTGACCATTAGTTCTGACTGCACAGCTTGAACGAGAGAACCAAGCACCTCTTCATGCAAGGTTGCGACAAGGGGTGCTGCTTTGCCTAATTTACGAGTCTGGAGGTGAATTATCAAATGTTCCTTTGACCCTGTGATGGCTTCCGGCTCGTCCGTTATTTGTTTCCTCGATTCGTCGTATAGACAAGCCTCGGAAGAATAACAAGGCTCAACTCCTTTGAAGGGATCGATGTCGACAAATTTGGTCCTCACGGAACCGTGCTTACTGACATATTTGAAACACTGGTGAAGGGTGGATGGCACGATCATATAATCATGTATCCACGAACGTCCCAGAAGGATGTTATAGGAGATGTCTGCATCTATGACGTAGTAGGTAACTTCTGTCTTTAGGTCCCCAATCTGGCACTTCAATCGGATTTTCCCTATGGGATAGCTTCTCCCTGAGTTAAAATTGCTAATGGCAATATTGGTTACCGCTAGCCAATGCATAGGGATGCCAAGAAGTTGGAGCAGGCTTTCGGGATGATGCTTATTGACGAGCCAGGATCAATATGCATCCGTTCCACCTTGATGTCACCTATGTATCTAGTGTAGTACAAGGGGCGATCATTCAAATTGAACTTGGTCAACATGTCCTGTGGAGTGAATATGATGTTGGGCATTGCATATGTGCTGTCGCCGTCCTGTAGATTTGTTGGCGGGTCTTCCCCTAGAGGCTTGACCTGAGCTAAGTAGGCATCAGCATTCTGGAGTGCTTCGCTCAATGCGACACGAAGATCCATGGAAAGCCTTAGGAGCTCGTATAGCGACAACTTTGCTGGCATATTAGCCAATTGTGCTAATATGTCAAAGTTGTAAGGTCTCTCCAGTCCCTGAGGTATATCATTGCGGAGTGGCCTGTCGAAGCGGGTCTTCCTTGTCTTGGACTTATCCGCCAGTGGAGGCTGAGATGGCCTTAGAACGTCAGGAGGATGCAATGTTGCTGGCTGAGGATCTTCGGCTGGACTATCCCGTACGGGCTGGACTTGTGCTTCGGACCGGGTAACAACATCTACAGCTTCTTCGGCTTCAGATGAAATTCTGTGGCAGGCTTTAGACTTCCAGCCCTTCTTCTTGTTGGAAGAAAATGACACCCCCTGGGTGACTTCGGGCACCAAGTCTGGATGCACCCACATGATCTCTCCTCGCGAGGTAGTGAGAGGTACCAGTCCAGATGTCTTATTTCGGACAGGTGGAAGATTAGTAACCTCCATTGTTGCCCGAAGGACAGGTATTACCCCGTCTGGAGTACTTGTCGGAGGGAAGTTGCCGAACTGAATAGATACCATGTTCGCCGCCAAGGTAACCTCTTCAAAGTCTATCGACAGAGCTTTTGAGACGATAAGACTCTGAATGTACCGCTTCAATTGGAAGCAATCATGAGTGGCATGATGGACAACGGTGGAAGAGACAGTATTTTGGATCCTCCATTTTCGCTGCTCGGGCCTCACGTCTTGGTGGGGGGAGCTGGATCCTACACCCTTTCAGGAGCATGTCGAAGATAGGTTTGACATGATTATCTTCAAATGAGTAATTGATCTTGGGCCACGAACCTTCCACCTATTTTTGTTCAGGCTTCTGAGTCGCATCAGTGACCATGGCTTACTTTCCTTTATTATCCCGTTTGGTGGTTGTGCCACTGTTCTTTTTGCTGGCGGTGGACCCAGGACGTCTGCCCTTATCTTCCCCATCTGGGATATGTAATCCCAACTGGCGAGCCTTCTTCAATTTTGCTTCCGCGTTGGTAGAACTTATGATGAAGGTTGTCCAATCTCCGAACTAATCGTCACCCATCCAGAGGCTAATTGCAGGAAGCAATTTCTTCTGGAAGATTTTAATCAAGGAGCTCTCGGGATTGCCTTGGGGCAATCTCATTACGGTTTGGCGAAACCGCTCGATATAGTTCCTTGTGAGCTCCCTCTCTCCCTGAACGACGTCCATGAGAGATGACATCGTTATATCATGCCCCACTTCGTAGAATCTCTCCAGAAACATATGCTTGAAGCCGTCAAAAGAGTGAATTCAGTTGTCGGAAAGGTTGCGGTACCAGTCGAACACGATCCCCTCCAATGCTCCGATGATTAGTCGTATGAGGATGGCATCACTATGCGGCAAGTGGTCCGTTGTGACTTCAAAGTAGGTCATGTACCGACTAGCAGAGGTCTTCCCATCATAAGAATCGACATGGAATGGCTTCTACCGCGGTGGAAAAGGCACATCTCTCCATTCAACGGGATATAGCTGCCGTATTCTTAGATCTCGAGAGAAATCTCGGGCATTGAACATTGCCCGAAGCTCCTGAACTTCTCTTCTTGCCTCCTTGGCTTCATCAGCAGCTGAAGGAACGGATGGTGCTACGGGATCCTTACCCAAAAGAGGGGCGGTCGTGTTGGAGTCCGCGTTGACTGCGGGTTCCAAGCTTGTTTGTCCGGGCGTTCTTGCTGGCAAGGCAACTTTGATCTCGTCCATGGACTTGACCAAGGACAGGTGTCTGGCTTCCAAAACTTCTGGCCGTTGTCGGTCGAAAGATGCTTCATGATCGTTGTCAGTCATAAAGATCGTTCTTACGTTGGTAGAGATGGAGGGGATTGTGGCAGAGGTACTCTCTGTGTCATACCCTTGTATAGAGAAATCGTCAGGGAACGTCGGAATGTCATCTTCCTCTGACTCGGACGGGGTGCTACCGCCTATGCAGGAAGCCGCATCGTCTTGGTGAGGGTGGTGGCCCTCAAGAAAATTCGATTTTGTTGCTGAGTTCTGGGGGGATCTTTACCCCATGTGTGTGCTCTTGGTACATCGGGTTATCGCATACATTGAAGGGGCTACTACCCCCAGCATCATCTACTCTCAAGGAGGCCGACGGTGCACACCCGGGTGCCGAAAGCTTCTTCTTGGACCGAGTGCCTAAATAGACACCCCCTGTGGTTGATAGGAACCCCCCGGATAAGGGTCTCCTTGCAATACTGGCCGAGATGGCCGGGCTGGAAGAACCTATCTTCTTTCCTTCCTTGCCAGGAGGAACTTTTTGAGTTGAATTACAGGAGGCGAAAGCAAACTCTTCGTCCCCTGGAAGTTGCACAGGTGCTGGCTGCTGCAGTCGTTGGAAAACTAACTGCCGATTTTTAGGTGCTGTTGATTTGTTGCAAAAGCAGTTGATGATGACTTGGGTGCAACGATGCCCCGAGAGGGTCTCATTGCATGCTGATGCTGTCGTCTTGCGTTTGTGAGTAATCACATCACGTAAGTCGGTAGGAAGCTGCTCTACCTTGGCACTAAACTTGTGAACTCGGGAATCCCGAGCGCACGGGTGCTGTAACACCCCATTCCCAAAATACGAAGGACTAGAAACGTAGACATGCCAGCTGTATACATACGAAGTAGACTCCAATATATGGAAACTTCGTATGAATACGTAAGCTATAAAATGCAGTAGAACCATAACTAATCCCATCCACACAGAATAAATGAATAAAAGATATCATAATATCAACTATGAATTGTCATTGGTACAAGTAGTTGGGTGGAGACAAATCCACTACCAACAAGTAAGGGAAAATACATGATATACAAAAGAATAATTTTTGGCGAGCGAAGCGAAGACGATCCAAGTGCAATCATCCTCGAAGAAATAGCGATGATCACGACTAGAACTAGAACACCTACGAAAGACAAGAGCACACACCTGGCGAGATAACCAGGTCCTCAGAGGGACGTAACAAGATACATAATATCATGCCAATAACTGAATAAATAAAGCTCAACAGAAAAGTATATGTGTCTACACAAATAAAGGTCCTTAACCATTCTATGTGAAAATGCATTTTGAAGACAACGTTCCACACAAGGGCTCCCGAGACTATAAACACAGCACGTTAGCGTTTCAACCAAGGCACTAGTGGCATCTAGAGAAAAGTAAATACAGGGCCCGTTAGCACTCGAGTGAGAGCTAAGGGACATCTAGAGGAAAATAAATATATGGCCACTAGCTCTTAGGTGAGTCACTAATGGCAGCTAGAGAAAAGTAAATGTACGGCACATTTGTGTTTCAACCGAGGCACTAGTGGCATCTAGAGAAAAATAAATAAATGCATGGCTCACTAGCTCTCGTCTGAGTCACAAATGGCTGCTAAAGAAAAGTAAATGTGTGAAAGCCCCCTGCGCCTAATAACTGTCTTCTCCCTCCCCATGTACTACACGTGCTGAATCCACACCACGATGTTTCTAATAACCGCTAAGTCTTCTAGACAAATCTATTAGCAGTTATTCCCAAACGCTCGTCCTATACGCACCGATGTACGGTCGGTACGCAAGTTCGAATCTATATGAGACACGTGACATCGTGGCACATAGGTGTCGGGTCAATGTATGCGGCACAAACAAAGGTGGTCCCTTAATTCTAGGCCAAATGCATAAATAAGACTAAAGTATAATAATTTGCAACTACATATGGTTTTGAAAGAACAACTTATAAGAAATAAAAACAAGCATGATATTTTTCAAGAAATTAAACAGTAAAGGCAAGATGTCTTGCCTGATAGTGACTCCTGACGTGGTACGATGCTCATGGTGGCACAACATATGGCTTCGGTGATACAACTACGTAAGACGGGCTCCAATGATGGCATGTACTTTTCTATCGAGCCTAGAACAGTCAGTTTAGTTAGGGTCGACGTAAAGTAATTTCGAATTGGCAAGAGAATAGGAAAAATGAGATTAAGTCGCGGACAGGAGGATAGTCGGAGGAATTGGATAAGCAAACAATATATACAATTTTATAAAACCCTTATTATTTATATTCTTGAAAAATAGAGTTTTATTTAGTTAAAATAATTTAATTAAATACGACAGAACTCTAATTTTTGACAAAATAATATTTTACGTTCGAAATCTATATTTTATTAATCAAAAATACTTTTAGGTATTTCATACTCGAAAGTGCCAAAAATAATTTAATTAGAAAAATAATACTATAATATTTTAATCAAGAAGCTTTACTTAAAATATGACACCAATAAATATATATTAGGCTTTTGAAATTTAGTTTGAAATTACATATATGGTCAAGCCCATTAATTTATTTTAGTTACAAAATAGGCTTTTAGAAGAAAAATAAAATAAAATAAAATATTACTAATGGTGTACTAACAATAATACTAGTATCAATCTCAACAATAAATAATAACAAAATGATATTAATGGTAATAATATACTAAAAATATTTTAGATGTATCTGAAAGGTAGTAGAAAGCCTTAATTAAAAATATGTATTTTATGGGTCAAAATATATGTATAACTACGTTTCAAGATATATTAAATATACAGGTAGTTATATAAATACTTCTTGTAAAAGTAATATTAAGGAAATCAACAATAATTAAATTAGTAATAAGAATAAGAAGAAATAAAAGAATAAAAAGAAAATGACAAAAACTAAAGTAAAGAAAATAAAAGACTTTATCAGCACATCTGTGCTGTTCAACAAAACAAAAACCACAAAAATAAGAATGGGTTTCTATTTTTTTTGGAAGAGAGAGAGTAGGAATGAAGGAGGAAGAGGAAGAGAGCGGGAAGAACGGAGAAAGAAGGAAGAGAGGAGATCGAGCGAGGGCGCGCCGCTAAAGTTCGAGGAGGTGTGAGCTCGAGCATGCAGCGGAGCACCGGAGCAACGCGACGGGTGCTGCCACGTGAGGGAGGCACGGTCGGCGGGACAGAGTTCGGGGGTTCCAGGCTCGACGCACAGAGGTGGAAGGGCGAGCGAAGCGAGTGAGTGACGGAGAGGAAAGGAGAAGCGACAAAGAAGAGGGGGTCGGGGGCGGAGACAGATCGGAGAAGAAGGGGGCGGAGTTACTGGGGTGGTCGTGGCCGCTCGGTGCTGAGGAAGGCCGAAGGGGAAGAGAGTTGGTCGGTGTGGAGAGAAACGGAGAGGGTTGGCACGCGGAGGAAAGCGGCTCGCGGAGCTGTGCGCGGGCAGCGGCTCCAGGAGATCCGCGCCAGAAGGAGGCGAAGCACACGACGGCGGGTCTGTAGCCGCAGCGGACATGGCACCGGCGGCCGGATATGAGGCATGTGTGTTTTTATTTATTTTTTGGGGATTTCTTTGATGGTGATGTTGGGATTTTGGGTGGCGGCGGAGGACAGAGAGGTGGTGGTTTGGTCGGGAAGGTGTCGACCAAGGTGGTCGAGAAGGCGAGGTTGCAAGGATGATGGTTTGGTGATGGTGGTGATTTGTTCTGCCTTCCGGTGGAAGGAGGAGCGAGGTTGGCTTGCCGTGGCCAGGAGTCAGCGGCTTCGGGCGGGGTCGGATACGGAGGCGATGGTCGTGAGATGGAGTGGTGGTTTGGTCGGTTGAGGGAGAGTCCGACAGTGAGTCGGGGTGACGGGGTGATCGGGTCGACGGATGACGGGGCAATGGTGGCATTGGGGATACGATAGTGGTGAAGGTGGTATGGCTGCAGCGACGGGGCAGCTGGCATGTGGCGGTGAGGGAACGGGGAATCGAGCATGGTGGAGGATCGGTTAGTCGGGATTTGATGGGCTACGGTGAGGCTGTCCCTAGCTGGGGAGGCAGCCATGGTGGTGGCCGTCATCGAATAGAAATTAGAATTTCTGTGGTGATGGCCGGGAAGCAGTCAAGGTTAGAGTAGGGATTGATGTCGGCGTGTCGGGGTCGGACACAACGGGGGGATGAATGTAATTGTAAACAAAGAATAGTTGAAGAACTTTGGGTGGACACGGACACGATGCACACACGATAAAATGTTTGTGGTGTTGATGGAATTGGTTTAGTGAAATTTTTATGTGGAGGAGTACCTCTCCTTATATAGGAGGTGGGAATTCCTACTTGGATAAGGATTAGGATTTAAACCCAATTAGATAATTAAATTTAAATCAAATCTAAATTCAATTTAAATTCTAATTTTAAATCTAGATAATCTAGACTCAAATTAAATATAAATTCTACCTTTAAACTATTTAAATTAATCAAATCAAAATTTAAAATGGCACAATAACTTCCAAATATATTTTTTAAAATAATAATAATAATAATTTCAAAAATAATAAATATTTTTAAATATCTTTTTAAATAATAAAATATTAATATTAATAAATCTCAAAAATTAGATTTTTATTTAAAAATAAACTAATACAATATTAAGGAAATATATACGTATGCACAAGAATATTATTTATTATTAATAACTATTATAAACGAAAGGTTTTTTTAAAAATAATGGACTTGGAAATGTTGGTATGATAGCTAAAATAATTATTACATATATAATTTTGAAACTATAAAATAATAAATAAAAATGTTTTTCTAAAAATATATAAGCTCGCACATATTCGCACTCGTCAAGCAAATTCGATAATAACGAAATTTCATGCGCGACATACACTGCAACTACGCAACGTCCAAATACAAAAAAAAATCAATACCAAATTTATAAAAAAAATATAATAGAAATTTAGGGGTTTTACAGGTGCTTAGGCATCATGTTTGCTCCCTGATCCGCAGCTAGTAAAAGCCCTTGCTCTGGATCTTCATAGGGAGACTTTAAAGACCCACCCTGTCCGTTAGCCCTGGGGGACTCGAAGCGGGTGGTTCTTTACAACTTTCCGTCAGGAGCCCGTGTAACAGTCAACGGGGACCGCTGACAGTCAACAACTAGGACAGTTGACTGGGCTAGTTGGGCCTGCACTGCACTAGACTTTTTTGACTTAGCACCGAAAGGCACGTAGTAAAAAGAGTCCAAATTGATACATCCCGCATCTTTAGTGAGCCGCATGGCGTCGGGCCCGCATGAGAGGCGGTCGAATACAGAGTCTGATAGGGCCGCATGAGACGTCCAGTTTGAGGCCAGGATTGGTCGTCGCATGGACCATCTTTCTGCAGCTAGCATTGGCTGCCGCATGCATCATTTTTATGCGGTCACAGTTGGCTGCCGCATAAGTTGTCTGTCAGCGGCCAGAGTTGGCTGTCGTATGGACAGACTGTCGATCTCCTCTATGCAGCTTCTTTTTTGTTCGCATGGATTTCCCTTGTGCCCCCAAAAACTCAGCATTATAGTGTTTTTTCTGCTCGTTTTGGGGACAGTGGGGTCCTCTACGGTCGAAAGTAAAGCCGCAGGAGAGTTTTGGTCACCGTCTTGGGCTACAGAAGGAGCTTCTTCGAGAACTTGGTCGGAGGCAACAGTTTTGTGCGCCGACGCCTTACGAGTCGTCTTTGGGATAGCTCGCTTCTGAGACGGGCTGGCGCTCCCTTCAGAGAGCAATTCTTCAAAGGCTTATTGGTCGAAGCGAACCACAAGCATCTGCTGTATAGAGCCAAGCTTGGACGCGTCAGATTGCATCACCAACTTCTCCTCATAAGAGAAGTAAGTCCCCAGCAGAGTCGCCATCGTGTTTGCCATAAAAAATTAAAGACAGGTATTACAGAACACTGAACTTGATTGCAAACTCGCTTGTACAAAAGAAAGCCTAGAAAGAAATCCTAGGAAATAATCTAAGTATAATTGTTTAGTTTTAATTCTGGGGGGTGACGGTGGAGGCTCGGGAAGGTGCTATCAACTCTGTCTTACTCCGTGGACTATCTGATGCAATCTCTAGCTCGTGAAGAAATTACTTCTCTCTTGAAGTTTGCCAGCCTTTGCAGGGGTATGGCACCCGGCTATTTATAATGGGATGTATTTTGAGCCGCATGGACGGCTTGCGGCCACGTGGCTGATTAGCACACGAAGATTCGCACTTGGGCTGCCATCTGTCGATTTGTTGGGATTTTGTTGCAGCAAATCTGGGTAGTTAGGGACTTCGTCCATTTGCCACGTGTCCCGTTGCCTATGGTGTTCTCAGTCTTCGATCATGTGGGGTCGCATGAGACTCATGCGGCTTGGATCACAGGCTACATGAAGTTTGGGAATTTGTGGCCGCATAACTGGGCCGAATGAGGTTCATGCGGCTTGGATGACACTCTTTTGGCCTCATGGAGGCGTACGAACCCTGCTTTTGGGCGACGTCTAACGTCTTATCTTTCTTGTCGAAGTGTCAGAATTGTCATATTTTGCCAGGACTTGTCAGCTTTATTAGTCCAACTGCTCCTCTTGGCCGCATGTCTTCCTTTTACAACTGTTTGTCGACGGGCAGTATATTGCTTTTGCAGTCATGCGGCTTTCCATCATGCGGACCTGTTTGGCCCGAAGTACCTATGCGACAATTTGTAATCCGCATGAACTCCATATTTTTTATATTTCTACAAGTAATGTTACAACAAAGCTTCGAAATATAGGTATCATAGATAACCAACTAGTCTCCGATGTTATTGTGGGCGAATGGGAATAGGTGTAACTCCACCTTATATATATATATATTTTTTTTTGAAGTATATTTTTTATTTTAAATACATAAAAATTGTATATATAATTATGTACATGGTTTATTCTTGGGTTTAAATTAATTAGGGGAAATGGATCCCTATTTATTTTACAATTGGATGATCAATGGGTAAGGCCCATTTATGGGGCCCAACATTACCATTCCTTCTGCTGAGGATTAAAACTTCTCCTCAGTTCTTAGCCATTCTCGATCATCAGAGAACTTTCAAATTTCGGTTATGAGCTCGTACCATGTGCAGGCCTAACAGAAAGTTTTTCCCGCGCTTTCCACCCTTGGCAATCTGTCCATGCTCCCCAGGCTCTATATAACCTACATCATTCTCTATCCTCCCCATTAAGAGCAGCTTCACATCTGAGAAATTCTAGCTAGGGCTTAAGGAGGAAGGAGAACACCAGAGAAAAGAAGGAAGCACCATAGCTGTGGTGATCATCGGCGCAGAAGGGCTCGACTTAGATGCTAATTCAGGTGATTTTCCATCTTACAATTTGTGAGTCTTGGGTGAATAACCAACCGAGACTGATAGTTTTTCCTTTTCTCTCAATTAATTTTAGGGATCTTGATCTCTGGATCGACAGTGATCCTTGCAGTCTTTTCTAAACCAACGATCGTTCTGGTAAGTGATCGAGCGATCTAATCTTTAGGAATTCATGTTAACTAATCTTTCCTTGATCTGATCTATTGAAATTTCGATTCATTCTATTCCATTTCTTCCAGATCTAAAGGTTTTGACCTTGATTCATTCAGAATGATCAATTGAATCAACTGTCCTTCTTTGTGGATTGGAAATTATAGATCGAAGCCTTGAAGATCGACTGTTTGATTCTTTGTTCCATTGCCAATAATCAAGGTGAGTTTCTACCAAATTTCGAAGTAGAAATTAGTTCTTCCTTAATAGATCGGATCTGTCAATTAAATTCTTGTTTGAATCTTTGGAATTTTTAGTGAATCAGTTGTGTGATCGTAACAAGAGATTTGGGGATCTAAAACATATCAAGGACGGGTTGATCGATTCTTGGTGAGTATGTGAGGATATTCAAATATGACATTATGAATGCATAATCTTCTGAGATCTAGCTCTCATGATTTCCTGTTGATCTTCGTCTATCCCTGTTTTATGTCATAATCCGGATTCCAGTGAGGTTGAATCGTCTTGGCAGGACTCATAATTATCTAAACATCTCGAGCAACTGAACCAGGTAATTTATTATCCTTCTAATTTAGTTCTCGATCGAGTTAATACTTGTATCATTTACTGGTTGTGTGCTTAGCTGTAAGTAATTATCTCATGTTTTGAATAGGAGTATTTGTTAGCTTAACCTCAGGATGAGATCATGTTGTTTGTTGTCTATTCGATATTAAGCCAGATTTTGATGACAATTCGATTTAGGAGTAATAGCTTGACAAACATTCAATTCCAGTTTTGCAAGTTTGAATGGGAATAAATTGGTGTCCAATCAATTGTTATTTTCGGAAGTTCCTGCATATGGGCAGTGTTATCTTGGACAGTGGGATTACCTTGATTTCTGTTGGTTAACAGTAATGAGGAAGGATGCCATCCTCTTTGTAATTACAATTTCATCAATCAAGATTTATCCACTAGTTGTGTATATCTTCCTGTTAGATTACTGCTAGAACATTGTTGCTATTCAAGTGAGTCCTATTGATGTCAGGAATGGAGTTGCAATGGTCTATAGGTTTAGCTGATATGAGTTCATGTGAGACTGTCCTGAGTTTTAGACATGGACTGTTATAAAGTTCATGTGGGGCTGTCATGATGATTGGACATAAGACTGTGAATTCAAGAGGATCATCAGTTGAGTGTTGATTTTAAGAATAGGATGGATGAACTGTTAGAACTGCTGAGCCTCAGAAATTTAAGACTTGAGAATGAAATTCTCAGGAACACTTGAGAGACCATTCTCAGGAACCTGAGAGTTTTCCAGGAACTTGAGAGTCTCTTGATAACTAAGAAACTTGGTAATTATTCATTGAGAACTCAGTGTAACTGGGATTCTCAGGAACCTGGAAAGATCAGTCCTAAAGATTGGACTGATATGAGGGCAGGACATCATATATATTGACTGTTTTCTGCAACCAATGGTTGGTAACTTGAGTTTTAACTGAGAAATTATGTGTCATAGATATTTCAGTTTAGATACCTGAGATTCTCAAGATATCTGGATTAGGTAGTCTCAAAACCTGAAAGCCTGTTCAGAGATTTGAAGTCTCAGGCATCAAGAACCTGAGCAGTTGTATAGTCTATTGTTGAGTCCAATTGATAATTTGGACAGAGATTTCTGTCTAATGGACTGTTGAGAGCAGGACATAGTTGGGACCAAGGTTTGGAATTCAGTTGGTTAAATAGCAGTTGTATGGCCTTGTGTACTGTTATGACTTAACATTCAATCTGGGTATCCTTAACCAGTTTAGATACCAACAACTCTTGAGTCATAATAGTAGGGAGCAAATTCATAGGTTAATTGGATAGTATAACCATTAGGAGTTGATGCTATCAGTAATATGATTTTCCCCTCATCTATTTACTTTCAATATTAAGATGTTAACATGAGAGTTCATTTAAATATTGATTTGCTAACTAAATAGCTTAAGGAGGAGATCATATTACTTGTAGTATATATGGTAATTAAGAAAGGTAGTTAATGATATGGTATAGCTAATGGAACTGGATTGTAAGATAGTTTATGATGAGTCTAGATAAAAATATACCTTGATTAGAATAACCAATTAGAATTAGTTGTTTATTAACCATCTTGTACACATCATTATTTTCATACAAGAGGACATCTGACTCTTTTACCTACTCGTACTTTCCTGGAGCAAGGCCAGTACACTCTATGGTTTTGATCAGTACATTTTCCTGTTCTTTATTGCTGACACACTGCAACACGTTCATGATCTTATCTGTCTTGTTCTTTCATGTTCTTACTTGAATCTTGGGGTGGGGAAATACTCTAGATATGTGACCAAACCCGGATACTTATTCATGATCTTTAGCTTAGGCTTCGCACAGTGCACGCGGGTCCTAAGCCGTACCTACATGATCTTTCAGGATCTTTTCATGCTCTTTCATGGTCTTACCTAAGCCGGTCACATATTATAAAAGTATTTCAAATCTATAACACACATGTTCAGGATCTTGTTTTTATATTAGTTCCTATGATCCTGATCTTGATATTAGCTATATTCATGATCTTTCCTGTATCTTTACATAGTCATGATCTTTCATGTATCTTTATAGCACTATTTCATGTTCTTCATGTTCTTTACATACCTTGTTCTTATCCTGTTCTTTTAGCATTTACTTTCCATATCATGATGTTATTGTTCATTACCTAGAACTGTACTTTGCTCCGCTCCTGAATAGGATATGTTGCAGGTGAGATGGAGGCTTTGTGTGACACATACTATGGACAGGATACTGCTTTCCCTACTGAGCCAGCTGGAGCTGCTTGTGACCTAGAGGCTGCAGAAGCCTAGAGCTTCTTAGTATTTCCTATTATCTTTTCATGTATTGAGACTAGTAGACTTTCTTATTCTGGAATGAAATAATTCAGATATTGTATCTTTACTCTGGATATGGAGACACATTTATAGATGCTGTGATTTCATACATGTTCATATTTATCTGGTTAGTTTCCCTAGCTTGGTACAGCTTACTTCATTGTGTCTAACAATGAAGGATGGGCGTGTCCGACTCGTGTCCGATTATTCGGGAGCGGGTCGTGACATATTTTTAGTGGTGGCCCATGCAGGTCTATCCTAATGGTACCTAGGACTTAGCATACTATTGGGGGACTTGATTTACACTAGGGAAACTTGATCACAACATAGGAAAATCGGGAAATAAAGGGTATATCAGGTTATTCAAGTTTTTCAGGTGCTTATTATTATTAAAAATATTGTTTGTTAGGTTTTAGGGTTTGTCGTTCAACAAGTTTTCTTTTTATGCAGGATGGTGGCCACGAGGAAGACCGCAGACCAGTCTGGAGTTGCAGGCACTTCTGGAGTTGCAGGCGGTACGGAGCAGACCGTACCAGAGCAGGTCGTACCAGACGTTCGGGCAGATCCACTTCCACCAGCGCCTCCTATCTTTCCAGCATTGCCGCCGACGATGATGTTTGACGGTAACCAGGTGATGGCGATGTTTCAGCAATTTATGGAGGCTCAGAACCACCAGGCTGCTCAGTTTCGCGAGACCCAGAACCAGCAGGCCATGCAGTTCCGAGCTACTGTCGTCGACGTGCTGAGGACCAGAGAGCCGGCAGCACCAGCACCAGCACCAGTAGTACCTCCAGCACCACGAGGACCGAGACCCGGGACAGCGAAAGAGTACCAGCACCTTAGCCCGATGGACTTCTGGGGCGACGAGGGGATCATCTATACAGATGAATGGCTGGAGAATGCAGAGAGGACTCTGACCATGGCGAACATTCCAGAGGACCAGAAGGTGTCAGTGGCTAGCATGCGACTCTTTGACTTGGCGAGAGCTTGGTACCGGGAGGACCCCCAGCTGGCGGAGCCCCGAGTGTCTTGGACAGTTTTCAAAATACTGTTCAAGGAGAAATTCTTCCCAGAGGTGGAGCGTGATGAGTTGAGGATACAGTTCGAGGCGCTGCAGCAGGGGACGATGACGGTTGCGCAGTACACTTCGGAGTTTACCAGACTCAGCAGGTTCGCTGAGAGACTGGTTAGAGAGCCAGAGGACAGAGCATGGAGATTCAAGAAGGGTCTCAACCGGGATCTGCGACATGCGGTGGCGATTAGCCAGGCGACTACCTACTCCAGCATCCTTAAGATCACCCAGGCTGTAGAGAAGGAGACAGACCCAAGATTGAAGAGAGACCGAGATATGGGCAGCAGCAATTTCCAGGCACCGGCGAAGGGAGTTCAGACTCAGACCCAGACGAGGCCGCACCAGCAGCAACATCACCGTCAGGCCAGAGCTCCAGCACATCAGTATCAGAGGCAGCAGCTGGCGACTCCTTGTGCCTATTGTCATCGTCCTGGACATCATATCGACGAGTGCCGCAAGAGGTTGGGACTTTGCCTCTTTTGCGGATCAGATGCACATCAGATGAGGGACTGCACTCAGGCTACAGCCAGACTAGCAGGAGGGCGAGGAGGAGGACCACCGGCCGCACCACCTAGAGCATTGCCTGCTGCACCCCAGAGAGGAGGAGCTCTACCACCCCAGCAGCAGAGGTTTGTACAGCACCAGCAGCAGCAGAGAGGAGGAGCACAACAGGGACGAGCTTACGTCATGGCTGTAGTTGAGGAGGACGAGGCAGTGCCAGATGTGATCACAGGTTCTATATTCTTACATTCTTTCCCTGCCATTGCATTATTTGATTCCGGAGCTACACATAGCTTTGTATCATATGAGTTTCTGCATAGACATGGCTTCACACCCAAGCCCACTAGGCAGAACTGTCAGATCATGACAGGAGGGGGTTCTGTACCAGTAAGTGAGATGGTGGAATGCCCTATCACTATTGCTGAAAGAGAGATCCGAGCTCGACTTCTAGTGATGCCACTGCCTGGATTCGACGTAGTCCTCGGCATTGACTGGATGAGCGAGCAGTTTGCCGTAATTGACTGCCATGAAGGGAAGGTGATCTTCAGCCCGCCAGGAGTTCCATCGTTCGAGATCAGCAGACGAGTTGCAGAGAGGCCAGAGGGAGTCTACTTCGAAGCAGTTGCAGAAGACCAGGAGTTGCCGCATCCGCTGATTGCAGAGTATCTTGACGTCTTTCCAGAGGAGCTGCCAGGATTGCCACCAGATCGAGATGTAGAGTTCAGTATTGATCTAGTGCCCGGATCAGCACCAAAGTCCCAGCACTGTTACAAGATCAACCCGAAGGAAGCTGCGGAGTTGAAGGCGCAGATTGATGAGCTTGAGGGCAAAGGATTTATTCGATCCAGTGCTTCACCCTGGGGAGCACCGGTGCTTTTTATGCCCAAGAAGGATGGGACGGTGAGGATGTGCATTGACTACCGTACACTCAACAACATCACCATCAAGAATAGATATCCTTTACCACGAATTGATGAGCTGTTTGACCAGCTTAGTGGAGCGAAGGTCTTTTCTAAGATCGATCTTCGATCGGTGTACCACCAGATGAAGGTTCGGGAGCAGGATATTTTGAAGACAGCCTTCAACACTCGATACGGTCAGTATGAGTTCCTAGTGATGCCGTTCGGACTCACCAATGCCCCCGCAGTTTTTATGAACCTGATGAATAAGGTTTTCCACAAGTATTTGGATAAGTTTGTCGTAGTCTTCATTGACGACATTCTGATCTATTCCAAGACGGAGGAGGAGCATGTTGAGCACCTGCGGATTGTTTTGGAGATTCTGCGGAAGGAGAAGCTGTACGGAAAACTCTCGAAATGTGAGTTTTTTTTGGACAGAGTGGAGTTTCTAGGGCATGTGGTGACTGGAGAGGGGATTTCTGTGGATCCCAAGAAGATTGAAGCAGTAGAAGTCTGGGCACCTCCCAAGTCAGTAGCAGAGATTCGTAGTTTCCTGGGTCTAGCAGGATACTACAGGAAGTTCGTGAAGGACTTCGCCAGGATAGCAGAGCCTATGACGAAGCTTACACGGAAGGACGAGGAGTTCATATGGAGCGACGCCTGCCAGTCAGCATTTGAAGAATTGAAGAGAAGACTCACGACGGCACCGGTTCTAGCTTTGCCATCAGGATCAGGAGGATTCGTCATCTACAGCGATGCTTCAGGAAAAGGCTTGGGATGCGTGCTGGAACAGAACAAGAAGGTTATAGCGTATGCTTCTAGACAGTTGAGGCCCCATGAGAAGAATTATCCTACACATGACTTGGAGCTTGCTGCAGTCATATTTGCCTTGAAACTGTGGAAGCATTACCTATATGGGGAGAGAGTAGACATCTTCACGGACCACAAAAGCCTGAAGTATGTCTTTACTCAGAAGGAGCTGAATATGAGGCAGCGCAGATGGCTGGAACTCATGAAGGATTTCGACATCAGTCTGCAGTATCATCCTGGGAAGGCGAATGTGGTTGCAGATGCTCTCAGACGATATCCTATTGCTATGTATCTCACCATGGACCGGCATCTCTTGGAGGATCTGGAGAATCTTAGGATTGAGGTCGTTCTGCCAGGGTATGGAGGTCAGATGATGTATATGCAGATACAGTCGGGGTTGTTAGAGAAGATCAAGGAGGCCCAGTTGCTTGATGAGGGAATCCAAGGCCTTAGAACTCAGGCAGAGTTAGGTCTGCTCGACGACTTCACCATTGCAGAGGACGGATCCTTGAGGCACGAGAGTCAGCTGTGTGTGCCCAAGGACTTACGGGAAGAGGTGATGCAGGAGGCCCACCAGTCGTAGTATTCTATACATCCTGGATCTACCAAGATGTACAAGGATCTGTGGGAGTATGTTTGGTGGTATGGGATGAAGAGAGAGGTCGCCAGATTTGTTTCCAGATGCCTTGTGTGCCAGCAAGTCAAGGCGGATCGCCAGAGACCAGCGGGACTACTCCAGCCTTTACCTATTCCGGAATGGAAGTGGGAGCACATTACCATGGACTTTGTCTCTAGATTGCCGCGTACTCCCAGTGTCAAGGATGCTATTTGGGTGATCGTGGACAGATTGACAAAATCCGCTCATTTCATTCCGTTCAAGGTTGGGCTGTCGACCGAGAAGCTTGCAGACCTCTACATGCGTCAGATCGTGAGGATTCACGGGGTGCCAGTTAGTATCGTTTCAGATCGAGACAGCCACTTCACATCACACTTCTGGAGGAGTCTACAGCAGAGCCTGGGATCACAGTTGAAGTTTAGCACAGCCTATCATCCACAGACGGACGGACATTCTGAGAGGACCATTCAGACCTTGGAGGACATGCTGCGGGTTTGCGCACTCGATTTCGGCGGTTCGTGGGAGGACCATTTACACTTGGTGGAGTTTGCCTATAACAACAGTTATCAGGCCAGTATCGAGATGACCCCGTTCGAGGCACTGTATGGACGGAGGTGCCGCACGCCGCTATCCTGGGACGACGTTGGCGAGAGAGCTTTACTTGCGCCAGAGATAGTGGTGGACTCAGCAGAGAAAGTCAGACTGATCCGGGAGTGTATTAGAGTTGCACAGGATCGGCAGAAGCATTGGGCGGACAGCAGCAGACGGCCGCTTGAGTTCGAGGTTGGAGACAGAGTGTTCCTGAAGATCTCACCGACCAGAGGCGTCATTCGGTTCGGCAGAGACGGGAAGCTCAGTCCGAGATTCATCGGACCATTCGACGTGACGGCACGGATTGGCGAAGTGGCATACCGACTGCTTCCAGCTAGGTTGGAGGGAGTGCACGATGTTTTCCATGTATCCCAATTTTGACGATACATTCCAGACCCGAGCCATGTGGTGGACTATTTCGAGCTGGAGGTGGGCCCGAGATTGACATACGAGGAGCAGCCAGAAGAGATCTTGGACCGAAGAGAGAAGCGACTGCGGAACCAGACCATTCCTCTTGTCCGCGTCATGTGGAGACACCACTCTCCGGGAGAGTCCACATGGGAGTGTGAGGATGAGATGCGTGAGCGATATCCTAGTTTGTTCACTTGAGTGCTTTGTATTTTTATACATTTTTTTTTGAATTCAATAAACAACTCTTTGGATTCACTATTCTTGATTATCTGTGTCTACATTCCAATTTCGAGGACAACATTTTTCAAGGGGGAGAGATTTGTAACTCCACCTTATATATATATATATATATATATATATTTTTTGAAGTATATTTTTTATTTTAAATACATGAAAATTGTATATATAATTATGTACATGGTTTATTCTTGGGTTTAAATTAATTAGGGGAAATGGATCCCTATTTATTTTACAATTGGATGATCAATGGGTAAGGCCCATTTATGGGGCCCAACATTACCATTCCTTCTGCTGAGGATTAAAACTTCTCCTCAGTTCTTAGCCATTCTCGATCATCAGAGAACTTTCAAATTCCGGTTATGAGCTCGTGCCATGTGCAGGCCTAACAGAAAGTTTTTCCCGCACTTTCCACCCTTGGCAATCTGTCCATGCTCCCCAGGCTCTATATAACCTACATCATTCTCTATCCTCCCCATTAAGAGCAGCTTCACATCTGAGAAATTCTAGCTAGGGCTTAAGGAGGAAGGAGAACACCAGAGAGAAGAAGGAAGCACCATAGCTGTGGTGATCATCGGCGTAGAAGGGCTCGACCTAGATGCTAATTCAGGTGATTTTCCATCTTACAATTTGTGAGTCTTGGGTGAATAACCAACCGAGACAGATAGTTTTTTCTTTTCTCTCAATTAATTTTAGGGATCTTGATCTCTGGATCGACAGTGATCCTTGCAGTCTTTCCTAAACCAACGATCGTTCTGGTAAGTGATCGAGCAATCTAATCTTTAGGAATTTATGTTAACTAATCTTTCCTTGATCTGATCTATTGAAATTTCGATTCATTTTATTCCATTTCTTCCAGATCTAAAGGTTTTGACCTTGATTCATTCAGAATGATCAATTGAATCAACTGTCCTTCTTTGTGGATTGGAAATTATAGATCGAAGCCTTGAAGATCAACTGTTTGATTCTTTGTTCCATTGCCAATAATCAAGGTGAGTTTCTACCAAATTTTGAAGTAGAAATTAGTTCTTCCTTAATAGATCGGATCTGTCAATTAAATTCTTGTTTGAATCTTTGGAATTTTTAGTGAATCAGTTGTGTGATCGTAACAAGAGATTTGGGGATCTAAAACATATCAAGGACGGGTTGATCGATTCTTGGTGAGTATGTGAGGATATTCAAATCTGACATTATGAATGCATAATCTTCTGAGATCTAGCTCTCTTGATTTCCTGTTGATCTTCGTCTATCCCTGTTTTATGTCATAATCCGGATTCCAGTGAGGTTGAATCGTCTTGGCAGGACTCATAATTATCTGAACATCTCGAGCAACTGAACCAGGTAATTTATTATCCTTCTAATTTAGTTCTCGATCGAGTTAATACTTGTATCATTTACTGGTTGTGTGCTTAGCTGTAAGTAATTATCTCATATTTTGAATAGGAGTATTTGTTAGCTTAACCTCAGGATGAGATCAGGTTGTTTGTTGTCTATTCGATATTAAGCCAGATTTTGATGACAATTCGATTTAGGAGTAATAGCTTGACAAACATTCAATTCCAGTTTTGTAAGTTTGAATGGGAATAAATTGGTGTCCAATCAATTGTTATTTCCGGAAGTTCCTGCATATGGGCAATGTTATCCTAGATAGTGGGATTACCTTGATTTCTGTTGGTTAACAGTAATGAGGAAGGATGCCATCCTCTTTGTAATTACAATTTCATCAATCATGATTTATCCACTAGTTGTGTATATCTTCCTGTTAGATTACTGCTAGAACATTGTTGCTATTCAAGTGAGTCCTATTGATGTCAGGAATGGAGTTGCAATGGTCTATAGGTTTAGCTGATATGAGTTCATGTGAGACTGTCCTGAGTTTTAGACATGGACTGTTATGAAGTTCATGTGGGGCTGTCATGATGATTGGACATAAGACTGTGAATTCAAGAGGATCATCAGTTGAGTGTTGATTTTAAGAATAGGATGGATGAACTGATAGAACTGCTGAGCCTCAGAAATTTAAGACTTGAGAATGAAATTCTCAGGAACACTTGAGAGACCATTCTCAGGAACCTGAGAGTTTTCCAGGAACTTGAGAGTCTCTTGATAACTAAGAAACTTGGTAATTATTCATTGAGAACTCAGTGTAACTGGGATTCTCAGGAACCTGGGAAGAGCAGTCCTAAAGATTGGACTGATATGAGGGCAGGACATCATATATATTGACTGTTTTCTGCAACCAATGGTTGGTAACTTGAGTTTTAACTGAGAAATTATGTGTCATAGATATTTCAGTTTAGATACCTGAGATTCTCAAGATATCTGGATTAGGTAGTCTTAAAACCTGAATGCCTGTTCAGAGATTTGAAGTCTCAGGCATCAAGAACCTGAGCAGTTGTATAGTCTATTGTTGAGTCCAATTGATAATTTAGACAGAGATTTCTGTCTAATGGACTGTTGAGAGCAGGACATAGTTGGGACCAAGGTTTGGGATTCAGTTGGTTAAATAGCAGTTGTATGGCCTTGTGTACTGTTATGACTTAACATTCAATCTGGGTATCCTTAACCAGTTTAGATACCAACAACTCTTGAGTCATAATAGTAGGGAGCAAATTCATAGGTTAATTGGATAGTATAACCATTAGGAGTTGATGCTATCAGTAATATGATTTTCCCCTCATCTATTTACTTTCAACATTAGGATGTTAACATGAGAGTTCATTTAAATATTGATTTGCTAACTAAATAGCTTAAGGAGGAAATCATATTACTTGTAGTATATATGGTAATTAAGAAAGGTAGTTAATGATATGGTATAGCTAATGGAACTGGATTGTAAGATAGTTTATGATGAGTCTAGATAAAAATATACCTTGATTAGAATAACCAATTAGAATTAGTTGTTTATTAACCATCTTGTACACATCATTATTTTTATACAGGAGGACATCTGACTCTTTTACCTACTCGTACTTTCCTGGAGCAAGGTAAGTACACTCTATGGTTTTGATCAGTACATTTTCCTGTTCTTTATTGCTGACACACTATAATACGTTCATGATCTTATCTGTCTTGTTCTTTCATGTTCTTACTTGAATCTTGGGGTGGGAAAATACTCTAGATATGTGACCAAACACGGATACTTATTCATGATCTTTAGCTTAGGCCTCGCACAGTGCACGCGGGTCCTAAGCCGTACCTACATGATCTTTCAGGATCTTTTCATGCTATTTCATGGTCTTACCTAAGCCGGTCATATATTATAAAAGTATTTCAAATCTATAACACACATGTTCAGGATCTTGTTTTTACATTAGTTCCTATGATCCTGATCTTGATATTAGCTATATTCATGATCTTTTCTGTATCTTTACATAGTCATGATCTTTCATGTATCTTTATAGCACTATTTCATGTTCTTCATGTTCTTTACATACCTTGTTCTTATCATGTTCTTTCAGCATTTACTTTCCATATCATGATGTTATTGTTCATTACCTAGAACTGTACTTTACTCCGCTCCTGAATAGGATATGTTGCAGGTGAGATGGAGGCTTTGTATGACACATACTATGGACAGGATACTGCTTTCCCTACTGAGCCAGCTGGAGCTGCTTGTGACCTAGAGGCTGCAGAAGCCTAGAGCTTCTTAGTATTTTCTATTATCTTTTCATGTATTGAGACTAGTAGACTTTCTTATTCTGGAATGTAATAATTCAGATATTGTATCTTTACTCTGGATATGGGGACACATTTATAGATGCTGTGATTTCATACATGTTCATATTTATCTGGTTAGTTTCCCTAGCTTGGTACAGCTTACTTCATTGTGTCTAACAATGAAGGCTGGGCGTGTCCGATTATTCAAGAGCGGGTCGTGACAAAGTATAGGCTTCACAAAGAATAGACACCATATAGGGTATTGGGGAAAACCACAGGTACCATATGCATATGACACCCTGTGCCGAGTAGGTGTCAGATACAAGTGTAACCCATGTGCAATAGAAAATGACACGGGTTAGCCTCTGAAATTAGGGAGAGTGTTGGTTAAGGAGCAAACAGATGTGTGATTTTGCAAACCAGTCCGTATCAGCAGGTTAGGATAGAGAGGATTGATCCTAACACATATTATTTTTAATAATATGGTATATAAATGAAGGTGGAGTAATGCATATCCAATGTAGTGATAATAATTCAACTTGAATCGGGAGTACTGATAGGTAATTATCCATCTAATAGATTGCACCTGGTAGACATTATCTATATTACACAAATTTAGGTCGAATGCATGTTCCTCTGTACGTAGAGTTGATACTGGGCAAGAAACTGACTCTTGGTACCAGGTTAGACTCCTGTATCAGTATTGCTACAGTTTGTCCATTAGTATCGAGTTGTAAGTTCAGTATCTGGGTCGATTCTGTTAGGCGAATGATATCCTAAAGACAGGAACATGAGTTAGAAGTGTCAATGGGTATCCATAATGACAACTCTGAAATACCAAAAAGATTGACCCAGGGTTCAGTCTCAGATTTTAGGGTGCAGCACAGTTGTAGTCTTATGAACCAGGGTTCATAGATGAATTACGAAAAGCCTAAGGAAGAAGTTCAGTAGCAAAAATATAAGTAGGTTATGGTACCAGCAAGTTAATAGAGGTATCCATAGTACCTATAGTGATTAGAACCTAATATACATACAGGAAATATAGGGTAGGTATGACAGTTGGGGGTGTTGAGTGTGTCCGATAATGGTAACAGTAGGTGACTCAATAGTGATTTGGCTAAGTCTGCATAATAGTAGCAAGGACACAGGTTAGCTATCGGTTACAGGAAGTAACCATGGAAGGATAACAAAAATTAAATGTAGGTAGCTAGGTACATGACTAAGGTATAGAACATTAAGTACATGAGTCTAAGGGTTAATTCTAAAAGGGATTAGAAGTAGAAATCACTCAAGCTGTTTAAAGCCACTAGAAACATAGAGTAATTAGCAATAATTAGATATAGAATTATTTTGGTTAATTCAGTGTTTAGATTAGAAATTCATGCATATAGGTTCTGGAGATTTCGGTTCAACACTCGACCGTATCCGCAGCACCGAACCTCAGGCAAGTATACCTTGCTTTTCTTTACAGCTTTATTTACATGCACTAGATTTTATTATCTAGTTTCTTTCATTTATTCTTTTCATGTGCTTTTTCATATCTTGCTAGTAGTTTGCTTCATTGATACATAGCCCTTGTTCACAGTTAGCCTTGTATTTTATTGGACTTGTTCACACTTGTGTCTTGAACGGGTCGTGTCATAGGACGAGAAGTCATAAACTGAACAGATATACCTTCTTGTATTGAATCTTAAATCTAACCTGCGAGTCCACACCAGGGGCGAGGGTTAGTAGTTATTGGTCCACACCTGCGAGTCCACACTAGGGGCGAGGGTGATTCTTGAAGCTAACCTGCGAGTCTACACTAGTGGCGAGGGTTAGTAGTTGATCAAACCTGCAAGTCTACACTAGGGGCGAGGGTTTGAGTATTCGATTTGGTTATCCGTTGACATCTGGACATGAGTTTTCTCGTCTTCGTCCAGCAGTTCATTTATGTGTAGTCAGTTCACAGATTAACGTACCTTTATTTATTTCATTCTATTTTATTCTAGATTTTCTCCATGCATGGTAAATTGTTAGAAATGCTTGTTTTTATGTATCCTGCTAGTCCTCTGAGGACCTGATGACTTCTTCAAGTTTAGCCGAGTTTGAGCCAGGAGCAGACGAGCAGTTGTGAGCCAGCATCAGACACGGTGCCTTTACGGTTGAGGTTGTTATTTGATTTGCAGTTTAGACTCGGTTAGTTATTTCATGTCTTTATTGTATTTTCGTCTATTGGTAGTAGATTTGTGTCCACCAGACGTGACTTGGATTTGGAAACATTCAGTTTATACTCTCTATTATTCAGTTTCATCGACATTCATTGATGTTAGTTGATTCTTTATTTATTCTGTGGATGAGATATAGATTGCCATGTGGTTCTAGATTTAGTGACTTGTGAGTTATAGACATCGTTCTACCGCCGACACTACGACGTAGGCTGTGCTTGGATACGCTTCGTATCCAAAAACGGGTATGGGTCATGACAATCGCCCCGATCTTTGGATACAACCTTCAGCCTGTGTCAGGACACGACGATCCCGATATTTGGATGCAACAGGCACTTTCACAGGCTTGTTCGAAAACAGGGCCGATGGTGAAAGAACTAATTCGGCGCATCTTCACCTTCGGAAGGAGCTCGTTGTCAGAGCTTCTTCAAATGAGGAGTTCGACGGTTCGCCAAAGTAGGGGGCCGGCCAAGTTCATCTCCATTTTGGGAAAGACAAGTGAAGAATGGAAATAAGCTTCCTTTCATGCGGCTATTTATAGACCTGAGAAGCCTACAACCTGTAGCACCCAGTTTCCCAAATGAGGGTAATTTTGAAATTTTGTGTTTATAATTATTTTAATAATGATATTTAATTCATGATATGATTTTTGGTGATTTTAAATCATTTTAACATTATTTAAATCAATGACTTGTGGTTTTGACGTTTTGCTAGTGAAACCCTAGAGACTGTTTGACCTAGAGCCTAACCATATGATTATGATATTTTAATGTTATTTTTGGCCTAAGGATATTTTTGTATTTGACCTCTTTGAATTATTTTGATATTATTTTATTATTTATGATATTATTTTGGGGTTATTTGAGTCGGGTTCGAATTTTAACTCAATCCGACTTGAAACGGGGACCCGGGGATAGTTTGACTCTAGTGGGACCCACACACTAGTTAGGCATGGCCCATATGATATTAATTTTAGTCCACATGATAGAAATATTTTAGTTAGAGATTAGACTATTTATTATGGATAAGGTTAGTGTGATTAGAGACTTTAGAATGACTAATTTAGCCCCAACCAATTAGCCCTTTCCTAATACTCATAGAATAGGTTAGTAGGGGCTTTTGGACTTTTTCTAATAGGACAAAACTACCTTTATGGCCAGCCACAATAAGGATAGGATTGAGCCTCCCATTTGTCATTATCCATCTATTTTTCTCTCTCTTGTTCTTCCCCAAATTCCTAGAGAGCAATCCCTAGCAATTTCTCCACCAAATCCTTCCATTTTACCACCAAATCTTCTTCTTTCCTTCTCCATTCTAGCCAAGGAGGAAGCTACCAAGTTTGGGAGGATTCGGAGCTCGTTCGTGTCCTTTTGGAATCTCTACGTGTCGGTGTCGCTCCGGGAAGGCTTTTCTTCGATTCGATCTACCGGGAGGTATAAATCTCTTCTCCTTTTCATTTCCTCATGCATATAGGTCTATTTTGAACCCATAGGAATGACCCTGGTTGTATCTCCATTTTGTGTCCATTTGGAGGTCATAGGAGTGTCCTTTGTGTTGTGGATGTGTTCATGTTACATATATAGATTTATATATATATATATATATATATATATATATATATATATATATATTGTAATGAGAGTGTATCTATATTTATATATGTAATAAATGGTTCATGATGATTATATAATCAAGTTTGTGAGTGTCATTCCTCATATTATTATTGCTATTATTGTTGTGGATAATTAGGATATATATTGTGTATTCTTTTGGCTCAAACTATCTAAATCCGTCATGATTTTTATCCACGTTTTTAATTTCATCCCTAACTTAGAAATGTCATAACTTCTAGCTCAAAGCTCGGTTTAATCTCCCTTTTTTTTTAAAAGAAGTGTATTGAAGTTAGCTTTCCAAAAACATGTATTAATAGGCCTAATTCTTTCTGTAACTTTCTGGAGAATTATTTGAGTGTCAGCTGTACGAAAGACAAACGCGTTCTCGGTGTTTTCGCGATTCCGGAAGTTTCCGAAAACAAAAATGTGATCCGTTTGAAGTTTTGGAAAGCTAACACATAGATCTATAATATACTTTAGTCCTAAATTTTAATTCATGCTGAGATGGTACAGTATTGATTATTAGTAGGAGTTACTATTCGGTATATGAATTTTGTGCACCCTTGTGTGTAATATAATATTCTATTTGATTTTAACCCATGTTAATGTATATATATTATGTAACTAAATAGAGAATACAAGCATAACTAAATGGTTAAATAAATGATGTATGAGGTATAAGTATCCTATTTAATGTAAGCATGTATAAGTATGGCTTGTAATAAATATGTAGGTTCCATAGTTTGTAATGTATGGTACATATAGTGGTGCAAGAGAATAAATGAATGATGAATGAATGCAAGCATGAATATAATGTAATAATAGATGTAATGTATGTAATATACAAGTTAATGAGATGTAATGTTCTATGTTAACACAAATCCTATATTACCTCATGTACCCCCTTATACTATGTTGACACTATCACACTTGACACTTTGTTCACTTACACTTTGACACTCTTTGATATGTATACACTATGTATGCCCATTTAACCCTCACTTGCCCCTTTGCCATGTTCAAATACACACACATAGCCTCTTAAATAAGTATTTATGAATATAGTTAACTTAGCTATATATGTATATTATATATATGTTAGCATATTGTGTTGTAATATATAAGTTTATATAACCATTTGAAATGCCATGATTATAGACCTAATGTTGAATACCAATATATGCATGTGTATATATGTGTAGACATATATAGCTTAAAGTAATAAATTATCTAGTGTATATCCAATGTGAATTCTTGCCTATTTGAGTATTGAATAATTGCATGCTATATAGAGTTGGGTGTATGTTGGCTTGTATAGCCTTGTATTAATGTGTGCTTGCTAGGATAGTCTTGGTTAGGCCTAGTAAGACTTGCTGGATTAGGACATGACCTAGTTTGACCTAGTTTGTCTAGTGCAGTTGACCAGAGTTGACTTTGGCCTAGTTTGACCTAGATTCATGTAGAATGCATTGTAGTGCTTTATATTACCCTTCTATACATGTTGTGACTTGTGCTGTTCTAATTAGGAGCCAGACACCTCTCCTCGGACAGTATCTTTATCTTGGACATTCAGATATCAGGCGAGTACATTCTCTGATCATTTTATATCTTGTTTAGGATTATATTTCCTACTTTAGATTACTTTACATGATGCTGACACGTTGGAAACACGGATTAGTACTATATGGATCTTGTTGTGCGATGTTATCCCCTTAGCGGATACATCGGGTATTCGTGTTCGTGTAGTTTATCGTGAACATCGTGTACTTCTTGTATTCGTGACATTCGTGTACAAATCGTGTGAAATCGTGTATATTCATGTATTCACATGATCTCGTGTGCGACTATACTTCGTGTGCAATAACATAACTTAGCTTGATCCTTGTGTATTGATTGGGGCGGAAGAGTAGAAGTAGAAGTGGTTATGTAATCAATCCAGTAGATTACTCGTGTACAACCTCTATAGATTACTCGTGTACAACATCGTACGTTTACATAACCATCTTGTGCTCTGAATCACTAGTCACTGATAGTTCTCTATATATTGTAGCTATTTACTTACAGTCTCTTTCTTTTTCATCAGGTTATTTCTTCAGATCCTGTATCTTACTCTCTAGCATGTTTATATTTTCTAACCTGTTATGATATTGTTGAGATGTACTGTACTCGCTCCTGTCCTGACTGGACCCGTTGATAAATTTTACAGATGGCTTGGAGATTGTCTGCTAGCCTAGAGGAGACACAGTAGAGGTTACATAGATAGCTAGGGTTTTTGCTTATAGTTTATTTTCAGTCATCTTGAGTTGTATTTATGGATTACTGTATTTGAGTTTTGAGATATATTCTGAGTTTGTATCTTAGACACTTAGACTTCTATCTGTTGTATCTCTTTTCGATTTCATATTTTATCTATCTTCCTTTATGCTCTACCTTAGATATGATTGAGTTTACATTCTGCTATGTCACCCCCATTCGGGGAGTATAAACTGTTTAGTCTTATACTGTTAGATGCATTGAGACTTAGGACAGCGTTTTACCGCCGACACTGCGGCGTAGGCTGGGCGTTGTTACGTTCTCGTGTCCTAACAGTGGGTGCGGGTCGTAACACGTTTTTAGTGGTGGCCCATGCAGGTCGAGTTTGTGTAGTGGTATTCGAATTAGAGTACCACTACAGCCTGTAGTAGGATTAGGATATATTTTGAAGGTACTCAATCACAAATAGGAACCCTTGAGAGATTCTTGGGACGACCCTTGAGAATCTTGTTTAACTCCGATTTAAAAACTCTTTTCTTTTTTCCTTGATTTGATTTATCTTTACTTTCTGCTATTGAATTTGATTTTGATGGATTATTATTGAATTTGAGTTTGTATTCATTGATTTTGATGAAGATTGTTAAAATTTGAATCTTGATATTAGCTGTAGCATCCGAGTTTGTAGTTATATGATTTGAAGGATTTTGTTCATTTCTGAATTTTGATGTTCGTTGATAAATTTGATTTTTTTGGTATTCATTGTTGATTTAATTTAATTTTTGGCAAGATGAAATTATATGGGCTAGGTCATCTAAGTTATAGAAATCTTGTCTTCTATAGTCACATTAGCATGGTGAGGACATATAGTCTGATTTTGGATATATTTCTCGGGTGTGGAAATTTAAGGTTTTCGCAGCCAAGCTAGTGGCATCGCAAAAATGTTAAATACCATGATTCTAGAGGTATGTGCATAAGTCAAGGACTCTGTGATTATCGTAGCCTTGCTCACTAGTATGACGAGGATTTAGAGTACCATGATTTTGGATAGACGCATATGATTATCAGATTTTACCTTAAATATTTTCGAACATATTTTTGCTACTTTTGTTTCAGTCATTCAAAAAAAAAAGAAGGAATTATTTTTGTTTTGTTTTGTTTTGTTTTGTTTCTCATTGTTTACTTAGGATGTAGCTTTAGCTATTTTTATAAACCTTGTGTAACTTCTTACAAAAATTTATTTCTTCTTAATACAATAAACCAATGATTTTGCTAGGCCTTATTTTGGATTTGGTATTATAATTCTTGTTTCAAAAAAAATGGGTCCCTCTTTTAAATAGATAAGCATAACATATTCTATTATCATTCTTTTCCTGCCAATATTTTTACTACCATCATTCCTTGTCTTATATACCTGTCCTGATTATATCAATTCCCTATCTCGTATATAATTCTGTCAGCTATACCTTGACAACTCTTGAATCTTCATATCATTTTACCTGAGAAATGTTAAGAAAGTGACGTAAATTATGTAGCTCAGAGAAGACGTAACTGGTTACTTTATGATAATCTAAAGGAAATCAAATGTGGAGTGTTCCATATGGAAACTTGAGATAGAAATGTGGTAAAGGTCTCGAATAGAATAAAGAGATGTATACTGCCAATCTGAAAACAATTACATTTAGAGAAATTTTGGGGTTATGAGATAGTTTATAGGTGTATTCAAAACTAATGAGGATATCAGAGGTCAACCTAGTTTTGAGAACTTAGAAAATCTTGGTTATTGATTCTGGGGAAAACTTTTACTCTGAGGCTATGTAGAAGGTTAGTAATGGAAAAGAGAAGTTAATTATGTTTAATAAGGATATTAAATAAGATGTTACGAGGAAATGACTAGGGATAGAGAGAGCACAAAGTTATGGAAGTTTAGAGATTGTTGTGAAATATTTTTAGGAGAATAATATTCAAGGGTGTATGTCGAAGAAAATACGGAAGTTGATTTTATGATGAAAGATAAGTTTTGTAAGGCCTAGAGATTTAAATTAAATAATACGAGGAGAACAATTTGAACAAGTTCAAGGAATTCGTAAACGGGATTTAGAGGTTTTGGGTCAAAATTAAGACAAGGTGAAAGAACTTGGAAATTTAAATAAATGGTTAATGTTGATTCCTAAATGTGAGGGCTGTGCTTCAAGAGTGATGTTTGGAAATTGGGAATTGCCTACGGTAGTCATGGTAAGGGTTTAAGTAAAGGTTAAATTTTTATATGGTGACTGGTGAGGTAAAGATATGATTGGCAAGTTATGACCAGATGAACTTAAGAGTATCAGAAGCAGATGACTAACTCGATCTTTATTATTTTTGTGCATTAATTACCACCTCTTGAACTCCCACTTTCTAATTGAGATCCTTGACGTTCCTTATCATGACTTTGATATTCGAAATGTAATACTAGCTGTTACCCTCCAACAAATCTTATATGCAAGACCTAGACGAGCTCACCTTCGTGTAGGTATATCATGTCCCAGTAAAACCCGTCTTCTTGTACTCTATTTTCTTGATATAATTTTCTGGTCAACTGGCTAAACTATAACCTCTACCATTATACTAAAAATTTTTCTTATTTCAATTAGAAATCCAGCCTTGACTCAATTCTTTCGACCCGACATGTGATGGTGTTCTGCTTGTTTCCTTAGATGCTTAACCTTGTACCTTATCTGATTACTTGACCCGTTGGTTAAAAAACTTGGACTATGTAATTCCTTTCATCATTACCACCCTTATATCTTGTGCTGCTAAATTAGCCTTAGTTTTGCAAGCTTATCTATTTTCGAGCTTGGTCATGACATATTTTATTGGGTGTCCACCCACTAACATATTGTCTAATCAGAACCGGTACATGATGGTCTGATCAACCTATTGTACTTTGGTTCGCTTTTTTATGTATCAATCTACGAGAATGGAGACATAGTTAAACTTGACCCTAGAGTCTCATTCGCGACAGCCTTGACAATTCTCCTTGAAGTCTTTTCATCGCCTATGAACCTCGTATTCGTACTCAGTCGAATTAAATTTAATCATGACCTGAATCTCCATCATTGGATGCTCGTGCTCATACTTTGATTTTATTGATTTCCCTTTTTACCCAAATCTCGTTTATCCCAAAATTGATCAACTTAGATCGTGTCAAGACAAAAATCTATTTATGATTTGTTGTGCCTAAATTTTCAATTTTTGCCATTTTATGGAATAGTAACCTTTTAATAATTTCTTAGTTGCTTGTTAATGACCAATTTTCATATATGATGGTAGACAGCCCTACAACCTTGATGATTGTTGTTCCCTTACCTTCCCAATTAGGACACCCTGGATTGTTTGTGTGTTGATATCATAGTACTGTTTTGACCTAGAATGATTAGTATACCTAGGTGAGACTTCCAACTGCTACGGTATGCCCTGACCTTGTATACTATTCCTTCAAATTACATGATTTAGAAAAAAAAATTTAGACCTTGATTGTTGGGAAATAGGGACGTCACCCCATTAGTATCAGTTGTAGATATATATAGGTTAGTCCTTGATGTAGGGATGTGTGTCTCTAAACATGTAGCTTATGAGATTTATGAGAGATTATAGTATCAGCCTTGATAGGATGTACTAGTCTTTTGGTGAGTATAAATGTGTTATGAGAGATAGGGGCCTATATGTCTTAGTAATGCATCGTTCCTATGGTAATAGAATGTATTAATAGATGGTTAATAGGAAGATAATAGTTTGAGCATACCTATAGCCTATGATCAGTTCCTTTTCATCCTTAGTTAAGACCACTTTAAAATAGGTCCAGTCCCTTGGATATAGGTTCCAGTCCATATTTTATTGAAGTTCCATTACCACCGTACAGCAGAGCAGTATTGGAGGTATTCCTAGATTGACACTTTTTAGATGTCCATTTATTATTCCAGTGTTAGGAAGTGTTACCTTAGATATTGGGTAGGTTAGAGGCTCTAGAAGGAGTACTATCGATCTTAAATTTCGAGAACAAAATTTTTCTAAGGTGGGTAGAGTTGTAGCACCCAGTTTCCCAAATGAGAGTAATTTTGAAATTTTGTATTTATAATTATTTTAATAATGATATTTAATTCATGATATAATTTTTGGTGATTTTAAATCATTTTAACATTATTTAAATCAATGACTTGTGGTTTTGATGTTTTGCTAGTGAAACACTAGAGACTGTTTGACCTAGAGCATAACCATGTGATTATGATATTTTAATGTCATTTTTGGCCTAAGAATATTTTTTGTATTTGACCTCTTTGAATTATTTTGATATTATTTTATTATTTATGATATTGTTTTGGGGTTATTTGAGTCGGGTTCGAATTTCAACTCAATCCGACTTGAAACGGGGACCCGGGGGTAGTTTGACTCTAGTGGGACCCACACACTAGTTAGGCATGGCCCACATGATATTAATTTTAGTCCACATGATAGAAATATTTTAGTTAGAGGTTAGACTAATTATTATGGATAAGGTTAGTGTGATTAGAGACTTTAGAATAACTAATTTAGCCCCAACCAATTAGCCCTTTCCTAATACTCATAGAATAGGTTAGTAGGGGCTTTTGGACTTTTCCTAATAGGACAAAACCATCTTTATGGCCAGCCACAATAAGGATAGGATTGAGCCTCCCATTTGTCATTATCCATCTATTTTTCTCTCTCTTGTTCTTCCCCAAATTCCTAGAGAGCAATCCCTAGCAATTTCTCCACCAAATCCTTCCATTTCACCACCAAATCTTCTTCTTTCCTTCTCCATTCTAGCCAAGGAGGAAGCTACCCAAGTTTGGGAGGATTCGGAGCTCGTTCGTGTCCTTTTGGAATCTCTACGTGTCGGTGTCGCTCCGGGAAGGCTTTTCTTCGATTCGATCTACCGGGAGGTATAAATCTCTTCTCCTTTTCATTTCCTCATGCATATAGGTCTATTTTGAACCCATAGGAATGACCCCCATGGTTGTATCTCCATTTTGTGTCCATTTGGAGGTCATAGGAGTGTCCTTTGTGTTGTGGATGTGTTCATGTTACATATATAGATTTATATATATATATATATATATATATATATATATATATATATATATATATATATATATATTGTAATGAGAGTGTATCTTTATTTACATATGTTATAAATGGTTCATGATGATTATATGATCAAGTTTGTGAGTGTGGTTCCTCATATTATTATTGCTATTATTGTTGTGGATAATTAGGATATATATTGTGTATTCTTTTGGCTCAAACTATCTAAATCCGTCATAATTTTTATCCACGTTTTTAATTTCAGCCCTAAATTAGAAATGTCATAACTTCTAGCTCAAAGCTCGGTTTAATCTCCCGTTTTTTATAAAAGAAGTGTATTGAAGTTAGCTTTCCAAAAACATGTATTAATAGGCCTAATTCTTTCTGTAACTTTCTGGAGAATTATTTGAGTGTCAGCTGTACGAAAGACAAACACGTTCTCGGTGTTTTCGCGATTCCGGGAGTTTCCGGAAACGAAAATACGATCCGTTTGAAGTTTCGGAAAGCTAACACATAGATCTATAATATACTTTAATCCTAAATTTACTTCATGCTGAGATGGTACAGTATGGATTATTAGTAGGAGTTACTATTCGGCATATGCATTTTGTGCACCCTTGTGTGTAATATAATGTTCTATTTGATTTTAACCCATGTTAATGTATATATATTATGTAACTAAATAGAGAATACAAGCATGACTAAATGGTTAAATAAATGATGTATGCGGTGTAAGTATCCTATTTAATGTAAGCATGTATAAGTATGGCTTGTAATGAATATGTAGGTTCCATAGTTTGTAATGCATGGTGCATATAGTGGTGCAAGAGAATAAATGAATGATGAATGAATACAAGCATGAATGTAATGTAATAATAGATGTAATGTATGTAATATACAAGTTAATGAGATGTAATGTTCTACGTTAACACAAATCCTATATTACCTCATGTACCCCCTTATACAATGTTGACACTATCACACTTGACACTTTGTTCACTTACACTTTGACACTCTTTGATATGTATACACTATGTATGCCCATTTAACCCTCACTTGCCCCTTTGTCATGTTCACATACACACACATAGCCTCTTAAATAAGTATTTATGAATATAGTTAACTTAGCTATATATGTATATTATATATATGTTAGCATATTGTGTTGTAATATATAAGTTTATATAACCATTTGAAATGCCATGATTATAGACCTAATGTTGAATACCAATATATGCATGTATATATATGTGTAGACATATATAGCTTAAAATAATAGATTACCTAGTGTATATCCAATATGAATTCTTGTCTATTTGAGTATTGAATAATTGCATGCTATATAGAGTTGGGTGTATGTTGGCTTGTATAGCCTTGTATTAATGTGTGCTTGCTAGGATAGTCTTGGTTAGGCCTAGTAAGACTTGCTGGGTTAGGACATGACCTAGTTTGACCTAGTTTGACTAGTGCAGTTGACCAGAGTTGACCAAGGGTTGACTTTGGCCTAGTTTGACCTAGATTCATGTAGAATGCATTGTAGTGCTTTATATTACCCTTCTGGACATGTTGTGACTTGTGCTGTTCTAATTAGGAGCCAGATACCTCTCCTCGGACAGTATCTTTACCTTGGACATTCAGATATCAGGCGAGTACATTCTCTGATCATTTCATATCTTGTTTAGGATTATATTTCCTGCTTTAGATTACTTTACATGATGCTGATACGTTGGAAACATGGATTAGTACTATATGGATCTTGTTGTGCGATGTTATCCCCTTAGCGGATACATCGGGTATTCGTGTTCGTATACTTTATCGTGAACATCGTGTACTCCTTGTATTCGTGATATTCGTGTACAAATCGTGTGAAATCGTGTATATTCATGTATTCACATGATCTCGTGTGCAACTATACTTCGTGTGCAATAACATAACTTAGCTTGATCCTTGTGTATTGATTGGGGCGGGGGAGTAGAAGTGGTTATGTAATAAATCCAGTAGATTACTCGTGTACAACCTCTGTAGATTACTCGTGTACAACATCGTGCCGTTTACATAACCATCTTGTGCTCTGAATCACTAGTCACTGATAGTTCTCTATATATTGTAGCTATTTACTTACAGTCTCTCTTTTTTTCATCATGTTATTTTTTCAGATCCTGTATCTTAATCTCTAGCATGTTTATATTTCCTAACCTGTTATGATATTGTTGAGATGTACTGTACTCGCTCCTGTCCTGACTGGACCCGTTGATAAATTTTACAGATGGCTTGGAGATTGTCTGCTAGCCTAGAGGAGACACAGTAGAGGTTACATAGATAGCTAGGGTTTTTGCTTATAGTTTATTTTCAGTCATCTTGAGTTGTATTTATGGATTACTGTATTTGAATTTTGAGATATATTCAGAGTTTGTATCTTAGACACTTAGACTTCTATCTGTTGTATCTCTTTTCGATTTCATATTTTATCTATCTTCCTTTATGCTCTACCTTAGATGTGATTGAGTTTACATTCTGCTATGTCACCCCCATTCGGGGAGTATAAACTGTTTAGTCTTATTCTGTTAGATGCATTGAGACTTAGGACAGCGTTCTACCATCGACACTGCGGCGTAGGCTGGGCGTTGTTACGTTCTCGTGCCCTAACAGTGGGTGCGGGTCGTGACACAACCGTGCGCCAAGTGGAAGGCTCTCTGACTTCCGTACAATGAATTTGTATTTATGGAAATGAACCTGTCTCTTCGTATTCTTCTAAAATCAAGGCAGCTATTAATGCCTAGATAAACTCAACAGATGGGCCAAAGAGGATACAACACATGGCAGATGTGCCATCGACATCATGTGCCCACTACTGATGCGCCTAGTGGGACATAGATCAAAATTAACCGTTGTGCCCCTTTCAAACTTGCCATTATCAAGCATTTAATGCTGAGTGACAAAGGCGGCAACACATCTTCCAAAGAGTCGCTGACATCAGCACCATCACTACACTTTTGGTCAGCTACAGCTGTCCTTGCCACGCGACCGATCATTCATTCGTATGTGCCTCGTAGCCATGCGCCCAGAAGACTGCATGTGCATCAAAAGCCATGCGCCCCCCCACACTTACTCCTGATATCAAGTAACAGAAGCTGAGTCTCTGCATGTGCCTCAAAAGCCATGCGCCTGTACTTGCCTATTGCCTATGACTCCTCGAAGTCATAGACCAAGTCACCCCATGTGCCTAATCCAAGGCACATCCTGATGTGAAGCCCTGCATGCGCCTCAAAAGCCATGCACACGGACACGCTCCTGATCCCTAAAGATAGCAACTCAGTCCTCTCCAGGTGCCTGATCCTGGGCGTATCAAGACATATCACTCTCCCCCAAATCCGAGATCTTTTGAAGCCACAAACATGCGCTACGTGTCTTTTGACTTAGTTCTGCTCAAGAATTGGTGCTAACTACCCAAGATCTCAGCAACAACCGAATCCTCGCGACTGCCATGAGTCAGCTCCACCGCAGCCCAATGCAGCAATTCAAATAGATTCGAGACGCATCATCTATGTGCCTCCGCCAGCATCAGCCCCGTGGCATTCCCATATCCAGACGCATCCTACATATGCCCGCAGTGGCAGCTCAACCTGCTGCCTATAAATAGAAGGACCATTACTTCAAGGATATATAGATGGATATATACTGAGATATATCCATAGATCATATCCAGAGATCAGGAGAGACACTTTACGTCTTCTTCCCTTAAAAATGCTCCGGCATCTAGAGTAACCCAGACCTTCAGAGAATTCAAGATCGTCGTCAGATCGTCAACGGAGTCAACGCATTACCACTCGCTCTACCGACACAGTTCCTAGATAAAAACAAAAGTGTACTCCAAGGACTACATCTAAATACTACATTTTATATTATTCTGTTTGTAATCAAAATACAAAAGTTTCAATCAAAAACTATTTATGTCCTCCTTTTTCAATGGCGAACAAGTTGACGACTCTGCTGGGGAATACCTTCTCCTCCAACGAGAAGGTTGTGTTGCAATCTGACAACATCAAGCTGGGCTCCTCCCACAAAATACTTGTGGTGTGCCTCGATCAACAGACGTATGAGGACTACATCTCTGAAGGCAGCTCACATCCTTCGAAGCGGCTGCCAAAGCTGAAGAAGACTCACCGAGTCTGGGTGCGTAAGGGTGATGCGCCTAGCACCATCACTGAATGGGATACGCTACCGTAGATGATCTTTCTTGCTGACATTCTCAGCAACCAAGATGCACCCACTGGTGCAGTACGTCTGTCAGGGAAATGCGGTATTGACTGCATTCCCCAACTATTTTCTTTCCAGTCGAAAAAGATGTGCCAACGGAGCAGAAGCGCATCCAATCTCTCGTGCATGAACTCTGGTGCGCAGGAGAAAATATCTGTCTTTGACGGACTCACTCACGGTCATGGCGAGGCAGAATTGGATTCTGGGTACTATGCACCTTCACGGGCTAGAACAAAGAAATCCAAGGCAGCACAGGCCATGCGCCCCAAACATGCTATGCCAACAGCGAACCAGAAGCATGCACTCAAAATCATGCACGCTGCATATGGCAAGCTATACAGGGTTGACAAGGGCGCATATGCGCCAGATATGAGCCAACCTTCAAAGTCCATGTCCCGCTTGGACGCATCTACTGCGTTTCGAACCAAGTCAGGCAGAAACAAATCTGTGACGTTGAACCCATGCGCCCGCTTGGGTTGAGCGCATAAAGTGGGTTCAAGTTGGAATAAATGTTGTTCCCCCACCAATGATCTGGGCGTATCTCATGCGAGTAAACTAGATCAGGGGGCGCCACATTCACATGACCACCCGGGCGCTTGGCCTTACCATGCGCCTGAAGGGGTTGCGAAAGTGGAACTCTCCCATCATGATTTGCGTAATGTGATCACTCACAAACGCAGATCAGGAGAGCTGACCAATAAGCATGATGCATCCCTCACACGGCACACTTGTGCCATGGTCACCATCAACTGTTGTTGTTCCATGATAACAGCTCCACCACAAAGGCAGTCTGTGTTTCAGGGACTGTAATCTACGGCACCCATCAGACGTTGCCTTGGTATGGGTGTGCCAATTGAAGATGAAGAGGAGCCTAAGATCACTCCCTGCCATGTTGTCACCAACTCTCACTCATCTGGAAGAAAAACAACTGCCAACTTTTTGACCTCTGCAATGTTATCCAAGAGTCAGCCGATGAAGAACAAGACGGTAATCCCATCCTCAGGGGTGTTTGAAAGCACCCAGGCAAGGAAGAAGTCTTTGGTTGAAGCAGTGGCTGGGGGTAGTCAAATTCCTGACAATCCTTCTCTAAAAGACGAGGAAGTCCCCTAAGGAACCAACCTCGACATAGCTGGGGGTAGCCAGTACGAGGCCTCGGAAGAAGAGGCCCTTCCACAGGAAAGTGAGGTCGAGAGTGAGGCTTCAACCGATCCATCCACTTCCACCCATATCATGACAACTTACATGGCAAGAATGGTGATGAAGTAGAATCAGACACTCCAACTTTAGACATCGTACAACGCATAGACACTTTGGAAGTGGGCCTCAAAAGCCTCTCTGCCTCTATATAGACCTTGACTCAAGCAGTGTTCGAGATTCAGACCACTCTAGCAAGGGCACCTGTCTTCACCAGTCCTGATCCATGGGCCAATGGGGAATCAAGTATACCCCCTCAATGGATATCTTCAGGTGCAGATCATCACGCCGCACCCCGGACATCGGCTCCTTCCAATATCCAACTTCAGGCTCTACCACCTTCACCTGCTCCCAACTCTACAGAAGATCTGGTCGAGATGATTAGAGACCTGCGTTAGCGCTTCGAGGCTCGAAATAGGCAGGAAGAGCATCAGAAGATGGGAATCCCGCAACCTTACCCCCTCGAGTGGAACAAGGTGGCCTATCTTCCTAAGTATAAACCACAAACACTGACGCAATACGATGGAAATGATTCTCCTCGCCGATACCTGACATACTTCCAGTCTCAGACGGGGCATCTTTCGAAGGAAGATGCCCTACTCACAAGCCTGTTTGTTAGGGCATTAAAAGGAGTCGCCTACGACTAGTACTGCAGTCTCCCAGACAACTCCATGTCATCCTTCGATGACTTGATACGCCTCTTCCTCGATTGGTTCTATGACGGTGGAAAAGACATGACCATGTCATCTCTCATAGAAGTCCGTTAGACGGAGAAGGAAACTGTTCGCACCTTCATCGAGCGTTTCTGATAGGCATGCCTAAGGTTACCTCCGGGTATGCCAGAACATGCACTTATTAACTCCTACAGCATGAACATGATCCCTGCGATCAAACTCTGGCTCAACTCCACTCCGTCTTCCGATTTGATTTCATTGATTATTGAAGCCGAGGTCGCTGAAAAGAAGGCATGCAATGCTCGCCTTCTGCGGGTTAACTTCCCTGCCTTCTACGACAAAGGGAAGCGGCCTGCTACCAGTAATAGTGGACGTGAGACAAAAGAGAAGCAAGCATTGACTGTCAATGCTTCAAAAAGTATGCAGGGCCCCACTCAGAAGCCTCCACCTGCACCGAGACCAAAGATGGTCTACTCCTTCAATGATGAGGATAACTTACAACTCTTTGAGATGCTGAAGCAGAGCGACAAAATCAAGTTGCCTGATCCAAAGCGTCCTGATGAGGTGGACAGAGTCGACGACCCGAGGTACTATCACTACCATTGATTCATTGGACATCCTACTCAAGGATGCTACATCCTTAAAGAATACATACAACGCATGATAAATGTAAATGTCATCTCAGTCGATTACGAGGAGTAGACAGTCTCGGCCAACATGGTGTCGCTCCAGTTTGACACCTTATCGTCTAGCACAGCTCGAGATGGTATTATCTCCATCCCGAAGGCGACAATGGATGTGGTCAACCTTCCGCCAACTCGTGACAATACGAGTGGACTGATTCCACTCACCACACCTCGGGGTGAGATCATAGGGGTTCATCCAGATCTCGCTCTGGAACTTACTCAGTCGGGGGTACATTCTACCTCCAAGGCCAAAGGCAAGAACATCAAGTCTTGCCAAATAGTGACTACCTTCCCTGAGGAGGCACTTCCTGTACAAATGTGCTCACATCAGAACGCTCAACCAGAGGAGGCCCCTGTCGAAGTGGCACCTCCCGTCACCTCATCGGCAGCTCCAGGAGAGAGGGTCATACCCAACCTCCAGTAGCTGACAAACAGAAGCAGAAAGAGGCTTGCTTCGACAGGCCTCTACGAAGATATAACGCTTTGGGGTTAACCAAATCCCACAACTTCGACATACTAGCTCAACTTGCCGGTACCCCAGCTCGGCTGTCCCTGTTCGAACTCCTCCATCTATCCAAAGACATTCAGGAGGCTCTCTGCAAAGCCCTGAAGGGTGCTGAGTCTTTCATCAGTCAGGTCAAGTAGCCTGAAGATGATCCAACAATATGTCCACACTACCATAGTATGGGAGAAATCATCTCCAACATCACATTCACTCAACAGGACATGTTGTTCAAGAACAACAGGTACAACAGACTGTTGTATTACACAGGGCATGTCAGTGCCATCAAGGTGGATCAAATACAGATCGACCCTGGGTCTTCTCTCAGCATCATCCCTCTAACTCTGCTCCAAACAATGGGGATCCCGATGCATCGTCTGACGGTGTCCCATACTACAATCAGTTGCTTCAATGCCAGCAAAAGTGAGCCGCTGGGGAAGATTCGGCTGAAATGTCATATCGGTGATCTTCAGACCAAGGTGACTTGTTATGTTGTGGATGGGGATGTCAACTACAATATTTTGTTAGGGCGCCCATGGCTATATGAGTACATGGTGGTACCATCCACTCTCCACCAATGTATGAAGTACGTATCCACCAACGGCGTCGTCCGAACGGAGTTTGTTGCTGTCGATCCCTTTATAGGGGTTGAAGCCTTCTTCACTGAGTTAGACCTGTACAAGTCAATTCATCTCGAAGATGAAGCCAATGACGCTGATGATGAAGCTGAAGACGAAGCCGACTTGGAGGCAGATATGATAATCAACTCTCCCTTGAAAGTATGATTCAAGGGGAAACCAGCTCAAACACCAGCTCCTATGGTGGCTAAACTTTGCAGGAAGGTACCAGCTTCTCTGGGTGGAGTATCCACTGAAGCCCCTTTGAAGGTACGACTTAAGGGGAAACCTCCTCAAGTGGTGTCTCCCTCGTAGCCAAACTACGGGGAAAGGCACCAGCCGCCGGGACAACAACTGAGGCACCCCTCAAGGGGCGGCTTAAATGTAGACCTCCTCAGTCGTCGGCAACTCTCACCGCCAGGCCACATGAGAATGTCCCAGCATCTTTTTCAACACAGACCCAAGAGCCAGCACAGGTCAAGCTCCCGATGGACTCTCCTAAACTGCCCAAAGCTACTCCAGCGCTCACTGACAAAGAGCTGGAGGAGTACATATCAGCCAATTTTGATGCTCCATTCCTTGATGGTGTAATCCCTCGAGACAAAATTTAATATTTTATCAATAAAATGGTATCTTTCAATTATGTTAGTCTTCCATACTGGAATGCAATGTATACTTTAGATAATGCCCTGCAGTTGTTGCAAACATAAATAACGACTGTAAATCATGTAAATCGAGTCGTCACATACCAAGGAGTCTGTTATATAGTCCCGCCTCGGAACCAGGACCAGAGGCCTATCATCTTTGGCAAAGTCGAGCATCATCAAGACCTTCTACCGGCAGAGCCAGAACTCGACACCGGCAGAATACAAATTTACCGGTACAATGATCGAGCCAAATATCTCATCCAAAAGATGGGTTACAACCTGAAGAGCATCCAGGGTCTGAACTATGGCCAAGGTCGAAGTCTTCTCCTATGACTTTCCATGCCGAAAGGAAAGTCGCAGGACTATTATCAACGTACTCGACGGGGGGTGGGCTACATCACGGCTCTGACAACCCCAGAGAGTTCAGAAGCAGAGGATGTCACACATTCTCACTCGTCTGAAGCTTCTACTTGGGACTCTGACACTAGCATCGGCCCAATCTTTAGGACATTGCTGTCAGCCAACATGACATCTGTACATCCTTTAGAAGATGAAGACGACGACCAGGCAATAGAGTTCTTCGAAGAAGAACCCTGGGCTCAACGTCTAGGTGCGCAATGGGAATCTCGCTTTGAACTATGAAAACCACCTACTGAAGACGAAGTCGAGCAAAATGACCTCGAGGATGGATCTTCCTCCAAACCTATCTTCATCAGCAAGAGCTTGGCTGGAGAGGACCGAGAATCCTTGGTCCAGCTGGTCAAAGAATACATCGACGTCTTCGCCTGAAGCTACGAAGACATGCCAGGCCTCGATCCAAAAGTCACGATGCGTAGGCTTAATATCTTAGCTGACGCTAAGGCTATTAAACAACAACAACGACATTTTTATCCTAACATCATGGACAACATCGATAAAGAAGTGGATAAACTCCTGGGCAGCGAGTTTATTCGTGAAAAACAATACCTGGACAGGGTAGCCAATATTGTTCCTATTACTAAAAAGAACGAAAAGATCCAGGTCTGCATCGACTTCCGGGACCTCAAATCAGCTTGCCCGAAGGACGAGTTTTTACTCTCGATCACTGACGTAATAATCGACAACACATGTGGTTTTGAGCGCATGTCCTTCATGGACGGCTACTCGGGCTACAACCAGATCAAGATGTTTCCAAACGACGAAAGACACACGTCATTCAGGACTGCGAAGGGGGTTTACTGCTACACAGTAATATCCATTGGCTTGAAGAATACAGGTGCCACATACCAACCAATAATGAGCACCATCTTCCATCAACATCTCAGCAAAATAGTCGAGTGCTACATTAACGATATCGCCGTCAAAAGCTGTCTTCGGGGTGATCACATACAAGACCTGAAGATAGTCTTCGATCTCATGCAGGCGCATCAGCTTAAGATGAACCTTGCTAAATCCTTCCTTGGGATTTCTAGTAGAAAATTCTTGGGCTTCATTATCACTACAAAGGGCATTTACGTCGATCCCGAGAAGACCAAAGCCATCCTTGACATGGATCCTCTGAAGAACCTTAGAGAACTGTGAGGCCTATAAGGACGTCTCGCATACATCTGAAGGTTTATTGCAAACCTTTTCGGAAAATGCCAACCCTTAACCAAGATCATAAAGAAATGAGTCTCAATGTCTGGACGGAAGAATGTCAGAAAGCTTTCAACGACATCAAAGCTTATCTGACGAGTCCTCCAGTTCTGGTGGCACCCGTCGCAGGCAAACCATTCCTGCTCTACGTCCATACAATGGACCATTCCCTTAGCGTATTCTTGGCCCAGAACAATGAAGCAGGCCATGAGCAGGCTATCTACTACCTAAGAAGGACAATGGTCGGGGTCGAATACCGGTACAACCCCATTGAAAAAGAATGTCTAGCTCTGGTGTTTGCCATCCAGAAGACTCGCCGTTATGTCTCGTGACAGACAATTCATGTCATCTTCCGAGTCAATCCACTCAGATTCCTCATGACAAAACTGGGGGCACTAAACTACCGATTGGCTACTTAGGCGACATGATTGACACTATATGACATGGTATCGTCCCGCAAAAGGCAATCAAAGGCCAGGCTCTGGCAAATTTTCTAGCAGCGTACCCAATTCTGGAATCGTCCAGACTCTATGAAGACATTCCTGATAAAGTACAAGAATCGAACATTACCAAAAGGAACCCCGTTTTACGGATGTTCTTCGATGGTGCCTCTAGAACTGGCTCCAAAGGCCAGATCATTGCAGGAGTTGGGGTGGTCCTGATCTCTCCATACAAGCTGGTCATCCAACGTGCCTACTCTCTTTCAGATTCGTGCTCCAACAATGTTGCGGAGTACAACACCCTCATTATAGGACTAGTTGGCAAAGCAGCTGGGGGTAGATTACCTCAAATCTTATGGCGACTCAAAAACTCGTCTTCAATCAAGTCCGAGGGCAATGCGAGGTCCACCATAAAGACCTCGTCCCCTATCACAAAGCAACGTTGGACATTATCTCAACCTTCGATAAGATCTTCACAGAACAAGTGCCACGGCTGCAAAACTTAGAAGCTGACGCTCTGGCTGGACTCAAGGCCTCATTAGCTGTACCAGCCGGGACTCAATACTTCATTACAGTGGTGGGTCATGATTTGGCTTATTCGAGAAACAATCTGTGCATGCGGAAAACTCATGCCATGGCTACAGATACCAGTATTAACGACAGAGACTGGAGATTCCCGTTTATTGACTTTATTGTATACGAAATCCTCCCAGAAGACCCGAAGGAGGCAGTCTCAGTCAGAAGGGGATCCCTCCAGTTTTATTACGATACAGCCACTAAAATGCTGAAACGACGATCGTACGATGGACTTCTTCTCCGATGTCTATAAAATAAAAAAGTTGTTGAAGCCCTTCGAGGAGCTCATGACGAAACATGCGGAGCTCATCAACCAGGTCCTAAGCTACAGGACCGACTCCGACGTATGGGCTATTAATGGCCCACAATGATGGCTGATGCTGTTGAGTATGCAAAGAAATGTCATGCTTGCCAGCTACATGCCGACTTCATTCACAGACCGTCAGAGCCTCTACATCCTATGATCACTTCCTAGCCATTCGAAGCTTGGGGCATGGATATAATGGGACCTATCACCCCTCCCTCATCCAGGGGATACTGTTTTATCCTAGCAATCACCGACTACTTCTCTAAGTGGGCAGAAGCAATGCCACCGATGGAAGTAAAAAGTTCAAAGGTGATCAGCTTCATCAAACATCACATCATGTACTATTTTGAGTTGTCCCAGAGAATTATCTACGACAACGGGCCACAATTCATCAGCCATGCATTCAGTAGATTTTGTGACAAAAATCGTATTCAGAATGTGGTATCAACTGCCTACAATCCGGCAGCAAACGGATTGGCGAAAGATTTTAATAAAACCATCGTCAAGCTACTCAAAAAAGTCATGTCATCCAACAAGCGCGACTGGGATGAGAAGCTCGGTGAATGCCTTTGGCCTATCGTACAACAATACGGATCCCGACAGGCAACACACCGTTCTTCTTGGTCTATGGAAGCGAAGCAGTACTCCCTCTAGAGATCCAATACCCTCACTCCGAGTGGCGATCACGAATCAGCTAACGGAAGAAGACAATCAACGTCGCCGTCTGCAAGACTTGGAAGTGTTGGACGAAAAACTTCTCTTGGCTCAACAGCACATCGAACTTTACTAAGCCCGCATCTCACAGGCTTTCAACAAAAGGGTCAAACATAGGACTTTTCAAGTAGGTGACTTGGTTCTGGCAGTCAGAAGACTGATGGTAATAACTCACAAGACACCGGGAAAGTTCGAACCCAAATAGGAAGGACCCTTCGTCACAGAGACGGTATACTCAAATGGTGCTTATCGTCTCGCTCAACCTAATAGGGACTTGTTTATGATGTCCATCAACGGCAAGTTCCTAAAGAAGTACTATTCTTGACACCCGTAAAAAATGTACTACCCTCTCCCTAGAAGAGAGAACTTTGTGAACATGACAAAACCAGGTTCACACCCCTTTCTTTGACAATCATGTGCTTTTGGAACCCAGCTATTCCGTTGTATCCCCAGTAGAAGGACAACCATGTCCATATCATCTATAAGTTACTTCTCTACACCCTATTAAGCAAGATTTTACACTACATAAGATCATGCTCGTTACTATGTTTACCATGTCCATATTACCTCTGAATAAACATCCCGTACAACAATCTTCGAGTTGTTGCACATCAACCATGGAACATCCACGTCTATATCACCTCTGAGTTGTTCTATAAATCCCTACAGAGTTCACTTCTACTACGTCCATATAACCTCTGAGTAGAAAAACTCTACCATTTAAACCCATATTTACCACGTCCATATCACCTCTGAGTAAATATGTCGATTCCCTCTCTCAACTTATTAACTGTACCTAAAAACCAAGGTACGCTAAGGATGATAAGTCCACATAAAATCTCCAGCAGAAGTACCTAAATCTATCATGTCCATATTACCTCTGTTAGAATTGTCACATCTAAACAGCTCTACTACCCATGCTTCTTGTTCAAAGTATTTCAAAACTTGTCCAAAAGTTTTAAAAACTTTAAAGGAGGTCTTGTAGAAGCATGAAAAAAGGATATTACTTTTAATCCCACATCGGAAAGGAGAAGAGGAGAAGTCTCATTTCACTCTATATAAAGAACCCCTTTGCCTCCTTTGAAAAGGGCACCAAAATAAAAAAAAGAAATGGGAGCCCGTTCGAGCCACAAAATGTTGAAACAGTACCACTTTTTCTTCTGGATCGGCTACATGTTCTTCACTTGCCATCTTGGCAAGGACAATTTGGCTACTACGAAGAAATCTAAGGCAGCACGGGCCATACGCCTTCGCTTGCTATCGTGACGAGGATGAGTTGGATTATGAGTACTATGCACCTTTGTGGGCAGGTACGAAGAAATCGAAGGTAGTACGGGCCATGTGCCTTAAATGTGATACGCCCACAGTGAACTGGAGATGCGCGCTCAAAATCATGCGTGTTGCTGGTGGTAAACTGTATAGAGTCGACTCAGGTGCATTTGTACCAGATACGAGCTGACTCTCAAAGTCCTTATCTCGCTTGGGCATATCTTCTGCGTTTGAAACCAAGTCGTACGAGGCAAAACTTATGACTTTGAACCCATGCGCCCACGTGGGCAGTGTGCATGAAGTGGGTTCAAGTTACAATATATGTTGCTCTCCTACCAATGATCTGGGCGTATCTCATGCACTGGAACTGGATCACGGGGTACAACATTTATATGACCACCCTGGCGCTTGGCCTTGCCATACGCCTGAAGGGTATGATCACTCACAAACGCAGATCATGAGAGCTGACCATTAAGCATGATGCGTCCCTCATGGGGCATACTTGTGCTATGGTCGCCATCAACTGCTGTTGCCAAAAAATAGTGGCTCCACCACCAAGTCAGTCTGTATTCCAGCGACTTCAATCTGCTTTACCTGTCCGACATTATTTCAGAAACATGATGCCAATTGAAGACTTTGTAACAACCTACTCTCAACTAGGTGCATCACTCTGATGTCTCAGCTAGCTGCATCATCTAAGCCCAGCACATTAGTCTACCAGCGCATCACTCTGTCCCGTCAGAGCGAATCACTTCCTCGTCAACACACAGACGCTTCTGCCAGCCTGGGGCTCTTTCACCATAATGAGGCTTGGGCACATCAAACCCAAACCATGCATTCAACTTGGCACCCAATGCCATCTTATAGAAGAATACTGCCGATAAGAGGATTGAACATAAACTATCATGTCCATTCATGGTACATCTCAGTCTTCTGAAGGAGTTCATCGTCAAGTTTTCTTCGAACAAGGAGATCAGCAATCCACAGTACAGTGTCTCGCCAAGGAGGAGGACCGGTCGAGTTCATCTCCGTTTGGAAAGAAAAGTGAAACGAGAAACAAAACTTCTCTTCATGCTGCTACTTATAGGCCAGGGCAAATCAAACTGTGCACCAAGTGGAAGGCTCTCCGACTTCCGTGCAATAAATTTGCATTTATGGCAATAAACCTATCTCTTTGTATTCTGCTAAAATCAAGGCAGCTATTAATGCCTAGAAGAATACAACAGATGGGCCAAAGAGGATACGACACTTGGCAGATGCGTCGTCGACATCATGCGCCCCTACTGGTGCGTCCAGTAGGACATAGACCCATGCGCCCAGATCGGAATTAACCGATGCACCCCTTTCAAACTTGTCATCATCAAGCATTTAATGCTGTGTGACAAAGGCTACAACACATCTTCTAAAGAGCCGTTGACATCAGCACCATCATTACACTTTTGGTCAGCTACAGCTATCCTTGCTACGCGGTCGATCGTTCATTCGCATGCGCTACACAGCCATACGCCCAGAAGACTGTATGCACCTCAAAAGCCATGTGCCCCCCAGACTTACTCCTAATCTCAAGTAACAGAAGCCGAGTCTCTATATGCACCTCAAAGGCCATGCGCCAGGACTTGCCTATGACTCCTCGAAGTCATAGACCAAGTCACCCCATACTCCTAATCCTAGACGCATCCTGATGTGAAGCCCAACATACGCCTCAAAAGCCATGCACCCGGAGTCGCTTCTGATCCCTAAAGATAGCAGCTCAGTCCTCTCCATGCGCCTGATCCCAAGTGCATCAAGACAAATCACTCTGCCCTAAATCTGAGACATGTGCTACGTGTCTTTTGACTCAGTTCTGCTCAAGAATGGGTTTTAACCACCCAAGATCTCAGCAACATCCAAATCCACACAATTATCACGTGTCAGCTCCACCGCAGCCCAATACAGCAGTTCAAATAGATTAAAGGTGCATCATCCATGCGCCTCCGCCAGCATCAGCCACGTGGCATTCCTACATCTAGGCGCATCCAACATATGCACGCAGAGGGAGCTCAGTCTGCTGCCTATAAATAGAAAGACCATTCCTTCAAGGATATATAGACGGCTATATATAGAGATATATCCACGGATCATACCCAAAGATTAGGAGAGAAACTTCACGTGTTCTTCCCCTCAAAATGCTCTGGCACCCAGAGCAACCCAGACCTTCAGAGAATTCAAGATCGTCGTCAGATCGTCAACGGAGTAAACGCATTACCACTCGCTCTACCAGATAAAAACAAAAGTATACTCAAAGGACTACATCTAAGTCCTATATTATATACTATTCTGTTTGTAATTGAAATACAAAAGTTCCAATTAAAAACATTTTGTGTCCCCATTTTTCGATGGAGAACACATGCGATCAAGGAGGCTTGTAGCTCAAACTGCTACCAATTTCCATATCAAATCAGACGGCTCAAGTCCCAGACTGAGCCACCTTCCTCACCAAGACAACTGGTCTGCGTGTCGGACCAGATTATTATAAGCTGGTTTGTACCCTCAACTGAATTATCACAAGCTGGTTCATCCTCTGAATCAGATCAACACAAACTGGTCTGCATCCCAAACTGGATCAAATAAGCTACCTCGTTCCCTGAAACAGACCACCTCAAATCCTGTTGACAATAGCTAGAAGGATCAACACCACGTTTATGGTGTGTGCACCATAACCGTCCCATTTAAACCGGACATTCCCTCCAAATTACGACCAGCACTATGCATCAATCAAAGATCATATTCCCTGATTTAAGTCTCCCGTTTAAGGCATGCGTATTACACAACCGTACTATTCAAACAATAAGTTATCCTAAATATTCATGCGTGCTAGGTCACCTTTGATCAAGCCGTATGGATGGACAATCATAACCACCGATGATTACACCCGAGGATCCATAAGTCCTCTCCCGGAGTTCCCGTAGCAACTGTCGCTCAACCAGGCCAAGCGGTTAAACAACCTGCCTAAATATAACGCCCAGTCCCAAAATATGTAGAACTAGGAACGTTGCATGCCAGCTACATGAATACAAGATTTACTCTAATATATTGAAATATTGAATACACACATGAGCTGTAATATGATTAAATAATCTTAATAATAAATAGTCTCAGGTTATTCCATAACTTATCTACATTAGTAGTTAAAAGAAATAGTCGTCATGAATCAATAGAAGTCAAAATAGTTGATGGACAGGTGGAAACAAATCCACTACCAAACACTAAACCAAACTAAAGAGAAATGGAGTCCAACCTCCAAAATAAACATATCAAAGAAAAGGTAACTAAATAGGCTCCTCAACTCAATAGGAGCAGCTATGATCGGAACACATGACTCTCTCGATCGTAAATGATGAGTTTAGTCCGGAGCCATATTCCTACGGGAAGTCCTATACATCTATACCTAGAGAGATCACCAAGTGCTCAGAGGGACGTAGCAAGATACAAAAAATATGGCATAATACTGAATAAAACTGCTCAAAATAATTTGAATCATAACATGGTCCAATACTGTAACGCAGTCCCAAAATATGTAGGACTAGGTAGTAGACATGCCAGCCGTAAAATAATATACGTAAGCTGTCAAATGTAGTATAACCATGATAACTAATCTCATCCACAATATAAAGAATAAAATATGTCATAAGTCAACCATGAATTTTCAGTTTATAAGTTTGTTGGACGAAGAAAAATCCACTACCAACCATTTAAATCAAAAGAATACATATAAAGAGAAGAATGTGTAAAAATAGCTAAGGACGATCCAAGAGCAACCATCTTCGATGGAATAGAGAAGATTACGTCAATGGCTAGAACACCTGCAGAAAGTCATAAAATACACACCTAGAGAGATCACCAGGTCCTCAATGGGACGTAACAAGATACATAATATCACGCTATATGAACTGTTAGAATAGATAATTAATATGCAAAGACTATCCTAGACAACATATACGTAAAATGGGATCCTAACCGTCTATCATACAATTTAGAGGACAACTTTCACACGCATGGATGGGATTTAGGCTATGTGCACATGTACTGTCATCCATGTATCCGGCCTAACGTCCAAAATGTCAGAGGATATCTACAAATATATCTCGCCACAGTTCCATCCGGAGACTATGATTTACCTGTTTGGCTTCCCATACACACTAGTGATTATCCTTACCCAAGATTTCCTATACTGACCAAGTTATGCCCATAACTCATCTTGTTTTTGTAACTGCTTGAGTCTTTATATCATAATCATAGCAGTTACGATCATCTAAGTGTCACACGACTCTTACGTACCGATGATCAGGCAAATATGCAGGTCATGCCCTTAGCAAAATGTCTCAAACTGTGGCATGTTAGTGTCATAGATAAAGGAGATATAATGACATCCCACAATGATAAGGTAGTCTGCTAAAAGTAGGTAAAATGCATCAAATAAAATAAAGCAACGAAAAATGACTAATAGAGTCGCTCGCACCCAAGTATGACTTGGACGCACAGTTTATAACATAAAAAACTAAAAAGTATGAAACAAAATAAATAAATGCTAAAAATAAATAATATGATAGTAAATATAGCAATGTATACTTGCCTGATGGTTGTTGGGTGTTTTGACGACGTCCAGTAGAGGAAATCAACAAATCAAAAGAGGCTGCAAGGATGGAACTTCCGCCAACGTCACCGAATGCTGAAACAAATATCACTAACATTTTTGGAATAAAAGAAATATCTAGATATGCCTATCCAAAAGTCCAATTCTGGACACAAGAGCAAAATCATAATTTTGGGTCAAAACGATGTCCGTCGTTGGACCCGCTTTGTACAGAAATACGTGCCAAATCCTATGATCTCTAAAGTCATCAAACTATATGTCTATGGGTCCAGTTTTTTGATACAAACTCAATGATATGTCCAATTTTGGATTTTGGTGAGCCGTGCACAAAATTGTTCGTTGAATCGGATTGGGGGAATACAAAATGGCGATCCGATCAACTGTCTCGGAATCAGACCAAACTTGGCTCACACGGCTAGCACAATACTGCGAACATAATAGCACAAGTTTCTTCATTATGTGACGAGTGTGCACAAAGTAATTAGGAATTTTTGGAAAAGGCCAATACGGCGTTCTTCGACGGATACGGGTCGAATTCGTCGTGCACACGCAACCAATTCGAATTTTGTCAAAGCCGACACGTCCGCAAAGTCGATACATACCTTTCAATGCCCACGGCTTGCGATGGAGTCGTCTAGTTTGTTAGGACGAACCTCGTATCGAAGTTTTTTAATATTTTTAAAACGGTTTTTTCAATGATTTTAAACCTGATTTTAAACTAGTAAACAATATGTAATAATTTAAATAAACTGGTGGGCTTCAATGTCCTATATGTTGTCTAAAGAATTGTTCAATTATTTTTCTAAATATATCCATGGATTGACAGAAAGTTGTCTTCCATGATACGGGTCTCATTCGAGTTTTCTGTTCAAAGTTGAACAGTTTTTTATTATTTTTGTATCGATTTCTTGTCCAATACAATCTATTTTGTTTCATTATTTTTGTAGAAATATCTTTGTAAATGTGCATCTAAATATGTCTATAAAAATGATTTGCTAAGGAATAAATAAATAACTAAAAAATAATTATTTGTACCCCCTATATTTTTTATATATTTTGGTAATTGTCCCTGTTGTTTCAAAAATAAAGAACACCCCTTGGTTTATAAAGTTAATTAGTTGTACCCCCTGGTGCACAGAAGAAAATGAATGGAAAATTAAATAGCTAGGGGGGTATTCTTTATTTTTTAAACAACGGAGATAGTTACCAAAATATGTACAAACTATAGGGGGTACAACTAATTAACCCTATTATTAATAACAATAATAATAAAAATAGTAATAACAATAATATGATAATGAAGATAATAGTTATAATTATAAAATAGCAACAAAGTGATAGGGGTATTTGGGTGAGTACATATATTATTACTATTATTATTTAGAAACAACATTAAATTTTCAAAACCTTTCAAAACTAAATAAATAAATAATAAACAAGTAATAAATAAATATTAAAACATTGAAATATAACAGTAGTATGGTTTAATAATTTGCAACCAACTAAATATTAAAATAAAGAAATTTAGAGATATCTATAGCTAATATACTAGTCATGGCACACGGCCGCACTAGCCGTGCCATGTTTTCAAGTCAACCTACCCAACAAAACTTAACCATGACTAAGGCTGAATTTATAAAAATATTGTTTAAAAATCCAAAAAAAAATTATTTAGGCAGAAAAAAAAATTCTTGAAAAGTTTGGGGGCTTACATCATACCCAACTAACAAGAATTTTTGTCCTCGAAATTAGAAATAACGCACGAACTATTGAAACAAAATACAAAAGTAAGAAAGAATTAAGCGCAAGAACGTGTCATAATTCTTGTGCAAATGGAAGAAACGGTTGTATATGTCACCCTCGCACTTTCGTATTTTAGCAGGGCACTACGATGACACACGAACCGAGCGCTGCAGTAGCTCCTTTACTCCGTTGACTATCTAACGACGAATCAACCTTGTTATGGCTGTCTGGCACCTTTGATGGGACTCTGCGGTCACCGATCAAGTGGTTGTCTAGATGAGAAGATCCCTTGAAGATGGTTGGTTGGTTGGTTCTTTGGTTGATAGGTGGATGAGGGTGGTCGACTCTTCGTGGATAGAGATCATTGCTCCTTTGAAGATTATCGATTCTCAATGTTCCCTCTCTCTTTTATTACTTTTTTGGTGGAAGAAGAACTTCTTCAATTTATAGAGAATCGAGTATATATGCGATGTGCATTTGGGTTCCTGAGATATGAAAGAATCTGCCGTCATTGCACGGTATAGGCTTCTGCGGTGCTAACACGTGGCGAACATCGAGATTCCCTTCAAACGAGATCTCTGGTAGTTATAAACATAACCGAAGGAGGTGACACGTGGCGCATACCGATTTGCTTGCTCAGATACAGCCGAATAAATCTTGAAATTTCATCCTAGATTTGGAGTCTAACTGAAGATTTAAATCAATCTGATATGATATCAATCATGATTTCATCCTAATCTACTTTATAAGAGGCAGTTTAAACAAACCAGTTGGGGTAGACTCATGCTTCCTATGCCTCTGGGGAGGACTAAGTGCTACTGTGCTTCTGGGACGACGAGTAGACCGTGCTTCTGGAGACGACGGAACCTCTGTGCTTTCAGGCGATGAGTGGACTTGGCTTTGAATAACGACAAGACTTTTGTGCGTATAGAGCAACTTATGAAGCTGGGTTTTGGGCTACCGGAGTTACTGTGCTGTAGGCGACAAGTAGTCTTGTGCTTCAGGTTAGCGAGGTTACTGTGCTTTTGGAGCGACAGGTTGACTTTCATTGGTTGCGATTGGAGTTCCCATGTCTCTTATAGAGAAATGACTTAAGCTTCTGATCTGGAGCAGACAACTATGTCATGGGAATGGAGATGGTTTGAGCATATTACCATCCTGTGCCTCATGCGGACGCAGGTAAGTATTTACACGTCTGAACAGTGAAGGCATTGGCTACGAAAGAAAGGGTATGGCACCCTTGTGCGTCTTAGATTGGCGCAGGCAGGTAGCTGCACGTATGGAGTGAAGACACTGGCTTCTGAAATAAAAGAAGGAAAGGGGTGCCTACCACCATCTTGTTTCGAAGGTTGGCATAGGCAGGTGGCTGCGCCTCTGGCTTGAAGGCTTCTGACTTCTTCAAAGTGCTGAGTTACTGAAATTCTTCTGAGATGCTGCGCCCACAAGAAAATCAAAACATTCTTCGGTGAAGATCAATCTTCCAGCGTGTGTATCGAGAAGAAGGAAGGCTGCACTTCGATGAAGACTGTATCCCTTGTAAATCCCTCTAGGCTTCTGTCGAATCTGTACTAGATCCTTTTTAGAAGTATAGAATTAGTCCCTTATGTATCGTCCTGATGTGTCTGTTCTAGACTTTGGTAGACATAACAATAAAGGGACTTCTCTCCATATCTTTTGTTTTGTCTTTTTAGTACTGAGCCTGAGTCTTTTGCATCTTTTGTGCTTTGGCGAAGAGATATTTTCAGCTGAGATTTTTCATGCTTCTACAACACCCCCTTCAAAGTGTCCCAAACTTGAGTCAAGGTCGAGATAGTTTGAACAGAAGCATGAACACGTGTCAGGACTGTTTGAGCTGGGTGATGGCTGGTGTCACGCCTAGCTCTTAGCAATAATTATCCTGAGTCATCATTTCAGAGCATGGGCTCCTGATGGCTTCTTGATATTGGAGCCTCTTGCATCTTTGCAGGGATCGCGAATCTCTTTAGCAGAGAAGGTTCAGAGTCACATTCCTTTGGTCACTCGCAGTACTGTCATCTGTCATGTAGTGGTACTTTAGCTTAACTTGCAAGCTTCCTTTTGACCGATGTCTGGCTCATGCTTGGACCACAAGAACAGCCTACATAAAGGACTATCTTCCTTCAAGAAAAGACTCAGCTGCTTCAATAATCGCCTTGCTTACCCGATGTTCCGCTCCTGATGATCCTGGAGTTTGCTTGAGACGAACGTCAGTGGCAAATCTTTTTATCCAAAGAAGTTGTAGTAGAACTACTTCTGGATCTCGAGACGTCCCGCATCCTGGATGTCGTGGGCGTCAATGGTGTCTCGAACCCTAGCTTCTTGACTTCGTATTTATAGCCATGTTGGCCGAGGAATGGTAAGGCCTGCTGCTGTTGCTCTCTCCGGCCAGCTGGGAAGATAGGGGAGTCTTGTGCTGGTCTTTATCCCCGGCTCGGGCCAGTAGCAGCTTCGGGCGATGGCTTCCTTTTGACCAGGAAGTGATTGGCTCTATCATCGCCTTGCCCACGCTATTGAGAGCTTGTACCATAATTTCAGCTCTATCTTTTTTGTTGGCTTCTGTGTATGTAACTACGAAGAGTCTGTAATAGGTCTTTGTAGCCACATGTTTTTATATGTAGAAGCTTTCTTGTTCCCTTTGCTTTTGTCTTCAGAATAAAGAGGCAGTCTTCATAATGGATTTGCCTGACCAGAGGTAATACGGACGTGGTAGGCTTAATCTTTGCCGGGGTATAGAACAACAATCCAGAGGTAATATGGACGTGAACTATTTTCTAGACCACTGGGATAATCATAGAACTGATGCAAGAAGAATGACTACTCAGAGGTAATATGGACATGGTAGTCGCGTCTTCCAGGTGTAGCGGAGCAATCCAGAGGTAATATGGATGTGAAGTGCTTCATCTAATTGAGAGAATATATAGGAGGGAGAGCGAGAGATCCCCTTACCAGAACTTATGGGCACCCTTTTCAGGGGATGTGGGTGCCTATGCTGGTTCTGTCTTCAGACATAATACTTCTTTAGGAACTTTTTGTTGATGGGCATCATTAGCAAGTCCCCATTAGGCTTAGCTACCCGATAAGAACCGTTGGAGTGCACCATTTCTCTGACGGACGGTCCTTCCCATTTGGGCTCGAACGTCCCAGCCGTCTTGCGGGTCATCACCATCGGTCTCTGTACTGCCAAGACAAGGTCACCCACCTGGTAGGATCTTTCACGGACCTTTTTATTAAAGGCCCCAGAGATGCGAGCTTGGTAAAGCTCAATCCTTTGCTGTGCGAGCAAGCGCTTTTCATCCAATGCTTCTAGCTCTTGTAACCGCCTGCGCTGATTGTCTTCGACGGTTAACTGATTGGAGATCATGTTAGCAGACAACATCTTCTTAAAGACGTGACCCATGTTGGTATCGGAGTCCTAAGTTGAGGAGTCAGAAGAGTGTGAGTGCCTCATAACTTCTTCTTCTGAATCTTCTGAGGTGGTCGTAGGTGTAACGTACCCCGGCCCTCGACGAGTGTGTTGGTAGTAGTTGTTAGCCTTTGCCATAATTGAGCCCTTTGTTGCTATTTACGTCGTATCCCATCGTCTGGATAAGATTTTTGTCCTACACCGTGTAGCGATATAACTATATTTTGCCGTTGTCGAGGTCAGGGACTTCAGGAGTTATTCATTGTGGATGCTCCAATCGATCGAATATGATGGCTTCCTCTTCTTTTTTCTTGGCTGGAATTACGAAGTAGGCACTCGGGCAGGGACAACTCGGCTTACATGGTTGGCAGTTGTCATTTGTGCTTGTAGTTTACATAGAGAATTGTTCAGGAAATATTTGGTGTTGCAGCATGAGCCAGAGTAGTTCGATGACAACTTTTAGTTAATGAAGCGGGATATCTTGTCCCGAGGGATTACTTCATCGAAAGAGTGGGCCTCTGTGTTGGCGCAGACGTAATTTTCTAGCTCTTCGTCAGTGAGGGCTAGAGCTGCCGCCGGAGAAGATGGAGGATGCCTCCCTTTCAGCTTGACTATCAAAGGAACGGTAATCGGATGCTCCTGCACCATCATGGTCGGCCTTGGGGACCTCCGGGGTAACCTCATTTGTATAGGCTCCTGACCATCTTCCATTGTCACTGGAGGTGAAGGTGGAGCTTTGCTCCGAAGGTTAACAACAAGAGGCACTGACACCTTGGGAGGCCTCCCCTTCAGTCAAACCTTTAAAGGTTCTTCGGCCACTATTGTACTTTCTGAAGTTGTCTCTGCCTCATCGTCAGCATCATTGCTGTCGTCATCCAAGGGGACTGACTTGTACAGATCAGCATCCGTACAGTAGGCTTCAAGTCCTCGGAATGGGTCAATATCAGCGAACTCCATTTTGATAGTCCCGTCGCTGGCCACATATTTCATATACTGATGTAGGGTAAAAGGGACAATCATGTACTCATGGATCCATGGTCGTCCCAGCAGAATGTTGTAATTTATGTCTACATCAATGACATAGAAAGTCACTTCAGTATGAAGGTTGTCGATCTGACATTTCAGGCAAATTTTGCCCAAGGGCTCGCTCATTCCTGCGTTGAAGCCACTGATTGTTGTGTTCGAGGCTGTCAACTGATGCATCAGAACCCCTAAGGTTTGAAGCAGGCTTTTTGGTATAATGCTCAAAGAGAAACCTGGGTCGATGTAGATACGATCGATATTAATGGCACCGACATACCCCGTATAGTACAGGGGGCGGTTGTGTCGGTTATTCTTTAGCAGCATATCTTGCTGGGTGAAGGTGATACTGGAAATCACTTCGACCACACTGTGGCAATGTGGGCAAGCTGCAAGATCCACTTTCGGTGGCCGAACCTGGGTAAGGAAGGACTCAGCATTTTGTAAATCTTCACTGAGCGCACCTCCGGTCTCTACAGAGAGACGGGGGAGCTGGAAAAGTAGTAATCTAGCCGAAATATTAACCAGCTGCGCTAGAATATCAAAATTGTAGGGCTTGATAGGCCCGATTGCCGGATCCTTTCTGAGAGGTTTGTCGAAACGAACCTCCTTTTATTTTTGCATGTCCACGATAGGGGCCCGGGATGGACCTGCCTCTGGTGCCTCAGGGATCTGAGGTGGACCTACTCCTGATATATTTGGGACAGCGGTATATTTGGTGGAGACTCCTCCTGGTCTGGAGCCTGGCTCTCCTCTTGCCTATGTGCCGAGCGGGTGGTCACCAAAGCATCGTCGGTCGACTTCGAGACCATGCGGCATGCCTTGCTTTTCTTTCCTTTGGCAGAAAGGGTCGTAAATGTCATCATGTCATGAACTAAGTCAGGATGTATCTAAATAACTTCCCGTTGAGGCGTGGAGAACGGGATGAGCCCTTGAGCGTTGTCCCATGCTGGCGGAAGGTTGACTACCTCCATCGTCGCCTTTAGAATAGGAATGATGCCATCTTGTACCTACGTGGCTTGAAAACTCCCAAACTGGAGAGTAACCATATTGGTCGTGACGGTCTTCTCTTCGTAATCTAACGATATGACGTTGGCATTAAGGAGGTGCTGAATTTGCCCCTTCAACACATAGTAGTCCTATGTTGAGTGATGGACGTACTGGTGACAATGGAAGTACTTAGGATGGTCCACCTTTCCCACTTCATCAGGACGCTTGGGTACCGGGATGGACAGTTTGCCACTCTTCGTAAGAATTTCGAAGAGCTCCAGCGTATCCTCGTCATTGAAGGAGTAAGTCTCGCTTGGCCTTTGTGCTTCCGTAGACTTGGGGTTTACAGCTGCTGAACCTTTGGAGATGTTGACGGTCACGGCTTGCTTGCCTTTTTCGTCTTTAGGGTTGTAAATAGACGAGCATCTCCCTTTGTCTTCGAGCGCAGGAAAGTGTAGCACAAGGAGCTACGCGTCTTGGGCTTTCCTTTGTGCGGCATCTACCTCTGCAATAAAAGGCGTCCACTCCTTGCAGGGAGCACTGTGCCACAATTTTATAGAGGGCAACATGTTCTTGCGGCAGGAGTCTATAAGCATGGGCTCGGGCATGTCGGGTGGTAATCTGAGGGCTGCCTGGCGGAAGCATTCGATGTATGCACGGACAGGCTCTTTCTCCCTCAGGACAATTTTCATGAGGGTCGACATGGTCATATCCATGCCTCATTCATAGAATCAGTCCACGAACCGAGTCTTTAGGTTTTCAAATGAAGAGATGTGGTCGTCCGAAAGACTACAGAACCACTCATAGGCTACCCCTGTAGGGCTCCTATGAATATGTTGGACAGGAAGGCGTTATCCTTTGGCAGGTGCGCCATTACGGAGGTAAAGTACTTCAAATATTATCAGGGAGACCCCTTCCCTTCATGAGGTGTAAGTGTCTGCAGATTGTTTTTGGGAGGATAGACGACATTGTCCCACTCGACAGGGTATGGCTGTCGGATCCCTATCTTCTGGAGCATTGCTTGCTTCTCCTTAGCATCATGATGAGCATACAACTCCTTGATGGCCTGCTGTATCTCGGCCGGCATTACGAAGTAGCCGATGGAGTAGACGAGGATGGTCCTGCCTGATTGGCAGTAGGCAACCTGCTGGATTCGTCATTGGTTGGCGGATCACACATAGGTGTAGAGGCAGCAGGGCCCATGCTACTCTTGAGGTCGACTATGACCGAGGACAGGGTCGATTATGACCGAGGCAGCGGGGGCCATCGGCCATGAATACAGACCGAGTGTCAGGGTGACTCGAGTGGGCCGTGGATCCTTCACTTTCTGGCTCAGACGCCTGAGTCTCGCTGCCCTAAGGATATACCGTAAGATTGTGATCTTCTTCGGACTCAATATGGTTGCTACCCACGGTCTGGTGACTGGCTGCACCAACGGAGATATTCGTGTCGTATTGTGCCTCGTCAGATTGGAACACAAGGTTGTCGTACATGGTAGGAGGCTGGCTATCCCTAGTTTTTGACAAGGCACCCAATGTAGATTTAGAACAAGTGCCTTGGAACACACCTGCATCGGGTACCTTAGCTCTACTGTTCTCTGACCTCCTCTTCGGTTTAGCAACCGATTTGGAAGGATTTTGGGAGGGCTTCTTGAAAGCTCTGGAACTCTGCACCGCATAGTATGTAGCGATGCAGGGCTCATCTTCTCTATGGCTTACCGACCCCCTGTTAATCCTCTGGCATGGGGTTGGCATAGAGTAGAGTCTCTTCAAGACGGAACGCCTGCTCGACGATGGCACAGCCGTTTGTTGACAACGACAGTTGATGGTAATATGGGTACAAGAGTGTCTTGATTTAGACATGTCTTGTGCCACAGATTCTTCTTCCACTTAGGAGAGGGTTGGATCTTTTGTCGTATTACTCCCATTGTACATGCAGGAAAGCTGGATGTAAGCACGGTCAGAGCGAGTCTGACGAGGAAGACTCATGTCGCTCCTGCGGGAACGCTTCTCGCGTGGCTTCCTCTCCATGGGACGTACTCCCTAGCTTACCTTACGCACAGGAGTACCCCAGTGGAAGGGAGATTCGACTGGTTTAGGCATCGGAGCGCAAGAGCCAATCTTGTATAGCTTTCCGTCGGCTATGCATGTTACTGTCAACACGGGCGTCTAGTCTGCCACTGGTGTCGCACGCTTGTTGTACGAAGCGCGAGCCACCTGAGGTCTCTTCCTACTACCCCCCGCGGGCAAGTAGTTCCGCCGAAGGTTTATCTAGAGGGAAAGCGATTATGTCGAAGACAGATCTCCTTACCGGCAATACTCCCATCGTGAGAGGTTGGACCGGTGTGCGCTTCCTTGGGCATCGTTCCTTCGTCAGATCAACCATAGAAACATGATCTTCCTCATCGTGCTTTCCTGGGACGGGAATCGGGCAAGGGGATAAGGCTTTAGCAGCCGGGATCTTCTCTGTGGCCTTGACGTTGAGGGGGTCCTGAGACGCAGTTCCCGTCATCGTGCTGCTGGCTGCAGCCAACTTAGGCCTCCAGACACGTCGAGTCTTCATCGGTTGTACGAACTGCTTCAAAGTTTTTGACTTTTCATCCGAGAGGAGATCTTCAAAAGCCTGTTGGTTGAAGCATACGACCAGCATATCTTGCGAAGCTCCCAGCAAGTCATCATTAGATTGCATCACCGCCTTCTCATTGGAGGAGAAGGTAGTCCCCAGCAGAGTCGCCATTTTGTTCGACGTAACAAAAGATTGAACAAACTTTTTTCTTTATTGAACGTATAAGGTATCTATGTACAAAGAAGGAAGTCCTAAACAGAATATTCTAAGTGCAGGGAGAATAGGTTTCTAGGAAAGTGTGACGGTGGAGATCGAGTGCTGCAGTGGCTTCTTTACTTTGTTGACGATCTGACGACGAATCAACCTTGCTATGGCTCTCTGGCACCTTTGATGGGACTCTGGGGTCACCGATCAAGAGGCTGTCCTAATGAGAAGATCCCTTAAAGATGGTTGGTTCCTACTACCCCCAGCGGGCAAGTAGTTCCGTCGAAGGTTTACCTGAAGGAAAAGCGATTCTGTCGAAGACAGATCTCCTTACCGGCAATACTCCCGTCGTGAGAGGTTGGACCGGTGTGCGCTTCCTTGGGCATCGTTCCTTCGTCAGATCAACCATAGAAATATGATCTTCCTCGTCGTACTTTCCTGGGACGGGAATTGGGCAAGGGAAAAAGGCTTTAGCAGTCGGGATCTTCTCTGTGGCCTTGACGTTGAGGGGCTCCTGAAAGGCAGTTCCCGCCATCGTGCTGCTGGCTGCAGCCACCTCAGGCTTCCAGACACGTCGAGTCTTCATCGGTTGTACGAACTGCTTCAAAGTCTTCGACTTTTCATCAGAGAGGAGATCTTGAAAAGCCTATTGGTCGAAGCGTACGACCAGCATGTCTTGCAAAGCTCCCAACAAGTCATCATTAGATTGCATCACCGCCTTCTCGTTGGAGGAGAAGGTAGTCTCCAGCAGAGTCGCCATTTTGTTCGACGTAACAAAAGGTTTAAAAAACTTTTTTTTATTGAACGTATAAGTTATCTATGTACAAAGAAGGAAGTCCTAAACAGAATATTCTAAGTATAGGAAGAATAGGTTTCTGGGAAAGTGTGACGGTGGAGATCGAGTGCTGTAGTGGCTGCTTTACTCCGTTGACGATCTGACGACGAATCAACCTTGCTATGGCTCTCTGGCGCCTTTAATGGGACTCTGGGTCACCGATCAAGAGGTTGTCCTGACGAGAAGATCCCTTGAAGATGGTTGGTTGGTTGGTTCTTTGGTTGATAGGTGGATGAGGGTGGTCGACTCTTCATGGATAGTGATCACTGCTCCTTTGAAGATTGTCGATTATCAATGTTCCCTCTATCTTTTTATTTTTTTTGGTGGAAGAAGAACTCCTTCTATTTATAGAGAATCGAGCACATATACGATGTACATTATGGTTCCTGAGATATGAAAGAATCTGACGTCATTGCACGGTATGGGCTTCTGCGGCGCTGACACATGGCAGACATCGAGATTCTCCTCAAACGAGATCTCTGTTGGTTATAGACATAATCGAAGGAGGTAACACGTGGCGCATGCCAATTTTCTTGTTCGAATACAGCCAAGTAAATCTTACAATTTTATCCTAGATTTGGAGTCTAACTGATCCTCGTCTAAGATTTAAATCAATCTGATATAATATCAATCATGATTTCTTCCCAATCTTTTTTGCAAAAGGTGGTTTAAACAAACCAATTGGGGTGGACCCATGCTTCTTGCGTCTCTGGTGAAGACTAAGTGTTGTTGTGCTTCTGGGGCGACCAGTAGAACGTGCTTCTGGAGACGACGAAACCTTTATGCTTTCATGAGACGAGTGGACTTGGCTTCGAATGACGACGAGACTTATGTACGTATAGAGAAACCTATGAAGCTGTGTTTCGGGCTACCGGAGTCACTGTGTTGTAGGCGACAAGTAGGCTTGTGCTTCAGGTTGGCAAGGTTACTGTACTTTTGGAGCGATAGGTTGACTTGTATTGGTTGCGATGGGAGTTCTCAAGTCTCTTTCAGAGAAGTAACTTAAGCTTTTGTTCCAGAGCAGACAGTTGAGCCGTGGGAATGGAGATATTGTGAGCATATCACCATCCTGCGTCTCATGCGGACGTAGGTAATAGCTGCGCCTCTGAACAGTAAAGGCGTTGGCTGCGAAGGGAAGGGTATGACACCCTTGCGCGTCTGAGATTGGCGCAGGCAGGTAGCTACGCGTCTGGAGTGAAGACACTGGCTTCTGAAATAAAAGAAGGAGAGGGGGGCCTACCACCATCTTGTTTCGGAGGTTGGCCCAGGTAGGTTGTTGTACCTCTGGCTTGAAGGCTTCTGACTTCTTCAAAGTATTGAGTTACTGATATGCTTCTGAGAGGCTGCGCCCACAAGAAAATCAGAACATGCTTCGGTGAAGATCAATCTTCCAGCATGTGTATCGAGAAGAAGGAAGGTTGCGCTTCGATGAAGACTGCATCCCTTGTAGATCCCTCTAGGCTTCTGTCGAATTTGTACTAGATCCTTTGTAGAAGAACAGAAATAGTCCCTTATTTATAGTCCTGATGTGTCTGTACTAGACTTTTGTAGACATGACAATAAAGGGACTTCTCTCCATATCTTTTATTTTGTCTTTTTAGTACTGAGCCGGAGTCTTTTGCATCTTCTGCACTTTGGCGAAGGGATGTCTTCAGCTGAGATTTTTCATGCTTCTACTGTCTCTATGTCTATCTAGTAAAAATTTTAAGTCATGCTATACTCATGGACATGATTCCTAAAGAGAAGGTAGTCGTATAGGTTGGGATATGACCTAGAAAATGATTCTAATTATTCTCAAGTTTCCAAAATGGTTAGAAGATCACCATAATACATCTAGGGTCAAGGAATATAAAGAGTAACTCAAGATTAGATTGTAGTCATATGGCTTGGAAGATGGCTATCTACACTTGTATATACAACTATTATGGCCATAGGTGGTTGGTAACCAAAGTGGGATACTCGGTGCCTATCTAAACTCAAGCACGAAAGTTTATTTTCGAAATAGGTGAAGACGAAAAATAATAAAGTGTTCAAGGGAGATGCGACCGAACACAAATACGATTTCAAAGGCGATTGGATAGTCCAAAGGGAGTTGTCAAGGAAGGCACGGATTAGATCCTAGAGGATAAGTATATTGGTTAACTATCTCAATCCACATAGAATAGTCATATGAAAAGCGAACCAAGTGTACTATGGCTGATCAGACCATAATATGTCGGTACTGATTAGACATTATATTAGTGGACGCCCACAATAAAACATGTCCTGGACAAGCTCGATAAAAAGATTAAGCTTGCAAAACTAGCTATAATAGTAGCGTTTAGTTAAGATAGTCCAAAATTATGAGTACGCAAGATAATGATGAAAGAAAGTATAAATAGTCTAAGTTCCTTAAGGATCTAAGTCTTGTCCGATGTTTGTGCCTATACAGTTGTCCTACTGCCCTTTGTCTAAGGCTTTGGTCAACCAAATGGGTTAGGGTCCTCTAAACTCTATAGTATATGTAAGCCTATTCGTATTCTTTTAATGGGTCATAGGGTCAAAGGGTATGTCGTGAGGCATTCTACCCAACTTACAAGAGTTCAACTACTAGTGGAATCAATGGGGCATACAAGTCATTTTCCTAACCTCTATTAAGCACGAACGAAAAGCTAAGTTTTACGGTAGAAGAGTTCAAGAAAGATGTAATCAAGGTAGTTATTGAGAGTTCGAAAAATGGAATCAAGGAAGGAGGTCTAGCATGTGGATGAGATTTTCTAGACTATAATCCTATATGCAGGCCAGCTCGGTACAGTAACGTAATCGAAATGGCTAACTCGACCTGCATGGGCCACCACAAAAATATGTAACACCCTAGTCCTAAAATACGTAGGACTAGGTACGTAGACATGCCAGCCGTATAATAATATACGTAAGCTGTAAAATGTAGTATAACCATGATAACTAATCTCATCCACAAAATAAAGAATAAAAGATGTCATAAATCAACTATGAATTTTCATTTTATAAGTTTGTTTGGCGGAGACAAGTCTACTACCAACTATTTAAATGAAAAGAATATATACAAAGGTAAGAATGTGTAAAAAATAAGTAAGGACGATCCAAGAGCAACCATCTTCGATGGAATAGAGAAGATCACGGCATTGTCTAGAACACCTACAGAAAGTCATAAAATACACACCTAGAGAGATTACCAGGTCCTCAGAGGGACGTAACAAGATACATAATATCATGTTATATGAACTGTCAGAATAGATAATTAATATGCAAAGACTATCCTAGACAACAAATATGCAAAAGAGGATCCTAACCATCTATCGTGCAATTAGAGGACAACTTTCAAATAAATGGGTGGGATTTAGGCTATGAGTACATGTACTGTCATCCATGTATCCGATCGTAACGTCCAAAACGTCAAAGGGTATCTACAAATATATACGGTTCGCACTACACCAAAATAGACATTTTTTGACAGACCAAAACCGTCGTAAATCACGATAAACGACAGTTTTGATCCGTCAGAGCATCCGTCGTTAATAACGCGTCCCAAAATATAAACGACAGTTTTGGACTGTCGTTTCCTAGCTGAAAAAATGACAGTTATTGTCTGTCAAATAAAAACAACAGATTAAAACTGTCAAATAATCTTTGAATTGGTCATCCATTGTCTTTTTCTTTTCAACAGTTAAGGTATGTCGTTTTTCTGGAAACTGAATTAAAAAAAATCTCAATTCATCCATATCAAAATTATATAAGCATGATCATCCTCTATAAAACTAAAATACATCTAAAAGTAGAATTTCATATAAACATCAACAATCATCAACAATTAAAAAACTTAATCAAAATTGTATTAACTAATAAATGTATAAACATTACATACCAATATTCCATCAATATCAAAATGAAACCTCAATGTTGCTAGCTTACAATGACTTTAGTTCTCATGGTGAACAAAAAAGAGAGAATATTGTTATTGATAGCTTACAATCTCAAGTGCAGTAGAAAAAAATTTAAAACCTCACAAACTGAAATGAATATTTTGGCCAATTAATCATTTTCCCAACTGTAACATCTTCATACTTTCCGTCTCTCTGGAACATCTCATTGCTGTCAAAAAAATTATCGATAATGAAATTATAAGCTTAACATTAGCATTTATGTTAAAGTCAAAAACTACAAAAGAAAGAAATACAACAAAATACGTTTTTATGATGGCTAAAAAGCGTTATTAAAAAGTACATTAAAAAATAACTTTTTATGATGGAACATCTCATATGCCTTAGAGCATGTATGCAGTACTAACTGGATTAAGTGAGGTTGAGTCCTTCCAACTATATACATTAAAAAATACATTGTTCAAAAATTGATCAATTCCTAAGCAGCAAATATCGTAGATTAACACCGAGCTGTTGTTTTCCAATATCCAGATCCTATGACAAGATTTTTCAGGTAGAGCACGTCCTCAACCTATATTTATATGTTTCAATTAGATTGTGTTATTGTTTTGTTCTCCGATTTTGTATTCAATTAGTATCACAATCTTGATCATATTAAAGAATAAACACATCAATTTTTGCATAACAAACATGGGAATGTGTTAACATTTACACTTAAAACAAGATATAGTTAAGGCAACATTTAAGGTAACTGAGTTTGTATTCTTACCCATCATATGCAGAAACGGCTTGAAATATGTGAAGCTTTTCATCCAACTCTGTGAGGTCCAAAAATCTAGCAAGTTCTTCCGACGACACAGCTCCAGGAAGATCCTGCCAATAAAAGTTTCAATATGCCCATGGTATTGATTAAGATAATAAGCAAGCTCATGGTAGTGGTTTACTTCAAAAAAATCCAAAACAATAAAAAGATTGTCAGTTGGTACACAATTGGATTCCTTCCTTTTATAAGCCAGGGAAGGTAACAAAGCATCTCAACATTGTCAGGCATATGGATCTTTCCTTTCTAAGTCAAGGAAGCTAAGCTTCAAACATCTGTGATTTTCACACTAGCAGGAATCAACAAGACACACTCATGCTAAAACCACAATCACGTAAGAATTCAACTAACAAATTCAAGATTGGTTCTTCAATTAGTTATGAGAAAATTTTCCCTATAAACTAAGGTCCTGCTATACAAGGTCATTTGTGAAGCAACAAAGCAACACTCTTGAAAATTTTGTGATAACAAGGCAGACTTAAACAATATGCTATGTTCTCCATCTTTTCCCTTTTGTCCTATTGCACCTTTCCTATTTGAAAGTAATCATACATAAGATGGGCCCCGTGAAGATGGGATCCTCAACACAAACTTTGACAAAAAAGGATTAAAGATGATGCAAGACAAAAAGGAACTTCCATATCATTTTGAGTGGTGCATCCAGTTAATAATATCCAAGATACCATTTTCTTCAAAAGAAGAAAAAAGTATCATATCAACAAAACTTATCACAAGATTCTCGGATAAGCTATTTGAGTACTTTTTCCATTCAACTCTATTGAGGGCCATGTCCTCTGTCAAGTTAAAAAAAATAAGAACGAATATCATAACAACCTACAAGCTATCATACGACTTCAATATTTTTATTAATTTATTTATTCCAATGATAAAATGTAAGAAATATCTACTATTCTTTGGAAGACATCAAGTTGTAAGCCTAAGAGTCGTCTCAATTTATCATGCTAAGAAAAGAAAATCCATGATTGAACAACCAGCTCCCTTCCCAACCTCAATAGGGAGCAACTGAAATGCTATGTCACAGAAATTTTCCATCTTGACTAGGTAAAATATTATTCCTTTAATTTTTTGGCTAACAAAAACTCTGATGTAAATCTCTAAAACATTTAAATATACCAAAACAGTTATCTAGTGAATATGAGTTACCAAATGCTAACGACACGTCCACCATTATGTTAACGACACGTCCACCATTATGAGGATGATAATGGTGAAGGTACTCAAATGCTAACGACACGTCCACCATTATGTTTATCCTCTGAAGTAAATTCAAGTAGTAGTTGTGCGAGTACAGTCAGTAATCGAAACTGCATAGGAGCTGAACCACATACAGCAACTGTAACAGAGTTGCAAGCAATAACAACAACTAAAGAAATTAATGTAGCAGCAACAACAGAATATATTGTAGACATGTACAAGGGTGTGTGCAAATATCTGGTATAGCAGTATATGTGTATAGCAACAGGTAGGGATTCATACCTGTGTAGGAAACTACCCCTGTGTACAGATGCTGCAGTTTAAGCTATTAGTTTACTGATATGGAAATTGCATAGCAGTAGTACTGTGCAAAAATGCATTAGAGGTGGGTCTGTGCAATAGCCTATGGGAATGAGCTCAGGGCAGTTCCTGTGGGGATGTACTCTAAGGGTATCAAAGTTGTATCAGGAGAGTGTGGGTAATATATATATAAATAAATTCCACTAGAGGTAGGTTATATACCCACATCTCAATCCCGAACTCTTCCTTACAATCATTTTATAGAAGCTACTATCGGTTTTCTACTGACGCCCTTCTTTCTATTGAAATGGACAGTAAGATGTAAATAATTTAATTACCTAGTGTAAGTCAAATTGCAACACATTTCATTTTCAAGCCTACTTATTGCTGGAAACATGATCAATTGAGTGGCATGATTACAATTTTGTACCACATTCAGCTCTATAAATAGTCTGTTGATAACTTCCGAGGAACATGATCAGCTGAGTGGCAGGTTTATTTATATTTGGTGTCTCTGATACAACTCCTCATTAAGAGGATATTTAAGAAATTTTCTCTTCTCTTTAAATAATTCAACCTTGCTTCTTTAAATAATACAACTCATATACTGTAAGGCTCATAACAATCATTAAGGAAGAAATTCAAACAACTATGAATATATATCCAATTACCGAACTTCATATGCAGACATTGATTTTAACATAATATAATGAGATTCAAAAAGCACAGATGAGTCAGATTTGCATAACCTCACTTAAAAGCCAGACAACTAACCATAAACTAATTCCATTAGTCCAAGCTTAAGTAAACCAAAGGGGCATTATTATTAGGGTGACTCCACAATTTGGAACTGCAAGTAATTAAGCAAATGGAACCAAAATTAGCCCGCAACTTCATGGGATATTGTGATTTTAAGAACACTTTGAAAGAAAGTAAGATAATATATTAGTATAAATGACCAAATAAGTTGAAACAATTAACAATTTTCTTTTCCACCTAGCATAAGAGTTACTAAAAAATGATTTGCAAATTTTCAAACCCATCAATCATAATTTGGAAATTAAACCATTTCAACAATAGAAGACATGCAACAGTACAAAATGGCTTGCCTTAAAAACATAGTCAAATGTCAATACTAGGACAAAAATAGTTTTATATCATCAACATTACAAAGAATTATCCAAAAATGACTACAAAAAGGTAATAGTTAGAAGGATGGATGACTGATAATACATATTTGTCGAAATATGGGTACAGAGCAACTTCAGAGACAGTTTTAGATTGGAATCTAGCATACCCAGACAATATTTCAATCTTGAGAATCTAGCATACCAGAAAACTTGAAATATTTCAATCTTGAGAATCTAGCATACCAAGAACTCCCACCAAATTGTTGAGCATCACTTCCCCTCTTCTACAATACTGGTCCTATGAAACTTGGACAACCGAAGACTGATGTCTTATTTTTCATATTTTAAAAACCAAACTATAAATTCAAGACTTGTATCGTGCATTTAAATCAATATTCACATATTTTTAATAACAAGTCACATTATAATATATGACAGAGTTAATCATGTAGCATTATAGATTGAACAAAGAATGTGGTTTCTTTCTGCTTACAAAGGATGAAGAAATGAAAAGCCCTAGTTAGGAATGAACATAAAGGAATTGAACAACAGAAGTCTTGAACACTATGAAGGAATGAATTGGCAGATATAAACCACATTAAAAGAAAACTATCAGAGTTATTGCACCTTGAATCCAAGGCTCACTGAAAATAATAGATGAAATAAAGAAACATTGATGACTTCTAAATAGCATTTGATACCAAAAAACTTGTAGAAAATTTCTCAATATCGACTAAAAAGAGGAAGATGATCATATAATCAAAAGAACAATAAGGCAATTGTACTCAGGTCCTAGTAAACCCATAATAAAATAATAGTTATGGCAAAGATGAATTCGAGAATTGGTGTATAAACTCACCTCCAATATACTGCTTAAATACAATATATTACCAGGTTCCTCCAGTGCCAGAGGGTAGTAGTCCCACCAAGGCAAAATTAATCATAGGAAAGATCCATTATATTGTATCAGAAACATATTTAACACACTTGAGAAAGAATTTGCATCATTTTCGTATCACGATCCCAGGGGATTGTAGCTAGAGGGTACATGGTACTATAATTATCAGTCCTACTAAAATATATAAAATACCAATTAAAAAAATAAAGAATAGTTCTTTGAAGTCTTCTTTCCATCTCATTATAAACAAAATAATTTATGAAATACCCGACTAAAATATGCAAATAAGGTAATGTAACCATACTGGTAGGTATCTCATATATTATCATTGATTATACCGGGCATATTGAATAAATATCAGTTTGGGCCAGCCGAGTCTAATAAACCATAAAAAATATACACAAGGCAGAGAATATGCTCAGTAATTAGATTTGTACCTCGAAATACTTGCTTTCTAGCACAACTGACCTAGAGAGAAAGAGAGATCCAAAAAATGGTAAATAATTTCAGAAAGAATAGAGGATTGAGAAAATACAAAAAGATTAAACCCTAAAAATAAACAAGATCAAATCTTAAAAAATGGTAAATAATTTTAAGTATGGACCATAAATAATAAACAAGAACAAAGCCTAAAAAATAAACCCTAGAAAATAAAGAAGGACAAATCCCCCTACCGTCGACAAGGAAATCCCTCTTCCGTCGCTCCCTCGACAAGGAAATCCTAGAATACCCCTTCGTGCCCCACCGCAGAGGAACAAATCCCCCTTCATGCCCCACTGCAGAGGTTCTCCGTCATTGCATCGAAATCGCGAAGGAAGATGCGAAGGAGATTCGAAAGGAGAAAAGGAAGGGCGAAAGCAATAACTAGAAGCATGTCCAGATAGCTGTTCTCAAATTTTATTATCCAAATCATCAACTTCACCACCAGAATCCTTTGGCCCAGAAGAGAAGATGCCAACAAAAATTATTTTCCTTATATTCATAGCACTTTCATTTGATTTCCCCCCTTTTTTCTTACAAAAATTATCCTACACTGAAGACTCTATTTGCTCTATATACATAATAAAAAATGTCATCCCCTGAAGAAGAAAATAACATGAAGAACATTTACAGGACATTCAGAGGAAAAACTGGTATGGACAAACTTTACCTATCCAGCATTCCATTCTTGCACAAGGTGAAATTTTTATCACATCTTCTGGATCGACACCAATGATTAAACATAATACAAGTGCCACACATCATGTCTTCATCTGCATTAAGAAACCTCAAGTCAAACCACTATAGAAGATAAAATTTTATGATGATTCTCCCACGTGCCAGATATTAGTTGCACAACTAAGATTACAAAAAAAATATGGATTGTGTTTAACACCAATCCTAATACAAAAGTTTGAGGTAAGGTAGATAGAAATCATAATGAATAAACTAATGTATTGTAACTAATAGCAGATACTTGATCATCCTTCGTTATCCAGAACATTATGTGGTTAGGACATGTATCAAACACTTAACGGACACACATCAAACACTCCAAAATATGTTTGCACGTATGCGTTGTGTCTGTGTCCTCGTGTCGGTATCGTGTAGCATCTGTGTCCGTACAACATAAATTTAACCAATCATAATTTATGAATTAGAGAAATCAATATGCATAAAGAACATTGAAAAACAACCTATAAAACCAAATCCTTACCATGAATAGAAGATAAGTTATTCACGTCATCCTACAGCGTCTTTTATTGCATCACAATCCTCCTGCCTGTGCTCATTTCAGACATTCAATATATCCATCCTGATTGAAAACCATGAGCTTCATCATTTGATATCTAAGTGTATGCTGCTAGTTAACCAAGCTTTTGGTAAGTTGATAACTTTACTTCTTTTATATGCTTTTACAACTTTAGTATGCTTCTACATTCTTGTTGATTGATCTTTTTTGTTCAATCTTCTTTGCCGAATTGACCGAAAAAGAAAGCACCAACGTCGGTATTGATCGGGACATGTCGAACCGTATCGGTATCGGCCGTATCGGTATCGACCGTATCAGATGGGTATCAAAAAATAAGTAGTTGGTTTTCCTTGCTATCATGAGACAAAGACAGAAGCATGCAAGTAGTTGATCAAGGCTCGCGGCGTTGAAGCAAACTAGTTGCGCAAGAACATTAGCAAAGAGGAAAACAAAAAGAAAGGTAGGGCAAGATCATGCTATGTTATTTCATAGACCACTCAGATCTTAAACTGGTTCTTACATGATGAGCTTCCTTGTGCAGAAGATGTACAATCATCAGCATCAAGGCAACAACTTAGTTACTTCGAGGACAACTTTCCCTTCAGACAGGCATTTGTTCTTGCAAGGATGAAATCTACGGGGAGAATCGGGCCTAATTCTCTTAACTGATGCTAAACCTAGATTAAAATGGACCCGAAATCTCCATGAGCATTTCATAGAGGCTGTGCATCAACTTGGTGGAGCTCATAGTGAGTATATATAAGAAGTAAAATGATAAAAATTCTTATATTGTTTTGTCTGTAGAATTAACTTAGTATCCTCATTTTCACAGAAGCTACCCCCAAAACTGTAATGAGGCTCATGGGGATTCCAGGGCTAACTCTGTATCACCTCAAAAGTCATCTTCATGTACTAGTAACAATTGGTTTGGTTATAGGTTTATATTTTTGCGCTTAGGACTGAAATTTTTTTTTTTTGCCTCCAGAAGTACAGGCTTAGTAAGAATGTGCAAGCGCAAGTTAGTATAGGGGCACCAAAGAATGGTAAGTAAAGGCATCTTAATTTTATCATAGTTTGAAACTATTTGGCGGAAAGAGTACCCATCTTTTGCTGCAGCTGTAGGTTGTGCAGTAGCATAAGAGAGGCCATCTGACCGCAATGGATCTTTAATCAGCAACACGAATGTTGGGGTCCAGACGAATAAGTAAAACCAACAAACTTATTTTCTAGGTTACTCCCATTGGATAAGAAATATGGAACTAAAATAACGTGTATTTGGGTTGCAGGACAATTCCCATAAATGAAGCACTGCATATGCAAATAGAAGTGCAGAGGCGGCTACACAAACAACTTGAATGAGGGCCAAAAGTCACTGAATTGTTATTATGTTTTTTTAGGTCCAAAAGTCACCAAATTTTTATTATGTAAACAACGAATTAAGTATAAAACAACAACAAAGCTTCTATCATTTATGGGCTTGATGACTCGTATCCATTACCTCTTTAGCTGAGACTTGAAGCAAATCAAAAAAGGGCATATATAGATTTTATTGAAGTAATACAAAAAAGAATTTTGACACAAGCATAGGATCCCAAATATACAACCTGTAAAGCTTGATAAAAGTTAACTTCAAGTTCATGGTACTAAGATTACCAAAACACTGCCTACTAATGAAGCAAAGTCATCTTCTTTTAATTGGAAGATGCATAGGGCTTGAGAAATTACTGACTATCAAAATTCCTTCCAATAAACAAAATATGTATATGCATGACATATAGACGGGAATCTATTTTCACTTGGCCGATTGGCATATCTTGTGCCTTCAGTATGGATGCAAATACCATCCTTGCTTGCATGAGCTTAAAGTGTGCATCCAATAAAGATGATTTTGTGCCCACTACAAAGAGTCAAAATTTGTTTCTGAGACATAAATTAAAGTAGACTTTGGTTGATCCTACCATGAAGCCTTCAAACACAGATTTTGATGTAAGACTGATGAGAGATTGAAAAGTAGAGAGATGCACCTATATAAAAATATATCAATTTCGTAGGGAAATGATACTTATTTTTTGCCCCAAAAAAAATCTAAAAAAAGCTAGAGAATTTGCTGAATAACTAGATTTGTACCTCAAAATACTTGCTTGATAGATTGGAAGCCCCTTCTTCGACCGCTGACCTGGAGAGAAAGGGAGATCCGAAAATGGTAAATAATTTCAGAAAGAAGTGAGGATTGAGAAAATACAAAAAGATTAAACCCTACAAAATAAACAAGTGCAAATCCTAAAAATGATCAATAATTTAAATATGGACCATAGAAAATAAACAAGAACAAATCCTACAAAATAAACCCTAGAAAATAAAAATAAAGAAGAAATCCCCTTCTGTCGCTTCCTCAATAAGGAAATCCCCCTTCCCGATATGTACAATACTACATTGCCATAGTCGGTGGAACAAATCGCACGGGGGTTCCTTGTCGAAGGAGATTGAGCGCGGGGGGTTCTTGTCGAAGGAGATTCGAATGGACAAAAGGGTTTGAGAAAATATAAAGGGTGCGAAGGGGATTTGAAGGAGATTACCTGGTGTTGTCGGCGGTGCTAACTGATTAGGTTTTGAGAAGGAGAATTAAAGGGTGCGAAGGAGAAGAAGAATTTGAGCACAGTTTTCTTTTTTGGGGGGGAGATGTTCGCGGGGTTTTGGAAATAGCAAATAGCAAAAATTTCATTAGGGCAGTACTGTGGAGCCAAATTTTCACTATAAACAACATTTTTTATTTGTCAAATCCAATTTACTTTATTTTGGTGACATAGGTTTGATGGTACACGACAGTTTTTATCTGTCGAAAATGCAACAATAGTTTTAGTCCGTCGTTGTTGGACAACTCTAACTGTCGCAAATCGTTATTTTTGGTGTAGTGTCGATCCGGAGACTATGGTTTACCTGTTTGGCTTCCCATACGCACAAGTGATTGTCCTCCCCCATGATTTGCCACACTGACCAAGTCATTTTCATAACTCGTCCAATTTTTGTAAGTGCTTGAGTCTCTATATAGTAATCATAGCAGTTACGATCATCTAACCGTCACACGACTCTTACGTACCGATGATCAGTCAAGTACGCAGGTCATGCCCTTTACAAAATGTCTCAAACCGTAGCATGTGAGTATCATGTCTAAATAAGATATAACAATATCCCACAATGATAAGGTAGTCTTCTAAAAGTAGGTCAACATCATCAAATAAAATAAAGCAACGGAAAACGACTAATAGAGTCGCTTGCACACAAGTATGACTTGGACGTACAGTTTATAACATAAGGAACTAACAAGTATGAAACAAAATAAATAAATTCTGAAACTAAATAATATGACAGTAAATATAGCAAGGTATACTTGCCTGATGGTTGTTGGGTGTTTTGACGACGTCCAGTAGAGGAAATCAACAAGTCAGAAGAGGCTGCAAGGATGGAACTTCCGCAAACGTCTCTGGATGCTGAAACAAACATCACTAAAGTTTTTGGAATAAAAGAAATGTCTAGATATGCCTACCAAAAAGTCCAATTCTGGACACAGGGGCAAAATTATAATTTTGGGTCAAAACGATACCAACCGTTGGACCCACTTTGCACCAAAATGCATGCCAAATTCTATGGTCTCTAAAGTCGTCAAACTATATGTCTACGGGTTTGGTTTTTTGATACAAAATCAACGGTATGTCCAATTTTAGATTCCGATGAGACGTGCACAAAATCGTCTGTTGAATCGGATAGGGGGCCCACAAAATGGTGATCCGATCAACTGTCTCTGAATTAGACCAAACTTGGCCCACAGGACTAGCGCAATACTGCGAACCTAATGGCGCAAGTTTCGTTGTGATGTGACGATTGTGCACTAAGTAATTGAAAATTTTCAAAAAAGGTCGATACGGCGTTCTTCGACGGATATGGGTCGAATTCGTCGCGCACACGCAACCAATTCGAATTCCGTTAAAGCCATACGTCCGCAAAGTCGATACGCACCTTTCGATGCCCTCGGCTTGCGATGGAGCCATCCGGTTTGTCGGAACGGACCTCGTATCGAAGTTTTTCAAAGTTTTTAAAATAGTTTTTTCTATGATTTTAAACCTAATTTTAAACTGGTAAACAATATGTAATAATTTAAATAAACTGGTGGATTTCAATATCCTACATGTTGTCTAAAGAATTGTTCAATTAGTTTTCTAAATGTGTCCATGGATTGACAGAAAGCTGTCTTCCAAGATAGGGGTCTCGCTCGAGTTTTCTGTTCAAAGTTGAACATTTATTCGTGATTTTTGTATCAATTTTTTGTCGAATACAATCTGTTTCTTTTCTAAATAATTAATCGAGATTCTAGATGGTTAGGTTGTGATTATACCTGAAAAAATGGCTCGAAGAGTAGTAAAGCGACAATGTCGGGCCGACGTCGCAAAGATGCTGCTGCTACCATCGCGATTGCTCTGCTTTTGCTGCTATTGTCCTGCGCTCGTCGGCCGGCGGCAGCTCCGACGGTTCTGGACAGCACGCGGCAGTCGGGAAGGGTCGTCGGGGGTCAGGGTCGAGGCTCACAGTATGAGCACGAAGGTTCGAGTCTTCGGCGATCAGATGAGGCATATGGGATGGGTGTTGCTTTGGTTTCCCGAGAATTTGAGAAGAAGAAAACAATTCTATATATATATATATATATTTTTATATATTTATATATATATATATATATATATATATATATATGTTCATCACGATTCCTAATTGAATTTGATTAAATCTTTGATTTAAACAGAAGAGAATCTATACAGGATGTAGATGGAGAAGATTTGATAAGATTTGGTTTAGTATTGGGGGAGTTTGGGTTCGACCTTTCTCCCTTTCGTCCTCTAACCCATGCGCAGGGGTCGGCTTATGGAAGAAGAGCAATAGTGCCAGAGAGGCACTGTTCACTTTGTTTTTGTTTTGTTTTGTTGTTTTTTTAAAACTTCTTAGAAATTCATAAAAATTTAAAGATATTTCTAAATTTTCTAAACTTTGTAAAATATCTTACCTTTATAAATGTACATATAAGTATTACTATAAAAATGATTTGCTAAGGAATAAATAAATAACTAAAAAAATAATGATATTATTAATAACAATAATATGATAATGAAAATAATAGTTATAATTATAAAACAGCAACAAAGTAATAGGGGTATTTGGGTGAGTACATATAATTTACTATTATTATTTACAAACAACATTAAATTTTCAAAACCTTTCAAAACTAAATAAATAAATAATAAATAAGTAATAAATAAATATTAAAACATTGAAAGATAATCATAGTATGGTTTAATAATTTGTAACCAACTAAATATTAAAATAAATAAATTTAGAGATATCTATAGCTAATATATTAGTCATGGCACACGGCCGCACTAGCCGTGCCATGTTTTCAAGTAAATCTACCCAACAAAACTTAACCATGACTAAGGCTGAATTTATAAAGATACTGTTTAAAAAAATCTAAATTTTTTTATTTAAGTAGAAATAAAAGAAAAAAATCTTGAAAATTTTGGGGCTTTACAAATACACCATCTTTGAATTAGTCTACCATCCCTCCAACCAAACAAGGACAAGAGATAACACCCTAATCCATGATGAAGTATCTCTCCATGAAATAAATTCGATATGGTATCCGGATCACAACAAGGTTCAATATTTTATCATCGAAGTAGTGAACCACACCTACAACCAAACAAGGACAAGGTGTGGCACCCTAGTTTGCGATAAATACTGTTTCAATCTGTGATTAGCTATAAGTACATAAACCAAAAGTACATACACCTAACTGACAAGGTCACCAAATAGTCTATGTTAATGCTATTTAAGAATAAACCTCCAACGGATGGGCTCTCTAGCTAAAATAGGATCAACATAGTTCCCTCTTGGGCACCAAGGGACTAAGAGCATAACCGTTCCTCGAACATCTGTGACCATCAATAAAATAAGGGGTTGTCAACCCGCATCTCTGGCGGAGCGTGCGGTCACAAGGGAATGTTCATAGTAGTCCATACGCTAAGGAAATATTCTCTCCTCCCCATGCCTACATGTTGTATTCACAATACTTAACCTCTACTAACTGTTATGTCAAGACTAGTCATGCAAATTCTATTAGTAGTTAGTCTTGTGTACGGCATATACGTACCGATGTATGGTCGGTACACAAGTTTGAGATCTATATGTGTAACCCCTCTTCCCAAAATAGTAAAAATATTTTTTTATTTATTTGAAGCAAATGGTCATTTTAGAAATTTCAAAATATTATAATTAATTATTAGTATTATAGAAGGCCTTAGTCATGGTTAAGTTTTGGAGTGCAAGATGACTAGAAATCATGGCACGAATAGTGCAATGGCATGCTTTGACTATTGTGTTAGCCATGAAAGGGAAGGTCGAGCCATATGTGTGTTCTAACTAGAAAAAGTAGGCTAAGTTGTGACATGACCCATACAAATAAATTTATTATTTATTATTAAGATTATTAACTTTTAGAAGACCTGGTTGTACCAAACTAGTCCAGACTGGGCCCAAACCAAGCCAAGCCTATGTAGTCGTGCGGTACGTCCAAAGACGTCCGTGTCAATGTATTTTTGGTATGATTAGCCGTATTTTATTTTATGGATCTAATGAATATTTTCTAAGTAATTGTTATAAAAATATTATAGATATCAATATTAGTTGATATTCAATTATATTTAATTAAAATATGTTTTTGTGCATTTTGAGATTATTAGACTATACATATAATTGTATATACACCTATTATTGATTTACCTTAAATTGCTATCATTATAAATGTATTAATATGGTTATTATAAATATTATAAAAAGAAAATCCATATTTTGGTTATCTTGTGTTACTAGGGAATAAATAGTTGGTATATAAAAATCCTACACTAGAAAATGCGTTATTAAGATTTTATTAGTTTTTCTAGTATATATTGATATATATGGATGTATAGATAAATATATGGATTTGTATATATATATTTATATTTATCTATATATATATAATAAAGGAAAGAAAAAATAAAAAATAAAAAAAGAAAAAGAAAAACTACTCACGTAACCACCAGCACAGTGACCCCAAACCCGACACCCCAACACATAGCTAACCCCATATTTATATAAAGTCGTTAGAGAGAGAGAAGTAAAAACTCATTAAAACCCTAAACATAATCTTGCCAACACCCCAACCTCGCCTCCATGACAGCTGCATGCGCACCCCGGCCACCGCCGCGCCGCCAGAGACCGTCGAAGCCGCCGGGGAGCAAGGTTGTGCGCAACACCAGTCCCTGAGCGCACAACAAGCAACAGTCGATCACCCCACTTCGTGCCGAGATTACATGGCATTCGGTTCTTCGATTTGAGAACCGTCTTTTCAGGTACGAAGACTATCGATACGACTCTTAACCCCTTCAAACATTTCAAATTTAAATGCCCTAGATTTCCCAAGGGATCGACGCCAAAACTGGCAAATAATTGTTCGAAAACAGAACAGTTTCGTAGTCACAGACCCTATTTTAGAAGGCAAATTTTCGACAATACGGAGAGAATTTAGGGAATCTGTTTAAACAGAGTTGTAGACTATATAAACATGATTTAAACTCTATTATTACTTTTAATTCTACTTTATTATCCAGTGAAAGAAATAATTAGAAAAATTAAGGAAAAATTAGGAAAAACAGTTTTCAAAACTTGAAATCTCACCGATACGGCATGCGCCCTGAAAAACTGGGCGACGTGGTCACAATCCGTAAGCATCGAAAGACACGTATGGATGTTGCAGACGTGTGGTATTCGACAAAACTCGATTTCGTTGTGCGTGCGTGACGAAATTGAGGCATATCCGTTGTGATACCCCGTACCGACCTCTTTGCAAACTAGTACATAACTTAGTGCACATTCGTCATTTTGAGACGAAACTTGTGCCAACAGGATCGTGTCATTATTTTGGTCCTGAATGCCAAGTTTGGTCCGACTCTGAGAAGGTCGACCGGAAAGCTATTTTGGCTAACCCACGATCCGATCCAATGGACAAATTTGTGCGTGGCCCATCGAAATCCAACTTTAGAAATACGATTGGGTTCGTATCTTCAAACCGGACCTATGGAGATATAGTTTGATAAATTTAAAGGTCGTAGATGTTGACACGCTTTTTAATGCAAAATGGGTCCAACGGTGGACATCGTTTTGGCTCGAAATTACTATTTTACCCTTGTGTCTAGAATTGGACTTATAGGTAGGCTATCCTTGCTAATTTGACTACTCTGAATACTTTGGTAATATCTGTTTCAACCTCCAAAGACCGTTGTGAGTGTTTGACTTTTGTGGCTCGTCGATTGATTGGTTAGTGTTGGTTCTACGTGCTACCACCAGGCAAGTATACATTACCGAACTTATACAATATTTACATGTTTTTCCTTTCCTATTGTATTTATTTTCATATTGTCACATGCTTCTCATATTACACTTGGTTTATCATCTACTGCCTTTCTTATTTTATAGATTTACGTGCACATATAGGATATTAGTTGTTTTTATTAATTGTTTATTAGTCTTCCTAGTGTTCACCATGTCTTAAGATAGAGTTGCCAGTTATGCCATTTTTCCTTGATTGACTTGAACTGATCGTGATTGATTGACTAGGACTTGACTTAAGTATGACCTGATCCGACCTGACTTGTGACCATCTATAGGTTGGGAGTATCTTTTATTGTACTACAGTCTATATGATTTATATTCCTTTAGGAGAGGAGATTGATACTAGGATTGGCTATCCTCGATTGGGAGTATCTTGCATTGTACTACAATTGAGACATACTATAGATTGGGAGTATCTTGCATTGTACTACAATCTATAGGAATTATTCGGTTGATTGTTAGCCAAATCTAGTATTACATTTCCATATGACATATCGTCTCTTAGATGTTTTTCTTGCACGGTTCTTATCTTCCCTACATGTTATTTACTTTCATAGTAGTAGGCATGTTTTATGTTTCTTAATAGTCCCCTAAGGACCTGATGACCTCTTCAGGTAGTTGATTGCAAAAAGATAGTTAGCAGATCGTAATGTTAGTTGATTACTTCAGACTCAGGTATCTTTTGTGATTACATATTTACATCCGTTATTTGTACTCTGCTTGTTAGCCTAGTTTTATAGACTCATGTTATTTCTTGGAGTCTAATCGGACATATATGCTAGTGGGCTGTAGACCATGAACCATAATGTTCATTCTTGTTTTATATTCTTCTTGTGGATTGAGATATAGTTTAACTTACCGTATTAGACATGATACCCTATTCTGGACAGCGTATACGTATTTGAGCTGGGCTGGAGTTCGCTTGATACGTAGCTAGCTTGCCACGTGCTCGTATCCTGAAAAGCGGGTGCGGGTCGTGACAATATGCGACTCACGACATTGTGTCACACATGCGTGAAGGCCAATGAATGCGGCACAAACAAGGGTGGTCCCTTACTTCTAGGTCAAATATGAATAAAAAAGAAAGAATCGTAACTAACAGTAATTGCATTTGAATGGATTTAACAGGACAATTTTATATTACAGAAATTAAATAATAAATAAATAATATGCACGTAATATAATGAGCTAAGTAAATAAACAAAAATATGGCAAGGTATCTTGCCTAGAGGTAATGTGCAGAATGGAATAAAAAATGTCTAAGATCGCCTAACGATAAGTCCAAGATAGGGGCAAAATTGTAATTTTTAGTCAAATCGGGATCCGTCGTTTGACCTACTTTGCACCGAAAAGTGTGCCAAATTCTATAATCTCTAAAGTCATCAAGTTATATGTTTATGAGTCCTATTTGACGATACAAACTCAACCATATGTCCAAAATTGGATTTCGGTAAGCCGTACACAATTTCGTCCATTGGATCTGGTCGTGGGCTCGCCAAAATAGTGTTCAGGTCGACCTTTTCAGAATCAGACCAAACATGGCTCATAGGACCAAAGGAATGATATGAGTCCAGTGGTACAAGTTTCATCTCAATATGACGAACGTGCACGAAGTTGTGGGCTAGTTTATAAATGGTCCGATACGGGATATCTCGACCTGTACACCTCGTTTTCGTCGCATACACACGACCAAATTGAGTTTCGTCGAATCCCACGTTGATATGCACCATTTGATTCTTTTGATTCGCGACCACGTTGCTCGGTTTGTCCTGATGTATCAGTAAAAGTTATTAAATTTTTTATTTTAAAAAATGTTATTTTTCTTGATTTGGGACTGGAATTAAACAGTAAATAAAAGACTAGAATTAAATCTAAAAAGTGGGTTTTATTGGTGGTTAGGTCATCTATAATTTTGTTCAAACAAAATTTTGAGTTCATCATTCCACTGTCCAGGAATTGGCTTCCAAATTGGACTGATTTTTTGTTTTGCCTTGACGTAGTTTTTCCTCGACTTTGCGTCAATTTCTCGGACAGGTTGTTCGACTACACTTAAACCTAATTCTGGGTTTTTGAGAGGGTCATGTTAGCTTTCTCTAGGAGTTCACAAAATAAAATATAATAGAGAAAATATGTGTTAGAAATTTAATCGAGAAGACAGGTACCTGGTTGTAGTCAGGTTGAACAGAGTACCCTCTATTCTGTTGGGTTTGTGGTGCTGGCGCTTCTTCGATGGCGCTCCGGCATCATGCAGCATGGGCAAGCGGTTGGGGACGCGTGGGGGATGTCGCACATGGTTGAGGTTGAAGAAATTTGGGGTTTACGTGCGGATAATCCCAAGATTCGAATTTGATTTTAATTCGATCTGGAATAGAATTGAACGAGGAATATAGGAAAGGGATTTGATCGAAGACGGTTTAGAATTGATCGAAGATGCTCAATCAAAAATTGAAAAAATAGAGGAACTGATCCCGGTTTCTCTGCCTGGAGATCGGATTTCATTAGGAAGTGCATCGTGCGAGAATTTGGGTTCTCGCGAGAAACTTATTTTCTCTTTCTTATATATATATATATATATATATATATATATATATATATATATATATATATATACTTATTTTCGCTTTCTTATATATATATATATATATATATATATATATATATATATATATATATATACTTTTTTTATCAAAAGCCTTCATTTATTAAAGAAACTGCAAAGAGTACAAAAATCGATTATAAGCATTACAAGCATGTATCCATTTGTAGAAATGTCAGTTTGGGATTCTTCAAATGCTGCCACGCCACATTGTGCTTTGGATTTGCCTTCAAACTTCAAAGACCAATTATTGATTATCAAAACTCCTCATATCGCCATTTGTTCCTAATTTTTCCACAAAACCAAGCATATGGCGTCGACAACCACTACCAAAATATGGCAATTTAGCGATGTCCAGATCCATCGCCCATCCTTCGGTAAATAGTATTAGCGACGGATCACTGACGGAAATTGGTCAAAACATTCCGTCGGTAAATAGCTCGTCGCTAATAAAGATCCGTCGCTACGTAGTCGTCAAGCGACGGAATAGCAACGGCTTTCCGTCATCATAATTCGTTGCATTAGCGATGACTTTTCGACGGTCTTTCGTCGAATTCAAGTATTATGTACTGAATTGTGTGCACGCTAGCGACGGATAGTCCGTCGATAAACTGTCGTAACAGTGTATCAGAGGGTATCATTTCGTCGCTATTCCGTCGAACGCCGTCGTTAACAAAGGACGGCTTAGCGACGGATCCCTGACGGATAATCCGTCGATATTGTTCTGGAAATGCTTGATATTTCCAGAACATTGGGATGGATATGTCGTCGTGACTCCGTCGCACATCCGTCGACATAGCGACGGATTACTGGCGGAATATTCGTCGCTACAGTTCTGGAAATGCTTGACATTTCCAGAACCATGGCGACGGCTATTCCGATGCGAATCCGTCGAACATGGTATTTCCAGAACCGTGGCGACGGATATTCAGACGCTAATCTGTCGACCATGGCAATGGATCTCTGACGGAATATCTGTCGCTAACATTCTGTACATCTTTATGCTATCAGAACCTTGTCGACGGATAATCCGTCGGTAGGTCGTCGCCATACTAGATTTGCCGTCAGCTGGCCGTCGAAAATCCATCGCAAACTGGAAATATTTTCAATTCTACAGATAGCGACGAATATTCCGTCGTCAAGTAGTCGAAAATTGGAAATATCCGTCGCTAACCGGTCACTTGTCCGTCGCTAACTGAGATATTTTAAAAAAAATTGCAGGCCTTTCCCTGTTCAAACAACATCCGAACATCGGACCAATATATAATCACACTATACATTCACTGAGACCAATATATAATCCATTATAAATTACATACGAATTTAATGCACACCAATTATCCAAGAATCACATAGACCAATATATAATCACAAATATGCATAACCCAAACCAATATAAAATAGACACCAATTATCCTGAAATTTAAAAACTAGTTATAATCCCAAATTTCTACAAATATGCATAACCACAAACATGCATAACCCAAACCAGTTATAATCCAAAATTTTCACAAATATTCCAAATTTTAAAACTATTTGTATACAATACTTCAAGGAGGAGGAGGAGTTCGATTGTTCGGTGGTGGTAATCCCTCCTGCGACCGACGAATATACTGCTCCACTAGGTACGGCGGCAAGTCATCGAAGACATTGCTCGGAAGTCGACATAGCTGCTCTGGCGACATGAGATCAAGGAGTGTCGTCACAGTCGGAGGTGGTACCAAAGGGGCAGCAGGGTTGAAAGAAAGATGACCGACGAATGAAGGACCGGCACCAGCAGTCGACGGACCGGCACCAGTAGCAGACAGACCGACACCAGCAGCAGACGGACCGGCAGCAGCAGACGGAGGCAAAAAGTACGTGGTAATTTGCTTCCGCAAGGACGATACCGCCTCGTGCAGCTGCGTAAGCTGCAACCTAACATCATCGTCTGCCGGGGCCGCGGAAGGAGGCGGTGTCGGTGGAAATCTCTGAGTCGCCCTGTGCAACGGCCCTAGGGAGCCGACTCCGTACAGGTGCCCTTTCTTAAAGCCGCCGACGGTATCTACGAACAAGTTGTTACGAGCGGCCAAAGAAGAGGGCGTCCGGGCGGGCGTCGTTTCACCGACATCCTCGGTGTCAGTTAACTGAGCCCGACTAAGGGCCTCACGATACGCAGCCTATCAAATGAATGTGTTTATATTATAAGATTTACCTAAGTTGTAATCTAAATCCTATGTTTCACTAAGTTAAGTGTGAATCCTAAGTTTACTTAAGTTATAGTCCGAATACTTTTAATTCTAACGTAAATCTCATAAACATAAGTACTTACATCAGTCTCCTTGGCCCTCTCGTCGACGAAGCTCCCGTCCTTCCGTCTCTTGTGCGTATGTTGGAACACGTCGTACATGGTGACCGATTCTGGCGCCCTTCCATCCTTCACCGTCCGTTGGGTCTACATATAAAATTTATGTAGAACTTAATTAACTTCGTATATTAATAATACGTAATTCGATAGTGAAATAAATTTACGGTATCTCACCAGATCTGCAAGCGTCGTTGCGTGGGGCCTTGATCCCCCGTATGAAGCCCCGCGGCCCGTCGGTTCGCCTTTGCCTTATCCGATTTCTTCTTGTACGTAGGAGTATTCATCATATCTAAGAGGTCATCATAATAGTCCTGCCGGATCCAATTCGGCCTCGTCTGCCCTATTTTTAGGTCATGAATCATATCCCGTATCTTCTTCGAAGCAGCGCTTCTGTAGGTCCTGCGGATCGCGTCCTCGCGATGGGGGGACACCAGTACGTCGTCTAACATACACATTCAATTATCATGTAATTTAAAAATGGTTGATTAAAGAGTAACTAATAATTAACCAGAAGATATAGATATACACCCTCAACTCGTCGAGTCAGACGTACTTCAAGTTTGGGGGCACCAACGAAAAGTTGAGGTAGGGACCATGGAAGTTAGCTCTGATAATTTTTCCAAGAGCCCTGGCAACATTAAACGGAAAAAACCTACAAAGAAGAAACGACTGGATTATTAACTTGATAAATGAAAGAAATTTAATAAATTATCTTAATCTTACTTACGAGGTCCCCGCGGGCCATAGCTCTCATCGAAACTCGCCTCTCGGCCTCTCTGGTGCCGTCGAAGGATCCGCGGGTCCGCGTATGTACTCCCTAGTAACCGGATGGAACCAAGTATGGGGGTACTTCGGGGCCCACTGTACAATAACTGGGGGATCCACTGGTGGATCCGCTGGTGGGTCCGATAGCGAAACGGATCTGCTAGTAGATCCGGACTCATGCCTCGATGAAGTTGTCGATCGACGGCAGGATGCATCTGTGCCCGGGGTATCTCTTGGTCGGGCTCGCTGGATGGGGTCACATCCCGGGAAGATTGAATGTGACTACGACCACCAGCACCACCACGACCACGACCACCACCACCACGACCACCACCAGCACCACGACCACAGCTAGCCTTCATGACCTGTAAATAGAACACATAAACATAATTAACAATATAAAAGTGTAAATGAATATAAAATTTTAAACTAAAATATACATACCACCAGTAGGAAGATGAGTACCGCCGCGACGAAAAAGACTAGGAGTGCCATCTGCAATAAGTAAATAATCGAACGAAAAAACATGAATTCACGTAATTGCTTTTATGAGGTCAAACTTAATTCACGTAATTGGAAGTATTTTTAATATACAACAATATTTAACCTAATCATCGTCTTCGTTCTCATCCTCGGCCTCGTCTTCATCATCATCCTCGTCATCATCCTCATCCTCATCCTCATCCTCATCCTTATCTTCATCATCGATTTCATCTGTATCCTCATCCCCATCAAATTCGTCTTCTTCTTCTTCTTTTCTGCCTCAAAATTTGGGACAAGACGCCTCTTTCTCCCCTGGTTGACAGATAAGTCTTGTGTATCAACCTCTTTCTCCCCTCTATTTTCCTCAATAATATCTTTAACATCTATTGTATCCGAGTGTTGTCCCAAGTATTGAGACTTTTCGATCTGGTCCTCTTGGTATACTGGGTCTCCAACGTTGAATGTATTTCTAGATTTAATCTTGCATACTGCCTACCAGTCAAATCAATCTCTACGACGCCTTGGGTAGCTTGTATAGTAGACTTGAACAGCCTGATTTGCTATCGTAAATGTATCAGACCCTCTATACCTCCTGCGATGATTTATATCGACAAATCTAAATTGTTTATCGATTCTCCAACCGATATTTGGTGTCGTATCGAACCATTCACATTTGAACATCACAATATGCATATCATATGGGCCAGAATATTGTAAATCTACAATATCCCGAAGCACTCCATAATAGTCAAAGTTTGGCTCGTCGTCATAGATGGTGCCTCTTATACAAACACCAGAATCCTTGGTACTGATGCCGTCATTGATAAATTCGACATTTATAGCATTCTGAGTTACCTTAAACCTGAAGCCATTAACGACATAGCCTGGCCAAGTCTTTATTTGCTTCTTCGGTCCCAATGCCAGATAACGAACACTCTCATTAGTGAGTGTTGTTTCAGGCAATAAAAATTGTAAACAAATATTTATAATTTAAATGTTTTAGATTATATATTTATAATCTCAGTTACTTACGTATTTTATAAGAATATATAAAATCAACCTCAATTATAATCTCAGTTACTTACGTATTTGCGAAACCATGACGGAAATGTACAATCAACCTCTCTTTGAAGTCCCTCATCGGTAATATCGGGTGTCCTCATTTTGACTTCATCTCTAAATACACTATTAGAGAAAATAAGAATATATAAGTGTAGTCACTTACTTCATCAAATTAGAGATTATAACGAGTGCAAGTGTATTGACTTACTTCTCCAAATCTCCTACGTCTTATATGTCACAGTTTAACAAGACATATCGGTGAGCGGCATCATACTCGTCGTCAGTCAACCACCGTTTTTTACTAGCCCCAACAGGCTTGCGCCTTACATTGAATATACCTCCATCCTCAACGTCCTCGTCATTCCTTTGAGGTCTATTTTGATTTGTCTTAACATGAGTATCAAAATAAATGGAGCAGAAGTTTGACACCTCTTCGATAAGATATGCTTTGCATATCGAAGCCTCTATATGAGCCTTGTTGCCAACTTTCTTCTCTATATGGTGTTGGTATCTAGAGAGACAAATTATCATGAGAATTAAGAATAAATATTAAAACCCACTAAAATTCAACTTAAATTATATCAATTTTTATGTACCTTTCAAATGGGTACATCCATCGATAATGAACAGATGCACCGACACGGGCTTCGTATGCTAGATGAATCGGTAGATGCTCCATGCTGTCGAAGAAGCCAGGAGGAAATATTTTCTCCAATTTGCAAGTTGTTAAGATAATCTTCTCCTCAAGTTCAACCATATGTTGCACAGTCAACTTAGTTGAACAAATATCCCTAAAGAATATAGATAGTTCGGCCAACGGAACCCATACAGCAGAAGGCAACAACTCTTTCAAAGCAATGTGCAGTAATCTTTTCATAAACACGTGGCAGTCATGACTCTTCATTCCCGTTAGCTTGCGTTCATTGAGATCAACGCATCTAGACAAATTCGACACATAGCCGTCGGAAAATCTTAAAGTAGATACCCACTTGCAGATTATTAATCTCTCTTCCTTGCTCAATGTGTATCGTGCTATCGACTTACTTAATTGTCCACTAGCTCCCCTTTGTATCAAATTCAGATAAAGACGCTTGCATATCTCGGCAATGTCTTGTCTTGTTTTTGGATTGTCCTTCGTCTTTCCTTTAATATCCATGACGGTATTGAAGACATTATCATACACATTCTTTTTTATATGCATAACATCAAGATTATGCCTTATAAGATTATATTTCCAATAAGGCAAGTCCCAGAAGATACTCCGTTTGGTCTAGTTATGGCTTTGTCCGAACCCATCGACATAATTGTTCGATGGATCTTCCATTACAGTGGGCAAGTCCTTTACATCTTCCCAAATATCGTATCCTGACAATCTGGCAGACGGATGAGAAAATTCTTGTTTTCCAGCTCTGAACGCGTCCTTGTTCTTTCTCCAAGGATGACTTGCGGGCAGAAATTGACGATGACAATCAAAGAAAGAAGTTTTCCCTCCATGCTTAAGGAGAAACGCCTTACTATTTTCTATGCATATCGGACAAGACATGGTGTCGTGAGTACTCCATCCCGATAGCATACCGTATACGGGAAAATCATTGATTGTCCACATCAGTGAAGCTCTCATCTAAAAGTTCTGTTTTCTGGAAATATCATAGATCGTGATGCCGATCTCCCACAGTTGTTTCAGCTCATCCACCAATGGCTGTAAATATATATCGATATTCTTCGTCAGATTTTTAGGATCCGGTATGATAGCGGTCAAGAACATATAAGGAGTCTTCCTACACATCCATGGTAGCAGATTGTAAAGGGTCAGAATGATCGGCCAGCAGGAGTATTGAGATCCCGACTGCCCGAAAGGGGCGAAGCCATCAGAACATAGCCCCAGACGTACATTTCTAGGCTATGCAGCAAAATCTGTATGACGTAAATCAAAATATTTCCACGCCTCTCCATCCGAAAGATGTGACAATTCTCCATCGTCCTTTGTGCGTTCTTCGTTGTGCCACGTCATGTGTTCTGCTGTATTCTGAGACATATACATCCTCTGCAGGAGCTTCGTGATCGACAAGTAATGCATATACTTGTAAGGACGTCGTTTTCTAGTTGACTTTCCTTTTCCCCTGACTGGCTTGTAATGATCCGCATTACAAAAGCTGCAACTTTCTATATCCTCGTTCTCCTTGTAGTACAACATGCATCCGTTACGACAATAATCTATCTTCTCATACCCCAGTCCCAGTTGTCGGACCATCATCTTCGACTTATAGAAGTTTTTTGGAAGCTTTTTTGATTCCTTCGGTAACACCTCCTTGATTAGTTGTATAATCCGATCATAGCAAGTTTGTGGCAAGTTAAAATCGAACTTTATGTTCAACAACTGCATCGTCACTGACAGTACAGAATGTGGCTCACAACTAGGATATAAAGAAGTTTTAGCATCCTGAAATATATCATAGAACACCTTCGCCTCGGGATTAGGATCCTCCGGATCAAAATTAGGCCTTGCCGCATCGTACACCATATCTCGTGCAAGGTTTTGCAGGTCTCCATAATCAACAGAGCATTCGTCATCTTCGATGACAAAATCTGTTACATCATTATCATCAAAAGCATAAGTAGCAACATTCGTAACCTGTCTTTCCGTATATAGTTCACCTTGCGATGACCACAGGCCGTAATCACGTACGAAATCCTTACGGGTCAAATGATCTCTTACACTCACCACTTCTTCGTAACATCTATTGCGACAATTACGACATGGACACTTGATTTTGTTACCGTCCATATACTGAGCTTTGCTCAGGGCATACTTAAGAAACACTTCCGCGCCTGCTTGAAAATCGTCACTCATACCTATTCTGCTCTCGTGTTATCGTTTGTACATCCATGTATGATCAACGAAATAATGATCCATCACAGATTAGATGTAAGACAAACTAAACAGAATTAGTATATAATCATGTAACTGGTGGATCCGCTGGTATATAGGCCGGATGTACTTAGTATCGACCGCATCAGATTAGTATCGGTCTATAGGTTTGGTATAGGTCGTATAAAATTGGCAATGGCCATAGCTAATTGGTATCGTCCTATCCGATATGTATCGACCGTATAGCTAGGATTCATATTGGCCTTATCGATTCGGTATCGGCCATATCCGATAGGTATCGGTCGTATCGAATATGTATCGGCCGTATCAGATTAGCATGGTGGAAGGTTTAGTAACAACTGTATCTTATTTTTCTCTTCTCGAGCTAGAATACCATTGCAAGAGAGTCACGAGAGAGTAAAAAAAATCTCCTACATATTGATGTTTACGAGAGTGATTGGCCAATTACAGTAACACACATGCTGCATTTTCCATCAGGTAATGAGAGATTGAAAGCAATAACATATAGAGTTGTATTTCGGGAGAAGAACTCGTACAAACTCTTTTTTCACAAAACAAGCTTTAGAGAATACAGAACAAAAAGTTTATAGTAGTTCATTTATAGATTGCTTTATGAACAAAGAGTTTATAGGAGTTCGCCTTCTTCCGAAATATAACTCTATATGTTATTGCCTTCAATCTCTCCTTCCCTGATGGAAAATACAGCAAGTGTGTTACTGTAATTGGCCAATCACTCTCGTAAACATCAATATGTAGGAGATTTTTTTACTCTCTCGTGACTCTCTTGCAATGGTATTCTAGCATGAGAAGAGAAAAATCTAAGTACAGTTGTTACCAAACCTTCCACCATGCTATCTGATACGGCCGATACATATCCGATACGACCGATACCTATCGGATATGGCCGATACCAAATCGATAAGGCCGGTACTAAGTACATACGGAGTATATACGGATACCGATATCGATACCGATAGTTCGATATCGATACCGATAGTGTGATACCGATACCGATAGTGCGATACCGATACCGATAGTGCGATACCGATAGTTCGGTATCGATACTGATAGTCCGATAGTCCGCTAGCGATACCGATAGTTCGATACCGATACCGATAGTCCGATAGTTCGATACCGATACCGATAGTCCGATACGATAGTTCGATTCCGAAATCGATAGTGCGATACCGATAGTGTGATCATATACTGTTAGAGTACATATCTAACTTGAACACATGGTGGTTGTGTGTTAACAAGGGCATGTAGAGATGTATGTGCACTCACACTGCTGGTCATTAATCTCATAATATCTATATGAACCTGGGAAATTTTATGATCTCATTAGCCTAATAAATTGCATTATCATGTGTGACAATTTTTTATATTACTCAAACTGCATGCTTTTCAAAGCTTCAGTACAGTACCGAACTTAGCTGACTCTTGTCGTTAACAATATGAGATAAAATCGAATCGCAGAAAAAATATGAATCTATGTATAAAAACTAAAGACAATGGACCTAAAAATTATAACCAAATGTGTCTTAAAACCTTCTTGTCCCGCCGCCCCGCCGCCCCTGCCTTACAGAACATCTAGATATACAAACCTAAAAAAATTAAATGGGCAAGGGCAGATTTTAGTCCCCCCCGTCGCCTCCGCCGCCACCGTCGCCCACCGCAGCCCCGTGCGCGCCACCCTCAACACCTCGCCGCCCCTCCCACACCCCGCCGCAACCCCACCCCCCGTCGCCCCCCACCCCCCGCCTCTTCTGCCGCCCTCCAGCCCCCAACGCACCCGCCGCCCCCGCAGCCCCCGACGCCCCCGGCCCGCTGCACCCACGACCACCGCGAGAGAGAGAGAGAGGGGATTACCTTTGGAAGAGAGAGAGGAGAGGTCACCGATCACCGTCGCGGGAGAGAGAGAGGAGAGGGAGGTCGCCGATCACCGTCGCGGAAGAGAGAGAGAGAGGAGAGAGAGTAAAATTTGGGGGGAATAAAAAGTTTCTCCCGTCGTTTCAATTTAAGTCTGGGGCGTATATTTAGCGACCGACTAGCTACGGACAACATCCTTCGCTATGCCGACGCTATATTATAAACCTGGCGACGACCTTTCCGTCGCTACGTAGTCGGCAATTTGTCTCGCCACTTCTCCCAACATTTTCCGCCAAATTGTCGACAGCATAGCGACGGATGAAAATCTGTCACCATATCGCCGACGTCGTGGCGACGGACTGTCGACCTTTTCTCACCCTTAAAATAAATAAAAAAATATCGGCTTATCGTCGGTATGCCGTCGGCAATTTATCGCAAATCCGTCGCTAATTACGACGGAATGTATCCGTCGCTAACCATCCGTCCCTAATTGACTGTATTTTGGTAGTGAACAATATGCTTCAAATGTTTGTTGTTCCTACGCCACCAACGCTGTAATTTAGGAATCATTGTAACGCCCAGTCCCAAAATACTTAGAAGCGAGTACGTAGACATGCCAGCTGCACATATACGAATAATATTCCAATATATAGGATCCTCATATACGTACATAAGCTGTATATATAATATAGTCATAGGCCAGAATATAGACATCTAATCTCATCACAGCTCAACACAGAAGATAATAGAGTCCAAATAATAAATAAGTGTATCAAAGAGATAGCAAAGTGGATATACCCACTCCAAACAGCTATGAAAAATAGTCACAATAATCAGAGTCCAACCTCCGAAAAATAGAAAGAAAAGAGATGTAAAAATAACCAAAAAATGTATCAATGAATCAATAATCTATAAATCAACATGAGATAACTCGTCATCGATGTAGGATGGATCCAGTGTCGTTCCGTACTCCTGTAGAAAATCGTCTAACCCTGGAGAGATAACAAGGTCCTCAGAGGGACGTAACAAGATACAAGAAAACACAATGCCATATATAAACTGTGATATATAATAGAAAATAAAGGGATGCATGCAATAGGGCTCCTGACCATTCTACTGTGAATATGCAGTTGAGATACAATCCTTCGACGCATGAGCCCTGGCTGAAGATGGGATCGACATAGTTCCTATATAGGGCACCAAGGGCCTACGTTCGTTACGTCCAAAGATCGTCAGAGGGCATCATATGCAAGGGGCTATGTCCATAACGCTCTGGGAAGCGTCAGAGGGCACCTGGAGCCTGCGTCTCCGGAGGAGCGCACAGGTAATCAGAAAAGTACAAAGAAGCCCATATGTCATGTACTATTCTCCCCACCTAATGTCTAGTATCATCATATCCATGACTGATATGAACCTCTAGTAACCGCCAAGTCTTCTAACATGCAATTCTATTGACAGTTACTCCTATCCGTCGCACGCTCCATACGTATCGGTGGCCAGCTGAGTACGCAGGTACATGTCCTACATGTGACTCACAACTCATGATACCCATGTGTCATGGCCGTATGAGATATACCAATACCTCATCATCATCGGGTGGTCACTAGGCTAAGTCAATGCAAGAGAAATAAACAAAAACATAAAATGACCGATAGAGTCGCTTGCACCCAAGTGTGACTTAGACGCACAGTGATATAATACTAACAATAGACAAGTAATGCTAAATATAAATAACTAAAAATAAGAATAAGTAAATCACAGAGAAGGTTGCAAGGTATCTTGCCTGGCAGTGCGGGAACAGCAACTCCAACCAATCAATCACATAAGCAATAAAACTCAAAATCCACGAACGGCTCCGGATGCTGAAACAAACATCAAGAACGTTTCTGGTGTAAAAGATATATTTAGAAATTGCCTGTCCAAAAGTCTAATCCTGGAACAGGGGCAAAATCATAATTCCGGGTCAAAACGATGTCCGTCGTTGGACCCATTTTGCACCGAAATGCGTGCAATGTCTATGATCTCTAAAGTCGTCAAACTACATGTCTACGATCCAGTTTGAGGAGATGAACCCAACCGTATGTCCAAAGTTGGATTTCGGCAGGCCGTGTACAATTTTGCCCGTAGAAACGGGTCGCGGGCCCGCCAAATGGGCATTCCGGTCGACCTTCTCAGAATCAGAACAAACTTGGCACACAGGACAAGAATTTTGATTCGGTCATGCTAGCACAAGTTTTGTCTCGACACGACGAACGTACACGATGTTAGGGCCAAGTTTGCAAAAGGTCGATACGGGGGTATCTCGACGGATACGTGCTAATTTCGTCGCGCACATGCAACGGAATCCAGTTCCATCAGTTCCCACACGTCGGCAACATCTATACACGCCTTTCGATGCGTATAGTACACGACCACGTTGCCCGGTTTGTTGGGGCGCATGCCATATCGGAAAAAGTTCTAGAAAATTTTAGTTTTTCAAAACAATTTTTCTCATAGTTTAACAACACATAACTTTCTGTACAATAATCGAAATATAGATCGAACATGTACGTTGTAATCTCGTTTAGGTTGTTGTTGACTTTTTAATTAGTTTCTACAAAACCCTAATGTACAGACCATAATTTGGCTTCCAAGTTTAGGTTTTGAATCAGTTTTTAACATTACAGAAATCAGGTTTTTCTCCAACTTTGTCTCATTTTTTCGAGCACGTCAGTGGGTCATTTCGAAATCCATCTGAAGGATCTCGAAGACGTTCATGTTGGCTTCGTATCGAACTTCGTAGATTCAAAAACGATTGAACAGATAGGGAGTAAAGTCGATGAGAAGGGGAGTACCTCGCAGCTGTTACGAAACAGAGTCCACTCTATTTTGTCGGGTCTGTTCTCCGACGATCTAACAGTGGCGACAGTCGACAGGAGTGGTGCGCAGGGACTCCAGAAGACTCGAGGTCGAAGAGATCGAAGGAAAACGAAGGTTTTTAGGGTTTACTCTCGGATTTGAGAATCGTATATATATATGAGACTTAATTTGATATTTATCCATATTGGATTCAATTTTTAACCAATCTTAATTGTCTTAAGATTCAATTTTTTTGATTTAAACCATTAGAGAATCCTTCAGGGATTCTAATAAAACAAATTTCAATTGATTTGGTGAAATATTTATGAAAATTTTAGTTTTTCTTTCTTTCTTTTTTTCTTTTTTTAAAAGAGACGAACAGCAGTAGCTGTGGTCTCTTGGCGGGTTTTAAGGGGGTTGGCCCTTCGGGGGCACTGTTCACCTTGGTGAATAGTGGCTCTATTTTTTTTCTTTTCCTATAGATATATATGTTTAGTATATAACCACATATATACCAAAATGTATACCAAATCAATACTACCTCTAAATTTTCTAATGGTAATATATTGTCAAAGCATAATACTTACCAAATAAGAAAATCATATGACTTTTCTTTTACTAAACTATTTAACAATTGAGGAATAAAACTGAATTTCTTTTTAGAATATTTCCTAAATTTTTCGCATATGTGTCTAGAACAAAATTACCACCTGTTGTAGCAATTTGCTACCTTAACTATTAACATAATCTATTTCCAATAAATTTGTACTTAAATAATCTAATAATGTTTAAGTATATATAGAATAAAAAACGAACATTAAAATTTTAGGGGTTTACAACCGTGCCTACATTCCTCTCTCTTATCCCGAACAGGAGCCCAAAGTACGACCATACATGCCGAGCAAGGCCACCATCAAAAAATATGAGGATGACAGATTCATTAGCTGATAGCTCGCAGCAATGACACTTCGATGCTAATAAGAAACCAAGCTTTTGAATGTTATCGTCAGTAGGCAGTTTACTAAGAAGCAAACGCCCAAGTAAGACTGACCATTTAACAGGAATACATGATCTCCATATGTTGGAGAAATAAGGAGATTAGGGGATGGAGTACGTATAGCTTTCCATGCAGACGTCACAGAATATGCCACTACTACTGGGTCTCCACCGAAGAGACTCAGAACCATTCTCCTCCTGTAGCATGATATGGCGCTCGCCCATCTCCTTTCCTCATAGAAGCCTGCTCCAAATTAGGTATGCCTAGATGTGACATCCACTTGATTCGGAAGCTACAAAGGAAAGTACTTCGCTTTGAAGAATATGGACCAGAGAGTGTCCTGGCGCCGTAGTTTCCACCATATTTTAACAATAAAGAATATGGACCAGAGAGTGTCCTGGCGTCGTAGTTTCCCCTAAAGAAGCTATCAAATGAGGCTTCAATAGTGTTTAAGACAATGATAGGGGGATCTATAGAAGCATGAGTATATAATGGGATGGAAGTAAGGATGGCATAACCCAAAACAAGTTTACCTCATGGGGACAAAACTTTATTATTCCATCCTTCTATCCTGGCTCGAACTTTCCCTATGAATTCATCAAACATAGATCCCACACATAAGCAGACAGCCAAGGAAAGTGAGGGGGATGTTTGATTACAAAGCCCATTGTAGCAGCAATGTCCGATGTTCTATCAGGAGGAAATGAGTCAGCAACATAGATAGCCAATTTGTGAGCAATAATGAGCTGACCTGATACTCTTTTATATCTATGCAGCAAACGGGAGAGTTTTTGCAAGGATCTCTTGTATCCCCGGAAGAAGATGATAAATTCATCGGCATACGCCAAGTGCGAGATCCTTGGGCAACTGCTTGGGGCATAACAACTATGATACCCAGCTTGATCGCCCAACTGCCTAAGATTCCTACTGAACGCCTCCGCAGCAATCACAAACAAGGCTGGTGACAAGGGGTCACCCTGACGAATACGTCCCGCAGCCCTTGGAAGAAGCCAGATACTTCCCCATTGATAAGAGTGGAAAAACAAACATTGTTGAATAGGTGTAGGATCAAATCAAGCCATCTGGAGCAAAATTCGAATCTCTTAAGCACACGTAAGAGGAATGCCCAATTGATTCTATCATATGCCTTGCTCATGTCAAGTTAACAATAGCATTCTAACCGCTTCCTGCGCCAAAATAATGTTGTCGGCAATCTTCCTGACCTTCACAAACCCATTCTTCTCGGGAGAAATAATCGAAGGAAGGACATGAGCCAATCTTCGAGCAAGAAGCATGGAAAATATTTTGTTTATAAAATTGCAGAGGCTGATTGGCCTAAACTCAGCAAACATTTTCGGATTTTTACCCTTAGGGATGAAAAGTAAGAGTGTGTTAGTGATAACCTTTGGGAGAGTGAATCCATCCATAAAAAGTATGACAACATATAAGATATCCGAGGCAATAATATCCCAGCACTTGTAAAAGAACAAACTTGGGACTCCATCAGGGTCAGACAAACTATTTTCATCCATACATTTGACAGTGTCCCAGAGCTCCTCCAACATCGGGTAAGCGGTTAGGGAAATATTGTCCTCTACTGTAACAAGTTGTGGAATAGCCTCCATGAATTCTTTATCCTTCATTGTAGCTTCTTGTATGAAAAGTTTGCTGAAATGATCATACGCAGCCGTATGGATATCGGGCAGATTGGACAATATATACCCCTCCTCCGTAGTGATATTGTGAATGTGGAGTTGTCGGCGCCAAATTGAAACAGAAGCATGAAATTAGTCTGTGTTATGATCCCCTTGCAAGTCCCACTTGACTCTCGCCATTTGTTTCTAATAAGAATCTTCGATATGTAAGCGTTGTTTGAGATAGGCATGTGCTTCCTGAAGTTGAGGATGATAGGAGACATCATGCTCGTAAGCCACCTCCGCTGCCAATATTGTATTCTCCGTTTTCTTGACTTCCTGAAATATATCACCAAAATTAGTATGACTCCATTTAGATAAAGCTTTTCTATTGGCCGTAAGACGTAATGAGAGGCGAATGAGAGTGTTATGGTGTGTCACCGAGCAGCAAGCATTAGCTACCGTCTGCGAAAAACTCTCATGTTGAGCCCAAAAATTCAAAAATCTGAATTGCTTCCTCTTCGGAGAAGATTTTGCCTGTAGCGAAACAAGGATGGAAGCATGATCAGATTCAGACCTATTAAGATGGTCACAAATCGATAGCGGAGCCGAAGACATCCAATGCTTGTCCATCAACACCCTATCGAGTCTCAATCCCTGTCTGTGATTGCCCTCCACAGATTTAACCCAAGTAAAATAGCTCGTATAAGGGAGTTCCGAGATTCATGCTTCCATTTGAAAAGACAGGAAATCGTGCATCAACCTAAAGTTAGGAGAATCACCCCCAAACTTCTCTTTCGGTCGGATAATAGTATTGAAATCACCCCCTATAATACAAGGCATAGAATGTTGGCCCAATGGTCATGGTCAAACCAGATTTTAATAATTGATCTAACCCTATATCGATGTAAGGGCTACTTGGACGACTACTAAGAACTGCTATTGCTACCGTTCAAGACTTGGAGCCATTTTGCCATTGAGACTGTATTTTCATTTATCAATATATTTTTATAATTTATTGAGTCTAGGAATAATTTGTACATCGAGTCGTACTGGCAAATGGGCTACCCCAAAATGTTTTCAAAATACCCTTTCATTTTGAAAATAACCCTACTTGCAAAAGTCCAAACTACTTTCTAACTGCTTGACTTTTCAAAAGACCCAAAACCTGATTTGTAAAAACCCCAAGCAAAACAATTCTGGTCCAACAAAATTTGGACCGAGTTTGGCCCAAATTTGGCCCAAGTTCGGTTAGTGGAACGTTAGTCTTTGGACCCAGTCTCCCTGCAGTTACGTATGCAACGAATATCTGTCAATATTCTCTCAAAGAATTCTGCCCGATTTCCTCGAATTCTCCTTCTGAAAAACCTATAAATAGAGAAAAATTTCTACCATTTCAATACACCAATTCACTTTCTTTTCTCTTCTCTCTAAGCTTACTATGTTCTTCCAAAGTATTCTAAACTTTAATTTTCAAATCCCAAGCCAGTTACAATCCTCTAGTCAATTTGCCAGTGCGGTACGGTCTAGAAGTTTCAGAGTGATTGTACTAAGAGGCTTGATTGAAGAAAGACACTTCACAATTGAAGTTGGTCGAGTACTTCAGATCAAAGCTCGCGTTGTAGAAGTTGCAAGGACTTCGCATGAAAACTTGTATTTTTCCATAGTGGATTTCAACATGAAGCAGGAGTTCTTCCGACAAGATTAGTCCTCATAAGAGGGAGACCAGTATACATCGCCACGTTTGAGTTTGTTTTTCGCACTTTACTTTTAGTTACTCATATTTGTGATATTGCTACTAACAATTTTTAATAGCTAATATTTTGCTGCCTACTCTATTCGACCCCCTCTAGAGTATAGCGCTTTACATTTCGTTCCTACAATTGGTAATAGAGCGGGTTATACAGGTAAAGCGAGGTAACATTGTTATTATTATTTTTATCATAACTGCTGTTACATAGATCACTATATCACATATGGCAACCGTAAAATTCACAAGTGAGGGCCAAGCCACAAATAGACCCCCACTGTTTGATGGTACCAACTACACATACTAGAAAACACGTATGAGTTTTTTCTTGAAATCTCTAGATTTTGACCTATGGTCCATTGTAGTTGATGGCTATAAATAGCCCTTCCATGTTCTTGTTGATGGAAACTTGGTTGAGAAAGCACATGACAAGTATGCTGACTCTGAGAAAAAAGAAGCCAGTCTTGACGCATGTGCTATTAATGCTTTATTTTGTGCTTTAGACAGGACTGAATTTAACAGGGTATCTACATGCACAACATCCAATAAAGTATGAAAACTCCTCGAAGTTACTCACGAAGGCACGACGTAAGTCAATGAATCAAAGATTATTAGACTTACTCAAGAGTATAAGGTGTTCAAGATGAAGGCAAACGAATCTGTTACTTAGATGTTTATAAGATTTTTGGATATTGTAAATCATTTGTCTTCCCTAGGCAAGTAATATAATAACCATGAGAAGATTCGCAAACTACTATGAGCTATCACGAAGAACTGGATTCCAAAGGCTACTGTAATTATTGAAGGAAACGACCTCACTACTATGTCTCTTGAAACACTCATGGGAAAGCTACTCACTCACGAGCCGGAACTTCAAGACTTTGATGAAGTTGCGCCAAAGGAGAAGTCAATTGCCCTCAATGCACAACATCAAAGATCTGTCGAAGAAGATTTTGAAGACAATGATTCTGACGCTGAGAATCAAGCTCTTCTAATAAAGAAGTTTAAAAAGTTCACGAGATTCAACCGAAGAACAAAAAACACAACAACAATAATAGCAACAATGAAAAAGATCCAATCTGCTACGGTTGCAAGAAGAAAGGACACGTCAAGAAAGATTTTTCGATAACATCATCATCAACCAGAAAAAGTAATAAGCATGAAAAGAGTTACCTGAAGAAATCAACATCCAGAAGATATCACAACACCAGTATATGGCATGAAAGAGAAGCTAGGGACTTATAAGATAAACAATCAGATGACGCTGCAATTGCATGCTTGATGACATATGATCAGGTAAAAACTAATCCCCAGTTTGATACCTATGATGATTTTACCTTTAAACAGTTAGGTGAAGCCTTTAGTAACCTCTTAGGTGACTACAGAAAACTGCTAGCAAATACCAAACTCTAAGAAGGTACTCAAAGAGTACACAAGTGAAATAGAAAGACTTACCTACCTACTAGCTGAGGTTAGAAGTAATGATAATTCTAGTGAGACAGTTGAGCTTTCTTCTGTCAGATTGCAACTACATGAGGCTACACGTTTATCCGAAGAGAAAGACAAGACCATTGCCAAACTTGACGAAGACCTACTCAAGGAGAAGAAGAGCCTTCAGCAAGCACTAGTCAGAAATGATTCACTCACAGCTGACTATGCTAAGCTTTATGACACTTCTAAAATATTGAAAATTAGGTTAGGAAACAGCTTGAAGCTGATGTTTCCTACCCTAACTCGTGTCACTTACCAAAATATTGGAATACTGTCAAACACATTACTATCAGACCAAACTTAGTCAAACCTTTGCCCAAGAAGACTAACCGACATGCATTTTGTTACAAGTATCTAATTAGAGAACCAAGACCTGCCAATCATGCATAAAATATTACATCTAACACTCAACTTGCTAGATGTCACTATTGTGGCACCATTGGTCATATCTTTTCTACATGTAGAGTAAGAAAATTAGTTGATTTCAACATATGTGGATGGATACCAAAGACTAACATATCCGGACCCTACAAGAAATGGGTACCAAAAGTTTTATCTGTAAATTCTTTTTTAGGTGGAACACCCTACTCATGTTAGAAGCAAGTGGATCCTCGGTAGCGGTTGTTCACGGCACATGACCAGTGACGCTTCTCTATTCGCAACACTGTCGAAGAAGAAACATGGATACATCTCATTCGGTAATAATCTTAAAGGGTATATAGTAGGTATTGGTAACATTGGTAAGGCTCCCTATCTTGTGATTAAAGATGTCTGTCTAGTAATCGAGTTAAAATATAACTTATTCAGCATCGGTCGTTTAGCTAACCATGGTTATGGTATTAACTTTGTGATAGACAAATGTAATATAGTTGATAGCTCAACTAGTAGTACTATCTTTGAAATTATTAGGGAAGACAACATATTTGTTTCTTTTTGTTAGAAGATGCTAACAAAGCAGGCAGATGCTTACTCGCCAAAAATGATGAAAGTCAACTATGGCATATGAGACTCGGCCATGCAAACATGACACAATTTCAAGACTATCCACGAAAAAATTGGTACGAGGCTTATGGACATAACTTTAAAGAAGGATGCGGTATGTAGTGAGTATGAAAAAAACAAAGCTATCAGATCCACATGTAAGTCCAAGAACGTTGTAAGTACCACTAGACCTCTACAATTAATGTATATGGATTTATTTGGGCCTAGCAGAATTGTTAGCCTAGGTGATAAGTTATATGCTATTGTAATATTAGATGATTTCTCTAGATACACGTGGGTATATTTTCTCGCACGCAAGAATGATGCATTATCTGAATTTATCTTCTTTTGCAAGAAAGTTCAAAGTGAGAAGGATTCATGAATACTCGTATTCGAAGTGATCATGGCGACGAATTTGAGAATGCAATGTTTGAGCAATTTTGTGACACATACGGTTATTTGCATGAGTTCTCCTGCCCTAGGACTCCACAACAAAATGGGGTTATGGAACGTAAGAACAGAACTATATCTGAAATGGCTATAGTAATGTTAAATCAGTTTAGTCTACCTAAATATTTTTGGGCTGAAGTTGTCAATACAACTTGTTATGTTCTCAATAGGGTTCTAATTTAACCTAAATCAAAGAAGACTCCCTATGAGCTATGGTTTGATAGAACACCCACAGTTTTTACTTAAATCTTTGGTTGCAAATGTTTCATTCTTATAATAAAGATAAACTGGGAAAAATTGACGAAAAGACCGATGAAGGTATATTTTTAGATTATGCGGCAAAGAGCAAAGGGTACCGAGTCTTCAACAAAAGAATGATCATCGAAGAGTCAATGAATGTCACTTTCGAGGAACTAAATCAACATACGGTCGATGATGATGATGATGAAGACATCAGTATACCAAGTAAAGCACCTGTAGAACCAGAAACCGGAACCAGCTACCTTAAGAGTCTACAAAAAAAATAAAGTTTATGGCTGACCATCCCAAGCACTTGGTAATAGGTGAGATTACTAAGGGTGTAATTACTCGATCCTCTAACAGAGATATAGCTTCTTGTGTTGCATTTATTTCACAGCTAGAACCCAAAACTTTTTAAGAAGTATGTAGCGATAATTTTTGGTTTGTTGCTATTTCAGAGGAATTAAACCAATTTTGACGAAATCAAGTTTGGGAACTTGTTCCCAAGCCATTGATCATCCGATTATTGGCACCCGCTGGGTATTACGAAATAAAATGAATGAGAATGGTTTAGTCACTCGTAACAAGGTCCGACTCGTAGCTCAAGGATACAACCAAGAGGAAGGTATCGACTACGATGAGACCTATGTCCCAGTTGTGATATTAGAATCCATTCGTATGTTATGTGCATTTGCGTGTTTTTATAATTTCTAACTGTTTTAAATGGACCTAAAAAGTGCATTTCTTAACGGTTTTATAAAAGAAAAATTTTATGTAGCTTAACCTCCAAGATTTGTTGATTTCAAAAACCCAGATTATGTTTTCAAGTTGAAGAAGGCCTTATACGGTTTGAAACAAGCCCCTCGTGCTTCGTACGATCGTTTAAGCTCTTTTCTAATTGATAACGGTTTTTTAAGAGCAAGGTTGACACTACACTGTTTATAAAATCTTCAAATGGAAATCTTCTTTTAATTCAGATTTATGTTAACGATATTATCTTTGGATCTACAGATTAGTTACTTTGTCTAAAAATTTAAAAGCGTATATAGAATTAGTTTGAGATGAGCATGAAGGGAGAACACAAATTCTTTCTTGGACTATAAATCAAACTAACCAAAAGTAGGACATTTATCAATCAAGCCAAGTACACAAAATATCTGTTAAAGAAGTTCGATCTGAAAACTGTCAAACCTCTTGGCACAACAATGACGACTTCAACCAAGCTTGATATAGTTGAACAAGACAAACCTGCCGACATAGATAAGTATTGAGGTATGATTGGTAGTTTACTTTATTTAACTGCTAGTCGTCATGATATAATGTTTAGTGTTTGCTTGTGTGTACATTTTCAAGCCAACCCTAAGGAATCACACATGTGCACAGTTAAGCGTATCTTTTGATACCTTAAAGGCACTTCTTCTGTCGGCTTATAGTATCCCAAAACCACGTCCATTGACCTAATCGGTTATTTGAATGCTGATTTTCTTGGATGCAAAGTAGATAGAAAAATACTAGCAGCACGTGTCATTTTCTAGGTAAAACTCTAGTCTCTTGGTTTAGCAAGAAGCAAAATTCTGTCACATTATCAACTACTAAGGCTGAGTATATCGTCGCAGGACGTTGTTGTGCACAAATTTTGTGGATGAAGCAAACCTTAGAAGACTTCAATTTGTCCTACACACACAAACTCATTTACCGTGATAACACTAGTACTATTAACCTGACTAAGAATCCTGTATGTCATTCTTGCAATAAGTATATTGAGATTCGACATCATTTTCTTTGAGACCATCAAACAAATGGAGATATATACGTAGAATATTTAGACATAGAGAAATAATTGGCTGACATCTGTAGGCCTTTAAAAATGATAGTCACGCTGAGTTGATCAGAACAAGTCTAACAGTCACGCTGAGTTAATCAGGGCAAAGTCAAAAGTCACGCTCAGTTGATCCAGACAATATTTACAAATCATGCTGAGGGACAGCTCATCATTTAACAGAGAGTCATTATGACTGACAGCACGACAGTCGAAGAATGTCTCTTCGTATGCCCCGTATGTACAGAATTTGAGAGATCACAGCCGTCTATTACGTGATTTTCGAAATCTTCTTCAGCAAGACTCAACCTTCGTCAAGTTGGCGTACCGAAAGAGTTTCTTATCATTTAATGCGACTGACAAAAGCAATCACTGTCAGAGATTTTGTGTCAGTCGAGGCACGCAGAATCAAGACAGCTGGCAGTCTTATCTCAAGTCTGCGTGTATTGTGAGATCTTCATCTCAAGTTTGCATGGATTCTGAAGTTTTCTTCCTCAAGTCTGCGTGGATTCTGATGTTTTCTTCACCAAATCTGCGTGGATTCTGAAGCTTCTCGCCCCAAGTTTGCGTGGATTTTGAAGCTTTCTATCCCGAATTTGCGTGGATTTCGTCTTCAACAAGTCTGCGTGAATTTCATCAAATTAGAGTACGTGGTAGTCATGCTACTGATCTCTCGCCTGCATGTCCTATAACTTGCATACGACTCATGCATGATCGCCATGTGTCCAACAGTTACAGGCCACGTCCAGTAACTGCTCACAACCTTGCGTATGTTAAAATCCTGCGTGATTTTCAACTAAGCACAGGCTGTGAAGACAGTTATCTTTTCAGTTTTATTTTTGACTCTATAAATAGAGTTCTTTTTCTCATTCATTGTACAGATACATAGTTATCTACTGTCAAAATTTTGAGAGCTTTTTTTTTTCGCATAGTCCAAGGGATAAAGTGATCGTCTTCTAGATCAGATTCCCACAGTTGTAATTTTCCCAGAAACACAATAAATAAAAGAATTTATTTATGGAAAACAAATTGGCGACTCTGCTGGGGAAAACCATCTCCTCTTCTGAGATGGCAACGACTCAATGCGACACTTCGTCAATCGGCTCGACGAAGAAGGTAATGACGATCCAATTCGATCAACTCGCCTATGAAAAAATGCAGCGGGCTAAGAGTGGCAAGTCTACTACAGCCTCCATCATTACTGCTAAGTCGAAGGGACACTCTGTCTATGTCCCTAAGAATTAATTGGCAGTCAATGGTGAAGTCTCTGCCACAGTGTCTACTCCTAACACTGGCAAGAACTCTACTGCAAGCACGCACACTCTTGTGCGCTCGAAGATGACAGCAATCAAAGGTCACGCTAACAGTACTGGCTCCTTAGCCAAATCTGTTCCAGTGTGCAATCTCACATCCAAAAGTCACGCTGACAGTACTGGCTCCTTAGCCAAATAGTACTGGCTCCTTAGCCAAATCTGTTCCAGCGTGTATTTCCAAAGTTAAAAGTCACGCTGACAGCACTGGTTCCTTAGCCAAGTCTGCTCCAGCGTGTATTTCCAAAGTTAAAAGTCACGCTGACAGCACTAGTTCCTTAGCCAAATCTGTTCCAGCGTGTATTTCCAAAGTCAAAAGTCACGCTAACAGTACTGGTTCTTTAACTAAGTCTGTTTCAGCGTATATTTCATCTAAGAAGAATAGCTCTTTAGCTATCTCTTCTTCTTTACCAAGTTCTATTAGAACTGGGGGTGGTCTTCCACACAAAGTTCCTTCGAAAAGGAATAACTCTTTAGTTGTTTCTTCTGCTCCTGTAGTTTTTACTTCAGGAATAGCTTTGACTGACACTTTTGTTAGTCAAAGAAAAGGAGATGGTCTTTTGACTACTCTTCCTTCTGGACATTCTCTGTCTCAAAACTTGAAAGAGTCTAAGAAGAAACATTCTTTAGTGTTTTCTTCTATGACTTCTTCAAATTGGGTACAGAATCTGTCCATAAAAGAGGGTCTGTTACCAACTCCTAATCAAAGGGATGGTTCAACTCTTCCTTCTCTGCAAATATCCAGATCAATGGAAGGAAAACTCCATGTTTCCAAAATTAATGTGTTACCTCCAACTGATCTAAGAACAAAACTTAACACTTCTGGTGATAAGAAATCATACCAGTTGGAAACAAGGATAAGAGATCCAGATGTAGAGTATGCAAGAAACTATGTGGCTCATATTAATCATTCTCTATATAATCAAGAGCCATCAAGACCCAAGAACAGGAAATATACTCCTCAATCTTCACAAACAGATTTACGAGAATATCTTCAACAGAAGAGAAGAAGTGATTCTGTGTCAAAGGACCATGCTGAATGTGACTTCTATCCAAGAGTCATAATTCAATGCAAATGTCAATCAATGGCTCATGACCATTTTGATCATGAATGTGACTTCCAGCCAAGAGTTACAATGCAATGCAGATGTCAAACTAAACGACAATCTGTCTTCAATCGGATTCAGTGTGAACCTATGCCTGATGAAGATGAGCCTTTGTTTGCTTCTGTCAACATGACCTCTCGGGATGCTGGGGGTAGAGTTGATAGTCCAGATGGAGTATATAGAAATACCAGAGCAAGAGTCTTAGCTTCTAGTCAAAGAAATTTGATCTCTGAAGATGATTCTGAATTCCTTGGAGAATCTAACTTCCCACCTCTTCCTACTGGGGGTAGTTCTCCTATAATTGACTTTGATGCACAAAGCAATGATTCAGAACAAACAACATCCACCAGTCCTACTCCTTTTATCAATATTATCCATGAAGATCCCGAGTCTGACGAAGATAAGAGATCTGATTCTTCTAGTACCACTTCTTGGGATTCCGATACGAGTATCGGTGACTTCTACTGCAATATTCTGTCTTCCAATATGGTTTCCATTGACCATTCTGAAGAAAGTGATGAAGAGAAAGAGGAGTTTGAAATCTCACCTGAATCAGAACAATGGGCCCAAAGATTAGATAATCAATGGGAGTTCCATTTCGAGCAAGAAGAACCTCCGACTGAAGACAAACATGTTCAAATAGATGTTGGTGAAGAGGGATCTCCCAAACCAATATTCATCAGTGAAAGTCTTTCAGAAACTGATAAGCAGGACATGATCAAACTCATTCGTGACTACATCGATGTCTTCGCTTGGAGTTATGAAGATATGCCAGGACTTGATCCACAAATCGCAACTCACAAGATCAATATCTTGCCGAATGCTAAACCGGTCAAACAACAACAGTGACGATTTCGTCCAGACATTATGGATGCAATTGAAGCTGAAGTCAATAAACTCATGACCTCCGAGTTTATTAGAGAGGAACAACATCCCGATTGGGTGGCTAACATAGTTCCTGTCCTTAAAAAGACTGGCAAAATCAGAATATGTATAGACTTCCGCGATCTCAATGCGGCATGTCCTAAAGACGAATTCCCTCTACCAATCACTGATGTCATGATTGATAATACCTGTGGATTTGAACGGATGTCATTCATGGACGGGTATTCTGGGTACAATCAGATTAAAATATTTCCAGACGACGAGAAGCACACTTCTTTCAGAATGCCGATTGGTACATACTGTTATACAGTTATGCCATTCGGTCTCAAGAATGCATGAGCAACTTATCAACGAGCTATGAGCACTATATTCCGTGAACATTTGCGAAAAATAGTCGAATGCTATGCTGATGATATTGCAGTCAAAAGTCGACAAAAGGAGGATCACATCCAAGATTTGAAGACTATTTTTGATCTAATGCGTAAGCATCAATTAAAGATGAACCCTACTAAGTCCTTCTTAGGCGTCTCTAATGGTAAATTTCTCGGCTTCGTCATTACCTCTAAAGGTATACACGTGGATCCCGAGAAGATCAAAGTCATCCAAGAGATGCGTCCTCCATGCACCTTAAAAGAGCTACGAGAATTTCAAGGAAGGATCGCTTATATCAGGAGATTCATCTCTAATTTGTCAGGACGCTGCAGACCATTCAACAAACTTATGAAGAAAGGTGTTTCTTTTGTCTGGAATGATGAATGTCAGAAAGCATTCGATGATATAAAACAATATCTGATGAGCCCTCCAGTATTGGTACCTCTCGTTTCAGGAATTCCATTTCTCCTATATACTCGAGCAATGAGTCATTCATTGGGTGTATTACTCGCTCAAAAGAATCAAAATGGTCATGAATAAGCCATCTACTATCTCAGTCGTACTATGATCGGAGCTGAACCTCGATATTCATCGGTCGAAAAAGAATGTCTAGCCTTGATGTTCGCTGTTCAAAAGACGCGACATTATATCATTGGCCAGACTATTTATGTCATCTCCAAGATCAATCCTATACAGATCATGATGAAGAAACCAAGTGTTTTGAATTCTCGATTAGCTAACTGGGGAATCCTACTTGCTCAGTATGACATGCATTATATTTCTCAGAAGTCAGTCAAAGGACAAGCTTTAGCTGATTTTCTGGCTGCTCATTCAATTCTAGAAGATTCAAAACTCTATGACAAAATTCCAGATAAAGTCCTAGATTCAAACCAAATTGCTGAAGAAGATCCTACTTGGCGTCTATTCTTTGATGGAGCTTCAAGGATAGGTCCTAATGGTGATATTGTCGCTGGAGTTGGAATCGTTCTTATATCGCCAGAAGGTCTTGCTATCCAAAGAGCATATTCTCTCGACCAGCCGTGTTCAAACAATGTAGCTGAGTACAATGCATTACTCATTGGTCTTCAACTCGCTAAACATCTAAATATTCAACATTTGGAAGCGTACGGAGACTCTAAACTCATTGTCAATCAGATAAGGGGTATTTATGAAGTCCGTCATCAAGATCTGGTTCCTTATCATTGATCAGCTATAACTATGGCTTCTTCGTTTGAAGAATTCTTCATTGAACATGTTAGGCGAGCATGTAACACAGAAGCTGATGCTCTAGCTAATCTTGCAGCGGTATTGGCTATCCCGATTAGACGACAACAAATGATTATTGTTCGCAATCGAGAATTATTTCATCTTGAAAATAACCTAACCCTAGGACTTCCAGTTGACATTGAAGAATCAACATCTCATGACGTCAACACAATAAGAGGATTTGGATTTAGTCGTAAATCTTTATCATCTTCATCTGATTCCAGCATGGAATTCATCTTCAGTAACTCGGCCGAGAATCAAAATACGGATACGGATTGGAGACTTCCTTTCTTAGATTTCGTATTGTATGATATTCTTCCGGATGATCCGAGTAAGGCAGCATCTATCAGACGACGATCACTCCGATTCTATTATAATCATACAACAAAGACCTTATATCGTCGAGCTTATGATGGTTTACTTCTTCGATGTGTTGCCGGTGACGAGGCTCAACAAATTATTCGCGAAGCACATGATGGAATTTGTGGAGCACATCAGCCTGGACTAAAACTTCAAGACCGTATTCGACGTATGGATTATTATTGGTCCACTATGGTATCAGACGCCATCGAATATGCAAAGAAGTGTAAAGCTTGTCAAATCCATGCGGATTTTATTCATCAACCTTCGGAATTTCTACATCCGACGGCAGCATCATGGCCCTTCGAAGCTTGGGGCATGGACATTATCGGCCCGATCAATCCGCCGTCATTCAAGGGTCATCGGTTTATTCTCGCAATAACCGATTACTTCTCCAAATGGGCCGAAGCCATTCCTTTGTCTGAAGTTAAGACGTCCAATGTCATCAGCTTTATTAAGCACCACGTCATCTACAGATTTAGTGTTCCTCGACGCATTATTCATGATAACGGACCACAGTTCGTTAGTCAGAAGTTTACTCGATTCTGTGACGATCATCGAATCAACAATATAGCTTCTACCGCATATAATTCGGCAGCTAACGGATTAGCAGAAGCTTTCAACAAGACCATCATCAGACTCCTAAAGAAGTTTGTCTCTACTAACAAACGTAATTGGAGTGAGAAGCTCGGTGAATGTTTGTGGGCTTATCGCACTACAGTTCGTAATGCTACTAAATGTACACCCTTCTCTTTGGTGTATGGTTGCGAAGCTGTTCTTCCATTAGAGATTAAAATTCCTTCTTTAAGGATAGCAATCGCTAATGAACTCACTGCAGAAAATAATGATCGTCTTCGACTTCAAGAATTAGAAGCACTGGATGAAAAGCGATTATCTGCTCAACAGAATATTGAATTCTATCAAGCTAGAATCTCAAGAGCTTTTAATAAGAAAGTCAGAGTTCGATCGTATCAAAAAGGAGAACTTGTTCTAACAGTCAGACGTCCTATGACTATGACTCATATGAGCAAGGGCAAATTTGACGCAAAGTGGGAAGGATCCTATATTGTGAGCAAAGTTTTCTCAAATGGAGCTTATCAACTCTCAGAATTGGATGGTCGAAAAGTTTTGATGCCTATTAATGGCAAATTCCTTAAGAAGTACTATGTATAAATGTAAATGCTTATAATCATCAGACAGTTTCATGTTTAAAAAATAAAATTTTTATTTTATTTTGATCATGAATGATGATACATGATATTAAGAAAGATCACTATCATTCTTTTCTACATTTGGACGTGGGCCACTGCCGTCCTTCTCGAAGACGTGATCAGCAAAAGAGCCGAAGATCTCCTTGCTGGAACCCACGAGGAACTTACAAGCGGCCATTCTCATGGCTTCTTCTTCTTCAGCCTTTCCTGGTTCGAGCAGGAAGTCCAGAATATACGAACCTTCGCCTGCTTCCGTCTTCTTCGTTTTGACTGGATCAGCAGGACGTTCTTCAGTGCCTTTCTGAACCTTTGAGGCAATCTCAGTCTTCTTGGATGCTTCTCCAGACGACATTTTTATGTTGAGGAGTAGAAGTGTTCGTTCTTGTCAGATTTCTGCTATATTTATAGGCAGAAGTTCCTCAAATAGTGAAGCGTTACATTCATCTGACGATTCACATATTCACTAATGCTTGACGGTTCATCCGTTCATTTCTTACATTCATCCGACGATTCACACATTCATTAATCATTCGACAGTTCATTTGTTCATCATTTCTTAACGGTTCGTCCGTTCATAATCTTCTATCAATTTATCAAGTGGGGATTCGTTATTTATCATGTTTTCATAACCTCTGAATCAATTCCGAATCTATCTACTCATTTGTCATTATTTTTGACCTCTACATAGAAATCAATCTATTTTCTTTTGAGTTCATACATATTATCACGTCCATAATACCTCTGATAATATCATATACTCTAAAACAGAAAAGAAGATTTTATTATCTATCATGTCCACAATTCATCCACAAATACAAATTATTGAGCATAGAAGAATTATCATTTCCATTCTCATTTCACCATAAAAAGTCTATTACATTTTCTTAGACTTTCTTACAAATCATAATAGAAATCTATTACAATCTTGGATTTTTATTCTATACCACAACAATAACCTAATAGAGATCTATCTTCTTCTTTGGATCTTCTCCGTCGGACCTTCTCCGTCAGGTTCGTTGTTGGTGGCAGTTCCTGACTGTCTGAGTCCCAGTTACGACCAAATCAGCAGGAATCAAACTCTGGTCTTCTCTCTCAGACGAGAGGAGAACCACAGAGTATGGCAGCCAGAAGTCGTGGTGCTGCCAATACAATTGGTGGATTGGGGGTAACCTCTCAAGGAAGATAGGAATGTATTCCATATTGGGATACAATTCCTAGTTCTGCCTTGAAAGGAACTCTACTACCCGATTTCTCGGGATAGAGTTGACTCCACCATCCAACTCTCGTGTATAAAGACTCTTCCTACCATCTGAGGAAGATCCTTCTATCCCACGAAGAGTTCTGAGTTGTCTGATGTACGCGTCAAAAGCGTATGAGCTCCCTGATGTTGGTGTCAGCAGGATATTCTCCACAGCATCCACATCACCAATGCCAGTTCTGAAGAAAATTTTCAACCGAGCTTCTGCAGAGAACAGCAAGGAAGAAGAGAATTAATCAACAGAAATGTCATTTGGCATGCATTGGCTAGTCAAGCGTGCATTTTTCAGTCAGAAACATAAAAGCCTATCTTCAACAGCAACAAAAATGGTACGCGGACTTACCATCAAGTTTGGTGCTAAGGATTGGCAAACCCATGTTTGATACAGTGCGCAGAAATCGAACATTAGAAAGCATTGCTTTCATGTTTGAGAATGAAATCTCCCAAAAATTTTATTCTCAGTGAAGAAGAAGAAGAATGTGAGATGAGTATCTTTGAAACTCAGCTATCTATTTAAAGGACAAAGTACAAGCTTATTCTTGGAAAAGATCCGCGTGAATAGCGCTCGTAAACCATGGAATGAATGACACGTGTGTTTTGGAAGATAGCACAACATTGGAAACAGTCAAAGAGTGCTAATTAACATTCTTCATTAATGCACGCACTGATGGCCTTACAAAAGACAAAAGAAGAAGTGCAATATTTTCAAAAGAAAACAAAAGCATAAAAGACACGCTCTATTTAACAAGAGCGACTGAGCTTAGTGCCCAGTTCTTCTACGCTCTTAACCCCCATGCGGTGTAACAGAGCCTTCAACATTTCACGCTGCTCTGCAAGGCTGCGTCCGTCAGAAGAAGACAAGTTATCCAGACCAAAATAGCTCAGGAAATTCTTGGCTAAATGCATGGGATCGTCTTTGAACTCGAAGACTAGGGGCTCCGGTTCCTTACCCTCAAGAGTGGGATCACCATGGGAACAAAAACCCAATTTGCGTGCTTCTTCTTCAGCTTCTTCCTTTGGTGTCATTTTGACGTAAGATGAAGATTAAAAATGAATCTTCTCCATGTTTATATAACAGATCTCGCCGGCGGTTCATATTCCACCATAAATTGGATACAATCAGTCTCGGAGAACGAAGAGTCATTATGACATTTAATAAGTTTATTTGGATGTTTTCAAAAGAACTTCGAAGTCTTTTCGACTTCCGAAAATTTGAAGTCATCTCAGCGTGACTGATTTCATTTTATTTATCTTATTTTCAAAGTATTTCAAAAATTTTGAAATCTTTTCAATTTTTGAAAACTTTGAAGGGGGTCTTGTAGGCCTTTAAAAATGACAGTCACGCTGAGTTGATCAGAACAAGTCTAACAGTCACGCTGAGTTAATCAGGGCAAAGTCAAAAGTCATGCTCAGTTGATCCAGACAATATTTACAAATCATGCTGAGGGACAGCTCATCATTTAACAGAGAGTCATTATGACTTACAGCACGACAGTCGAAGAATGTCTCTTTGTATGCCACGTATGCACAGAATTCGAGAGATCACAGCCGTCTATTGCGAGATTTTCGAAATCTTCTTCAGTAAGACTCAACCTTCGTCAAGTTGGCGTACCGAAAGAGTTTCTTGTCATTTAATGCGACTGACAAAAGCAATCACTGTCAGAGATTTTGTGTCAGTCGAGGCACGCAGAATCAAGACAGCTGGCAGTCTTATCTCAAGTCTGCGTGTATTGTGAGATCTTCATCTCAAGTTTGCGTGGATTCTGAAGTTTTCTTCCTCAAGTCTGCGTGGATTCTGAAGTTTTCTTCACCAAATCTGCGTAGATTCTGAAGCTTCTCGCCCCAAGTTTGTGTGGATTTTGAAGCTTTCTACCCCGAGTTTGCGTGGATTTCGTCTTCAACAAGTCTGCGTGAATTTTATCAAATTGGAGTACGTGGCAGTCATGCCACTGATCTCTCGCCTGCGTGTCCTGTAACTTGCACACGACTCATGCATGATCGCCATGTGTCCAACAGTTACAGGCCACGTCCAGTAACTGCTCACAACCTTGCGTATGTTAAAATCCTGCGTGATTTTCAACTAAGCACAGGCTGTGAAGACAGTTATCTTTTCAGTTTTATTTTTGACTCTATAAATAGAGTTCTTTTTCTCATTCATTGTACAGATGCATAGTTATCTACTGTCAAAATTTTGAGAGCTTTTCTTCTTCGCATAGTCCAAGGGATAAAGTGATCGTCTTCTAAATCAGATTCCCACAGTTGTAATTTTCCCAGAAACACAATAAATAAAGGAATTTATTTATGGAAAACAACATCTTTATAAAACCATTAGTGAAAGATCGATTCAATTATTTACGTCAAGAATTAGAAATTTTAGATGTCAATAATATTAATTAATTTTATCTTATAAATTACCTTTTCTTATGCAAAAACTGTTTCGAGATAAGCTTTCAAAGGGTCTGTCTGTCATCACGACTACGAGCGAAGAAAAACGATATTTAAGCATTTCCCTGTGAACTTCCGTTAGCTGGGACAGTACCCCTACAACCAATCTGAGACAGTCACTGCATAACAAAATTTACTTCATAAAATAATGTTAATTATATTATTTAAAATTTAAAATTACTAAACTTGGAATTAAATAATTGTAAAGGAATGATGAATAAAAAGTGGCATTTCTATTTGTTAAATACCTCAAAAAAGCTTAGGCAAATTTGTCCCGAGTTTGGCCCAAATTCGTCTGTTGTCGGATGTTTTAAGTCAGTACCGATGTGGCCCCCTTTCTATTCATCTCCTTCGTCCTCTAAAGAGAACAGCAGCCACGCAGAAGAGCCCTCAAACTAGTTCTTCCACCATTGATTCCTCCCTATTCCATTGGAGTTTTCTTTCCAAACTTTGGATTCGGGGGTGGAATCTCATTCTCTTCCACATACTTGATTTCTAGAAGGTATAATTTATTCCTTCTCTCTATTTCAATTTCTTAGAAATACTCTATTTTCTTAGAAATTATGCCTAGAATACGTAATACTTTCAAGAGAAAGAATAGGGCGGGTAGTATGGAAGATTACATGTACTTCGAATATGGCCAATAACAACTCGAAGCCATACACACTCTCTAGTCGCCTCATAGAGTGTGAGTAGCTCAGAGTGGTTCGTTGAAGTAGCCACTAAGGTCTGTTTACGAGACCTCCAAGAAATCGTCGTGTTCCCAATGGTAAAGACATAACCAGATTGGGAACGCCCCTTGTGCGGATCAGATAAGTATCCCGCATTGGCGTAGCCAACAAGGGTCGCGTTACTTCGAGTGCCAAGAGCGTTGGACTCACTCAAAACCGCGTAGGGATAGAACAAGCCCAAGTCCGTAGTACCCTTAAGGTAGCAAAAAATGTCTTTTATGCCATTCCAATGGCGGCGTGTTGGCGCAGTGCTGTGTCGAGCTTGACAATTTACAGCAAACGAGATGTCCGGTCTAGTACATTGGGCCAAGTATAATAAAGCGCCTATTGCACCCAGATAAGAGCACTCAGGACTCAATATCTCTTCGTCGTCCTCCTTTGGACGGAATGGGTCCTTAGTAATGTCTAGAGAGCGGACGATCATGGGAGTAGCGGACGGCTAAACGTCAAAATGACTAAAGCGTTTCAACACCTTTTGGGTGTAGTTTGCTTGATGGACAAGAATTCCATCTTTACGATGCTCGATCTGCAGGCCGAGGCAAAACCGTGTCTTCCCAAGATCCTTCATCTCGAATTCTATCTTCATGATATCAGCAGTTTCTGACAAGTCTTTTTCGGTTCCTATGAGATTCATGTCATCTACATAGACCGCGATGATTGCATATCCTGAAGTGGATTTCTTTATGAACACGCATGGGCAAAGTTCGTTATTAACATATCCCAAACCAATCAAGTATTTGCTTAGGCAGTTATACCACATTCGCCCGGATTGTTTTAATCCATATAACGAACGCCTCAGTCTAATCGAGAACATGTTCCGTGGTCGGGAACTACTTGATTCAGGCATCTTTAGTCCTTCAGGGACTTTCATATATATCTCTGTGTCTAGATCCCCGTAGAGATAGGCTGTGACCACATCCATAAGCTGCATATTCAGTTTTTCGGAAACTACTAAACTGATTAAGTAGCGGAACGTTATGATGTCCATTACGGGAGAATACGTCTCCTCGTAATCAATTCCAGGGCGTTGTGAGAAGCCTTGCGCCACAAGGCGAGCCTTGTATCGCACAATCTCATTTTCCTCATTACGCTTCCTTAGGAAAACCCATTTGTGACCAACTGGTTTAACATTGGGTGGTGTTGGAGCAACAGGTCCAAACACACTTCTTTTCGCTAAGGAGTCTAGTTCAGCCTGGATTGCTTGTTTCCATTGTGATCAGTCCGTTCGTCGTTGACACTCGGCAACACTACGAGGTTCCATGTCATCATTGTTCATAATGTCAGTGGCCACTGAGTATATGAACACATCATCGATGACAGTTTCGTTTCGCTTCAAAATATCGTCTAAGCTAGCATACTCGACGGATAGTTCGAGGTTATCGGCATGATTAGGAATATGCGTTTCATCTGGAACGCGTTCTTCTAATACATCACCGTGATCCTTAATGATCTCATATGGCAAAACATTTTTAACAAGATTTCTCCGCTTCCGGGGCAGAACATCTTTGGAACCAACCGGTCTTCCCTTCTTCTTGGGAAAGCGGCGGACTGGACGGCCGATGGCAGCGTCCTTTGCTCGGCGGGTTCGACCGGAGCAACATGTTTCACAGGAACATGGCGTCTCTCAGGGACGTCTATCCTTGCAGGCACATTTGTAGCAGGTATAATTGATCTCGTGACTTTTGCTAGGTCGCTAAATGCATCTGGCATTTGATTTGCAATATCTTGCAGACCTAGAATCCTCTGCACTTCCTTATCACTATGTGCAGAGGGAGGATCATGATGAGCAAAAGCGGGCACGTGCCACGCTAATTCACGTCGTTCCTCATCAATGTTAGCGTGCATTTCTCCCCCTAACGACGGGAAGATTGCCTCATCAAAGTCACAATCCGCGTGTCTCGCGGTAAAGAGATTGCCTGTCAAGTGCTCTAAATAGCAAATGATGGACGGGGAGTTATAACCGACATATATTCCCCGTCGCTTCTGAGGTCCAAATTTTGAATGCCTTATCGGCTCAATTGGAACATTGACTAGGCACCCAAACACGTGTAAATGTGAGATATCAGGCTCACATCCAGTAACCAGCTGGTACGCAGAAAGTGGTTGGGTGGCCATGGGCCTCAAACGGACCAAATTTGCAGCGTGCAAAATTGTATAGCCCCATGCAGGTAGTAGGAGTTTGGTACGCATAACCAAGGTCCGTGCTATCACTTGCAGTCGCTTTATAAAAGCTTCCGCTAGGCCATTTTGGGTATGAACATACGCAACAGGATGTTTAAGATTTATTCCCAAAGTCATGCAATAATCATCGAAAGTTTTCGATGTAAAGTCCGCGACATTATCAAGTCTAATAGACTTTATCGGATAATCCGGATGGTGAGCCCTTAACTTAATGATCTGGGCGAAGAGTTTAGGAAACGCTGCATTTCGGGTAGACAACAACACTACGTGTGACCATCTAGTCGATGCATCAACCAAAACCATGAAGTATTTAAATGGTCCACATGTTGGTTGGATTGGTCCACAAATATCTCCATGAATTATCTCAAGGAATTGGGAAACCAATCTCGTAGGTTTCATATGGAGTGGCTTGAGATTCGTCTTCCCAATCGAGCAAGCTTGGCATAGGCTTTTCGAATTTATAACAAAAAAAATTCTCTAAGAGGATGCCCATGTGATGAATTCATAGTGCGAAGCATCGTATTTTGACCCGGATGATCCAGCCGGTCATGCCATAGCATAAAAGTTCTCTCATCAACTGGCGCTCGACGAATGATGAGATTACTCTCGATGTGTTATATCGTAGTGAGATACAAACCACTTGAAAGACATTTCAACTTCTCCAAGATACGCTTTTGGCCGTACTGAGTGGAGGTAATGGAAAGATACTCGAAGCCATGTTCTCGAGCAGTTTCAACATGAAATCCGTTTTCTCGAATATCCTTAAAACTCAGTAAGGTACGACTGGACCTTGGAGAATATAAGGCCTCTGATACTTCAACGGGAGTACCATTGGACAACAAAAAATGGGCTTTGCCAAAACCTTGAACAAGGGTTGAGGGTCCCGAAATGGTTGTCACTAAGGTTACTTTAGGCGTATAGGAGATAAAGTATGATTTATCTCTCAAGATAGTGTGAGTCGTTCCACTATCAACCAGACAATCTACTGCCCCGTGGTCCATGCCTATAAGCAAAAAAAATTAAAGTTTGTCACACGTTTGAGGAAAGTGCTCGAAATAGAACTTTAATTTATCGAGAAAACAGAAAATACAAACCACCAAAAGTTTCATGACTTAAATCAAACATAGATAGAAAATGGAGATTTATTCTTCCACTTCTGCTACAAAATCGGGGGTCTCAAGATTTAAATTTTCGCACTCGATGACCAGATTTGCTTCGGCCCAGCGCCCCTTATGATAGTTATTAACTTCTAGGGGGGTCGCCCTGCAAGTCCGTTGCATATGACCGTAAGCACCACATTTGTAGCAGAGAGTAGGTGCTTGGCCTTCCACTCTCGCTTTGGGACGACTGGCCCATTGGTTCTTACCATGAGACTGCCTAGGAGTCAAAGGTCCTTGGTTCTTGTTAGAACCTCGCTTTGGGTGGCGAGACTTAAACTCGCCTTTGTTCCTTGGCTGGGACGACTGGCCCTTGTCTCGTTTCCACCATGGATTTGGTCCACGGAGAGCGTTTGCATCAGGCATTGGAATTGTCTTTCTTCCAGCAGGACGAGAATTGTTGTTTCTCATTAAAATGAGACTGTTCTTCTCGTCTAGTAAAAGCTGGGTGATGAGCTCGGGAAACTTGGTGAACTTAGACTGACGGTATTGCTTTTGGAGCAAGTTGTCAGTTGAAGGAAATGTGGTGTATATTTTCTCCAATAGATCACTGTCGGTTAATATCTCACCGCAGTATTGGAGAAGTGATCGAATCCTGCAGACTTCATTGTTGTAATCAGTTACACTTTTGAAGTCTTGGAAGCACAGGTTCAACTAGTCATAGCGTGCTTCAGGTAGCCATATGGTCTTCTGGTGGTCGAAGCGCTCTTTCAGAGAGTCCCATAGCGTCTTCGGCGAGGAGATTTCAATGAACTCCGACTTCATGGAGTCAGATAAATGCCTGCGGAATGGAATCATTGCTTTGGCGTTTATTGAGCGAGTGACTTCCACTTCACGCTCTTCCTCGTTATAGATGACGTCCAAGAGGCCCTGCGCATCTAGATGGTTCTGGATGTCTTGCGTCCAGTCCAAGTAGTTCTTGCCAGAGGCTTCAAGGATGGGAAAATCAATCTTGATCGACATTTTTCTACAACAGGAGAAAAAATCTTGATCAGTCAACATATAAAACGACAGGTTTATATGGATTTGGTTTGTATAAGCAACAACAAACAATCGTAAATAAAAACAACAGTTTTGAAAAAACGATTTTTGTTTAGAAAGTTATCTTATATCGATCGACGGGTCAATATAGAGAGGTTAATAAGTTTCTTGCAAAAATGCATAATTATAAATACAATTTTAGCAAAAAAATAATATTCAGTCAACCCCTTTCAGTAGCTCTACATGAATATGACCAGGCGGGAAAATGAGGGAGGGGGGTCACCGGGGACCTCTTAAGAACCAAGCCCCAAGTTCTTTCTGACATCATACCCAAGTAGGTGAGCCTATTCGGAGAGACTTTGTAAAATTTTTGTCAAATGTAAGAATAAATAAGATTTTTCAAGAAATTCACGCTATTTGCGAACTGTGCAAAATAGGTGACAATTTAGTGCGTGCTCAAAATGAGCGTTGCCTTTGAAAAATTATTAACCAAAAAGGTTATTTTTGGGAGGCCCAAATTTGGCGGTGCCAGAATTTGTTTATGTAGCCAAAACCATTTTTCAAATTTTTCAAGTATGTTTTTTTTCGTAATTACGCAAAAAAAAACATACAACATAAGCAAACAACAGCACACAAAAAAATTGGTGCCTATTCAAGCGGCACCAAAAAAAATGTCAACTAATTTTTCGACGTCTAATGAAGCGACACCAAAAAATAGCGAGAAAAAAGTACAATTTTTTTTACTACCCATCTGTTACAATAATTCACTGAGTAACATAAAAAAAAGTTGCTACTGAGGTGCTCGGCAGGGCGCAGATGGCACTGAGTTGCTCTCCGGGGCTCTTTCTTACCAAAAAAAAAAATGTTAGCACTCAAAATCCCATACAACAAGAAGGAAGGAGCAATAATGTGACAATAGCTAAAATGGGGAAGTTGGCCTAAAGGGCTACTTTAAGGTTCTGGTCCGATAGGTCATGGGTTCAAAAAACCACTTGAGACAAAATATGTATATGTTTTTTTTTCTTTGAAAAAAAAACTAGTATTATAAACAATAAAGACAAACAGCAAGTAATGTAGAATTAGACAAAAGAAAAAAAAAACTTTTGTTTTTCTCTTTTTTTCAAATGTTAAAAAAAACCTTGTCAAGTCACTTTCACACCCAGAAAATAACTGAAGAATTGAAAGGTTATGCAAAAGGACAGATAATGAAAACATGGAAGATTGCAAAACCTGAATCACGAAATTTTCTTTCGAAACTTAAAGTCCTAATGGTTTACTTGGATCCACCGTCCAAAATGGAGACCAAAATGTAACTACGGGGTCCTAAAACTAAACATAAGATTTAAATATTATGGAAATCTAAACCAGATCCAATGGTTAGTCCAAGTCAACAGTCAGACTGAAAAACCCTATTATGAACAATACGAAGAAGACATAAAACATAAAATTTGAATATTAAACGAGACACTATTCCGCATGAACTTAGCAACTGTGATGGTATAACCAATGATCATTAGTAAATATTCCAGTGACCATAAAACAAATATTATAAAAACTGTCATTGCTTCCATTGGTGAAACAATAATTATCACAAGAATGGTTTTGGTGACAATAATGGTTTATTGTAAGGTCATATTACTAAGGATTGACATTTAAGAACCTGTATATATGCCATATATTTGAGCACTTCAAGCTATTTTTGCTCGCACGAATTACAAACTAGTATTCCACAAAATCTCAAACCCATCATTGGTGTATGCTGGAATAAAGATTCAGAAGTCCAGAAGGATAAAAAAATTCCAACTTTAAGACCTATGAAATCTTTCAAAAAATAGAATTACACAATGCATCCAATCTATAGGAAAGCATAAATTTCTGTAGGCCTCTTAAAAAAAATTACCTTTCTTACCGTACGGTGGAAGAAAGTGAGAAAATGATTGCGGATACGGGAGATCGGCGACGAGCGACGGGGTGTGCGCGGGACAACGGTCGGCGGACGTCGAGGCGAGCGGTACGTCGGGTCTCCGGCGTTGCACGAGCAAGGTGCTGATAACGTGTTGTGGACAATTAGCTCAAGACAATTAGCTCAACCTCACATGTATATCAATATATGTGTCTCAATCTCTCTCTACAAGCTATCCCAACCTCTCTTTATATAGGAAGAGAGAGGTTGGGAGTTACATAATGAAAGCTCACTTGGGAGTTACAAAGTGAAGAGTCACCATGATTCACCATGATGAGATAATTTACAACAATATTTTTTTAAAAAGCTGATGTGGGAGAGCAGAGAAAGATATCCACGTAGGAGCCAAAGGAGATTCTATATAAGGAGCAAAATCCTTTGTCCAATGAAATAGCCTCATAGGCACACGAACAAAGTACCAGATATCTATGGCACACAAGCGGAGGAAGTCTTCTTCTAACATAAGGACGAATAAGAAGGAAGTCTTCTTCTAGCAAAATTCTTTCTAATAGCATCGATTGGAGGCTTAGAGTGCGAGAACTTTCCAATAAGGGGCTGTTTGGTTAGGGGAAAGTGGCGAGGGAAGTGGCACTTTCAGGGGCTGTTTGGTTAGGGGAGAGTGGCGAGGGAAGTGGCACTTTCAGTGAAAGTGCTCATCCACTTTCGCACTTTCGGTGTTTGGTTGGACGCAACAACTGAAAGGTAAGTGTCCAATCACTGCAAGCGAGCGGTAACTCCTCTGTGTTTTTTTCTAACACAGAGTTACACCAAAAAACTGAAGAAGGTGTGCTGCAAGTGACCCCCGCCCCTCAAGATCGTCCAGATCCATGAGCGGAGCGAAGGCCTGCGGGCGCTGGAGGTGCAACGAGAGCTTCATCGGCCGGATCTGGCCGTTGAGGAAAAGCTCGTCGGCGGAGATCATCGGACCGGAGTGGTCGGCGCCGCCGAACTCGAACGAGCCACCGCCAGAGTGGAGGAGCTCCTGCGAGTCGGACGAGGGCTTCGCCGCAGAGGCGGAGGAGGAGAGGATATAGTGCACGGGGCTCGCCGGGGCGCTGAAGAAGTAGCAGGAGGTGGTGGTGGTAGAGTGGGGCTGTGGCGGCGGCGGTGGTGGTGGAGTGGGTCGAAAGGGGGTGGTGGAGGTGGTGGAGGAGGAGGGAGAGGGAGAGGGAGAGAGAGTTGTAAAGAGAGGGGGGGAGAGAGAGAGAGAGCTGTAAAGAGAGGGGGAGAGAGATGTATGCAACGTTTGTTGCTTCTTCTTCTTCCTTTTATTAATGTGTACAGGTGGCTCTTCATTATCCCCAATTAAAATAATCAATAATTAATAGCGAATTATAGTAATTAATTTAATTATGATAGTTAAGATATTTTTCATTTGATTATGGTATTTTTTCAATTAATATATTTTTCAGTTAATTTAATTATGATAGTTAATATATTTTCATTTGATTATGGTATTTTTTTAGTTAATATATTTTTAATTATGATAGTTAATATATTTTTTCAATTAATATTTTTTTTTGGTTTAATTATGATAACAAATTTAATTATTGGGGGTAACTATACCTAGGTTTACCACATCTTCAAAAAACTTTCACTTTCTACTTACATAACTATCCAAACAACGAACTCATTTTTCTTCCACTTTTACCAGACAAAAAGTACTCCATCCAAACACATTTTGGAAAGTGCCACTTGCTGCAAGTCCACGGAAACTCAACTTGCTGCAAGTGCCACTTTCACACTTTCAAAGAGTTACATCTAACCAAACAGCCCCTCAGTGAAAGTGCTCATCCACTTTCGCACTTTCGGTGTTTGGTTGGACGCAGCAACTGAAAGGTAAGTGTCCAATCACTGTAAGTGAGCGGTAACTCCTCTGTGTTTTTTTCTAACACAGAGTTACACAAAAAAACTGAAGGAGGTATGCTGCAAGTGACCCCCGCCCCTCAAGATCGTCCAGATCCATGAGCGGAGCGAAGGCCTGCGGGCGCTGGAGGTGCGACGAGAGCTTCATCGGCCGGATCTGGCCGTTGAGGAAAAGCTCGTCGGCGGAGATCATCGGACCGGAGTGGCCGGTGCCACCGAACTCGAACGAGCCACCGCCGGAGTGAAGGAGCTCCTGCGAGTCGGACGAGGGCTTTGCCGCAGAGGCGGAGGAGGAGAGGATGTAGTGCACGGGGCTCGCCGGGGCGCTGAAGAAGTAGCAGGAGGTGGTGGTGGTGGAGTGGGGCTGTGGCGGCGGCGGTGGTGGTGGAGTGGGTCGAAAGGGGGTGGTGGAGGTGGTGGAGGAGGAGGGAGAGGGAGAGAGAGAGAGTTGTAAAGAGAGGGGGGGAGAGAGAGAGAGAGAGCTGTAAAAAGAGGGAGAGAGAGATGTATGCAACGTTTGTTGCTTCTTCTTCTTCCTTTTATTAATGTGTACAGGTGGCTCTTCATCATCCCCAATTAAAATAATCAATAATTAATAGCTAATTATAGTAATTAATTTATTTATGATGGTTAAGATATTTTTCATTTGATTATGGTATTTTTTCAATTAATATATTTTTTCAGTTAATTTAATTATGATAGTTAATATATTTTTCATTTGATTATGGTATTTTTTTAGTTAATATATTTTTAATTATGATAGTTAATATATTTTTCAGTTAATATTTTTTTTGGTTTAATTATGATAACAAATTTAATTATTGGGGGTAACTATACCTAGGTTTACCACATCTTCAAAAAACTTTCACTTTCTACTTACATAACTATCCAAACAACGAACTCATTTTTCTTCCACTTTTACCAGATAAAAAGTACTCCATCCAAACACATTTTGGAAAGTGATCACCAACCAACCAACTAGTAATAAGTTACAAGATATCATTACTAGTAATATTTACAAGATATCATACATAAATTATCCTATTGTCTCAATCTCAACCAACTAGTAATAAGTTACTATTTTGTGGTCTGATATCTTGTAACTATTACTAGTAATGATATCTTGTAACTTATTACTAGTTGGTTGGGGATCGGATGTTGATCAATCCGCTCAAAAATAACTTCTAAAGTATTTTTAGTAAAATCGGGTGGCAAAAATACTTACCATATATAAAATAATAATTGCTTGCTAGTTTTGATTTTTTTTAAATTCTATAATTAATTACAAGGTTATTTAATAATTAAAAAAGTACTAAAAAAATTTAAAAATAAAATATATTTCTTTACAAAATCAGGGGGTTTACACTAAACAGTTGTGACACCTAAATAGCGTCTTCCACACAGTAGATTCCCCCATCATCATTACCTTCTTTATAGCTTGTCCACTCAAAGGCAAATACAGAGAGAGGATCATCGAGCAGAGATGGAGAGATCGAATAGAGAGAGTAGAAGGCAGAGATCACGAGAGAGGATCATCGACAAGATGATCAAGGAGATTGCCAAAGAAAGATGAGGTGATCAGATCATCAAATGATTGAATCCATCAAAATCGACCTCGTCAATGAGGATACCAAACGCACATGAGAGGTTCATAGAGAGCACTTCAAGAAGCTACTAAGTATCGAATTGTCAGCAGAGCAAAGGGGTCAATTACAGCACCCAATAACCATCAACACACTTCCCTAAAATCTGTTCAAAATTATATTATATAAATAAAATAAAATGAGTCGTGTTTCATAGTGTCTCTTCTTCCCTCATCTTCCTTGAAAAATACTTGTAATCCCCACTCTTTCTACCCCAAATAATCCGGTGGCGAACATACATCCCCTTGGTAGTTGGGTTTCCATTTGCCAGGGGCAGAGGCATCTACGATCCGGACTGAGGTGGAAACTGTTGAGGGAACGGTGGGGGTGGGGTGGCACATTCCCACCTTGAGGTACTTAAGTAGTCTACCCATTCTGGCCGACTAGTGGTACTTGAGTCTGCTTGTTCTGTTGTACCATCGATGGTGCCATGGTAGCAGGTTGTTGTCCTTGCTGGTATTAAGTAACTGGGGATGCCACCGGAGACTACGGTGGAATATGCTCCCCTTGAGTTGCTGAATCATCAGCTGTGACAACGAGGGTGGAAACTTATCCGCTGCGAAGGTACATTTTACTGGCTCGAAGGTAAGGATACATTAAAACAGATTCAAGCAGGAGGCAATTCAAGAAATCACATGAGAGTTCGAAAAATTTGAGTCAAAGGAGGTGAATAATCAATATGTTGTGGATGAGATCCTATTTCCTAATCTTATATGCATGCTCATATCAGCATAACTATGTAACTGATACGATATTTTCTAACCTGCATGGCCACCACAAAAAAAAGTAACCCTACAGGCACTATATACATAGGACTAGGCTTACGTAACATGTTAGTTGTATGCATACGAAGAATACTCCAATATATGGAATTCCCGTATACAAACATAAGATGTAAATAAATCATATTAACAATAGGCCAGATAGTTCTATATCTCACCCACATGGACAATAACCAATAATAAAATAAATGTCAAATAAAAATATATAGCTAGGTGGAGACAATCCACTACCAAACAGCTATAAAAAAGTGTCTGAGAATACTGGTGTCCGACCTCCTAAAAATAAAATAAAATAAAGAAAAAAATAGCAAACAAAAATGGAGCAAATGTTATATTCACTAAAACAACGATCAATAAATCTTGGAAGGTGAAATCTCATCAACGGAGAACGAAGGATCCAAAACTGCGTCGTACTCCCGAAGGTAGTCCTAGTCGTCTAATCCTGGAGGGATTACCAGATCGTCAGAGGGACGTAACAAGATACAGAAAAATATACCATATCAACTGAGTATATAAAAGAATAAATACAACAGGGCTCCTAACCATTCTACTGTGAAAATGCAGTTAAGAACAAACCTTCATCAAATGGGCACTGGCTAAAAAATGGGATTGACAGTCCCTAATGCTCCGTAAATGTCAGAGGGCATCAGTAACAGTAGGGATAATCTTACCTGCGTCTCCGGAGGAGCTCATAGGTTACAAAGAATAAGTGCATCGTGGCCTATACGCTAAAGAATGGTAATGTCTATCTGTGGCATCTCTACGACATATATAAACCTCTAATAAATGCCAAGTCTACTAATCATGCAAATTCTATTATTATATCCAATCAGTCGCACGTCCCATACGTATTAATGGCCAGCCAACTATGCGAGTCCGTATCCTACATGTGACTCACAACTCATAGAACTCAAGTGTCAAGGCCATTGGAGATATACCAATATCTCACAATAATAGGATAGTTCTTTAGCATTAAGTCATCATGCATAAAATAAGTAAAAGTAATAAAATTGATTAACTCAATCACCCGCACGAAAGTATGTCTTGGACACACAGTTAATAGAAAATAAATAGACAACAAAATAAATAAAAGAAAAATAACATGCTAGAATAACAGTATATAAATAGTAAATAGCGACAAAAAATCTTGTCTGGAGGTGGTGTGCAGAATGGCAATATCCAGTAACACAAATCGTCAGATCGATGAAGCAAACGAAAGTAGAACTTACACAAACGTCCTCGGATGCTAAAATAAGCATCACTTACCTATAAGCCTAATTCTTGACACAGGGGTATAATCATAACTTTGGGTCAAATCGTGTCCGCCATTGGATCCGCTTTGTACCGAAAAGCGTGACAAATCTTTAGGTCTCTAAAATCATCAGGTTATACACCTACGAGTCCATTCTGACGATACAAACTCAACATTATGTCCATATTTCGATTTCGGTGAGTTGTGCACATTTTTGCCTGTTGGATCGGATCGTAGGCCCACCAAAATAGCGATACGGTCGACCTTCTCACAATCCAACCAAGCTTGGCTCACAGGACCAATAAAACAATACGAGTCCAGTGGCGCAAGTTTCATCTGGATGTGACGAACATACATAAAGCTAGGGGTTATTTTAGAAAAGGAGCGATTCGGGGTACCTTGATCGATACGCCTCGATTTCGTCGCACATACGCAACCAAATCGAGTTCTGTCGAATCCCACGCGTTGGCGAAGTTGATACGCACCTGTTGATGCTTCAGTTTGCGACCATATCGTCCGGTTTGTCGGGGTAAATGATGTATCGATAAAATTAATCAAAATTTATACTGCTTTAAAAACTATTTTTCTTGATTTTCTAAATCTATTTTCACAATGCACAGTGGATGAAATCAAAAACTAAAAAAAGGGTTTTGAAGCCCTATAGGTTTTCCATGAGATGGTTCAAATAGTTTTCTAAAATTGCTAAAGACCTCACCAGTGATAAACCCTCCAAGTTGGTGAGTTTGGATCGCAAATTTTGTTCAATTTTGAACATATTTTTATCGATTTTTTATGGAATTTTTTGAACAAAATACTGAGTAAAAATTATTTCTAATTGAAGGAAAGTATAGAGGGTTATATTGGCTACATGTAGGATTCAATAGATCAAAGATGATAAAGTATGTGTGAAGAAAAATGGCGAAGAACATGGGCACCTGATTGCGGGTTTTGATGCCGAACAGTGCTCTATTTTTTGTCGAACAAGCGGTCGACGATAATGGTTCGACGACGAGCGACGGTTACAGGCAGTGTAAAGGGCTGTCCAAGGTTGAGTTCGTCGGGGCTCTCTGGGTTTTAGGTTCCAAGACTTACGAAACCGATGATATTATATACACGCGGATTGAATCCAATTTTTAGTTTCTGTTTTAGAATTTTTGGTTTAAATTGAGAAGGATAGGGATAGTATCATATAGGATTTTGTTTCATCAAGATTGATCGAGGTTTGAATAGGTTTTGGTGATTTAAATATTTTAAAAAACTTCGATTCTTCCCTAACGCAGGATCGAGTTTTTCATAGGATTCTTCACTCGCGAGATTTTCTAAATCTTGCGAGAAATTCATTTGTCTTTTACACTATATATATATATATATATATATATATATATATATATATATATATATATATATATATACATATATATATATATATATATTTTATATATATATATATATATATATATATATATTCTATTAAAATTCAAAAAAATCCTACAATCCAAAATGGCTTCTACAATAATGTAGTAATGTAGTAAATACTTTATATATATATATATATATATATATATATATATATATATATATATATATATATATATATATATATATATATATATATATATATATAATGTAGTAGATACTTAATACCATTATTATTCAATAAAACCTTAACTGAATAAAAGATATTTTAAATAATTAAGAAAATACCTTAAATTATATTAAACAAAAATAAATAAATAATTAAAAATTCATGGGGTTACGGGTTTTATTACCAAAACCTAAATGTACTGAGTCGGCCCACTTTCTCTATCTTGTAGTGGTCCTTCCTCGAGCATCGTCGGGCGAGCTCCTTTCGCTTGCAGAGCAAATGTCGTCGGGCATGAACTTTGATGATCTGAAGGCCGTCATCAAGGTCCAGAATAATGATGGCCAACCTAAAGTTCATTAGAGCATGGTGTGTGACCAGGGTTCATTTTTCCTTTTGAAGCAACTTAATGAGGGGAAGCTCTAATCCGCTAAGGGAGAAGGGTTTCTAAAGCCATCTTTGTCATGCCCCAGAACCAGAATACTGGAGAGCGGGGGCAGACATAGCCAGCTACGTATAATGAAATGGAATCCATCTCACCATACGATCACGGCTGTCTAGATATGTGAGGGTTTATCTACAAGCCATCAGTCTCTTAAGGTCATAAATTATCCTATTGTCTCAATCTCAACCAACTAGTAATAGTTACAAGATATCAGACCACCAAATATACAATTGTAAGGCGTCCCAAACATTACATATCCAGATGATCATGAAGCTAGTCGTACAAAATGTAAGGACTAGCAAGAGTTAAGTTATACATGATCAACCTCGAGTTGCCAATCATGTTGCAGCCCGTAGGCAGACAGTAAGTAAAATATACACGAGCTAACACTTGCTCGGCGGCTAAACACCTCAAAAGAATAATGTACAATTACAGTGGGAGAACAAAAGAAATCCACTCGTTGCCAGGATTTCCTCTAGTGGTCACCATCTGGCTGGAAAGCAGGTAGATCCTTGTAGGATGTGGAAAATTATAACACACTGTCATTTTTCATCCATACGCTTAAAGACAGATGTCAGTTGAAGCCATACGCTCATTCAAAAGCCATACGCTCAGTAAATATTTTATTATTTACTGAAGTGATAGCACAGCATATGTTTAAATGAGGAATGAATCTGACACTTCATCTTTCGTACAAAGACAGCTGTCACGAGAAAAGTAACCGTCGTATAAGTTTTCGAAGAGTCGGTTTTGTCTTTTACGAGGACAACTCAGCAGCCTTCATAAATGCAAAAGCCATCATTCCTGTCAGTTTTGACAGTCTGTCAGCCGTCAAATCCGCAGTCACGACGCTCGAGAAGATTTTGTCAGTTATAGGAAGATATGGTGTACCAAAGAAGATTGATGATAGCCACGTGGCCACTTCTCCAGTGAGCGTATCAACCTCACATGACTCCTTCTTCACATAGTCAAGTGAGCGTATGGACCTCACATGATTCCTTGCTAAATAAGCGAGCGTATGACCTCACATGACTCCTTGTCCACAAAGTGAGCGTATGGATTTCCTATGGCACTACGCTGTCCAAGTCAGCGTATAAACTCTTCTTCAACGAGGCAGCGTATTACAGCAACCATAACCAGGATTACAGTCAACACACGTTCTCACGTGTCCTGTACCAGTTATCCACTTCTCTAGAAGTTATGCAACGTGGCATCCAGGCCATCAATCTCTCCTGAACATGCTCCACTACTTTCAACCGCACGCTAATGTGTCTCCATCAGAATTCGCCACGCGTCCCTGCAGTTATGCACACGTCAAGTAACTACCTAAGCGTATGCTTAAGGACAGTTATCCTGAACTCTATAAAAAAGAGTTTCTTCACATTCATCAGGGACTACAAGTCATTTTCAGAGAGAACAGAGAGATTGCCAAGTTGCTGTCCAAGTTCTTCGAAGTTCGAGTTTTCTTCATCGCATCGTCCAAGGGATAAAGTAATCGTCTTCTAGATTAGATTCCTACAGTTGTAATTTTCTCAGATACAAAATAAATAAAGTGAATTTATTTATAGAAAATAAATTGGCGACTCTGCTGGGGAAAGCTGTCTCCTCCAATGAGATAGCAACAACTCAATGCGATACTTCGTCGATCGGTTTGACGAAGAAGACGATGGTTGTACAATTCGACCAATCGGCTTATGAAGAAATGCTCAAGGCGAAGGAGGGCCGCACTGCTTCCTCCGCTCTTCCTATTGCCAAGAAGAAGGGACACTCCATCTATGTCCCTAAGTCTTCTGCAGCAATTCGAGACGCTTCTGTCACTTCTCATGCTGACAAGAACACGTCTTCAACTTCCATGAAGCACACTTCGGCTTCTCTGAACACGGCAACAGTGGTTTCCCCTAGTCACGCTGACAAAATTGGTTCTTTAACCAAGTCAATGTGTTCAAAGAAAACCATCTCTGGACATGTCGAAGTCCCTTCTCCTTCTATTCTTACGACAGCAGTCGGCTCTTTAGCCATTGATGACTCTGAGCGTATGGCATTCAAAGGGCAGCGTACGGTAAAGACAGCGTACAAAAGCCAACATCAGGCAGCGTACGCTGAGCCAAAGCCAGTGTATGCTAATAAAAAGGCAGCGTATGACCAGAAGTCCAAACTGAAGTCAGCGTATGCTAACAAATACAGTCCTTTGACTGTTTCTGAAAATCAGATTGGGGGTTCTCTTCCACAGAATATACAAATGATTCCCCCTCAACTTGCACATCTTGTGCCAACCAAGGAGAAAGACTCTTTAGTCAACTCCTCTACTCCTAAGGTCTTTACCTCTGGAGTTAATTTGACTAGTACTCTTACTAGATCAAACAAAGGAAAACGCCTTTTGGCTAATTCCTCCAAAGATGGATTATTACCGACTCCTAGTCGGAATAATACTCATCTTCCTTCTCTCAAAATTTCTCGGTCTGAGAAAGGCAAATTACAAGTATCCAAGACTGATATTAAAGTCAGATCTCCCACGGATCTTCGTAATAAGCTTAATCAGAATCGGTTCGGTTCCACTGAGACAAGTATATTAGACCCTGATGCAGAATATGCCAAGAACTATGTGGCTCAAATTAATCAATCTTTATACACTCAGGAACCAAGAAGACAGAAGAACAAAAGACAAGTTTCTACACAGAAACTATCTTCAATTACTTCCCAATCTGTTCCTACAGATCTCCGAGAATATTTGCAAAATAAACAGAGAATTGACACTCCATATGGCTATGACATTGCCCATATTCGCCATGAAAAGCATGGTTGTGACTTCCAACCTCGGATTGTCATCCAATGTTGTTGTTCACCAAAAAGACAATCTGTTTTCGAACGGATTCAATATGAACCAATGTTGGATGAAGATGAACCTCTTTATGCTTCTGTCAACATGACTTCCAGAAACATTGGGGGTAGCATACGGTCTGATGCTATATCAGACTCTGAAGATGGTGTTTATCTCGGCACTCGATCCAGGACCGGAGCCTTGACCAGAGCCTCTTCTTCTTCTCATCCAAGTGGCAATCCGGAGATCACAGAAGACTTCCTTGGAGAGTCTAATTTTCCAGTATTGACTCCTGTAAAAAGCCCTGGAAAAGATACTGATTCACACAGTGATGATTCAGAACAGACTGTTTCATCATCTATTCCTCGAATGATTACCACTTATATGGCAGAAAGTGATCATGAACCTTCGACTAGCAATGAGGCTCATGAACAGAGGATTTCTTCTTTAGAACAACAATTGCGAGCTATGGCAGATATATTGAGTGCTATGCACACTCTAATGCAGGCTCAACAACAGACAGCACCACTAGTGGTATTGAATACCCCTGTTGTTCCAAACCCTGAACCCTCTACTATTCCGGAGGTACAATCTAATGTCCCTGTACAAACCACACCAAGTCACTCTGGAGCTGGGGGTGGTACATATGCTGCAGTCCCTCCTCCCAATTACACTCTACAAGCCACAACTCCACAATCTTCGGGAGTTGTCTCTGAAGAATTGAAGAATCTTAAAACTCAATTCGAGGCATTCAAACAGAAGGATGGTTTACAAAGGTTAGGCATCAAACAGCCTTATCCGATAGAATGGAAGCAGGTATCGTATCCACCAAAATACAAACCTCCGACCATCTCTTTCTATGATAGGACAACCTCTCCAAGTCAGTTCATTAATCATTTTGAAGTAATGACTGATCAATTGCAACCAAGTGATGCCCTCCTTACTCGGGTGTTCATTGGATGTCTCAAAGGAACGGCTTATGAATGGTATAGAAGTCTCCCTGATGGGTGCATTACCTCATTTGCCGGTTTTAAGCAAATATTTCTTGAACGATTCTACGAAGGGCTCAATGATATGACCATGTCGACCCTCATAAGAATCAAACAGAAGAATAATGAGACCACTGAGGAATTCATTGAGAGATTCAGAAGAGAAGCCCTCAAAATGCCTCTTGGAACTCCCGATGCTGTTACGATCGACACTTGCAAGTCGAACCTCTTACCAATTATCAGTATGTGGACAGGGTCCACTCAGTTCCAAGATTGGCTTTCTTTCATTGTCAGTGCCAAGGCTGCCAAGGTCAGTGCTGAGACTTTCAAGGGTCTGGGGGTACAAATGGCTCCCAAAGAATTAAATCAGAGTGCTAGCAATAGTACTCGACCCAATAATCGCAAAGGGAAAGAAGCTCTTGAAGTCAATCTCCAAAACAGTAGTCAAGAGGTAAAGACTACCCAAGCTACTTCAGCTCCAACAAATCAACAACAGAGATCTCCTCGGCCGAAAGAAGAATATTCTTTCGATGATGACGATGTTCAGGGTATCTTTGAATGCTTACTCAAAGGTAATAAGATTCAATTGCCAGAAATTAAAAAGCCTGATGAAGCCAATAAAACAGATCATCCAAAATACTGTCCATATCATAGAATGCTGGATCATACAATCCGATCTTGCTATGTATTAAAAGGGAAGATTCAAGAGATGATTAAATCAGGGGCTGTGACATTAACACCCAAAGACAAAACAGTCACAGCAAATGTAATTTCAATGCAGTTCGGTGACTTCCCTCCTTTAATGGTAGAAAGTGGGATTGTTCCTATCCCCAAAGCAACTCTCGAAGTTATAAACATCCCACCAGCACAGAATGACGGACTTGTTCCTGTCACAACTAAGAAGGGAGAAATCATGTGGATTCACCCAGACTTAAAAACAGAGTTTGAGACGTCTTCCTCTTCTCCTCGGAAGATTTCCTCATCTAAAAGAAGTTCGGGAAGACTAAGTCATGCAATGTGACTTCTAGTTTCACACCCGATTTTTATCTAACCTCTACTTTCATCTCAGCAGGAAATTCACTTTCTACGAAGATAAAATCTGTACCTCAAATTGAAGATAGGTACAAACCTGCTTTTCATTTATACAGTTCACAATCTCATGAATTGATGGCAAAAATGGGTTATGATCTAGCCACTGCCCCAGGTTTGAACTCAGGCAAGGGACTCCGAGCACCTTTGGCCATCACCATGAGACATAATCGATCTCGTGTTGGCCTTGGTTTTTGGAATGAAGCTTTCATCAAACATAAAAGAACCAAGAGCAAAATAAAGAATTGCATCATGGTTTCCATAGACCTTGAACCAGAATCTGAAGTTGAAGTTCATGCTGGAACTCGCTCAGGAAAAGTATATTTGAAAGATTATGCTGAAGTTCCTGAAGAAATTTCTGACGTTCCTCCGGTTACAGCTTCAACTCCAGTCTCTACTGAAGAACCTTTAAATGTTCCTGTTGAGACAGTTCCTTCTAAACCAACAGCAGCTGACAAAGGCAAACAACAAGTCCGCTTCGACAAACCATTGAAGAAGTTATTCCTACAGGACTTGAAAAGCCTTATAATTTTGATATATTGGCTCAACTAGCCAATACCCCAGCTAAATTATCAATCTTTGAGCTCTTACGCCTCTCTAAAGAGACTCGAGAAACTTTAAGTGAAGCACTGCTGCAAGCAGAAACCTGCTTAACTCTTCTCAAGAAGTTGGAAACAGGACCTGTTTCTCATTGCCATAATGTATTAGAATTTATTACAAACATTACTTTTACGCAGGACGATATGCTGCTAGAGGATAATTGACATGATCGTCCTTTATATCATACAGGATATATTGATTCTATGAAGGTTGATCGTTTACTGATTGATCCAGGATCCGCTCTCAGTATTATGCCAAAGGCTATGTTAGATGCATTGAAGATACCTGTGCATAGTCTCTCCAGCACTATCACTACCATCTTGGGATTCAATCAAGGAAAAAGTGAGCCTTTAGGCAAGATTCGCCTTAAACTTCAAATAGGCGATCTTCGTACTAAGGTTACTTTTTACATCATCGACAATCATGGTTGCTCATACAATGCTCTATTGGGGAGACCTTTCTTGCATGAACATAATGTCGTTCCTTCAACCCATCATCAGTGCTTCAAATATGTTGATAATAATGGAGAGGTTCAAAAAGAAGTGGCAGATCTTTACCCATTCAAAGGAGTCGAAGCTTACTTCAATGACGCTCGCATGTACAAAGATGAATACTCGAAAGTCTTGCAAGCTATGGATAATGAAGATGAGATATCCAAAGTTGACACTTTGTTATTCCTGTAAAAGGACGTATCACTCCTCCACAGTCTGTTAGATCATCCGAAGAAGGCTCACTGATAATTCCGGTCAGTGGACGTACTACTTCATCATCTGCCCAGGGCTCACTGATAATTCCTGTCAGTGGACGCACTACTGCACCATCTTCCCAAGCTTCACAAAATTCGCTGATCATTCCTATCAGTGGACTCATCACTCCCCCTCCATCTTCTCAGGCTAGATCAGATACTCTAGTCATTCCAGTCAGTGGACGCATTACTTATCCACCGTCTTCTTCAAGGGAGCTCACCTCTCCTGAGCCTTTTGTTATCGATCTTAATCGAAACAAAAATTCTAACTGTTCTTCTTCCTCCCCCTTTGTCATTAATTTGACTAAGTCTGATAAGGCTCAGCCTTCTGTTGTAAATACAGCATCTAGTATTAATGAAGCATCTCCTTTGCAGTATATTGATGTTTGTGGTTATGTACAAAGTTATTTACAATTGCTAAATAGCTTAGAGCCACTAACTATAGAGGTTGTTCAAGCTCTTCATACAGACGTATCATTAGACTCTATACAGAAATCATACTTTGTGGTCCCCAGTCGAAAGAAGGGAGAAAATCCAATATTTTTCTATAAAGGACCTCAGAATCCTCCTAACTTGGAAGAAGATGACATAAACGATGATACTGGAAGGTTACAACTGCGTCGCTACAGTCAACAATCCAAAAATATCATCAAAAATATGGGTTATGACTTTAGAACCAGTCTCAATAATGGAAAAGGAAGAAGAATGCCTGTTCGAATTCCTCCATTAAAATACGGAAGGACAAAATGTGGTTTAGGTTATATTGCTCCTACTTCTTTTATCAATATAATCCATGAAGAGTCAAAATTCAATAAAGACGAACAATCTGAAGATGAACGATCTGAGTCTTCTGATTCTCTCTCTTGGGATTCTGACACGAGTGTTGGCGATCTTCATCGCTCTATTCTATCCATCAATATGGTCTCTGTTGATGGCCCACAAGAAAATGATGAAGATGAGGATGATTTTGAAATATCACCTGAATCAGAACAATGGGCTCAAAGATTAGATGATCAATGGGAATTCAGGTTCGAGCAGAGGGAACCTCCTACCGAAGATAAACTGATCCAAATTGATATTGGTGAAGAAGGTTCCCCTAAACCAATATTCATCAGTGAGAGTCTTTCAGAAATAGATAAGCAAGACATGATCAAGCTTATTCGTGATTATATCGATGTCTTCGCCTGGAGCTACGAGGATATGCCAGGACTAGATCCGAAGATCGCAATGCACAAACTCAATATCATGCCAAATGCTAAACCGGTCAAACAACAACAGCGACGATTTCGTCCAGACATTATGGATGCAATTGAAGCTGAAGTCAACAAGCTTATGGCTTCTGGATTTATTAGAGAGGAACAACATCCTGAATGGGTGGCTAACATTGTTTCTGTCCTTAAAAAGACTGGCAAGATCCGAGTCTGTATAGACTTTCGCGATCTCAATGCAGCTTGTCCTAAAGACGAGTTTCCTCTTCCAATTACTGATGTCATGATCGATAATACATGTGGTTTCGAACAAATGTCATTTATGGATGGGTATTCGGGATACAACCAGATCAAAATGTTTCCAGATGATAAAAAACATACTTCCTTCAGAATACCGATCGGTACATACTGTTATACGGTAATGCCGTTTGGTCTCAAGAATGCAGGAGCAACATATCAGCGAGCAATGAGCACTATATTTCGCGAACATCTCCGAAAAATAGTCGAATGCTATGTTGATGATATTGCAATCAAAAGTCGACGAAAGGAGGATCATATCCAAGATTTGAAGACTATCTTTGATTTAATGCGTCAGCATCAACTTAAAATGAACCCTACTAAGTCCTTCCTGGGCGTCTCTAGTGGTAAATTTCTCGGCTTCGTCATTACCGCTAAAGGTATACACGTGGATCCCGAGAAGATCAAAGCCATCCAAGAGATGCGTCCTCCACGCACCTTAAAAGAGCTACGAGGATTTCAAGGAAGAGTTGCTTATATCAGGAGATTCATTTCCAACTTATCAGGACGCTGTAGACCATTCAACAAACTTCTGAAGAAAGGTGTATCTTTCATCTGGAACGAAGAATGTCAAAAAGCATTTGATGACATCAAACAGTACCTCATGAACCCTCCAGTTTTGGTACCTCCCGTCTCGGGAATACCATTTCTTCTATATGTTCGAGCTATGGATCATTCTCTTGGTGCATTACTCGCCCAGAAAAATAAAGATGGTCATGAACAGGCCATTTATTATCTCAGTCGCACAATGACAGGCGCTGAACCGCGTTATTCTCCAATCGAGAAAGAATGCCTAGCATTAATGTTTGCTGTTCAGAAAACGCGACATTATATTATCGGTCAAACAATTCATGTCATTTCCAGAGTGAATCCCATCAGGATTATGATGAAGAAACCTGGTATTCTCAACTCCAGACTAGCTAATTGGGGAATCTTGTTAGCCCAATATGACATGCATTATATTCCTCAGAAGTCAGTTAAAGGACAGGCTCTTGCTGATTTTCTAGCAGCTCATGCAGTCCCAGAAGATTCTAAATTATATGATGAGATTCCCGATGAAGTTATGGATTCAAATCTGGTTTCTGAAGAAGTTCCTACCTGGCGTCTATTCTTTGATGGAGCATCTAGAATAGGTCCTAACGGCGATATTGTCGCCGGAGTTGGAATTGTTCTTGTATCCCCAGAGGGATTAACTATTCAGAGCGCTTATTCTCTGGATCAATCATGTTCAAATAATGTTGCAGAATACAATGCATTGCTCATTGGTCTTCAACTCGCTAAACATCTGGATGTTCAATATTTAGAAGTTTATGGAGACTCTAAGCTTATCATTAATCAGATCAGAGGAACGTATGAAGTTCGTCATCAAGATTTGATACCTTATCATCGAACAGCACTCTCTATGGCCTCCTCCTTTGAAGGTTTTTTATTGAACATGTTCGACGAGCCTATAATGCAGAAGCTGATGCTTTGGCTAATCTTGCTGCTGTATTAGCCATACCAATCAGACGTCAGCAAGTGATAGTTGTTTATAACCGAGAACTATTCTGCGTCGAAAATAATCTGGCTTTTGTTTTTCCCCATAATCCAGATGAAGATTCTCTCAACTTTGATGCTGAATTAAAATTTGACAAAGTGTCCTTGTCTTCTTCCGATTCTACTATGGAATATGTCTTTTCCAACAAAATAGACACCGTAACTGAAGACTGGAGACGTCCGTTTCTAGACTTTGTGTTGTATGACATACTTCCTGATAACCCTAGTGAAGCAGCATCTATCCGGCGCCAGTCTCTCAGGTTCTATTATAATCATACTACGAAGACACTATATCGTCGAGCCTATGATGGCCTTCTCCTTCGATGCATCGCTGGTGAAGAAGCACAACAGATAATCCGTGAAGCACATGATGGCGTCTGCGAAGCTCACCAGCCAGGTCCAAAACTTCAAGATCGTATCCGACGTATGGGTTATTATTGGCCCACGATGGTAGCTGATACCATTCAATATGCTCGGAAATGTAAAGCCTGTCAAATTCATGCAGACTTTATCCATCAACCATCAGAGTTCTTACACCCAACAGCGGCATCATGGCCCTCTGAAGCTTGGGGCATGGACGTCATCGGTCCTATCAATCCACCATCATCAAAAGGACATCGATTTATTCTAGCAATAACTGATTACTTTTCTAAATGGGCTGAAGCAATCCCGTTATCTGAAGTCAAGACTTCTAATGTTATCAACTTTGTTAAACATCATGTCATCTATCGATTTGGTGTTCCTCGGCGCATTATCCATGATAATGGACCACAATTCGTCAGCCAGAAATTTACTCGATTCTGTGATGATCATCGGATTAATAATCTGGCTTCTACAGCATATAATCCAGCAGCCAATGGACTAGCAGAGGCTTTCAACAAAACAATCATCAAACTCTTGAAAAAGTTCGTTTCTTCCAACAAACGTAACTGGAGTGAAAAGCTTGGTGAATGTTTATGGGCTTATCGTACCACAGTTCGCAATGCGACCGGATGTACACCTTTCTCTTTGGTATATGGGTGTGAAGCTGTTCTTCCCTTAGAGATTCAAATTCCTTCTTTAAGGATAGCAATCGCTAATGAACTCACTGCAGAGAACAATGATCGTCTTCGACTTCAAGAGTTGGAAGCTCTAGATGAAAAACGATTGTATGCGCAACAAAATATCGAGCTGTATCAAGCCCGAATCTCAAAAGCTTTTAATCGGAAAGTCAAAGTCAGAACATATCAAAAGGGAGAATTGGTCCTTACTGTCAGACGTCCGATGACCATGACACATATGAGCAAAGGCAAATTTGACGCAAAATGGGAAGGCCCATTCGTAGTAAACAAAGTCTTCTCTAATGGAGCATATCAGCTTGCCTCTATGGACGGGAAAGTCACAATGATGCCTATCAATGACAAATTCTTAAAAAAATATTATGTATAAATAATATTTTTATTACTCCCCGGCAAGTGTAAAATCAAAAATTTATTTCTCTCTACAAAAGCTATTTTGATGTCATTTTCCCCAGTGGAAACTGATATTCTACCATGTATCCCAGAGAATTTGATATTTTGTCTTATTAGATTCCCAGTGGATTTAATAAAGATCTTGTATAGAAAATCATGTCCATATTACCGCTGAATTTTCTATCTCAGAAAATGATATCTCGTCCTTTTGATTTCTGAGTCTAAAAGATCAGTGAATAAAGGCAAAATAATATACAGCAGGAAGGATACATCATAAACAAAGTTTCCTTAAACAAAGTTTATTTGAGACAAATTCTTCAAGAAGTACATCATCATAGAAGATCACTAGTATCCCTTTCATACTTGGGACGAGGACCACATACATAATTAGCAAAAGAATTGAATACATCATTTCCTGACCGCATCAAGAACTGACAGGCAGTCAGCCTCATTGCTTCTTCTTCTTCGGTTTCTCCTTGTTCGACCAAGAAATCCAAGATATCTTTCGGCAGCTTGGGAGCAGACGAGCTTTCGCCCGTCTCCTTCTTTTGTGAAGTCGAATGCTCTTTAGCATTTTCATCAACTTTGGAGACGACTTCGCCTTTCTTCGTGTTCTCTTCGGAAGACATTTTTGAATAAAAGAGAATAATGTGCGATCCTTCTACTCAAAGAGATGCTCTATTTATAGGCATATATTTGCCAGGATCGAAGGGACGTATTCTTTCCCGATATTCAGTTCATCCATTCATTTCTCACATTCATCCGACGTTTCACATGTTCATTAATACTTGACGGTTCGTCCGTTCATTTATTACATTCACTCGACAGTTCATCTGTTCTTCATTTCCTGACGGTTCATCCGTTCATAATCTTCTATCAGTTCATTAAGTGGGGATTCGTTATTGATCACGTTTTCATAACCTCTGAATCAATTCCGAATCTACTTACTCATTTGTCATGTTTTGACCTCTGCATAGACATCAATCTATTTTCTTTCGAGTTCCTATATATTATCATATCCATAATACCTCTGATAATATCATATACTCTAAAACAGAAAAGATGATTTTATTATCTATCATGTCCACAATTCACCCACAAATACAAATCATTGAGCATAGAAGAATTGTCATTTCCATTCCCATAAAAAGTCTATTACATTTCTTAGACTTTCCTACAAATCATAATGGAAATCTATTACAAATCTTAGATTTTCATTCTATGTACAACTGAGATCTATTTCTTCTTGGATCTTCTCTGGCAATCTCGTTGTTTGTGGCAATTTCTGGGTGTCCAGCAGGAATCAAACTCTGGTCTTATCTCTCAGACGAGAGGAGAACCACAGAGTATGGCAATACGATGGTGTGTTGCTGCCAATACAGCGCGTGGAGGAACGGCGGCACCTCAAGCAGATAGGAATGTATCCAAACCTCGGGATACAATTCCTAGTTCTGCCGTGAAAGGAACTCTACTACCCGATTTCTCGGGGTAGAGTTGACTCCACCATCCAACTCTCGTGTATAAAGGCTCTTCCTACCATCTGAGGAAGACCCTTCTATCTCACGAAGAGTTCTGAGTTGTCTGATATACGCGTCAAAAACGTATGAGCTCCCTGATGTAGATGTCAGAAGAACATTGTCCACAGCATCCATATCACCAATGCCAGTTCTGAAGAAGGTTTTCAGCCAAAACTCTGCAAGAAACAGTAAAGAAAAATCAGTTAACAGAAACTGGCCAAGCAAAGACAGATGCATTCTGTTCATTTCAGGAAGATGAATTTGTCCTTAGCAAACAAAAATTTCGATGCGTGTATATTGAACTTACCGCTGAGTTTGCTGCTAAGGATTGACAGATCCACGTCTGGTAGCGTGCACAGAGATTTGACATCAGACGACATGGCTTTCCTATTTCATTCTCATAGAAAATTCATTCTCAGAAGAGAGCAAGAAGAATGGGAAGATGAGTTTGCGTGGAGTTCATCCATCTATTTAAAGTATGGAGCATGAACCTATTCTTGGAAAGGATCCGCATGAATAGCGCTCGTAAACGTGGAATGAATGACACGTGTACTTTGGAAACCAACACAGCCTTGGAAATATTCAAAGAGTGCTTTCCAAAACGTTGGAAGATAGCGTAACTTACGGGCTATTTATTGGTGCACGCTATTCATTGGTATACGTTATTTAACGTAAATCACAATGTTAAAGGACAGCGTAATTTATAGCGTAACATACGCTGATATACGCTATTCAGTGGCATACGCTATCTAGCGTAACTTACAACTTGGAAGACGGCGTATTCTACAGTTATTCATCAGTGCATGTTGGTTTTCAACACAAAATTATACTAAACAGAGAATTCTTGAATATTCATTTTCATTAAAGGCACTGATGGCCTTACAAAACAAAAAAAAAGAGGGAAAGAAAAGGGTGCAACAAAGTCACGCTCTATTTTCCAGAGCGACTAAGCTTAACGCCTAACTCTTCTACGCTTTGGACCCCCATGCGGTGTAACAGAGCAACGAACATTTTGCGCTTCTCTGCGAGGCTCTGCCCATCAGAAGAAGAGGAGCCGTCCAGACCAAAGTAGCCCAAGAAATTCTTGGCTAAATGCATAGGGTCGTCCTTGAGCTCGATGACGACAGGTTCGGGTTCTTGGCCCCCAAAAGTGGGGTCACCATAGGAACAGAATCCCAACTTACGTGCTTCTTCTTCAGCAGCTTCCTTTGGAGTCATGGTTGCAAAAGATGAAAGTCAAAAATTGAATTCTCTCGGTTTATATAATAGAGCTTGCTGGCTGTTCATATTCTTCTATTAGATTCAATCAATCTCGAAAAATGAAGAGTCATCATGACATTTAACGAACTCATGCCAGCGTGTCAGGACTCATTCCCACTTTCTGTTCAAAGTAATTTCGAACTTTTGAAACTCATAAAGTTCGAAAACTTTGAAGGGGGTCTTGTAGGATGTGGAAAATTATGACACGCTGTCATTTTTCATCCATACGCTTAAAGACAGATGTCAGTTGAAGCCATACGCTCATTCAAAAGCCATACGCTCAGTAAATATTTTATTATTTACTGAAGTGACAGCACAGCATATGTTTAAATGAGGAATGAATCTGACACTTCATCTTTCGTGCAAAGACAGCTGTCACGAGAAAAGTAACCGTCGTATAAGTTTTCGAAGAGTCGGTTTTGTCTTTTACGAGGACAACTCAGCAGCCTTCATAAATGCAAAAGCCATCATTCCTGTCAGTTTTGACAGTCTGTCAGCCGTCAAATCCGCAGTCACGACGCTCGAGAAGATTTTGTCAGTTATGGGAAGATATGGTGTACCAAAGAAGATTGATGATAGCCACGTGGCCACTTCTCCAGTGAGCGTATCAACCTCACATGACTCCTTCTTCACATAGTCAAGTGAGCGTATGGACCTCACATGATTCCTTGCTAAATAAGCGAGCGTATGACCTCACATGACTCCTTGTCCACAAAGTGAGCGTATGGATTTCCTATGGCACTACGCTGTCCAAGTCAGCGTATAAACTCTTCTTCAACGAGGCAGCGTATTACAGCAACCATAACCAGGATTACAGTCAACACACGTTCTCACGTGTCCTGTACCAGTTATCCACTTCTCTAGAAGTTATGCAATGTGGCATCCAGGCCATCAATCTCTCCTGAACATGCTCCACTACTTTCAACCGCACGCTAATGTGTCTCCATCAGAATTCGCCACGCGTCCCTGCAGTTATGTACACGTCAAGTAACTACCTAAGCGTATGCTTAAGGACAGTTATCCTGAACTCTATAAAAAAGAGTTTCTTCACATTCATCAGGGACTACAAGTCATTTTCAGAGAGAACAGAGAGATTGCCAAGTTGCTGTCCAAGTTCTTCGAAGTTCGAGTTTTCTTCATCGCATCGTCCAAGGGATAAAGTAATCGTCTTCTAGATTAGATTCCTACAGTTGTAATTTTCTTAGATACAAAATAAATAAAGTGAATTTATTTATGGAAAACAATCCTTTGCTGCTGCTCCGGTATGTGGCCATACAAAACCAGCTGGGTTAGACCCCAGAAAAAGCAAGTGCCACAAAGGAGGCTTCACTTAGGAACTAAAACCAGCAATTAGCACAAGAATATAATTACTTAATAGGATACAGTAATTAGAAAAAGCATGACAGGTGATTATAAAAGACAATCTTGTACATAATCAATAAAAGACAGAACATATAATAAAGCATGATAGTATGATATACGATGAGATAACCATGGGACTATTCAGATAACCAGGTTACAACCCGTAAACCAAACAAGGACCGGGGTTGTAATCCTTCGTCTGACCGGAACTTGGCTTCTTCCACCATTTATCGGCAAGGTAAATATAAGAAATCGAGACATGTAACAATCTTGTACAGGATCAAGACAAGACTAGACAAATTGAACCCCATCCAACAATTACGGCCAAGCAATAAGTACGGCTTGATACTTAACTAACTAGGGTTATCACAGGTCTAGTTACTAGCAAGATGCAATGAGAATTCCATGTCCGGTTACCTGTTCGCTACTACCTGAGTGATCCCAGCAAGAAAAGGAAAAGATAGCAGGATATAGCAGACACACTGTAGTAAGATACATGTGTCCTAAGGTACCACACTCGACGGCGGGCTGGAAGTGCGCTCATCTCGACGGATAGCAACAAATCCCATGTATATATATATATATAAGGCCGGGACCAAAGGGGCAACAGGTAACTGGGAAATTCTCCATGAACTATTTGATCAATCTAGTCATTAACCTAGCCAGATTCAGTATGAATCCCTGACCGTGGTACTCAGGGATCATGCCCTAGACATGATACAAGACACAATCGGACCAGTAGTTTATACAAGCACAATCCATGCAAATAACCACGGTGTCCAGACCAAGTGTACTTGTCAAGAGTGCGCCACGACGGGCCACTATCAGGTCATGTCAGGTTATTATGTTAGGAGTGTACCACTACGGGTCACTATCATGTCATGCTCAATTATCAATTCCAAACATATCAAGTAAATTCGTGGTTATCAAGTTCAAGACAAAAGGCGTAAGGATATAAAATGGACGTTAAATATCTAATAAAATATTAATATACAAGGTTATAGAAGATCCAGGGTAATCAGGCTTCGCTCTGGTCAGGCTACGCTCAGGTCAAGATACGCTCAGGTCATACGCTCAGGTCATACGCTCAGGGCAAGTCATACTTCTCCAAAAGACAGCATATGGACTCCATACGACTCTTGGCTATCCAAGTGAGCGTATGCAAGTCGTACGCTCCAAAAGGCAGCGTATGGACTCCATACCACTCCTGGCTATCCAAGTGAGCGTATGCAAGACATACGCTTCCAAAAGGCAGCGTATGCACTCCATACGACTCCTTATCAAGGTAGCGTATGAGATCCATACGACTCCTTGTCAAGGCAGCGTATGAGATCCATACGCTTCCAAAAGGCAGCGTATGGGGACTGCGCTGCACTAAAGAGCGCATGCAACTCTGTGGCACAAGCTAAAAGGCTCGCGCACTGCTCACTGTCTTCTCCAAAACAGTAAGAACTCCATGGTTGAACCCAAAACTTCAAAAGTCCATAACTTGGTCAAACAAGTCCAAATCCAACTTTTCAAAGGTCAAAATTGTGTAGGATAAAATTCTCTACAACATGGAACCATCAAAACTCGGAAATAACAAGATTAAATAGATCAAAATCCAAGAATTCCAAAAATAAAGTAAACTTAGATCTACAAGAATCTAGCCATGGAAATTAGATATGCCAAGTACTAAAGTGTTTTAGAATGTAGTAAAGAAGAGAATGGAGCAATAAAATCAGAGTTCCTCCATGAAGCAAGTTGCACTTGCCTACTCCTCTCTCTTCTCTCTCTGGTAGGTGAAGGGAGTAAATGAAAGAAGAAGAGATTAATGAAGAGAGAGAAGAAGAATAGGTAATAAATATGAGTGGTGGTGGTAGGTAGGGGGTTCACCCCTTGGTTCATGATGAACCAAGAGCAATCCCAAACCGAACCAAGCCAACCCAAACCAAGAATAAACCAAGCCCAGGGAGGAAATTAAGCAAGAAAATCATGCAATACAAGAATAAATACGTACACGTATTCCAGAAATACGTAATACGAACCACATGCATTACAACTCTTCCCATCTTAAAAGAATTTCGTCCTCGGAATTTAATCGAGAGGCTAGAGGAGCAATGACAAGCTACATTTATCACATGCAAGCTATAACTAGGCAGACAATCACTCATTCAAGCAAAGAATTGAAGGCATGAGACATAAGAAGATATTATACCTCACGAGTCAAACAAGTCGGGATATCGCGATCGGATATCATCCTCACGCTCCCACGTTGACTCACCCAAAAAGCGATGAACTCAAGCAACACGAACTAAAGTGATAGTCTTGCGCTTGAGGTCTCTCTCTTTGGTCAAACAGGGACACGGGCCTCTCCTTATACGAAAAGATTGGTACCAATAACCATTTTCAAATGATCTAGGACATGGCTCGGGCCCGAGATATATCGTGGTAATTAGGATACATGAAACATGACATGTATCCCGCATAACGACGGTCGGAAAGTAAGACAATAGGACACAGATACCTCTCCGTCGATTCTGGATCTGGGCCTGGGCCAGGGCGAACTGCTGAGGCCTCTGTTGCTGGAAGGCCTGGGCCTGAGACGGCAATAGACCTGGGAACGGAAGCTGCTGTGGTTGGTGAACTGGAGCTGGTTCTGGTGCTGGTCCCATAACCGAGGGACTAGTTACTGTCGACGATGATCTATTTCTGAACGGACAAGATCCTATCATGTGGTCCGGTGAACCACAAACCAAGCACAATCCCTGTGCTCTGCGGCACTCAGTAACAACATGCTCGGGCTTTCCGCAATGAGAACAACCGGTTGCGAAAGGTCGCTTCTGCTTCTGCTGCTGGGGATAGGTCGGGGCAGAATGCTGTAAGGTGGTAACTGAATCTGTCCTTGTAGCTCCAATGGTCAGGGCCCTAGCTACTGGGGCCGGTGCTGAGGATTGGTTCATCTGGTCATGAGACCGCTTTCGACCTCCGGTCCGGTCCACTATCCTTCGGGAAGTATACTCATGCCTCATCGCTGCTCGTAAGACGGCATCAAAAGTTCTGTGCTCGAACTGCTCTACTGCCAATATGATCTCCAAGTAGAGCCCCTGCTGAAATCGTTGTGCTCTGTCTAGCTCGGTTGCCACCAAGGTGGGAGCAAACCGACTCAACCTTGAAAACTCGGCCGCATATCCGTCGACCGTCCTGTTCATCTGCCTGAGATTACTAAACCTGGTCTGCAGGTCATATCTAGCCACTACGTCGAAGTACTTGGTCTGAAATATATCACTGAATACCGCCCACATGACAGGCGTACCCAAACTCGCTGCTTGCATAGCCCACCAGCTGTGGGCTAGATCTAGTAACTGTAGGCGCACCACCGCCACCTTCTCTGCTTCAGGGGTCCTGGCTTCCTCCAAGATAACTTCAATGTCCTGTAGCCAGGCATCTGCAGCAATAGCATCCTCGCTGCCGTCGAAGAAGGGAGGGTTCAGGCGCTTGAAATTGTTGACCGCACTGTTCCCTCGAGGACCACTTCCGCTTATAGCATCTTGTACTGCTTGCTGCAAGGCATCACCTCGATGGTCCTGAGACGCTGGCTGAACTGGCTGGACTGGGGGCTCTGGTTCTCCAGAAGGCATGGCTCGGGAGGCGACTGCTGATGACTGATCTTGATCTTCTTGTAGTTGCTGGTCTGCCGGCCGAACTCCTTCTGGCTGATCAACAGGAATGATGCCACTGAAGCAATGACATCGGGAATATTAAGAAAGGACCAGGATAGAACAACGATGCAAGCATGTTATCAAGTCAGGGATCCAAGGAGATAAGAAGATACGAGTGGAGATCAAAGGCGGGTACAGATTGAGACATCTATCCGGTAAACCCTCACATTTCTTGATTAACAAAACCTGCATGGGCCACCACTTAAACCATGTCACGCCCCAGAACCAGAATACTGGAGAGCGGGGGCAGACATAGCCAGCTACGTATAATGAAATGGAATCCATCTCACCATACGATCACGGCTGTCTAGATATGTGAGGGTTTATCTACAAGCCATCAGTCTCTTAAGGTCATAAATTATCCTATTGTCTCAATCTCAACCAACTAGTAATAGTTACAAGATATCAGACCATAAAATATACAATTGTAAGGCGTCCCAAACATTACATATCCAGATGATCATGAAGCTAGTCGTACAAAATATAAGGACTAGCAAGAGTTAAGTTATACATGATCAACCTCGAGTTGCCAATCATGTTACAGCCCGTAGACAGACAGTAAGTAAAATATACACGAGCTAACACTTGCTCGGCGGCTAAACGCCTCAAAAGAATAATGTACAATTACAGTAGGAGAACAAAAGAAACCCACTCGTTGCCAGGATTCCCTCTAGTGGTCACTATCTGGCTGGAAAGCAGGTAGATTCTTTGCTGCTGCTCCGGTATCTGGCCATACAAAACCAGCTGGGTTAGACCCCAGAAAGAGCAAGTGCCACAAAGGAGGCTTCACTTAGGAACTAAAATCAGCAATTAGCACAAAAATATAATTACTTAATAGGAGACAGTAATTAAGAAAAGCATGACAGGTGATTATAAAAGACAATCTTGTACATAATCAATAAAAGACAGAATATATGATAAAGCATGATAGTATGATATACGATGAGATAACTATAGGACTATTCAGATAACTAGGTTACAATCCGTAAACTAAACAAGGACCGGGGTTGTAACCCTTCGTCTGAACGGAACTTGGCTTCTCCCACCATTTATCGGCAAGGTAAATATAAGAAATCGAGACATGTAACAATCTTGTACAGGATCAAGACAAGACTAGACAAATTGAACCCCATCCAACAATCACGGCCAAGCAATAAGTACGGCTTGATACTTAACTAACTAGGGTTATCACAGGCCTAGTTACTAGCAAGATGCAATGAGAATTCCAAGTCCGGTTACCTGTTCGCTACTACCTGAGTGATCCCAGCAAGAAAAGGAAAAGATAGCAGGATATAGCAGACACACTGTAGTAAGATACATGTGTCCTAAGGTACCACACTCGACGGCGGGCTGGAAGTGCGCTCATCTCGACGGATAGCAACAAATCCCATGTATATATATATAAGGCCGGGACCAAAGGGACAACAGGTAACTGGGAAATTCTCCATGAACTATTTGATCAATCTAGTCATTAACCTAGCCAGATTCAGTATGAATCCCTGACCGTGGTACTCAGGGATCATGCCCTAGACATGATGCAAGACACAATCGGACCAGTAGTTTATACAAGCACAATCCATGCAAACAACCACGGTGTCCAGACCAATGAATTAATTATACAGATTATGTCATGTCATGTAGCCGTCGCCACAGCTATTCGAGATAATCATGTCAGGTTACCATGCCAAGTGTACTTGTCAAGAGTGCGCCACGACGGGTCACTATCAGGTCATGTCAGGTTATTATGTCAGGAGTGCACCACTACGGGTCACTATCACGTCATGCTCAATTATCAATTCCAAACATATCAAGTAAATTCGTGGTTATCAAGTTCAAGACAAAAGGCGTAAGGATATAAAATGGACGTTAAATATCTAATAAAATATCAATATACAAGGCTATAGAAGATCCAGGGTAATCAGGCTACTCTCTGGTCAGGCTACGCTCAGGTCAAGATACGCTCAGGTCATACGCTCAGGGCAAGTCATACTTCTCCAAAAGACAGCGTATGGACTCCATACGACTCCTGGCTATCCAAGTGAGCGTATGCAAGTCGTATGCTCCAAAAGGCAGCGTATGGACTCCATACGACTCCTGGCTATCCAAGTGAGCATATGCAAGACATACGCTTCCAAAAGGCAGCGTATGCACTCCATACGACTCCTCATCAAGGTAGCGTATGAGATCCATACGACTCCTTGTCAAGGCAGTGTATGAGATCCATACGCTTGTAAATGGCAGCATATGGGGACTGCGCTGCACTAAAGAGCGCACGCAACTCAGTGACGCAAGCTAAAAAGCTCGCGCACTGCTCACTGTCTTCTCCAAAATAGCAAGAACTCCATGGTTGAACCCAAAACTTCAAAAGTCCATAACTTGGTCAAAACAAGTCCAAATCCAACTTTTTAAAGGTCAAAATTGTGTAGGATAAAATTCTCTACAACATGGAACCATCAAAACTCGGAAATAACAAGATTAAATAGATCAAAATCCAAGAATTCTGAAAATAAAGTAAACTTAGATCTACAAGAATCTAGCCATGGAAATTAGATATGCCAAGTACTAATGTATTTTAGAATGTAGTAAAGAAGAGAATGGAGCAATAAAATCATAGTTCCTCCATGAAGCAAGTTGCACTTGCCTAGTCCTCTCTCTTCTCTCTCTGGTAGGTGAAGGAAGTAAATGGAAGAAGAAGAGATTAATGAAGAGAGAGAAGAAGAATAGGTAATAAATATGAGTGGTGGTGGTAGGTAGGGGGTTCATCCCTTGGTTCATGATGAACCAAGAGCAATCCCAAACCGAACCAAGCCAACCCAAACCAAGAATAAACCAAGCCCAGGGAGGAAATTAAGCAAGAAAATCATGCAATACAAGAATAAATACGTACACGTAGTCCAGAAATACGTAATACGAACCACAGGCATTACAATCTTTTTTGTTCGTCAATGCCTTTCGTTTATTGGTTCCGAAAGTGGTAAGGTCCAAGAGGACAAGCGTTTCACCTCTGGAGGAATGCGCATGTACTTGTCTTCGATGGAGCATCATCTACCATTGTTCGCTTTCATGTTGGTGGTGGGTTCCTAGAGAAAATGTGTGAGGTTGACTAGGAAGCTAGCGAACATCCGACATGGTGTCGTACGGTTCTCCTCAAAGATGAAGAAGGTGTATGCGAGCTTCAAGGACTCAACCCATGGTCCATCTTTGGGTTTGAAACCCGGTGTCGTCTTGAATGACAAATCTCCAACTATTCATCCATTTGCCGTAAATAGGCTAGCAGTGAAAGGATCTAACCCTATTGGACAACTCTGGTTTGTTGGTTGGGCCTACTATTACCCTCTGTGGAAGGTTTTGTGTCACGACCCGCACCCAGTGAAAGGGTACAAGTGCGTAACATCGCCCAGCCTTCACCGTAAAATCGGCGGTAGAACACTGTACTAGGTCACTATCTAACAACTCACACAAATATATAATATACCTGTCATAATCTCGACTCCGCGAACGGAGGACAAGTATAGATATAGTAAAACTCAATCACATTCTAAGCACGATAAGATTACACCGAAGTTTATAACTAAAAGATTAAACAACAACAAAATATAAAGTATTAAATAATAATATCTCAAACAAGTCAATATCTCATGTTATTATAATTCAATTCTAAACATAAAAACTAAACCAAGTCTACTAACTAGTCGTCCGATCACTTCTGAGAGTCGGGGCCCAAAGTAGCTAAGCCATCTCCTGGTCCATAGTAAGTAGGGCAAGTATCCTCAGGGCAAACGTCTGTAATATTTTGTCAATGATCAAGTCAGAAAAGGAACGAGCACATCTCATCTAGAAATCTCAAGTAAGTGACAAAGAATATAAAGCAGTTATAGACAGGTATATTGATAAACATGGTAAGTTTAGACAGGTAGTAAGGTAGAACAACAGTTTAAACATGTCAGGAGAGAATGACAATGGAGACTATAAAAGTAAAACTAACTGAACTCGAATAGAGGTGAAATAAGTCCAGATAATATAGCATAGAAAAGTGTGATCCAGTGTAAGTCCTGAACATGATACTGACCAGTGTGTTTTAAAATATCAAGATCGACATGTAAACGATAGGGGGTAAATATAGCTCATCGTACAGTTGGCAAGTGTACGACTGCTATCATTCTAGATTAGACCAGATGGGGTGATTCCAGCATTTTTGGGACTACTTACATGTCTACTCGAATATTTCCCCACCCAACAAGTACAAGTGAATCTAGAAAACAACACAAAAATAAAGTGCAAGTCCAGCCAGAACATGACGATGCTAGTAGTGAGTCCAGTGGGGTTATTCCAGAAATAAAGGCCAGACATGTACAAAGGTGATTGTCGTATGCAGTGGATCCAGAAAAATCAATACGTGTTGACAGAGAACCAATAGAACTAACTAGAACTGAAATACAATAATCATCAAATAAATGAAAGAACTATCAGAGAATGTACTCGCCTGATACCATGTGCGAATGATGAATACAGATGTTTGAACTGGAGTAACTAAGTCCTATTTAGAGCAATATAGGTTAAAATATGTCTAATATGAATTAAAGGAAGTTTACAATACATTCTATATGATTCTAGGTCATTCTAGGTCAAAGTCAACTCTCAGTCAACTCTGGTCAACTATTCTAATCAAACTAGGTCAAAGTCAACTCTGGTCAACTATTCTAGTCAAACTATGTCAAAACTATGTCAACTAGTCAATTAGTCTAGGTTTAAGTCAAACTTAAGCTAATATGTCAATCTAAGCCTATTTGAGTCAATTCTAGGTCAAGTTTGACCTACAGTTGACTTTGGTCAACTTGGTCAACTAACTAGTTAACTATGCCTAATCTAGGCCTATAGATTATTTCTAAACTAAACTTACTAACCATAGGCTAAATAACCTAGATGTCAAAACCTATACCAATATATATATATATATATATATATATATATATATATATATATATATATATATATATATATATATATATATATATATATATATATATTCTTTTTTTTTCTTTTTTTATATATATATATACACACATTCAATTCAAAATCATATACAAAGGTATTTGTATATATATATTTATATATATATATATATATATATATATATATATACATATATTTATATATATATATATATATATATATATATATATATATATATATATATATATATATATAAAGAAAGGGGGAAAAATATATGTAGCATGTGTGGGTGTGTGTGAAATGTGTATGTGTGAAGTAGAAGGGGTTGAAAAACCCAAACTCAACTCTAATCTCAGGATTTTGAAAGCAGTGGTATCTATGTGTACCTATACTAATACACACACACACACACACACACACACACACACACACACACACACACACACACACACACACACACACACACGTGTATATATATATATATATATATATATATATATATATATATATATATATATATATTTTTATATATATATATATATATATATATATATATATATATATATATAACTTTAAAAAATATATATATATATAACTTTAAACTCGCAACTCAAAAACCCATATGTCAAATTCATATACATATAAACCAACTATATCTAATAGATATATAAAGACCAAACATCTCAGAAATTTGTGAATCAAAGCCAAATGAATGAATTCAATGATAACTAAGTATCAAAACTAAAACCCGAGTATCTAACCTAACTAACATTCAAATATTCAAAATCGAAATCTAAACATCAACCTAAAAACCTATATGTCAATATCCAAACTCAATGTACATCTCAAAACTGGAATCCAACATCAATTCAAGACAAACTTCACCATGAATAAACCTATCTTTATTCAGAATCTCAGAAACTGAGATTCAAACTCATGTGAATAGATTTAAAGAAAACCAAGTGTCAAAATAACCTACACTCAAAACTCAACTTAACTCATAACCCAACCCAACTACAATATGTGAATCTCAAACTGAAATCAAACCCAACAGATCTATCTCTAAAACAGAAACTCAACCTAACTAATAAGATTCTAATCCAAACTTAAAAATCAGATCAAGTATCAAGTTCAAAATCGAAAATCCCATACACACGACCACAATTCAACTACTCATAACCCAACACAAATCTAAACCATGCAGAACTATAAAAATAGGTAGGGTGAGTGTCCACACTAGGGTTTCAACATAGGGGGGGGGGTCATGCTCGTGTCCACACAATGGCGAATTCATGTCAAACAGTGTCAAAACTTTATGTGTCAGAAACAGGGAAGTGTGCGTGTGTGCAGGGTGTGTTAAGCAACCCAGAGACTCGTGTGTCCAATGAGAAGCCTCGTGCTCATGCCAAAGGGTAGCTAGGGTGTCAAGGTACGTGTCCAGGTGTCTGCAATGTGTCCAAGTCTTGTCGTGTCGTGTGTCCACATGAGTATCGGAACCGGGCTGCTAGCGTGCGTGCGCGTGGTCTCGTGGGGACGTGTCTGCTACCTAAGACATGACACGCACGTCCACGTGTCACGTGCTCATGTCCAAGGGTAGCCTAGGTATAGGGCTAGGTGTTGGACACCCTGCCTTGAGTCCTCGTGTCCAAGTTATAAGTTCATTTTAGGGCTCAAATTCACGCATGTGCACAGCAGGCCGAGACCCATGCGGGCTCGATAACTTCATGCACACTCAACGAAACCTCGTAAAATTTCTCGAGCATGTGGGCATAGGTTGCCCACACGTGTCCATAAACTTTCACTCCAAACCTGGTCGTATCCATCGAGTTGTGACACTCAGGATGCAGGACAGTGCACGGGCTGTGCACGGGACCTCGTATTGCGTCCCCGTGACCTGTTTGGACACAAAAATAGTGTCAAAAAATAACAAAAAAATATGTTTTGGAATCCTCCCGTATAGAGCTACAAGTATATGAAATTAGTTTTTAAAATAACAACTTTTATTTCTAAAAGGCATTTCATCAAGCACATGTTAACATACACCGATACGCATCTGATACATATATCAAACGGACACGAAATCTAACCAAACTACATCTACAGGTCTAGGGTACCTAGATGCATGCTTCTATGAAGAAAAATTAGGATTTAAAGGAGTTTAAATGTATTACCTATTGAGAGTCGAAATCTCAATGCAAAAAGCCTCCAAACATTCCGACGCCGATTTCCTACGGTCAAAAGCCTCTGATTCCTTGCTAGTAATCCTCCAGCAAGTTCTCCTCCTCCAAGGATCGTAACACAATTTGTTTGGTCTGATTTGTATGAGAATTGGAAAATTGAGGCTACTGTGAGGAAGGTGGCAAATTCAAGGGTTTGTAAAAAGCTTGGTGGCTAAGAGATGAACATATAGAGGGGGCTGCTTGGCTTGCCATAGCTGCTGTTAGGGTTAGATTAGGGTTTAGGTATGGGCCACAATTAATCTTAAGTCCATTAGGAAGCCCTTTTAGCAAAAGCCCAAAAAGCTATATATTAAAAAGGCTAAAAATGAATTTAAAAGTTTCCTAATTAGGACTAAACCTTAAATTCAATTCTAAAGTGCTAGTTAAGTCTCTAATCACATGGTTAGTCTCTAATCATGGTTAGCTAAGGTTAAACCAACTACTAACACAAAAGCACCAATTAAAATATTAACAAAAATTCAAAAATCACACAATTACCAAAATATACCTAATCTTGAAAAGTGGTAGTGACATTTTGTCTGGATAGATTTTGGAGAAATATGATATCGAGCTAAGGATAATCGGCTTGTTCTTTGCGATCAAAGCAATTCAACATGGGCTGGATATTAATGCAAGTGCCTTCATCGCACTGGTGGAGCTATACAATCATTGTACTGGTACCTTCTTCATGCCTAGTGGTAAAATGGGGTTGGCCCTCCACGAAAAATATTAAGTATCCATATTACCTTAGGACGAAGAGCCCTATGAAGAGTATACCCTTTGAATGAGGAATTCTGAGCGCTGGAAGTGGAGGTCCTGATTCCTTGTTATATATAAGGAATTATTGTACCATCTTTTTATGTGCAAGCGTCTCTCAAAGGGAGAAAAGAAGACTAAGGGGAAAACTTCTCTGAATACTGTGTAAAAAGCCTATCTTTTACCTCCTTCCTCGGATCCGCAACGAGTCAAGGTGAGAGAGCCGCAGACTCACAGCAGATCATGGCGCTAATTCGAAGTTCAAAGAAGTCTATGGTCGAGGACGATTGAGGAAGTCGTTCAGTAGAACCTTACTTGTCGGGCAGGTTTGCTAGGCAATTTGGGTATTATCAGTTTCTTCTGGAGAATTCAAATCCACACCTTGGCTTCGAGGGGAATGTGCTTGACGGTGTGTGAGCATGGTATTATTACTCTGCTACTAGTACTGGTGCATATTTTGAGTTTCCAAATGACGAGAGTGAGCCACCCATTATCTTTACGTCGGCTACCTTTCGTTGTTAGTCGATTGCACTCCCGGTTGGCTATAGCGGGGACACTAGCTTCATTGGGTACGAGGCTAGTGCCACTACCTTATTCTTTTCAGCAACTTCTCGAGTTTAGTGACATTGCGGAGGCACCACCATGGATTGTCGGGATGATTCACGGCATGCGGCTCTGGATGTGAGCAGTCCTCAGCGATCTAGGAAACGACTGGCTGAAACGGTGCTACGACGGGTCATCGAGACTTTGAAGAAGGTAATCCCCTGCGAATCATTAGGGGGCTTTGGAGGTCTGAAGGTAGTCCATGTTGGCCCATTTCATGGTCACACACGATTTTGATAATCAACATGCACTTCAGTCAATACACAAAATATACAAACTGCTGCTATTCATTTCAGGCTATATGTTAAATCAATATCAACGGACATTGTACTGCATCAACAAGCAAAGATTACCAATCTGAAGATGAATTTCGATGGATTTTCGTTTGAGTCATTTTACAGTTTATTCTGTATTTTACTTTTTATTGAGTCTAGGATTTATATTGTAAAATCGAATAGGTAATACTGGCTTAGGTTTATCCCAGTCCAAATTTCTAAAACCCTACCTATTTTTATTTCATCTTTACAAAATATTCTGTATTATTTTTTATCAAACAGCTTTTGACAAATATTTTGAAAATTTCCTTGACAGAACTCAAAACCGAGTTCTCCCCGAGTTCGGTTCGAACTCTGCCCGAGTTCGGTCAGTTTAAATTCAAAGTTCAGTTGCCTCCAAATCTGCGATCAACGTCTCTATGCAAAATATTTGCATCAGAACTCTGCCCGAACTCTGTCCGAGTTCGGTCCGAGAAAACACCTATAAATAGAAGAGAATTTTTTATTTTAAATCACTCATTCACTCTTCATCTTCTCTTCTCTACTCACCAAGTGTTTTCAAACGTTCTAAATCTTTCAAACCATACCTATACATCTCTTAGCCAAAAGCCAGTAATATTTATGTTGATTTAGAGTCTTTTGGTGTCCAAGAGTTGTAAAGAGGTCATTCCAAGTCCAGCAACTATCCTTGTTGTGGAGCCGGTCGTGCGCTCGTCACCAAGCACGGTGTTATGAAGTTGGTCGTGCACTTGTCACCAAGCACGGTGTTGTAAAAGACTGCAAGCTCTCATTTAGCTTGTGCCATAGTGGATTAACATCGAACAAGAGTACTCGAGACTGGATTAGTCCTCTCTGAGGGATACCAGTATACATCATTGTGTCACTGAGTTTGATCTCTCTATCTCTTGCTGTATTTATTTACTGTCTCTTATTTACTGCCATTCTTAAAGTTTTTAATTGGTAATTATTTTCCGCTACACACACACTCTATTCACCCCTCTAGAGGTGCTCAACGGTCCTACAATTGGTATCAAAGCAGGTTATATTCTTATATAACAAACCTCAGAGAGTATATATGGCAGCCGTGAAATCAATATTCAACGGTGAAGGGCAATCCACAAATAGACCCGCACTTTTTGATGGTACTAATTATACCTATTGGAAAACACGAATGACTTTTTTCTTAAAATCTCTTGACTTTGATCTTTGGTCTATAATCATTGATGGTTATAAGAAACCAGCACCCACAGTGGTTGAAGGCCAGCTTGTAGACAAGCCTCATAACAAATACACTGAAGCTGAAAAAGCTAAGGCTAGTCTAGATGCTCGTGCCATCAATGCACTATTCTGTACAATTGATAAAACGGAGTTCAACAGAGTTTCAACCTGTAAAATGTCTCATGAAATTTGGAAACTTCTTAAGGTAACTCATGAAGGTACTTCCCAAGTGAAAGAATCCAAAATTAGTAGACTAACACAGGAATATGAATCTTTCAAGATGAAACCCGGTGAGTCAATTACACAGATGTTTACATGTTTTCTTGATATAACTAATCCTTTGCAATCTCTTGGTAAGGATTACAGCAATCATGAAAAGATCAAAAAAGTGCTGCGGGCTCTAACCAAGAACTAGAATCCAAAAGCCACAACAATCATTGAAGGAAACGATCTCACCACTATGTCCTTAGAAACACTGATGGGCAAGCTCATGACCCATGAACTTGATTTGCAAGAGTTTGAAGAAGCAACTCCAAAAGAAAAATCTATTGCCTTCAAAGCTCAAACAAGAAAATCAACATGCAATGACTCTGATGAAGAACCATCAAGTGGTGATGAACAATCCCTACTTGTGAAGAACTTTAGGAAATTCCTAAAGTTTGACAAATCAAGCAGAAGGAAGAGAGATATCCAAGAAAGCAATGAAGATGAAACCATTTGCTTTGGATGCAAGAAGACAGGGCACATGAAGAAGGACTGTCCAACTTCAAAGAAAAGCAGTCCATATGACATATCAAGATCAAGCAAAAAAGCAACAACCGATCGAAAGTATGCCAATACAAGCATCTTGCATGAAAGTGATGCCAGTGATACAGAAGAAGAAGACAGACCCTGCGGAAATGCCAATGTCTGTCTTATGGCATTTGATAAGGTATCCTCAAACTCTCTGTATGATGATTTTACTTTCGATGAATTAGAAAATGCCTTTAGCGAATTACTTGAAGATCACAAAACTGTGCTTTACAAGTATAAGCAATCTCGAAAAGAGATTAAGGCATACACAACAGAGATAGCTAGATTGTCCAATCTTATTGAAGATATTAAAGTACGTCTACTACCGGTAACACGGAAGAGATAGCCAAACTCAAAGTAGACTATCATGAGGCTATCCTCAAGATTGAAAAGAAAGAAAGAGACTATGTCAAGATGCAAGAATTGTATGACATAGAGAAGAAGAAGCACTTAGTTACAGAACAAAGACTCTCAGATATAACTGCTAGATATGAAGAGTCTATTGCGATTTCTAAAAAGTTAGAAATCAAGTTAGGCAAATAGGCAATACCTGTGACACAGCCGAAGTTTAGTCCTAATGCTAAACATACACCTAAGAGGACTAAAAATAAGAAAGCACAAAAAAAATACGACTATCATCATGCTTTCACTTATAGGTTCTCCAAGAAACCAAACAAGCATGTAAACACAGTTTTAACCATATCTGGTTCTAAACTAATCTGCACTTATTGTGGTACGCATGAACACATATCACAGTATTGCTTGGCAAGGAAACTAGTTGACAATCACACTTTATTCTGGAGGCCTAAAACTAATTAGAATGGACCCTTCAGTAAATGGGTACCAAAGGATTCATCTACTTATCTTGTAGGTGGACCCTCAACCCTCTCATGCTAAAAGTGAATGGATCCTCAATAGCGGATATTCGCGACACATGACCGGTGATGCATCTTTGTTTGCTACGCTATCGATGAAGAAAGAAGGATACGTCTCCTTCGAAAATAATTTGAGAGGTGATATTATTGGTAATGGTACTATAGGTATTTCTCCTTATCCAGTAATAAAGGATGTTTGTCTAGTAACAGAACTAAAACATAACCTACTAAGCATAAGTCATTTGGCTGATAATGGTTATGGTATCAATTTTGTGAAAGATAAATGTACCATATATGATATGTCATCTGGTGATCCCGTATATAAAGAGATTAGAGAAGATAATATTTATGTTTCCTTTTTGGAGAGTACTAATAATACAGATAGATGCCTAGTAGCTAATCTAGATGAAAGTTGGCTATGGCACATGTGACTAGGATATACAAATATGGATACTAACTCACGACTCAGTACTAAGAAGTTGGTAAAAGGACTCCCTGAGATTCCATTCAAGAGTGATATGGTATGTGCTGAATGTGAAAAGAACAAAGCACATAGGTCTACTTTTAAATCCATCAACGCTGTAAGTACTTCTAGACCTTTGCAGTTAATTCATATGGATTTATTTGGTCCTAGTAGAGTCGCTAGTCTTGGCGGTAAGCTCTACGCTTTTGTTATTATTGATAATTTCTCTCGATTTACTTGGATTTAATTTTTATCAAGCAAAAGTGATGCTATTTTTGAATTTCAAATATTTTGCAAAAAGGTACAAAATGAAAAAGGCTTCATGATTACTCGCATCCGAAGTGATTATGGTGGCGAATTTGTAAATTCTGATTTCAAAAAGTTTTATGATGATAGTGGATATTACCACGAATTTTCTTGTCCTAGAACTCTCCAACAGAATGGTGTTGTGGAGCTGAAGAATCGCACTCTAAGCGAAATGGCTAGAGTCATGCTAAATCAGTATAACCTTCCTAAGTATTTTTGGACAGAAGCTGTTAGTACAGCCTGTCATGTTTTGAATAGGGTGTTAATTCGACCAATCTCGAAGAAAATACCATATGAGCTTTGGTTTGGAAGGATTCCAAACATTTATTATTTTAAAGTTTTTGGATGTCGCTTTTTATCCTAAACAACAAGGATATCTTGGGAAAGTTCGACTCTAAAGCAGATGAAGGGATATTTCTCGGATATGCTGCTAAGAGTAAAGGATATAGGATTTTTAATAAAAGATCTATGATTGTTGAAGAATCTATTAATGTTACTTTTGATGAGCTAAATAGTCACAGATCTAGCGACAGTGATGATGAAGATACATATGCAAAGACTGATAAGAGTTCTGTAGAAGATCTGACACAAAAGTTTGATTCATTAAAATTCTTGCCAGATCATCCAGAAACACTCATTATAGGTAATGTATCTAAAGGTGTAAGTACACGCTCCTCTCTTAAGGATTCTGAAATAGCAGCAAATGTAGCATTTATTTCTCAAATAGAACCTAAGAATATAGATGATACTTTTTCTGATGAGTTTTGGATTGATGCCATGCAAGAGGAACTAAATCAATTTGAGAGAAACCAAGTTTGGGAACTCGTTCCTAAACCTATTGGTCAATCAATAATTGGTACCAAATGGGTGTTCCAAAATAAACTTAGTGAAGATGGACAAGTTCTACGCAACAAAGCACGTCTAGTGGCACAAGGTTATAATTAAGAAGAAGGAATTGATTATGATGAGACTTATGCTCCTGTTGCTAGACTAGAAGCCATCCGCATGTTTTGTGCATTTGCATATTTTAATAATTTTAAATTATCTCAAATGGACATGAAAAGTGCATTTTTGAACGAATTTTTAAAAGAGGAAGTTTTTGTGAAACAACCCCCTGGTTTTAAAGATTTTCAAAAACCTGATCACGTCTTCAAGCTTAAGAAAGCACTCTATGGACTCAAACAAGCACCTTGTGCTTGGTATGAACGCTTAAGTGCCTTCTTACTTGAAAATGGTTTTTCAAAAGGAAGATTTGATACTACCTTGTTTATCAAATCTTTGAATGATGATATTCTCCTTTTGTAAATTTATGTAGATGACATAATATTCGGTTCTACTAACGAAAAACTTTGTCAAGATTTTGCTAAGTGTATGTAGAGTGAATTTGAGATGAGTATGATGGGAGAGCTAAACTTCTTCCTAGGACTTCAGATCAAACAGCACTCAAAAGGAACATTCATCAACCAAGCTAAGTACACGAAGGACATATTGAAAAAGTACGAGTTTGAAAACATAAAGCCAATCGGGACTCCTATGGCTACATCTACAAAGCTTGATTCTGATAAAAGTGGCAAACCTGTCGACCAGCGTAAGTATCGAGGTATGATTGGTAGTTTATTATATTTAATTGCTAGTCGTCCTGATATTATGTTTAGTGTTTGCATCTGTGCACGTTATCAGGCAAATCCTAAGGAATCACATCTAAGTGTCGTTAAGCGTATCTTCCGATACCTTAAAGGAACTTCTACAGTCGGCTTATGGTATCCTAAAACCAAATCCTTTGACCTGATAGGTTACTCGGATGCGGATTTTGCAGGATGCAAAGTGGACCGTAAAAGTACCAGCGGCACATGTCATTTTCTAGGAAAGGCCTTAGTCTCTTGGTTTAGCAAGAAATAAAATTCCGTAGCATTATCAACTATTGAGGCAGAGTATATCGCCGCAGGTCATTGTTGTACTCAGATTTTATGGATGAAGCAAACCTTAGAGGACTATAATATGCACTACACTAAGATTCCTATTTATTGTGATAACACTAGCACCATTAATCTGACTAAGAACCCTATCCGTCACTCACGCACAAAACACATAGAGATTCGTCATCATTTTCTACGTGATCATCAGCAACACGGGGATATCTGCTTAGAATTCATTGACACAGATCATCAACTAGCAGACATATTCACAAAACCATTGGCTGAAGATCGGTTTAACATAATGAGGTAAGAGCGCGGTATACTTGAATTTTTAGATTCATAATGTAGTACGGTATTTAAAATAAAATTTATGACTTGAAACTTTAAACTTTATCTAACAGAAATTATTTTGGAGCACAAGCCTAAAAAAGGTCTGTCTGTCACCACGACTACGGTCGAAGCGACGCAGTATTTAAGAGTTCCCCGGTGAACCTCCGTTAGCTGGGACAGTACCCCTACAGCTAACCCAAAATAAATACTGTTACTAAATTTAGGAGTCAAAGTCATAAAGTTGAGTTTCAATTACCAAAACTGCCTTTATTGTCTCGGAAATACAAGTGACCGAAATCAGGCCGAACTCTGACCGAGTTCGGTCGGCACTGTATTTAATTCCAGAACCGAACAGCCAGCCCTAGACTCTATATAAACCACTCTTTTACCCATCCTTTTCACTCATAATTTCGTGGATTCATCTACTCCTTCTCAAAAACTTCTTCCTCCTTCATCTTGGCAAGAGTTCTAGGAGATCTGGTGGGCGATCCAACTCTCTTCTTTTCCTCCTTCTCAAAAAGGTACTTTGCTTTTTCTCCTTCTTTTCCCATGGCCCCTAAACGTCAGCGAGGATCAACTTCCCAAGCTGGATCCTCTTCTTCTGATTATACTCCAGCCAGTTTATTTAGTCCAGCACGACCAGTAGGATCAGAGGACTATGATTCAACTTTATTTCCTGACAAAGAATACTCTGATCTCTGGTTTGACTCTTTTTCTGGTCGTAAAATTTGTTTTGGAGCTTTTTTCAAATTTACTATATTTTCTGAGTATGCTCTAACATTCGACCATTTAGGCTACCGAGATTTCTTCGAAGTAGCAGAAAATATCTTTGACAATGTTGTCCGAATGTTTTACTGCAACTTGCAAGTAAAACCAAAGGAGAACTTTTATTCTTGCATTGCTGGGCAAGAATTAGAGTTTAGTGCTACTGATATTAGTGAATTTTTTCATAAGATATTGGTGAAGCACTAGTAGATATCAAACATGTCCAATTCTCTGCAGATATCACCCTTGCCTCCTTCAAGGAACTTATCTGTCATCCAAACCCTGTTCCTCGTAGGATATTTTCACGACATCTGAACCAAAACTTTTATGAACTTTATCGACTTATTTTTTCTGTACTCCTTCCTAAGAAAGGATCCACTGATGAAGTTACTTTCTTAGAACTTTCTGCCTTGTACCACATTCACTTTGGTTTTTCTTTTTATATTCCAAAGACTATGATGGCCTGGATGCTAAACTACAGAAATGCAGGACACAATCTGGTGTATCCTATGCACCTGGCTTCTATCTTCCGCCGGTTTGATATTGATCTTCAAACTTGTGCATACTCCTCCACTCCAGTCGAGCTTACCAGATCTCGTAGATTCCCTGCTCCACCTCTGCCTCCTGGAGCTCAGCCTGCTCCAGATGCTGAGGCTCCTCATCATGATGCTGCTCCTGCTCCAGCCCCTGCTCCGGGATTTGATCCAGGATTTTACCAGCGCTTTGATGACTTTGTTGCCGTTTCTGCGCAACGTCATCAGAGCTACCTTGATTCGGAGTTTCGCCACATCTATCAGGCCCAATTGTTGCGGAACGGGCTTGCAGATCTCCACTACAGCCTATCTCATGATCCAGTTCATCCGGTCACCACCTCACCCAGGCTTCCCTGGTCCTTGGTTCGGAGACGAGGCATCCTTTCCGTACTTCGATCCTACTGTAGCCTACTTTCCTCCTGAGGCTCCTGGCGGTGATGACCCCACTATGTGACGCGGACTCAGCCGGTGGCTAGTGGATAGTAGTTAGCTAATGATCTTCTGTTTTGATGTAGTTTTTTTATGTCTAAACTTCTTAGTTAGACATCTTAGTATTTCATGATTGTACTTTGTACTATTAGTGAGACATTTTTTAGTATTATATTTCAGCACTTTCTTTCCATATTAGTTGTTTATGTTGTGTTCATGTATCTCTTTAGCTTCACTTTGTCTTTTGTTTTTATTGTTGGCTTCATATATTACGGGGGAGCCAAAGTCATTTTTATATTGACAAAGGGGGAGAAGAGCTATACATAACCAAAACAAAACAAAACCACAAAACCAATCATCTCAGGTATTTTTTTTGTTTGTTCTATTTTTTAAGATATATTTTGGTATAGACTCAAGTTTGTCAATTATCAAATTGGGAGAGATTGTTGGCCCATTTCATGGTCACACCCGATTTTGATAATCAACATGCACTTCAGTCAATACACAAAATATACAAATGGTTGTTAATCATTTCAGGCTATATGTGAAATCAATATCAACGGATGTTGTACTGCATCAACAAGAAAAGATTACCAATCTGAAGATCAATTTCAATAGATTTTCGTTTGAGTCATTTTACAGTTTATTCTGTATTTTACTTTTTATTGAGTCTAGGATTTATATTGTAAAATCGAATAGGTAATACTGGCTTAGGTTTATCCCAGTCCAAATTTCTAAAAAGCCTACCTATTTCCATTTCATCTTTACAAAATATTCCGTATTATTTTTTATCAATCAGCTTTTGACAAATATTTCGAAAATTCCTTTGACAGAACTCAAAATCGAGTTCGGCCCGAGTTCGGTCAGTTTAAATTCAAAGTTCAGTTGCCTCCAAATCTGCGAGCAACGTCTCTATGCGAAATATTTGCATCAGAACTCTGCCCGAGTTCGGTCCGAGAAAACACCTATAAATAGAAGAGAATTTTTCATTTCAAATCACTCATTCACTCTTCATCTTCTCTTCTCTACTCACCAAGTGTTTTCAAACGTTCTAAAGCTTTCAAATTATACCTATACATCTCTTAGCCAAAAGCCAGTAATATCTTTGTTGATTTAGAGTCTTTTGGTGTCCAAGAGTTGTAAAGAGGTCATTCCAAGTCCAGAAACTATCCTTGTTGTGGAGCCGGTCGTACGCTCGTCACCAAGCACGGTGTTGGGAAGTTGGTCGTGCACTTGTCACCAAGGACGGTGTTGTAAGAGACTGCAAGCTCTCATTTAGCTTGTGCTATAGTGGATTTACATCGAGCAAGAGTACTCGAGACTGGATTAGTCCTCTCAGAGGGATACCAGTATAAATCGCTGTGTCACTGAGTTTGATCTATCTATCTCTTGTTGCATTTATTTACTGTCTCTTATTTACTGCTATTCTTAAAGTTTTTAATTGGTGATTATTTTCTGCTGCACACACATACTCTATTCACCCCCCCTCTAGAGGTGTTCAAGGGTCCTACAGTCCAGTCTCAAATATCCTCCTTGGCTTAGCATCTTCTTTTCTTTTTCCTTATGAGCTGCATTTGGTTTTGTGCAGGCATCAAGGACTGCTTGCTAGTTGGTGTTTCCTCTGATTGAGATAGAGGAGGGATTATAGGGAGATGTGGCAGGAGCTTTATAGATACAGCAATCATCGAGGGTGTCGGAGGATCATGACGCTCCCCAAGGTGGGACACCAAATACTCCGGGTATGCCAGGTCATCCTGGGTCCCTGTATCTCTCTTTCTCGATTCCAACTGAGGTCGAAGAGATTGTCGAAGAGGAGATGGAAGAGTGCTTAGTCGGGTGGAGGTGTGAACCTTCTTTGACAGGTAGAATTAGGGGGAGGTGACTAACGTCGGTTCAGTAGCGGGTACTAGTGAGTTTGTTAAAGAGAACCGACTCATGCATCTTTTTCTATTACGGTTGAAGAAGCGGTTAGTGTATCCCCTACTCCGATTTGTATAGTGGGCGATGATGACTCTCCTCTGCAAGTCAAGGCTTCTATGCTCGTTTCTGGTTCTCGTATGGGCGACATTGAGGTTTTTTTCATGGAAACCATTTTTGGCTAGGCTCCCTAGTGTACAAGCGTTGCTATCAGATGCTGCAGCTTCCGGGTCTCCTTTGGCAAAGATGGTTGACAGGCCAGTTCTCTCAACCACTGCTTTGGGTGTCAATACTATGGAAGAGATTGCGACTCCTTCGATTTCGTCAGTTCCTGACAATATGGGTGTCACGACTGAGATTCTGATCGGGACCTTCTACTTGATTCTGAAACAGATGATCCAAGGCTTCATAGCAACTGTCTGCCCCCTTCTCCTAGGCGAGGTGTGCAGTCGAGGGTCAGATCCAAACCCACCAATTTTTCCCTGGCCTGGGGCATATAGCCAAATCACTCCTTGTCCAGCTCAATTCAGCAGAGCAGTGTCTCGGTAGGCTTTAATATGTCCACGAGGCTTATGTAGATGTACTAGCATCTTTCGAGCACAACTGTCTACTTGATAATGCTGTTAAAGGGACATAAATCTTTGCTGGTGGTATGAGTGTCTTCAATCATGAAATTGGACGATTAGCTGAGAAGCATCGCCAACTATTTGATTAATCGGCACGACGGTCTGTGGAGCGAGACTTCACTGCTCAAGAGATGATAAGGATTACAGCAGAGGTTGAAAGGCTTCGGACAGAACACCAAAGGCAAGTGTTTTATCTGACTGGCTTCACACGAGATCAGGAAGCTATTTGCTAGTTGTCGCAGAAGATTAGCGTGTCTTTTGTTGCCATGGAGGTTGTAGCAAAAGATCTCGAGGATAGGGTCGTCTTCCATATCCGCCTCGAAGACCCGGTTGTTGTCGAGCATGAACCTAGGTGTATTACTTGTGAGAAGAAGAAATAACTCATAGTTTCTCTTCGTCAGCGACTACATAGATTTTGCATGGACACTTGAATCTATCTTTCTCCTTTTTGTAGGACCATTGGGCACCTCTAGAGGGGGGTGAATAGAGTGCGTGTGTGCAGCAGAATAATAATCACCACTTAAAAATTATGGCAGTAAATAAACTGATATGTAAGCAGGCAGTATATAAATAAATACGTAAAATAAAGAGATCAAAAAGAGCAAACGGGAACACTGAGCTTTATACTGGTTTTCCTCTGAGAGGACTAATCCAGTCTCGAGTACTCAATCCGAAATTGAATCCACTATTTGAAATAGTTGTTACACCACGTGCTTTCATCTGAAAGGCACGCTGACTTCTTAGAACCTTTTAATTTATCTGAAGGGCACGACGACTTCAACCACGAGCTTATATACGAAGGGCTTGCGACTTCACAACAAGAAGTATAGAAATAATACTTTAAAATCCAAGCTTTTTACAACTCGATCCAACTTCTAAATCAAGACCGCACTGGCATATAGTTGGCTGTGGGTTGTAACTTGGTAGATAGGAAGGTTTAGGCTCAGATAGAACTTTTGAATAGATAGAAGAAAAAAGAACGAGTGAATAGAAATATGAAAATTTTCTCTATTTATAGGTTTTTCTATGACAGAGTTCGGGCAGAACTCGGTAGGGTTAACAGTCATAATTTTGAACGTTGTAGATCCACAAGAGTAGGTATTTACTGCTGACCAAAAAAAAAATTAGGTAGACCGAGTTCGGTTAGGTGATTTCTAGGTCAAATTTGGTTTGTGAAGTTTTGGATAAACAAGAAGTTTTAGGTTTTGTTCGGGTCAGGAATATAGATTTTGTGAGGAAGGTCTTCCAAGTTGCCAGTAATCTCGATGCACAATTTTTTAGACTCAATAAATAGAAAATACAGAATAAATTAGAAAAAAAAAATTCTCCTTCGACGAAATATGTGATCTTCTTTCAGTTCATATCAAGGTCGAAGTTTTGAGTCAATTATCGAAATCAGTTCAATCATGGCTGAATGGGCCAACAATATCCCCCATTTTAATAATTTGACAAAACTACGATTGATACTTAGTAATTGTCCAGCTTGGTTCGGAAGAAGACTTGATGCTATACATAAGTAGCTTTATTCAATGGTATAATGTACTTGCTCTCCTGTAAAATATGGTCAAGTCATATTACTCCCTCATAATAAAACAAGTAGGCTGAACATCTGTAAAGTCTAGAAAAAAACTCCAACAAAGAAAACTTCGGAACAAACTTGTTAGTGTAGCATAATCAACAAAAATAAAGTATCACATTTTCTCCCCCGTTTTGTCTTATAAGCAAAATGACATAACGATAAAGTTTAGTACTTAGCACAATAGAGATGCAAAAAATTAGACTAGAAACATAATAATTCTTAGTGCTAGAAATAGTAAACTAATATATAAATGGAAAGTAGGGAGTGCATACACCAATACATGCCAGCTAAATAAAACTCAATCTGATAATGCTTGAAAGAAGCATTTATCACTAATACATCGAAAAAATAAAAACTTAAGCATAAATAGTGATGCTCTATCACTATGAAACATCCTCAATCGTCATCCTCATCATCATCATCAGCACCTGCCGCCATAGAAGGATCGGTCCCAGTAGAACGGTTGGGATCATAACGGGCAGCAGGGTCAAAGTATCGTTGAGCCTCTAGATCATCAATGCGATACCCAAGCACTGAGGGATCACGAACCATGGAAATAGGACCACCAGGGTTGTGAGCAAAGATGTAGGAAATGTCCCTAACGGTGTTGGATATGGCTTGAAACTGAAGAATGGTACGGAAGTCCATGGACCAAAATTGACCCATCATCAAAGACTGAAGGGACTCAAGGGTAACACCACCGAAAGGATGGGAAGGATGTGAACTACCGGCTGATGGGTCAACTAGAGAATGAGGAGGAGCCTGAACTGCAGGAATGTAAACGGCACTACGATGCTCATGAAGATGGGTAGGAGGAGCATCCCGAGGACAATCCTCTAGAATAACCTCAAAATACTGAAAGATGTAAGACAAATACATCACATAGAGAAGACGTTGCGGTTTCTTGCGACACCTTTCCATAGCAGCAATGATAGTCTTAGAAAGACTGAAAAAAATATGGAAGTGAAGATGATAGATAGCAGAAAGCTCCAAGTAAGAAATCTCATCAGCGGAGGTACTCTTCGAAAGAATAACAGAAAATATCTTCTAATGCAGATCATAGAAATATTTGTTCAAATGTCTGGGACGAAGAGTGCCTTAGGGACGTGAGTTTGGTGCACATAAAGAGTCATGAAAAGAGTCAAAAGATGTATGTGCTAGAAATTGCACTGAGGTGATATCAACTAATGCTTCCCCAACATTGGAAATATGAAGTATTATTGCCAAATCATCAGCATCGAACTCATTGTCAACTCTGCCAAATTTTGACTTAACCGTTCCTTGTGTGACCGATAGATTGCAATAAAACATACAGATGGCATTTGAATAAATCGGAAAGCTAAATTGAACTAAATTGAGTAAGTGAAAGTGTTCAAAGACATTGGTGCGATTGGAAAATAAGTTTAAGTTAATGGGATTTCCTGCACAAATCTTTCTTTGATGAAAATAACTAAACCATTCATTAGACGCATCTTGTGACACAAAAATAAAATCATCAAAGTAGTCACCGTCCGGCATGGGGGACTAACAAAGAGAAAGAAGCGGCCTCTTGAGCAGTAGAGGATGAAGCTTCACCTACTTTTCTTTTTTTTTTGGAAGAGAGAAATTTTGGGAGCCATTAAAATTAAAAAAGAAGGAAAGAGTTAAAATATACCGAAATTGAAGGTAAACGGTGGAAGAGAACCTCGAAAAAGCTCTGAATCCAAGATCTTAGGGCTTGAGAGGCTAGGAGGAAGAGGATTGCTAGGGTTAGGGTTTTAGTGTATTTTTAGTTGGTTTGATAGAGAAGATAATGATTTGTAGGGTTTATAAAGAGGGGAACCCGACTGTCCAGCTTCTGTTCTGATTAACACAGACCGAGTTCGATCCGAGTTCGGTCCATGGGTAGTCATGAAAGAATTGGAAAGAATGTGATATGATTTTTAACATAAGTGTAAAGAGTAATTAAAAATATTTTTGTTGATAAAAATAATTAATATTAATCAACTAAAATACATAAAACGTATAGAGTATTTTGGGTTATCTGTAGGGGTCGGATCCTAGCTAGCGGTAATCTGAAGACTAGTACACCGTATCGCTTTAGGCTATTTACACCTGTGTGACAGAAGGGCCCTTTAGTTTTATAACCAAAATATTTTCTACGTATTTATGAATCTCAATCAAATAATATTTAATTATATGACTTCAATATCCAAAATTCCCTTCATATGAAGTTCAAACGATCTTCAGGCAGGGGCTTAGTGAAGATGTCAGCTAATTGATGCTCAGTGTCAACAAATTCTAAACTATATCATCCTGTAATACATGGTCTCTAAGGAAGTGATGTCCAATTTCTATGTGTTTAGTGCTAGAATGACATACATGATTCTTCGTTAGATTTATTGAGCTAGTGTTATCATAGTAAATAGGGATGTGGTTAAAAAATAACTGATAGTCTTCCAAAGTTTGTTTCATCTATAAAATTTGAGCACAACAACGTCCTGCGGCTATATATTCAGCCTCGGCTGTCGATAATGCAACAAAGTTTTGTTTCTTACAAAACCAGGAGACTAATGACTTTCCTAGAAAATGATATGTGTCACTGGTACTTTTAGGATCAACCTTACATCCAACAAAATCTCCGTCTGAGTAACCTATCAGGTTAAATAAATCAGTTTTGGGATACCATAGACTAGTCGTAAAAGTACCTTTAAGGTATCAGATACGCTTAACGGCGCTCACATGTAATTTTTGAGGACATGCCTGATATCTAGCACATAAGCATACTGAAAGCATAATGTCTGGTAGACTAACATTAGGTATAGTAAACTACCAATCATACCTCTGTACTTACACACTTGATTTGGTGTACCACTTTCATCTATATCAACCTTTGTAGACGTTTCTATTGGAGTGCCGATAGGTTTGACGTTATCCATGTTAAATTTTTTTAGCAGGTCTTTTGTATACTTTGCTTGATTGATGAATATTCCTTGTGAAATTTGCTTGATTTGTAGCCCAAAAAAGAATATTATTTCTTTCATCATGCTCATTTTGAATTCACTCTGCATACACTTAGCAAACTCGTTACATAGCATGTCATTTGTTGATCCCAAAATTATGTCATCTACATATATATACACTAATAAAACATTTTTATCTAAAGATTTTATAGAGTCAACCTTCCCTTTTGAAACATCGTATTCAAGCAAGAAGGAACTAACTCATATCATGCACAAGGTGTTTGTTTGAGACCGTAGAGAGCCTTATAAAGCTTGAAAACGTGATCAGGATATTTAAAATCTTCAAAACCAGGAGGTTATTTTACAAAAACTTCTTCTTTTATAAAACCATTTAGAAACGCACATTTGACATCCATTTGAAAAGATTAATTAAAATCATAAAAACTTGAAAAAGCACAAAGCATACGAATGGATTCTAGTCTAGCAACAGGAGTATATGCTTCGTCGTAGTCAATGCCTTCTTCTTGATTATATCCTTGAGCTACTAGACATGCTTTGTTGCGGTGTGACTGAACCATTCTCATCTAACTTATTTTGGAGCACCCACTTGGTACCAATCGGATGATCATTTGGTCTGGAAACGAGTTCCTAAACTTGTTTTTGTTCGAATTGGTTTAGTTCCTCTTACATTGCAGAAATCCAAAATTTATCATTAAAATCTTCTAAAACATTCTTAGGTTCTATTTTAGAAATAAATGTAACATTAGCAACTATATCTCTTGTGCTTGAGCGAGTACTTAAACCTTTTGACATATCACCTATTACCAGTTCTTCTGGTGATTTGGTGTAAATCACAATTGTTTCGACAAACTTTCCAGTAGGAGGCTGGTGTATCTTTACGTCTTTTGTTTGAGGGCGTTTTCTCATCTTCATTGTCACTACCGTTGTTGCGTTGACTATTCAGCTCTTCGAATGTGACATTTCGATTCTTCAACAATGAGTAATCTTTTATTGAATACCCTATATCCTTTGCACTTTGCAGCATACTCCAAAATATGCCCTCATCAGCTTTTTATCAAATTTTTCCAAGTTGTCTTTAGTGTTCAAGGCAAAACATCTACAACAAAAAATCTTGAAATAGCTGATGTTTGGAGTTCTACTGAACCATAATTCTTACGAAGTCTTCTTAGAGATTGGTCTAATAAGAACTTTGTTCAAAATATGGCATGTTGTATAAACAACTTCAGCCCAAAAATACTTTGGAAGATTATGCTGGTTAAGAATAACTCTGGCCATATCGCCAAGAGTTCTGTTCTTCCTCTCCATAACGCCATTCTATTGAGGAGTTCTAGGGCAAGAGAATTCATGTGATAAACCATTTAAATCACATAAAGTTTTAAAGTCATGGTTATCAAATTCTCCTCCATGATCACTTCGTATGCAAGTAATCATGAATCCTTTCTCATGTTGTACCTTTTTACAAAAAGACACATGTTTAGAAAATGTCTCATTTTTATTTGCAAGAAAGTAAACCCAAGTATACCGTGAATAGTAATCAACTATTACGTAAGCATAAAGCATACCGTCAAGACTAATGACTCTACTTGGTCCAAATAAGTCCATAAGTAATAATTGTAGTGGTCTAGAGGTACTTACAATGTTTATTAATTTGAAAGATGATCTAGATGCCTTGTTCTTTTTACATTTGGCACAGATTATATCTTTCTTGAATGTGATATCAGGTAAGCCTCTTACCAGTTTCTTTGTATACAATCTTGCAACAGTGTCCATGTTCACATGTCCAAGATGCATATGCCATACCCCGCTTTTGTCTTGAGTTTTGAACATATACTTCCCTGTACTAATAGTACTTTCTGCATATATAATACATATGTATTGTCCTCTCTTATTCCCTCAAAGAAAATTATTCCAGAAGATTTATCATAGACAAAGCATTTATCTTTAACAAAATTAATTCCATAACCATGATCAATCAACTGACTAATACTCAATAGGTTACGTTTTAATTCTGTTACTAAATATACATTTTTAATAATGGGTGAGGGAGAAGTACCTATGTTGCCAATTCCAATTATATATCCTTTCAAGTTATTTCCAAAGGAGACATAGCCTTCTTTCTTCATTGATAGAGTTGCAAACAAAGTGTTATCGTCCATCATATGTCTGGAGCAACCACAATCGAGGATCCATTGGCTTCTATGGGAGGAGGAAGGTCCACCTACAACACAAGTTAAAGATGTAACATTTGGTACCCACTTTCTTGAGGGTCCGAATTTATTAGCTTTTGGAACACAAACATACACATGCATATCTATTAGCTTTCTAATCTTATATTAACTAGAAATGTGTCCTTTCATACCACAATAAAGATAGAAAGTATTAACATTAGTACTATGTGCATCAGTATGAGAACGTGTAGTAGTGTGATATGATGTGCGTGGATACTTGTAATAGAAAGCATGATGCTGGTAAACATTTGACTTACGTACTTTCTTTGGTTGTGTGCTATCATGTATGTGATGTGCCATAGGACATATCTTTGATTGGCTAGTAGGTACTACCTGTTTTTCTAATCTAATATCTAACTTTTTAGAGATTGTGCAAGCCTCATTATACATAGCAGTTAATGAGTCTATTCTCCGTATAGCAATACTATATTTCTTTTTTCTGCTTCATAAGCTTCATTGAGTTTTGCATGCTCTTGTGTCATCTTATTAATGCATTCTTGAGCATCATGTAGACTTAGCTTAATCATGGATAGCTCATCTGTGTCACTAGTAGTGGCAGTATCTCTAATCTCATTAAACACAGAAGATAATCTTTCATTCTCAAGCTTATAAGCCTTAACCTCTTTTTAAGACTTCTTATACTTATTTAATACTTTCTTGTGTTCTTCCAATAGATCACTGAAAGCATCAGATAACTCATCATAAGAATGTTCACTCTCTTCATAAAAAGGATTATTTTGTACCTCACTAGATAATGCCATTGAGCAAATATTTGCAGCTTGACGAGGGCTCTCTTCTTCTTCTTCAGAGTTACTTGCCTCGCTTTCACACCATATGCTCATGTTAGCGTACTTGTGAGACGATAATCTTTCTTTATTTGATCATTCATAGCGGTTCTCCTTTCTAGTAGTAGTTACAATCTTCTTTGATGTGACCTATCTTATTATAGTTGTCACATGCAAGCTGTTTTTCATATAAAGGGTTGTGTTAAACCTTAAATCTTGATGCCATCATGCACACATTTACAACATTATGAGAACTGTCCTTCTCTCTGGAGTAGCTCGTGTTGCTTTCGTACATGCACTCAAAAGTAGCTTCAAAAAGTTTCCAAATTTTATGAGATGTTGTGCAAGTGGTAATAAGATTGAATACATTTACGTCTATAGCACAATAAAAAGTATGCATTGCTTTTGCATCAAGGCTAGCTAACTTCTCTTGTAACTATAATAAGGCTTAGAGGAAGTAAGAATAGAGGTGAAAGTAGACTTTTTGTAGTCATTGATTACTATTGACCAGAGGTCAAAGTCCAGAGACTTGAGGTAGAAGCTCATCAGTGTCTTCCAATAAGTGTACTTTGTACCATCAAATAGAGGGGGTCTATTTGTGGATTGCCCTTCACTTGTGAATATTGATTTCACGGTTGCCATATGTATACTTGTCACGCCTAGTCCCAAAATACACGGAACTAGACCACATGGTAATGGCCAGCTACGTATCCAAGAGGACTCCAGTCCAAACTTGAATATGCAAAGCTGTCACAGAATTGTGTAGCTACCACTAACATGTTTATAACTCAATCCACGGGATGAGAACATGAAGAATGGAAAAATGAGTACCAGTCTGCATCTTAATAACCATATTTGTCCGAATAGACTCGAAAGAAATAATATGAGTCTATAAATATATATACTACTAAGTAGGTACAAAAAAAGGAAATGAATCATATAAACTACGAAAGAGTGAATACCTACAAGGAGTACATACATGAAAAATATAATGTAAGTTCCTCAACAATCCAGCCGAGAACTTCGTAGTCCATGCGGCTAACCTGGAAGGAATCCAGGTCCGAAGCGAGACGCAGCAAGGTACATAATATGCAAGCCAGGTGTACAATAGTGATGATATATATAAGTAATTATGAATGTAAAGTATGGGTGAATCTAATATAACCAACTAGTATGAAAATAAAATTTAAGAACATCACTCGAACAAGCGGGCTATCACGGTGTACTCCGGTGATTTGGTACGAAACTCTGGTAACTAATGATGACTCCACAGTTCCGGTAAGTAATTGTGGTAACATGAATCTCCGAAGCTCTGGAAAAGAGGCAATGGTAACAATGTGGAAAAATAGCCCAAGCGCACGGTATATGTTCTCCCTACCCACGTGGCTTCACGAATCGTATCCACGAGACGCTCGGTCAGAACCTCTAACTAGGACAACAGATCATAACAGAAAATGTAGCAGCACATGCATATCAATGTCAACATCCTAGAATTTGACACAAATTTTCGTATATCAAGACGTAATCAAGTACGAGAATCCATCAATAATGTAGTATCATATGAACATGTCCTAGAGCCAGAGTGTACCCCGCAACGAGTTATCGCAGTAACGCAAATGTGAATATCTAGTATCGATACCCGATGGCAATAACGTCCATCGGTACCCGAATGTGATTCGGACGCGAAATACCAAACACGGCCCTACGTGTTGTAACAACATATTCCAACATATATTTAAAAGCTACAATATTGAAAACAAAAGCAGAAGATTGCAAGGAACACTTGCCTGGATCTGGATGTTAATGAGAAGAAATTGGTCCAACGTCCAAGTCCGAAAAGCCCATGGAACCTAGAGAAATTAATTAAAACTAATTAGTTTAGGTTTTGGTTTAACGGATATGTATATATAAAAGATATTTGCTAAATATATTTATGAATATCTACAGACTATCGTAATTTAATTTATAGGTAAACACCAACCCAACTTCCTAGTCCTCTGCAGCCATCCCTATTCTCCTCCATACACACAGTGAGGTCCACAACTAAAACAATTATTCCTCTTAACTATTTCACAAATGGCACAGTATACTCCTCCCGTAGACACTCCATATCTCCCCAACATATAGAGAGTTGCACTTCACATAATATCATCCTGTGTATCTTGCAATTCATTATTTCTTCCTAAACACCCTGACTTACTTTTAGCATTAGTTTTGCCACCCCAAATGTATACCAAGTTATAAATGCTCCCTCATCAGTCTCCATTTCAATAAGCAACCTTGTTCATAACTCCTTCCCTATCCATAACCTTATATAGCCAACAATATTGCCGTATAGATTGAAAGGAAATTTTACTTGCTAAAGCAAACATTTATGTTAAGTGAATAAATTTGGGCACATAGGAACAAGGAGTAACATGCTTTCCTTGCTACTCTAACAACCAATGCCCATGGAACCATTGTACTCGCCTACGTTCTCCCCTCAACAGCATACAAAATCGCCAACTCTGCTTCCCCATAGGAAAGACCACTCCTATACTTCCAAAATATATTCTACTATTCACTTTATCAACCAAGGATAGTTTTAACTTTTAAGTACCAGATGTACATGCTCTGTTATGTCTTAGAGAATGTCAACTTAATGCAATTTAATGAAGAAGGAACTGAATATTTCATGGTGAGACCGTGAGGGTGTACCACAAAAGACAACCGGAGTGTTTTGCTCCTGAGCGAACAATGCCCTCAGATGCCGGGGATGAACCCAAGACACGGCGAGGGCCACTTCAGGCACAATGAGTCTGCCGATCAGCTCGCAGGGGGGCACCGATGCTTCGGGACACTTCCCCCGTGGCGACGCCGTGCCTAGAATTCATTGGTCTGCACGCAGGTGCAAAGTTTAACGGGTCGAAGGAGAGCCAGCAATGAGTGTTGTGCCTCGCCTCAACCTCGATGCCGTTCGTCGAACTGGCTCCAGAAAGTCCTCGGTAGGATTTTGAACGAGTGGCAACTAGGGTTTCTAAGAAGGGAGAAGGAAAAGGGGAGCTTATGAATATATTGTTAGATATTATTATTTTTTAACATCATGAAACATGGAATAACAAAATAATAAAAAGATTAGAAATACCGGTCTAGGGGAAGTCATGCACGAAGCGCTGTCCTAAGAGATTTTCGAGGTCTATGTGCAGATATTATCTCGAATCCTCCTAGTTATAAAAACCCCCTTGCTACCGGCTTTTCATCACCGCACACGGTTTCGGAAGAACGACCCGAACTTAGCTCTTGCCCAGAGTAGGAGAGATTGAAATAGAAAAGTATAAATAATATGATAGGGATTTGTAGAGGAAGAGAAGGAGGAGGATCATGTGGTTGCTCCTCTCAAAAAGATGTGTCTTCAAACAAAGTATGCATTATATAGACAACCCTTGTTATTGCCGGGAACGCCGGGGCACGCTTTTCGATGGAAAATACAGAAACTGAAACAGTTGTAAAGACAATGTTTCAAATGCAATTCCTTAAAGAAGGTTTTACAACAGAGATCCAGAAGGATTCTGCAAATTATGAGATCTAAAAAGATATCGTAATTCACGAATAATCTAAAGAGATTTTCGTGATCGTAGCAAACTGGCAGTAGTGCCTTCTAAAAAGAAGATACTGACAGAACTGCTAAAGGCAACAGAAGGGTGACAGGCGAGAGATGGAATTGCTGGGGTTAATGATCACCGTTGCTCAAAGCTTTATTCGCCCTCTGCGAACAGCTTCCAAGAACCAGCAAGGTTGACGGAAAACCTTGGAACACTCCCGCTCTTCTGACTCCTCGGAAGATGGCGAACTCCTCTGGCAATGGCTCTACTCTTCTCTCTGTTTCTGAAGTAACAGAACCCACGCGTACTAAAAAGTACTAGTATTTGTGTTAAAAAACACGCTCACTACTCTGTTGTGTTAAAGAACACTTAGAGTTTTCTCTCTGGAATTCTGATTTCTCCAACACTGAGAGAGAGAGGAGAGAACCTGCATATATAGCCCATGGGGCGGTTGCCAAGCAGTTGCCTGAACTTCAGGGTAGTGGCTGAACCACTCCTGAAAGTGCAGCAACTGCTGCAACCGTTCCCGCTCTAATATGCAGCCAGCCATACGCACATACGCACTCTACGCACACTGCGTACGCTGCGCACACTGCGCACTCTACGCACGCTACGCACGCTGCGCACACTGCACGTACTGGGCGTACTGGGCTGCGTACTGGGCTGCGTAACTGGGCCAGCGTAACTGGGCTCGCATAACGGGCCGTGCAACGTGGTCGCGCAAGTGGCTCGCGCAACGAGCGCAACTTAAGCGCACTATGCGCCTAGCGACGATGCTGACGTGCTAAGTGCAAAGTGCGCCAACAAAACGCCACATTACGCCTCATGAGCCCTTGAGCCCGAGTCCGAGCCCGAGCCCGAGTCCGAGTCCGAGTCCGAGTCCGAGTCCGAGTCTGAGTCCGAGTCGCTAAGCTCCGTCGGAGCTTAGCTCCATGGAAATAAATTTCCAAGAGCAAAAAGCTTACAGCTTATTAATTGTTGATTAAGCCTTTATACCATTAATAATTAATCTCACATGGCACACACCCATGTGCACTACATGTGCATCTCCATAAAGAGCAAAGACTCATATATATGGAGATACACATTCCTTTCTAGCCGATGTGGGACTAAAAACCAAAACTAAAGGCTAAAAACCCAACAATCCCCCACATATCTCTATATATATGAGTACGAGTGTTCCCCACAGTAACTGTCCATTATGTTTTTAGGATAGATGCCACTTAAGACTTGAATCTTCCCACGTGAGTCAAAAATCAAACTATAATACAAGAATGGACTAAGCCTTGAATTCTGCATCATAGCTGAAATTCTTTCCACTCACATAATGTAGTTACATGTACTTCTGGCTACACATTTAAGGCCGTGTGCCAGCCTGGTTTCAGTGTATAATATTGGGCATCTACAAGTTTACCCTCAAGAGACGGCCAGATATCTCTTTGTCCATACACTATAGGTGAGTTCTTTATTAAAGAGACATGGCATGAAGCGTCCAACGCTTCCTTTACGGTGCTACGCCGCTATGACATGGCCTTAAGCCGAGGACCTTACCCCGAATCACCGGGAACCTCATCGTAGTGTCATACTACCCGTAGCATGAGGTCTAGCCCCTTTGTAGTGCCAAACTACCCAGCATGAAGCCTTACGCTTCTGTGCGGTGTTACGCCGCTACGACATGGCTTGCAAGGCCGAGGCTTTATCCCTAGCCGGGTTTACCTCATTGTGGTGTCGTGCCACCCGTAACATGAGGAACACCTCCTCTTTGTAGTGCTGACTATATCCCTCTTTAATTCAATATACAGCATTAGGCCAACTGCCTATTTGCGGTGCTATGCCGCTGTGACTTGGCTAACATAGCCGAGGCTTTACCTCCTTCGAGAACCTCATGGTGGAGTCACCGCCACACATAGCATGGAGTCACACTCCTTGTAGTGCTGTGCTACCATGCTTCCTGTAAAGCATACCAGACATTCCAAATGCCTGAGAACTCATTAAGGCATTTAAGCCAACATTTCACAGGACCTGTTTTCCGCAGAAAACAACAGTAGACAACAGTGGTTATAGGTCCGTAACCTCTCCATGCCCAATAGAACATGTACCAACCGTTTCTGATATTCTTCCGATTAGTGGTCCTTCCTTGAACCAAAAGCTAAATGCCTAGTAGATAAATCTTTGAACTAATAGCATAAAACTTTATGGTAGGAATACAATAATACAATATCAGAATGCCTTCAAGCCCATTTTATAAGCTGTGTCATCGACCAGCTGGCACTTGAGGCCCTTGGTGAACGGATCCGCCAGGTTTTCCTGACTCCGAACATCAATTACTGCAATAACACCTCTCTTGATAAGATCGTGTACTGCCCTATGCTTCAACCGCACAGTCCTCTTCTTCCCGTTGAAAAGGTCATTTGATGCCACCGCCGTAGTCGCCTGGTTGTCGCAGTATATCGGTATCGCCGGTATTTGTGCCCCAACCACTGGAAGATCATACATGAGCTCCCGAAGCCATTCTGCTTCCTCAGCTGCGATATCAAGTGCAAAGAACTCGGATTCTATGGATGACCGTGAGAGCATAGTCTGCTTCTTCGACTTCCACGATATAGCAGCTCCACCCATTATAAAAATGTATCCACCTGTGGACCTCTCGCTCTCCACCTCTGAGCACCAACTGGCATCACTGAAGCCTTCCACTACCGACGGATCTCCGCTGTAGTACAGTGCATATGTCTGAGTCTTCTTGAGATATCTCATAACCCGTTCCACAGCTTTCCAGTGTTCAATACCTGGATTGCTCGTAAAACGACTCAGCATTCCCACGGCGAAAGCTATGTCAGGCCTTGTGGCAGTAGTAGCATACATCAAACTCCTGATTATGCTTGCATACTCCAGCTGCCTGACGCTTTCTCCTGAATTAGGCTTCAGCTTCAGATCACACCTGTACGGCGTATCGATCCCTGGAAGATCCCGATACCCATAACGAGTGATCATTTTCTCAATATAATGAGACTGTGACAGCGCTAGTCCAGTGTCTGTCCGGATGATCTTGATCCCTAAGATCACATCAGCTTCCCCCAAGTCCTTCATACTGAACTTGCTTGAGATGAATTTCTTTGTCTCCGTGATACATCTAATATCCGTACCTAGGATAAGCATGTCGTCCACGTACAGACAAACGATCACACCTCTTCCATCAGCGAACTTCGTGTAAACACACTTGTCCGTATCGCTGACCATGTAGCCATTTGACCTTATAACTTTGTCAAATTTCTCATGCCACATCTTGGGAGCCTGTTTAAGACCGTACAAGGATTTCACCAACTTGCAGACTTTGTCTTCAAGACCTCTGATGATAAATCCCTCTGGCTGTTGCATGTAAATCTCTTCGGTCAGCTCGCCATTTAGAAAAGCCGTATTCACATCCATCTGATGTATCACCATCTTATTTATTGCTGCGAGAGCAATCAACATTCTGATGATGGTCATCCGGGCTACTGGAGCATATGTGTCAAAGTAGTCAATCCCCTGCTTCTGAGAAAACCCCTTGGCTACCAACCTAGCCTTGAACTTGTCAATAGTTCCGTCTGCTTTCATCTTCTTCTTGAAGATCCATTTGCATCCGATGGGTTTCGCTCCTTCAGGAAGATCAACCAACACCCAAGTGTTATTTGAGGTGATGGAATCAATCTCATTGTCAATCGCCTCCTTCCAGAAAATTGCGTCTCTGGTCTTCATCGCCTCATCATAGGTAAGCGGATCTGCTTCCACATGATAGGTGACAAAGTCACTTCCGAAGTCCTTCGGCCTCCTCACACGCTTAGCTGACGGCTCAGCTTGTTCTGGTTCAACCGTTGTTTCAACAACAACATCTTCTTAGACCACATCTTCATTGAAGACTTCAGTTTCTTGTGCACCCTTATTATTCTCCGGAACATCCGGAAGAACAATATTTTTGTGCCTTACAAACTTGTCTTCAAAATATTCTGTATCGCGAGATTCAATGATATGACTTGACTCAATATCAAGAAATCTCCGAGCATCACTCTTCTCGGCATACCCCAAGAAGATCGTCTTTGTAGTCCTTGTCCCAAGTTTCTGAATCTTTAGATCTGGAAGCTTGACATACGCCAGACACCCTCACACTCGAATGACATTCAAGTTAGGTCTGACCTTGAATAAAAGTTCATGAGGAGTAACGTCTGAAGTTGCATGAGGCACTCTATTTAGAATATAAGTGGCCGTCAATACAGCTTCTCCCCAGTAGCACTTAGGAAGGCCAGCAGTCAACAACATTGAATTTATTATTTCTGTCAACGTCCTGTTCTTCCTCTCAGCTACACCGTTTGATTGAGAAGAGTAAGGAGCTGTAGTCTCATTGACATTTCCATGTTCCTTATAGAACGATACGAATTCGTGAGACCTGTACTCCCCACCTCGATCACTTCTTATCCTTTTGAGTTGTTGTCCAGTCTGCCGCTCAGCTTCGGCTCTGAACTCCTTGAACTTCTCGAATGCTTCGTCTTTAGCCTTCAGCAAGTAGACGAACGCATACTTTGAGAAGTTGTCGATGAAGGTTATGAAATACTTCATCCCGGCCTTTGTAGAGAACTGTTTGAAGTCACAGATATCTGAGTGTACCAACTCCAGAAGATCTGTACTTCGATTAACCCGAGGAAAAGGTTTCCTTGTGATCTTCGTTTGAGCACAAACTTCACATTTCTCTACCTTACCCCCACACTTAGAGATAAGTCCTAGACTAGACATTCTGTTTATTCGTTTACAATGAACATGTCCTAGTCTATTATGCCACAACTCAAGAGTATAAGCAGAAGGAGTGATTTCATTAATTACATTAATTACATTGGACTGATTTACAAGCTGAATCTTGAACATTCCTTCGGTATAAAAAGCTTTTCCGAAATATGTTCCCTTGATAGACATCACCATCTGACCAGCATTGATGTCCATCCTGAGGCCTGCATTGCAGAATAAGCCTCCCGAGATCAGGTTCTTGGCGATAGCAGGTATGTGCTTCACGCCTTGAAGCGTCAGAGACTTGCCAGAAGTCAGCTTCAGAATAACCGTCCCGATCCCTAGAACTTCAGCTTGTGCTTGGTTCGCCATCACAACCGCTTCAGAAGTGGGTGTGTAGGTGGTGAACCACTCCTTACTGGAGCAGACATGGCAGGTGGCTCCAGTATCTACCCACCAGTCTGAATCAGATCCTACAGTATCAACCTGTCCAATCATAGCAATTACATCAGTAATCATTGAGACTTTGCTAGGCTCACCTTGCTCTGATTTCTTGGCCGGTGCTGTGCATTCACTTTTGAAATGGCCCAACTGGCCACACTTGAAACAAGGCATCTTTGCCTTAGATTTCTTTGACTTGAAAGAAGTTCCCTTAACATTCAAGTTGTTAGGGTTCTTCTTCTTCTTCTTGAAATCTGCACGCTTTCCTTTTCCCTTTGGTTCCTTGGTCTGAACCAGATTGGCATTAGCCAATTACTTGGACAGTGTGTCCACCTTCAGTTGAGCCCGCATCTGGTCCTCAACATAGATTTTCTGTAGGAGATCTTCAAGGATGATCTCCAACTTCTTCCTATGCATGTTTGCATAGAACTTGCTCCACCCAGCGGGAAGCTTTGAGACAATCCCTCCAACAACAAACTTGTCGGGAAGGGGCATAGCCTCGTCTTCCAATTTCTGTCGCAACTTCAAAAATTCTTTGACCTGCGGCAGCATGGACTTCTCGTTCTCAAAGAGCCATTTGTGATATTTTTTAACCACAAATATTTTGCTCCTGTTCTTGTCTTCTTCGTACAGTTTTTTCAGAGACTCCCATATGTCTCTGGCAGTTGGTTTCTTACTGTAGGATTCTGCTAGAGAATCCTCCATAGCATTCAGGATAAGCAACCTGCAAATGCTATTTTCCCTTCTCCACTTGGCCTGAAGTTTAGTAGCCGCAGTGATTGCGGCAGCAGACCCTGTATCTGGAACAGTAGGTTCCTCTTCAAGCAATACGTGATCAACGTCTCTAAGTTGAAGAGTGAGATAAACCTTCCTCTTCCAGACTTGATAATGCTCTCCATCAAACTTTTCTAATTTGCAAAAGTCGGTATTGAGGAGTGAAGCATTAATATTTTCCATCGTAGCAATAAAGCTTTGAGATTGTTATTGCCGGAAACGTCGGGGCACACTTTTTGATGGAAAATATAGAAACTGAAACAGTTGTAAAGACAATGTTTCAAATGTAATTCCTTAAAGAAGGTTTTGCAACAGAGATCCAGAAGGATTCTGCAAATTACGAGATCTAAAAAGATATCGTAATTCACGAATAATCTAAAGAGATTTTCGTGATCGTAGCAAACTGGCAGTAGTGCCTTCTAAAAAGAAGATACTGACAGAACTGCTAAAGGCAACAGAAGGGTGACAGGCGAGAGATGGAATTGCTGGGGTGAATGATCACCGTTGCTCAAAGCTTTATTCGCCCTCTGCGAACAGCTTCCAGGAACCAGCAAGGTTGATGGAAAACCTTGGAACACTCCTGCTCTTCTGACTCCTCGGAAGACGGCGAACTCCTCTGGCAATGGCTCTACTCTTTTCTCTGTTTCTGAAGTAACAGAACCCACGCGTACTAAAAAGTACTAGTGTTTGTGTTAAAAAACACGCTCACTACTCTGTTATGTTAAAGAACACTTAGAGTTTTCTTTCTGGAATTCTGATTTCTCCAACACTGAGAGAGAGGAGAGAACCTGCATATATAGCCCACGGGGCGGTTGCCAAGCAGTTGCCTGAACTTCAGGGTAGTGGCTGAACCACTCCTGAAAGTGCAGCAACTGCTGCAACCGTTCCCGCTCTAATATGCAGCCAGCCATACGCACATACGCACTCTACGCACACTGCGTACGCTGTGCACACTGCGCACTCTACGTACGCTGCGCACACTGCGCGTACTGGGCGTACTGGGCTGCGTACTGGGCTGCGTAACTGGGCTCGCGTAACGGGCCGTGCAACGTGGTCGTGCAAGTGGCTCGTGCAACGAGCGCAACTTAAGCGTACTATGTGCCTAGCGACGATGCTGACGTGCTAAGTGCAAAGTGCGCCAACAAAACGCCACATTACGCCTCATGAGCCCTTGAGCCCGAGTCCGAGTCCGAGCCCGAGCCCGAGTCCGAGTCTGAGTCCGAGTCCGAGTCCGAGTCGCTAAGCTCCGTAGGAGCTTAGCTCCATGGAAATAAATTTCCAAGAGCAAAAAGCTTACAGCTTATTAATTGTTGATTAAGCCTTTATACCATTAATAATTAATCCCACATGGCACACACCCATGTGCACTACATGTGCATCTCCATAAAGAGCAAAGACTCATATATATGGAGATACACATTCCTTTCTAGCCGATGTGGAACTAAAAACCAAAACTAAAGGCTAAAAACCCAACAACCCTTAACCTATAGAATTAATATAATTATTAGGATTAAACAACCAATAAAATGGATAATAATGGACAACCCTTAACGTATAGAAATAATATAATTTATTAGGATTAAACAACCAATAAAATGGATAATAAAAGGTAATAGTTAATAGGAATTAACATCAATACAATAAAAGTCATTCAAAGTTGAATTTTTACAAATTCACACAACAATTTCCCCTAAAAAACTAAGTTTCGAAAATAGAGTTAACAATGTTCAAAAGAGTAGAGATAAAGAATTTCTGGGTAAATGACTACTATGCAATAGGTGAGATGGACTACAATATTGAATCTCACTTAGTGACTATTGTCTTTATCTGAAGAAGTACTTGATGGATTAAGCCTTGAATCTGAATCAGATTCAGAAAATAACACACATAGTATACTAGAGGTTCTTGGGTCTGTCGGGGTGGCGCTTTTGATTGGCTATGCGTACTTTTCCTTATTCATGAGAGTTGTCTGGGATCGCCCTGTTCCATAGTCGCGACCTTTACGACCTCTCACATAGGTAAGTCCTCCAAGGATTGGTGATTGGAGTCAACCCTGCATAATCATGTTTGGACCTATTAAGAGTTCTAAAACTCATCCTAACCAAATCATACCAGAACACTATCACCATAGGGATGGAGAATCATTGTACACATATACAGCCACTTGGGCATTATTTTAATAATATTTTAATCTCATGCCAGTGTTCCATAAAGGTACCTTAGTACAACTTGTTTCTACTAATTGAACCGGCTTCTTGGGATCTCCAGTCAGACTTGGTTGGGTTGTCACTGCTGGTGACTTACTTATGGGCTTAACCCCATCCCCTTCGATGAATCTAGGATTAATTTTCTAGACAGACTCTTCGTCAAGAGTAAACAGACTCTTCGTCAAGAGATCTGTAAAGTTCTTTTATGACTTTTATAGTCAAAAACTACATTTTGCCTTTAATGATCTTTAAGACTTGATGTGCAGCTGCAGGTACCTGTTCATCTTAGAACTCACAAAGACATGCTTTAGTAGTTTCTAAAGCAAATTGATTGTCACAATTTATTTAAAAATCAAACTACATGTACATAAATTTGTATATACATAATAAAATTGTCTGAGCTATTCAGCTCCAGCACAAGCTACGTTTAAAATTAATATTTCAGAGTCTAGTTATGATAGTTTGTCACATGGACCTATCATCTTATGAGTATCTAACTTGTTTCACAAGTGAACTCTCATACTCCTTCTAATGCTTAACATGGTTCTATAGCATTTTTATGTTTAAAGAATAAGTCATATAATGACTCATATAAAACATATAGATCAGGTTTAGTGTTATCAGAATTATATAATTTAATCAGTTGCTGATATCATGCTTAGGATAGTGAGCCAAAACTTATCTTACTCTGTCACCTATTAAAGTATGACACAATAACTTTCAGTCTTGGCTCTAAATATTTATCTTTATGAGCCATGTTTGTAAATATGACAGTCTAATTAAGTGATTTTGCTAATCAACCTTAAGAAATCTTTAGTCTATCAAGTGTTGATTAACTTGGGTTAGCTGTAGAAGCCGGTTCCCATCTAGCGGAGGTCCACGGGGGGACGATTAAGTACCATGTCGTTTAGGGCTATTTACGTTCGATTGACAGAAGGACCCTTTCGGCTTGTACCCAAAATAATCTCAACTTTTAAAACTTTATATTTAAAGAAATTTGTAATTTCACTAACTATTTTTCTTTTGACTAAATTGTTTGAACATCATCTAAACTATAATAATATGATCATTTAAGGTTCAAACATTCAAATCAATCATTTAACACCATCATAATCAATATACATAAACCAAAAAAATTTGGCTCACACACTCCACAATATATATTTGTCCAACTAAACTTGGGATCAAAATGAATAGAATATGTAGGTAAATATGAAAATTACCTTTATTGATTGTTGGATTATTTATGCATCTCTTGATTTCGGCTTAGCAATAGAACTTCAGAAGATGTCATTTTGTACATCATTTTAGATAGTTTCATTATTCTTGCTTCACCCTTAGCATGTTTGAGCCTTTCCTAACACGTCAAAATCCCTAATATCTTTGACTTGAAGAGATAAATATTTAGAATGAGTGAGTACAAAATATTTTATTTTTATCGTCCCCGATAACATGTTATTTTCCAAAAAATTAAAAGATATCTTTGAGGATTCTACCTTCCAGAGAATAGAAGTTAGTTTGCATATTAGCAAGAAATATATATAAATAAAATGATGTACAAACTTGTTCATTCTAGCACTACAATACAATTTGTCTATAAATAGGTACATAACAAACAGTCGTCTATGTTTTATGGAGCACATATATGTACATAATTTCTACATATATTGTGAGGTTTCATTCACTTTAGAATAAGTCACAATTTGTAAGAGTTTGTAAACTACAACAACACTTAACAACAAATAAGGTTAACATAAGTTTCTAATAAATATTAAACCTTAATAAGATTTGCATTAGAACTTGTATAGTTCACCCATTGGCATCAATGTTGCCAATTTGTATCAGGATATAATTACTAACATTTGTTAGCATATTACCATGTTCCACAAAAGATTTGCCAATTCTAAAATCTTATTGACAATCTCAAAATAACAAATTATTTCAGACCTAATATGTAGTAGCATATCATTATTTTGTACAAAATAAATAAATATTGAAAAACTAGAAAATTATCACATTAGGGTTAATATTCCCTATATATATGAAGTATAACTATGCAGTAAAAAATGTAATATAATTACCACATCTCCAGGATGACACACCACCAAAAAATGTTGGAGCTCATTAAACCAATCTACTAATTTTAGGATTAATGCTCCATATGAATTATGTATATGTATATATTGGAAATAGTTCAATCAAAATTATATCAGGCTTCTAATAAAGCAAAATGACAAATGAAAACATTTTAGTGACAATGAGTTCAGAGGTTAGAACAATCATGTTCTGTTAGAACAACATGTATCAATTTATTCTTACATTAAACAAGATATATAATAACATGAGTTTATCTGATGTAATAAGTATTCATATAAAGATAAAATAATAATAAATAAATAAATAATAAAGTGTTTTCCCGCATCCGACCATCTTTAATAAAAGACAAAATATAAAGAGCAAGTGAGCAACTATATATTAACTTTATTTATCAATAATATTGGAAAAAAAATACAAACTAATAGGCTATGAGCAATAGTAACATATGGTGGTCAAGTTCCTTGTTACAAGATTTTTACATCCAAAAAAATATTTGTGCAATATTCATATAAGGATATACAAAATAATGCATCAACACCATATAAGGATGTGCTCACAAGTAGAACCACAAACGATAAGTTCAAGTCATTTGGTAATGGTATCATATGAAAGAATATATATATATATATATATATATATATATATATATATATATATATATTTCTTTTTTTAAGGAAACAACATTTTATTGATTGATAAGGTTGGCTCGTAATGAGCATTACAGGTGCCAGGGTCAGCAAACACAAAAAGAACCCTGGAAAGCTAAGTAGCAAATACAAAAGTCTTAAGGGAGAAATAGCAAAATTTTGAAAGAAAACTCGAAATATGAAATTGTGTGGGCTCTCGGCCCTAGGGAGGAGGGAAGGGCTCGCAATCCAGAGCACGTGACTGCTGGCCCGATGTGGCGTGCACCACGAGGGGACCGGGGGAGGGTGGGCGTGCAGCACGAGGGCGCCTTGGGCCCCCCACCCAACTGCGGTGCCCACAGCCGGGAGGGCTCCGGCGGAGGACCGCGCCGGAGAAGCGCAGACGGAAGGGGAGAGGGTGGGCGGGGGGAGGAGAGCGGGGGGGGAGGGAGTGGGGTTTTGACCTCCGGGAGGCGGAGGGGGCGAGGATCCGGCGAGACATCGACGGGAAGGGAGGCTACGGTGGGGGGAAGGAGGAGGGGGGGGCGGCTGCAGGTGGACCAGGAGGAGGAAGGCGAAAGGGGGAGAGGGGTGGGAGGAGGGGAGGTACCGCGGCCCGAGAGCGTGCGTCCCCAGGCGACGCACTGCACGAGGAAGGGCCCTCTGCCCAAGGGGACAGAGCTCGCGCCCCGAGAAGACGAGCTCGATTCCCGAGCAAGCCAGCGCGCGGCGCGGGATCGGCGGCGGAGGGGAGCGGCATATATATATATATATGTATATATATATATATATATATATATATATATATATATATATATATATATATATATATATATATATGTATGTATATATATATATGTATATATATATATATATATATATATATTATATACTCAAATTGTAACACTCAGTTTCCTAAATGAGGGTAATTTTGTAATTTTAATCTTTTATTAATGATATTTAAATCATGATATGAATTTTTGGTGATTTTTGATTATTTTAAAAATTATTAAAACCATGACTTGTGATTTACCAAATTAAAGACTAGTGATATGGCATTAGGATAATTATTTTTACTTTTGAGCATAGGGGTATTTTGGTCATTTTGAACTTTTGGGAATTATTTGGATTTATTATGAATTATTGAGATTTATTCGAATTTATATGATTTTTGGTATATTTTAATTAAGGGTTAATCTAGACTTGACTAGTGTTGACTTTGGAGCCTAACCTAGAAGCTAACCCTAGTTGGTGACCCTAGTCCAACTCTAGTTAACCTACTTTAGTAATTAGAAATTTGTTTTACGGTCAGAAGGATTAGTTCGGGTGGAATTAGTCCATGACTAGTGACTTAAGTCAATGACTTATGACTTACCAATTTTAAGTCTAGTGTTTAAGCCTTAGGCCCCTGAATTAAGCCCAAAACCAATCCTAATCCAACCATAGCAGCCACTATTAGGTTTTCCTTTGCCTATAAGTAATCTCTTAAGAGTGTTCTTGCCTCTTTTTAGGTTTGCCCTAATTTTGGTGGAAAGGTATTTTCCCCTATGCTCTAAAATCCTAATTAATTCATTTTAGCTCCTTTTTAATCCTAGTCTTTTGCAATAGGATCTAATTTATGTTTATATACTGATTTTGGAGAATCACCTCAGTTTGTGTGCCATTTGGACGATTGGAGTTGCCATTTGGAATCCTCTCTTTGAAGCTCTTCCTTAAGTTTTGATACTCAATAGGTAAACCACCTAAACCCTTGTTTCTTTCAGTTTTCTTTGCATAATAGGTTAGGTTTAGGGGTTACCTAACTGCCCACGAAATTTGGGCACAATTCGTGTCCATTTTGTGTTCGTATTGGACACGTATCGTAATGGTTCATTAGGTGTTTATAGAAATGCCACATAGGAATTAATTTTCATATTTTTGAAATATAATTGCATGGATTTGTAGATCTAGATGAGTGTATTAATTTTTGTGAAGGTAGTAGTGTGTTTTATGTCGATTTGTGTCTTGTTTTTACACGTGGACACGCAGCACAAGCCCGTAGGCCGTGTCCTGCATCACAGGCTCCGTATCTCTGGATACAGGACACATCGTGTCCTGATTTTTTATAGAAATCTTGGGGCATTATCTGCGACCATGCTCCCAAAATTTGGGAGCATCTCGTGTACTACCAGAGGAGAAATCGGGGTCGCATTGGTCTTGCGCTGTCACGCACGGGCTGCTGTGCGCGTGCACAAGCACGACTGGCATGCATGTCGTGTCATGTCTGTGTGACTCGTGGACCCAATGCAGGGTGTATCAGTCCTAGAGCTACCCTAGGTGTACCACTGGATACAAGCACGTGTCATGTCGTGTCGTGTATCGCATGTTGGATGTACGTGCACGCGTGCACGAAGATTGTCTTTGCACTCTCCAGTGTCTGTGTTCATGTGTTGTTTGGACACGATTCGTGTCCAATTCTTGGACATAAATACACTCTCATATACACTCACATGTATGTCATTAATTACCCACCCTTTATTTGTCATTTTGATGGAGTTTTGAATTCGAAAATTCGAATTCCCTATATGTACTGTCATTGCACTGATACGCATTAGCTGAATGATGTTTCTGAAATTGAATTCATTTTCCCTGTGTTTTTATGATGTTTGAATGATAAAAGGACCCACCTACATAACTGATGAATGATGGATAGGCAAATTTTGATTTGTGTAGATGCATATGGGTTTTGGGAATCAATTTGATATGTTTAACTGTCATTATGATTTGGGTTTTGTTCAAATCAATTCCTGATTTTCATTCTCCTTTAAACTGTCAGGGGGGTTGGTTGATACTTAAATTGCTTACTGATTTTAATAGTTTAGGCAGTTATTTGGGTTCAATTGGAATAATTTCCTGAACACATATCACTAGTTTCACAAAATACTGAAACCTACTTCATGTTTATTCCTCACACTTTGCAAACTCAAATGTGAAACTCCCTCACACTCACAGTACCTGCTAGCCTATGTTTTCCCTCACAACACTCCAACACATACACATACATTCTGTTATTTCCTCTCATCCAGTCCACACATTCTATTTTTTTTTCACATTGCACTCCTCTCTTACACACACACCCCCTATATTATATCACAGTCACTTAACACTCATAGCTCACCCTCTTATAGCACTCATACACACACATATGTATTATGACACACACAAAACTGAATCATCATCACACACACACACAAATCAGCTATCACTCACACATGAATTTCCCCCTCAACACACACACACACACATTTCTGAAATGGAATCACACACACACATATGAATTACATACATGCACACACACAAAATATCATGACATATACATATATGCTACACACACACACTTGACACTCTTTCACCCTCTTTCTATTTCACTATATATAATGTATATATGTGTAGTATATGTATATGCCTATATATATATATATGTAAATATGCATATTGATATGATATGGATAATGTATATAGTGTTTGTATATATGTATGTGTATAGGTATGTGTGTTGGTTTGTAGACTTGTATAACCTTGGTTAGACCCAGTTAGACTAGCATAGGCTAATTTGACTAGTTTAGACTTGGTTAGCCCTAGTTGACCTAGTTTGACTTCTAGAGTTGACCAAAGTTGACCAAGTTGACCAAGAGTTGACCTTGGTCTAGATTAACCTAGAATTGACTGGTTAAGCCTAGGTTTGACCAACCTAGACTAGTTTGACCAAGTTTAACCTTGTTTGACCTAGTTTGACTTAATTAGACTAGAATTGACCTAGTTTGACTGTTAGGGTTGACTAGAGTTTACCAAAGGTTGACTTTAGCCTAGATTGACCCCAAACTTCATGTAGATGCATTATAGCAGTCTATTTCCTTATTTTAGACTTGTTGTGACTTGTACTGTTCTCTAAGAGACAGATACCACTCCTCTGATAGTATATTCTCTTCGGACATTCAGGATACCAGGCGAGTACATTCTCTGATCATTTTATATCTTGTTTAGGATTATATTTTCTGCTTTAGATTACTTTAGTTGATGCTGACACATTGGTAACACGGATTGGTACTATATGGATCCCTTCATGAGATGTTATCTCCCTCGGGAGCATCAGATACTCTTGTCTCGTGTGTTTTACTTACATCATGTATCTCGTGCTTCTATTATCATGAATCTTCATGAATCATCTTGTGATTCCTGTACTCTAATGAATCACAGAGCCTTCACGAATCTTCATGAATCACTCACGAATCACCCTATATGGGCAGTAGTATAGTCATGAATCTTAATATAACTTGACTGGATCCTTGTGTATTGATTGGGGATGGGGGAGTATAAATGAGCATGTGAATAATTCCAAAGTAGAATAGTCACGAATCACCTCTTTAGTATAGTCATGAATCACCCTCCAGCTGTTCACATGTTTTATCTTGTACTCTAAATCACTAGAATCACTGATTAGTTCTCTATTATATTGTAGATATTTACTTACAGTCTCTCTCTCTCTTTTATATTATTCTATTCTTCAGTTTCATGTATCTTACTCTCTACCATGATTATATTTCCTATTCTGTTATGATTTGTTGAGATGTATTATACTCGCTCCCGTCCTGACTGGACCTGTTAAAATTTTTACAGAGAATGATGAGGCTATGGTGTCTACCCTTATGGTGCAGCTTTAGACAACACTTGTGACTTGGACCCACTTGCAGTAGAGGATCTGCCACCAGTGGTTTAGACTGCTAGCTTAGATTTTTACCTCGTCTTTCTCAATGATACATTATTGTATATACTGGGAGTTGTTTTATCTGGATGTTGTGGAGATGTTATCATAGACACTTGGATTTCTATTTGTTATATCTCTGTGGATTCATTTCATTCCTTATCTCTCTATCTTTTTATCGTATTCTACCTTAGATGTGATTGAGACTGTATCGCTATGCCACCTCCATTCGGAGTGTATATACTGTACGGGTACCCTTATATTGTTAGATGATTGACCTAGGACAGCGTTCTACCACCGACACTGCGACGTAGGCTGGGCGTTGTTACGTACTCGTACCCTCACAGTGGGTGCGGGTCGTGACACATTTTTAGTGGTGGCCCATGCAGGTCGAGTTTATGTAGTAGTATTCGAACTAGAGTATCACTATAGCCTGCAGTAGGATTATGATATTTTGAAGGTACTCAATCATACTAGAAAAAACTCTTAATCAGATTCCTTTTATCTAAATTTGATGCTTATTGCTTTCCCTTGAATATAAACTATCCTCCTTTGATTTTTTTTGCTTCATTCTCAGTAATTGCTTCTTGTTTTGATCTGTCTCCATGATGGTTATGGAGATACGATCTCATCGCTCCGGTTCGGGGGATACTATCGAGTGGCCGGCCACCTCTCGTCCTGTTCATCAGGGCCTCGAGATCGCAGCTTCTGTTGTGCCGACTCAGGTTGGCGCTTCTGCTAGAGGTGCACCTCTGCCTGTACAGAGACCTTTTTTCTATCATTCCTGATATCTCTCAACAGCAGAGGTACATACAGCATCAGTAGCAGGCTAGAGGAACCCAACAAGGGCAAGCTTTCGCCAGGACAATCGAGGATACACAGGCTATTGGAGATCTTGTTGCATGTTCCGATCTTCTCGATTCCATTTCCACAATTGTCTCTTATAACTATCTTGAAATTCGATTCCATCTGCTCCTTGTCGACTGATCAATTTTGTTCTGTTGTTCTTGTGTTATGTTTATTTTTCTTCTGAGAAATCATATGGGCTAGGTCACCTCAATCATGGGATTTAGAATCTTCGATAGTCGTGTTAGCTGGCATAGTGAGGACATACAGTCAGATTTTGGACGCATTTCTCTGGTGTGGGAATTTAAGGTTTTTGTCATCGCATGCGACAATGCGAAAATTTTAAGTACCATGAACCTAGAGGCATGTACCTTAGTCAAGGACTCTATGATTATCGTAGCATTGCTCACTAGCATGACGAAGACTCCGAGTAACATGATTTTGGACAGACGCATATTGTTATCAGATTGTATCTTGAAGGTTTGTACATTATACCCTTCTGTTGTTATAAATAACTTAAGAGAAGGGATATTTTAGTTTTGTAGAGTTATTCATAGGTAGTTCCTTTATAGTATAATGATGATTTGTAGAGTGTCTGTACCCTAGAGATGATAGATAGCATTAGTATTAGAATAATAACCCATTGTAGATGATTCCCCTGACCTACCAGTTTTTCTATATAGGATGTTAGTATGCCTTACGGCCTTGATGATTTAATATTATTTCCCTTATCTCTTCCAGTAAGGCACCCATAACCAGAGCATGTCCACGAGTATAGTTGTAGCTTCACCTGAGACTGAGAGGTCTATATATATATAGATAGGTTACAGATGATTGGCATATGAGACATGGGTTTGGTTGGTATCTATAGGGCATTGTTGTATAGGATTATAGACATATTGTTTAGCCTATATTGGTTCAGTTTTCTATTTTAGTTAAGTTCTCCTTGTGATGAGTTCAGGCATTATATATCAACCTTTATAGGCAGTGTGCAGACCCTTCACTAGATGTCATGACCTTTATTTATAAATTCAATCTCCTTAGCATCATTTTCTTTTGCCTACATCGATGTTTCAGACCATTCATCCTTAACCTAATTTCTGAGCATTTGTTTAGTTCCTTATAAATTTAATCTACTTTAACCCTTGATGATCAGTTATATATGTATGGATATATAGACGATATACTTAGGATATATGTAATGGGTTGTTGTTCTTGAGCTTATGTATATATGGTGTTTGGGATTTTTGTGCTTAGATTAGGGGTATTTAGTTATGGGTGACTTGATAAGATTGGAGAGTCAAGAGTTAGTCTATTATAGAGTTTTTCTTTTGCTAATCTCTAGTTGCCAACACCTAGATAGCTAGCATAGGTAAAATACTAAGAAGTTGACCAGTTAATGACCAAGTACTTGGATGATGAGAAATTGACTAGTGGTTGACCCTTAACTATGTTCGACCTAGAAGGAGTACTACCATCTTAATTTCGAGGACAAAATTTTTCTAAGGTGGGTAGACTTGTAACACCCAGTTTTCTAAATGAGGGTAATTTTGAAATTTTGTAATTTTAATCTTTTATTAATAATATTTAAATCATGATATGAATTATTTGGTGATTTTTGATTATTTTAAAAATTATTAAAACCATGACTTGTGATTTACCAAATTAAAGACTAGTGATATGGCATTAGGATAATTATTTTTACTTTTGAGCATGGGGGTATTTTGGTCATTTTGAACTTTTGGGAATTATTTGAATTTATTATGAATTATTGAGATTTATTTGAATTTATATTATTTTTGGTATATTTTAATTAAGGGTTAATCTAGACTTGACTTGTGTTGACTTTGGAGCCTAACCTAGAAGCTAACCCTAGTTGGTGACCCTAATCCAACTCTAGTTAACCTACTTTAGTAATTAGAAATTTGTTTTAAGGTAAGAAGGATTAGTTCGGGTTGAATTAGTCCATGACTAGTGACTTAAGTCAATGACTTATGACTTACCAATTTTAAGTCCAGTGTACGCCTTAGGCCCATGAATTAAGCCCAAAACCAATCCTAACCCAACCTTGGCAGCTACTATTAGGTTTTCCTTTGCCTATAAGTAATCTCTTAAGAGTTTTCTTGCCTCTTTTTAGGTTTGCCCTAATTTTGGTGGAAAGGTATTTTCTCCTATGCTCTAAAATCCTAATTAATTAATTTTAGCTCCTTTTTTAATCCTAGTATTTTGCAATAGGATCTAATTTATGTTTATATACTGATTTTGGAGGATCACCTCAGTTTGTGTGCCATTTGGAGGATTGGAGTTGCCATTTGGAATCCCCTCTTTGAAGCTCTTCCTTGAGTTTTGATACTCAATAGGTAAACCACCTAAACCCTTGTTTCCTCCTGATTTCTTTGCATAATAGGTTAGGTTTAGGGGTTACCTAACTGCCCACGAAATTTGGGCACAATTCGTGTCCGTATCGGACACGTATCGTAATGGTTCATTAGGTGTTTGTAGAAATACCACATAGGAATTAATTTTCGTATTTTTGAAATGTAATTGCATGGATTTGTAGATCTAGATGAGTGTATTAATTTTTGTGAAGGTAGTATCGTTTTTTGTGTCCATTTGTGTCATGTTTTTATACGTGGACACGCAACACGAGCCTGTAGGCCGTGTCCTGCATCACGGGCTCTGTATCTCTTGATACAGGACACGTCGTGTCCTGATTTTTTGTGGAAATCTTAGGACATTATCTGCGACCATGCTCTCAAAATTTGGGAGCATCTCGTGCACTACCCGAGAAGAAATCGGGGTCGCATTGGTCGCGTACTGTTGTGCACGGGCTGCTGTGCACGTGCACAGGCACGACTGACACGCATGTCGTGTCGTGTCTGTGTGACTCGTGGACCCAATGCAGGGTGTGTCAGTCCTAGAGCTACCCTAGGCGCTCCACTGGACACAAGCACGTGTTGTGTCTGTAGTGTGTCGCGTGTTGGATGCACGAGCACGCGTGCACGACGATTGTCTTTGCACTCTCCAGTGTCTGTGTTCAGGTTTGTTTGGACACAATTCGTGTCCAATTCTTGGACACGAATACACTCTCATGTACACTCACATGTATGTCATTAATTACCCACCCTTTATTTGTCATTTTGATGGCGTTTTGAATTCGAAAATTTGAATTCCCTATGTGTACTGTCATTGCACTGATACGCATTGGCTGAATGATGTTTCTGAAATTGAATTTGTTTTCCCTGTGTTTTTTTGATGTTTGAATGATAAAAGGACCCACCTACATAACTGATGAATGATGGATAGGCAAATTTTGATTTGTGTAGATGCATATGGGTTTTAGGAATCAATTTGATATGTTTAACTGTCATTGTGGTTTGGATTTTGCTCAAATCAATTCCTGATTTTTATTCTCCTTTAAACTGTTAGGAGGGTTGGTTGATACTTAAATTGCTTACTGATTTTAATAGGTTAGGCAGTTATTTGGGTTCAATTAGAATAATTTCCTGAACATATATCACTGGTTTCACAAAATACTGAAACCTACTTCCTATTTATTCCTCACACTTTGCAAACTCACATGTGAAACTCCCTCACACTCACAGTACCTGCTAGCCTATGTTTTCCCTCACAACACTCCAACACATACACACACATTCTATTATTTCCTCACACCCAGTCCACACATTCTATTTTTTTCTCACATTGCACTCCTCTCTAACACACACACCCCCTATATTATATCACAGTCACTTAACACTCATAGCTCACCCTCTCATAGCACTCATACACACACACATATGTATCATGACACACACAAAACTGAATCATCATCACACACACACAAATCAGCTATCACTCACACATGAATTCCCCCCTCAACACACACACACACACACACACACACACACACACACACACATTTCTGAAATAGAATCACACACACACACATATGAATTACATACATGCACACACACACAAAATATCATAACATATACACATATGCTACACACACACACTTGACACTCTTTTACCCTCTTTCTATCTCACTATATATAATGTATATATGTGTAGTGTATGTATATGCCTATATATGTATAGATGTAAATATGCATATTGATATGATATGGATAATGTATATAGTGTTTGTATACATATATATGTGTATAGGTATGTCTGTTGGTTTGTAGACTTGTATAGCCTTGGTTAGACCCAGTTAGACTAGCATAGGCTAATTTGACTAGTTTAGACTTGATTAGCCCTAGTTGACCTAGTTTGACTTCTAGAGTTGTCCAAAGTTGACCAAGTCGACCAAGAGCTGACCTTGGTCTAGATTGACCTAGAATTGACTGGTTAAGCCTAGGTTTGACCAACCTAGACTAGTTTGACCAAGTTTAACCTCGTTTGACCTAGTTTGACTTAATTAGACTAGAATTGACCTAGTTTGACTGTTAGGGTTGACTAGAGTTGACCAAAGATTGACTTTAGCGATTGACCCCAAACTTCATGTAGATGTATTGTAGCAGTCTATTTCCTTATTTTAGACTTGTTGTGACTTGTACTGTTCTATAGGAGACAGACACCACTCCTCGGACAATATATTCTTTTCGGACATTCAGGATACCAGGCGAGTACATTCTCTGTTCATTTCATATCTTGTTTAGGATTATATTTTCTGCTTTAGATTACTTTACTTGATGCTGACACATTGGTAACATGGATTGGTATTATATGGATCCCTTCATGAGATGTTATCCCCCTCGGGAGCATCAGATACTCTTGTCTCGTGTGTTTCACTTACATCATGTATCTCGTGCTTCTATTATCATAAATCTTCATAAATCGGCTTCTGATTCCTGTACTCTCATGAATCACAGAGCCTTCACGAATCTTCATGAATCACTCACGAATCATCCTATATGGACAGTAGTATAGTCATGAATCTTAACGTAACTTGACTGGATCCTTGTGTATTGATTGGAGATGGGGGAGTATAAATGAGCATGTGAATAATTCCAAAGTAGAATAGTCACGAATCACCTCTTTAGTATAGTCATGAATCACCCTCCAGCTGTTCACATGTTTCATCTTGTACTCTAAATCACTAGAATTACTGATTACTTCTCTATTATACTGTAGATATTTACTTACAGTCTCTCTCTCATTTACATTATGCTATTCTTGAGTTTCATGTATCTTACTCTCTAGCATGATTATATTTCCTATTCTGTTATGATTTGTTGAGATGTATTATGCTTGCTCCCGTCATGACTGGACCTGTTGAAAATTTTACAGAGAATGATGAGGCTGTGGTGTCTAACCCTTTGGTGCAGCTTTAGACAACACTTGTGACTTGGACCCACTTGCAGTAGAGGATCTGCCACCAGTGGTTTAGACTGCTAGCTTAGATTTTTACCTCGTCATTCTCAATGATACATTATTGTATATACTGGGTGTTGTTTTATCTGGATGTTGTGGAGATGTTATCATAGACACTTAGATTTCTATTTGTTGTATCTTTGTGGATTCATTTCGTTCCTTATCTCTCTATCTTTTTATTGTATTCTACCTTAGATGTGATTGAGACTGTATTTCTATGTCACCTCCATTCGGAGTGTATATACTGTACAGGTACCCTTATATTGTTAGATGATTGACCTAGGACAGCGTTCTACCGCCGACACTGCGGCGTAGGCTGGGCGTTGTTACGTACTCGTACCCCCACAGTGGGTGCGGGTCGTGACACAATATATATATATATATATATATATATATATATATATATATATATATATATATATATATATATATACTCATGTTCCTCGTTACACTAGGGGGAAAGCTGACATTAAACTGGAGAAAATCCTAGAAGTTGACAAAATAAACAGTGAAAAACACCATAAATATATACGGTTATAGACATGAGACTCTTAGGTTAAGATCAAAGATCGGAGATGTAAATGAGAGAGATACCAAATAAAACTTGGTTTGAATCACCAATAAGAGGCAGCCATGATAAAGGCTTCCTTTGCCTCCAAGCACAGCTTGGTTCTAGCCATTAGTATTGTTGTTGGCAATGTCTAGCCTAGCAAAACTGGGACTTAATTTGGCCTTCTAAGACCTTAACCAAAACCTGTAGATCACTAAAGATAGCCTGGATATTGATGTGTTGCTGTGTTCAATCTAGGTTGGGTCAAAGGTCATATAGCACGTGCTAAATTGCATATTACTCATTAACTGTAAACACTCAATATACCCATAATAATACCCGGTATACTGATATGCAAGATCTTCTGTCACTTGTATGGGTAATAGTGTTCTACACATGCATATAGTTCAAAAAAAATTGCATGGTACTATTCACTAGCCAAATCTTAATACATGCGTATATATATGAGATCCAAGTGTTAATATGAGATAGATAGTTCATGTAAAACTTGTCCATTGATTCTTGGTTGCTGGCAAGCAACAAAAATAAATTAACTCTATACCTATAGATGCAAGGTTTTGGATTCTTTCATTTTAAAAATGTATTAAGCTTTCAAGTACTATATTCAACAAACATGCATAATTATAATTTAATATAGTCCAGACCGGGGAAAAAAATTCAATTATTATAAAGAAGAGAACAAATAAAAAATAATATTGGAAGCATTTCAATGACCTTCAGCTGTATTGACCGGCTGTAGCAATATAAGTTAGTTTTCCATGAATACAAGTACTCGAAAAAAGGTCTACACATTATTCTTGTGTTTTGTTGGATAGATTTACTAGAAATTAGAATTCCTCATTTGCTTTCAGTCATGTATTTGCTTAGCAAATTATTTCAAGTGCACAAAGAAAGAAAAAATGTGTGTTATTCCTCACAACAATTGGTAGGTTATATGATAGAACTGGTTGACATCTCATAATCATGGAATTGCTTTCCAATTCATTAAGAACATCTTGGTTTGCATAAACAATACCTAGACTCATGGAATTACAATGGCATTAACCTGTCAAGGTGGCATAGCCAAGTGAATTGAATACAAATATAAATTAGCTATAGTATCATATTCAAGCTAATAGAAGAAAAATCCGTAAATTACCTGAAAGTCAGTGATGTATATAATAGAAAATAGAGAATCCAAACAGTTGTTTGCACTATTATTCAAACACATAATTCTAATGTCCCCGAATAATGATGTTATTAAATATCAAACTGAATAATGATGTCATCAAATATAAAAGATAGTGAATAAATTACATGTAGTAAAGAATATTTTAATTCTTAACATGATAGACATGTAAATTGATTCTTTTGACAGAGAGTATCAATTTTCGATTAAAACAGTATGTAAAGCCATGTATCATTTTTTTTCTCGTCAAATAGATCATCAAAAACAATCGATAAATCTCTTAGATTATTAGATATTATTATTTTTTATCATCATGAAAAAAGGAAAAACAAAATATTAAACATGTTAGAAATACCGATCTATGGGGAAGTCATGCACGAAGCACTGTCCTAAGAGATTTTTACTACAACAAATAGGACATATAATAGCAATTTATCTATAGCGTTCAAGCCTCCCTACTATAGAATGTCATCATCAAAAGCGTTCCTTCCGCAGTGCTATTAAAATATAATACAATAGCAGTTTATCTATAGCAATCGAGCCTCCCGGCTATTATAATATAATCATCCATAGCGTTCATATTGAAGTGCTATTAAACGTTCATACAATAGCAGTTTATCTATAGCGTTGAAGCCTCCCTATTAGAATGTCATTATCAATAGCGTTCATTATGCAGTGTTGTTAACAGAACTTTATATAGCATGTTACGAACGATGTTAAAGGTATAGTTTTTTTGAACGTTGCTATGCCCGTATGTCTAGGGGGGAGCATTATTCGATTTTTGGACTGAAATCCGAACCGAACCTAACCGAATAAGAGATTCGGTTCGGTTTGAAAAAAAATTGGTTCGGGTTCGGTTTCGGTTTCAAAAATACTAAAATTTCTTATTCGGTTTCGGTTTGGTTTTGGGATTCGGTTTCGGTTTAATCCCACTAACCTTTCAAAAATTTTATCTAAAATTCCTCTCCCTGGTAAACCGAATAATAAAATTTAGTAATATATATACGAAATATATTTTTGTATAATTAGTTACTACATGTATTGACAAAAAAATTATAAATAAACTGAAATATTGGTTAAACCAAATAAACTAAAAATCGAACAGATTTATTCCGTTTGGTTTGGTTCGGTACAGGATATTTCAGTTGGTTTCAATTTTTGTTATTCGATTTTTGATCGAATTCGGTATTTGGTAATTCAGTTCGGTTAACCGAGTTAATCGAATGCTCACAATTGAACTATCTACTGTTCCAATCATGGGAGAAGCAACACAGTTTTCTATTTTATATTAAAAAATAAGTTATAGGAACGATTCAGTTTTGCTGTATAATTTATAGCGTTCTCGATAGCGGGCGATCCCGTCCGTTGGATTTATAGAAATTAAATCGGTACCGTCCATAGCAAAATGCTATGTCTTACACTACACCAAAAGAGAAATTTTCCAACAAAAAAAAATTAATTGCTAACAGTTTTTTACCGTTACTAATTACTAACGGTACAAAACCGTTACCAATGAAAAAACTGTTAGTATTAATAGAAAAACTAAATTTTAATATAAATAAAACATATTATTTATGTTGTAACACTTAAAAACTGTTGGCAATGTTAATAAAAAATGAACTAAAAAAAAGACCTATCACTTGAAGGGAAAATTGTTGGGGGAACACTTTCTCATTCCCCCGCCTATTTTTTCCCCGACTCTCTCCCATGAACCCTAGATGTTCTCTTCCCCTCCTTCTCATTCCCACCATTTCACCTTTTTTCCTGCAGACTCTCTCCCGTGAACCCTAGTACTTCTCTCCCCTCCGTGGACCTCTCTTCTCTGAAGGTAAATCTTTCTCTCTTTCTCTCCTCCTCTTCTCCTCACAATATAATTTTTGGGCAAATATTAGGGAACAAGTTTTGGTATCCTTCAGATGTCTAGAAAAGAGTCTGTCACTGACCAGTGAGATTCCGTCACTAACCAGCTCTCGCACGGTGGCCCCCAACACCGACATCAGGATTTCATCACCGTCACTTGGATTTCATCACCGTCCTCGGCTATTTGTATGGATATAAACTACACCAAATTAGGACTTTTACGGCCTCTTATTTACGGGGTACGTTGGATGCAGGCCGTAAATGATATAATATTACGGCACACGATAAATGTAAGCCGTAAATTCCCCCTTTTCGCTTTTTAATACGGCATGCATTTTTAGGGTCCTTAAATGTTATCATTTATGACATGTATTTATGCGAGCCGTAACATTTAAGGTTCTCACATCATTTCATGGCTTGCGCTGCAGGCCGTAAAATAGATGGACTTTTACGGCCTGCCAGATTCGTGCCATAAATCACATCCCACCTAGTTAATTGGCCCAAAAAAAAAATTTACCACCGGTTTTGAGAACCCAAAACCGCAAAAGGGGAAATTTTCCCTCCCCAATTTCTATACACCAAACCCAAAAACATACAAAAAGAGTTTCTGTCAAAAGAAAACATAAAAGGGCTCCAGACTCACATCCAAAGCCAAAACCCTATTCTCGAAAAAACTTGGCGACTTCAAATTCTCGGCGGTGGACGATCGCAAGCGACCGCTTCCTTCTCCGGTAAGAAGTCTTCATCGACTAGTCTTCGTCTTTCTCGACGAGTCTTCATCGGCGAAGATCGTCTTCCTCGACGAGTCTTCATCGACGAAGATCGTCCTTCTCGATGAGTCTTTTCGTCGACGAGTCTGGATTCCTTCTCCTGGAAGATCGTCTTTGTCGACGGGTCTTCATCGACGAGTTCTGGTTCGATCTGAAACCTTCATTGATTTTCTTGATTCAAACCTGATTGGTAGGTGTTCGATCCAATTCCTCACAGGAGCCACTGGCTTTGGTCAGGAGAATCGCGACGCCACAAGCAGCTCCTTGACTTGAGGGATTCGTCGATCGGTGAGTATTTTTGAAATATGAATCAATTCATTCCATAGTAAAATTTTAAGGCTTACTGAATTCAGGGTGGTTGAGATGCAAACAGAAACCAATAATTGACACCCACAGTGAATCAATTCATTTTATCGTAAAAGTTTAATACTAGAAGAGTCCAAAGGCATCTTGTAGTCGAATAAATTCAAGCATCTATAGGACTGATTGTAGGAACGAGTTGTAAAGTACAAAACTCTGGAGGGGGTGAATAGAGTAGGCAGTAGAAATTAACTATTTAAAAATGTTAGTAACAAGATCACAGATAATATATCACAGATATATAAATGAAAAGTAGAGAGTAGAGAGCAAACGCAAACACAAGGATGTATACGGGTTTCCCTCTTGTGAGGACTAGTCCAGTCGGAAGAACTCTAGCTTCAAGTTGAATCCACTATGGAAAATTACCACAAGTTTTCATCCGAAGTTCTTGCAACTTCTACAACGCGAGCTTTGATCTGAAGTACTCGACCAACTTCAATTGTGAAGAGTCTTTCTTCAATTAAGCCTCTGATTACAATCACTCTGAAACTTCTAGACCGTACCACACTGACAAATTGACTAGAGGATAGTAACTGGCTTGGGATTTGAAAATGAATAGCTCAGAACACTTTGGAAGAAGTAGTAGGCTTATAGAGAAGAGATATGAAAGTGAATTGGTGTATGAGTGCATTGAAATGATCGAAATTCTTCTCTATTTATAGTTTTTCCAACGACAATTCTGACAGAATTCGGGCAGAATTCGGGCAGAACTCTATGAGAAAATCTCGTTGGGATCCGTAACTGCAGGAAGACCAAGTTCAAAAAGCAACATTCACTAACCAAACTCTGGCCGAACTCTGGCCGAATTCGGGCCGAGTTCTGCTAGGGTTCTGTTAGGTTTTGCAAACTGATTTTTGGGCTTTATGAAAAGTCAAACCGATAGAAAGTAGTTTGGGCTTTTGTAAGTGGGCTTGTTTTCAAAATAAAAGGGTATTTTGAAAACATTTTTTGGGTAGCCTATTTGCCAGTACGATGCAGTGTACATCGTATTCCTAGACTCAATAAATATGAAAAAATATATTAATCAAATAGGAAAAACCAAGAGCCCTTTGATGACGCCTTTCTTCAAATATTTGAGCAAATTTGAAGACGCCTTTTTCCTTGACAACGGTCGTTCAAAGATAAACAGATCAGGAAATCTGAATAGGGTGGGGCGCTGCCCCCTCGACCCCTGTCCGCTGACCGGGCAGCGGAACCCCCGATTCAAGGCCCCGGATAGGTCGTTAGGCGGTTCAGAGAAATCTTCTTGTATAACGCCGTCTTTGGCCCATCAATAAATCTCCATTACATATGTCCTAGTTTGACAAAGCTTGATCATGCTTACAGCATGTCTGAAAGTACATGTTAGACAAACAGAACAATATGATACAAGCATAGCAATATGATATAGAACATTTAGGACAATGCCAAGTTTAAGTAGCAACATGATAGTGATTACATGAATATTAGTGATGTCATTATGTTAAACTTAATTGATTAGCCATATTCAAAAACATGATATAATCATTGGGCTAACAATCTCCTCCTTTTTGATTATGGCAAATCCTTTAAGTTTAATATATATACAATAGATGCATGTATCACTAATAAACACATAATACTGGAATATTGTGTGCTGACTTAAACTTATTTCTCCCCCTTTGACATGATAAAAAATAAGCTCCTCCGTAATTAGAGCTAAAATGAACTCAAGCATAAGTAAAGGAGGAAAGCAAAAATAATAAAGATCAAGGATTAGGAGAACAGTGTAACAAGTTTAGAAAATTGCATAACTATATTAAAAAAAACTTATCAAAACACAGCATAGTTGCTTGAACTTAAATATATTGAAATAAATCAATACATAGTTTACCAACTAGAAATACAAAAATGACATTCAAAACACATTTTGTTGAATAAATAAAACTGTAGTTTTGAAATTGATTTTAATAGGTAGATATCAATAATGTAGAATCCTATTATTTGTCATAAATAAATCTTGAGGAATAGAAATTCGCAGATCTAGTATATATAAAAAATCAAAAATATAATGAGAATTTCAACAATGATCACAAAAAAATATGATTCATAATTTGCCCATACAAATTAGTAAATCAATTCAATAAAGAGTATAATCATCAAAATACGTATACTAGAATCTATACAACATCTATACCAAAGTTCATGCATTCGAATACAATTACCTTAGCATGATATATATCCATCAGATAAACATGAAGGTAATGAAGACAAAATACTTGAGAAGGAGAAATTCAGTCTACTTGAATGCTACCCCACAAAGTATGATCAGTCTAAATATAGATAATTATGAACTTTGAGATAAAATCTCAATAAGAAATGCCAAATCAATTTAAACTCAATCAAATCAGGATAATTAAATATATTTGGCAAGATAATTTGTTTGAAACTCGAATGAGAGAATTAAAATAAATAATAATAATAATCATATATTCTCTCATCTAATACAAATCCAAATATCATGAACAACTCAACAACATATATGTTTATGATGAACTAGTTATACCACATATTAACGGCATAAAAGAATTGAAACAATTAAATTTGCTCCCCCTTAAAATATGCGTATATAGTTCAAAAATAATTTATATACATAAAATAGATAAAATAAATAATCACAAGATCTAAGGGATATCCAAGATATGCATCTTTCTTCCCTTTGATCAAATGCATATAAAATCCCAAACTTAAAACAAATATCATCTTTAGGCAAGAAAAATAAATATCCAATAAATAAATGCTTAAAGATGAACAAACAAAATATATCTCCAATATATATATATATATATATATATATATATATATATATATATATATATATATATATATAAGAAATATTTTAAGACATAAAAAGATTTTGAAAACTGTCTTTAATAATAACATTTAAGTACCATACAGATTCAATAAATCAACAAGAAATCAAAAAGACTTTTCAAAAAATGCAGAATTTATTATGAAATAATGTCTTAATAAATATTCGAATGCGTCCATTTAGTCCTCAGATTGAAAGATGGTGATTCAAATCACGGAAACAATTTCAATAAAAAAATCCATAAATCATAAATAAATCCATTTGAACAAATAAATATAACTAGATAAATGTCCAAAGAAAAGTGTATTCTAGAAATATGGCATGTCAAGGGGATAATTGACTTGAAACAATTAACTAATCCACCTTTACATGGTTATATCCAAAAATAATAATATAGATAAAATTTTAAAATAAAATTCAGAGACATATTTTCGGAAGTAGGAAACTAATTCAAAAATATTATGTCTTCTTATCAAAGTTCATTTTTTCCCTTTTAAAGTCGTTGCACGGTGTCCATCTGATAACCGGAGGCTTAAAGAAACGAAATGCTTCGAGAGAGAAAAATTCAATATGCTTGACTTCTCCTTCGCAAAGAGTTACTGCTATAGACAGTAAATAACTAGAATAAGAAGAGAATAATAAAAAGCTTAAAATCATGAATATTACACAAGTTACAGACGAAATCTCAAGACCATAATATTCAATGAGTAGTCACAATATCAAATCAAGTTTAAATATAGAATAGAGTGACAGAAAAATAAATATATCAAAAGATAACAAATATTCACCTATAAGATCAAAATATGTTACCTTTTGTAAAATTAAATCATTAAATAATATTATCCATTAAATCTAAAATTCAAAATCTATCAGATAACAATTGCAACTAGATCTCAATAAATCTTTAGTTTATAAAGTGTTGATCAATCTTGGGTTAGCTGTAGGGGTACTGTCCCAGCTAACGGAGATTCACCGGAGAACACTTAAGTACCGCTTCGCTTCGACCGTAGTCATGGTGACAGACAGACCCTTTGTAGGCTTGTACCCAAAACAAATCTCTTCTTTAATAACCGAGGATTTAAGAAGAATTAGTGCAATATAAAAAAATTATATTCTATGGACTTAAAAAAATCTTAGAACAATGTAGCATACAGCATAAGATGTATCAATTACATTAATCCATATGTGCTACAAAATTATTGGGTAACAATAAAATATAAAATATTTGTAAATCAAAATGTAGGACCAAGATACGTTGATGTATTCTGGAACCTAGGGGACTGTGTGCAGTACCTTGGATCCAGAACTAGACGATAGTTGCATGTAGATCTTAATAAATCTTAAGTCTATAAAGTATTGATCACTTCGGGTTAGCTGTAGGGGCCGGTTCCCAGCTAGCGGTAGTCCGAAGACTAGTGCACCGTGTCGCTTCAGGCTATTTACACCTGTATGACAGAAGGACCCTTTCGGCTTATTCCTAAAATGATCTCTACTCTTAAGAACTTAGATTCAAAGGAATATATGCAGTATCATCGAACATCATCGAAATCCAGAATCCCTAAATATAAGAGAAGTAATTACCCAAACAATGGTTTATCAAGATCAAGATATTTAAAATATCATGTATCCAAAACGTCAACCAAAAAGTCAAGAAAAACATACATCATTAAAAGAGGCTTTGAGGAAGAAGCTAATAAAAAGAAGTACATAAATTTGTTTAAAAAAAATCAATAGCTTAAGTATGAGATAAGCACAAGTTTAAAAACTACTTTTTAAAATAATATAGAACTTGAACTTAACTCATATATCCCCATAAAGATATTTATACAATAATATAATAAACATGAGCAATATATGAATGACAATGAATTATGTATCCATAATAAACATAAAATAATATCATAAGATAAAAAATATTCATAAATATGCTTTGTCAGACAAAGATGTAATTGATTCATAAGAAATTAATCGGACTAAAATATGAGAATCAATAGTGAATATATTATGCAAGCACAAGGTTAACATAAAAGTATATGTATATACTTTTCAAGTAAATAGAAGAATTGTGCTAAACATACATACTCACAAAATACTGATCAAAGTAAATATGACATATTAAAGACAAATCAGTAAGAAGTTACCATTAAAAATATTAAAGACGAAGAGTCAAAAGCATAAACCAAAAACAAAAGCTTCTATGGACTAGAGTGGTATGCATGCTTCAAGGATAAAACTAAAATAAAGAGCATACATAGATAAATGTGTCACACTAATAAAAATTAAACACTATATAGTGTGAACTAATCATTTAAGCTAAACAGCTAGTCAAGCTAGGACTATATCTCACATTGATTCAAACAATAAACAATTTAAAAGACATCAAAGAAAGCTAATAGTAAGAAATCAATAAGAACAAGCTAGATATTAAGAAATATTTAGGAAGCATGTTACCGAAGTGGTTCTAGTGACCACACTTCTATTGGTGCAATTGCATGGAAGATGACCTTTGTAGCTTTGTAATCACCAACATGTTCCATGGTTCTATTTGATATGAGAAGCTTCACCTGCAATATTAGGCGAAGACTTTGGTATCCAATACTTGGATCCACATTTGTTAGCTTTGGGAACCCATTTGCACAAGTTTATATCAACAAGTTTTCTAATCTGACAATGATTAGAAACATGTCCATTCATACCACAATAATGACAAAAAGTATTAATATTAGTGCTATGTGCAGTAGTATGAGAACGTGCAGTGGGGTGACATGATGTGCGTGGATACTTGTAATAGAAAGCATGGTTGTGTGAAGCTTTTGCCTGCTTCCTTTCTAGAATATCTGACGTGTGTGACTTTGTGATGTGCTAAGTGTCTTATGTTAGACTGATTCATAGGTTGTACTACCGACTTTCCCACTCTAATCTCTAACTTTTTAGAGTTAGCACAGATCTCATCATACTTAGTAGAAAGAGCATCAATTCTACATGAAGCAATAGAATACTTCTTCTTTTCTGATTCTAGTTCCTCCTTAAGTTTAGTATTTTCTTGAGTGCTTTTCTCAATGCAATCAAGTACCTCATGCAATCTAAACTTCAGTATGGAAATCTCAGTAGAATTATCAGAAGGAGAACTATTTCTAGCATCATTCAATAAGCAAGTAAGCTTTTCAATCTCACGCTTATAGGATAGAATATTCTTTCTAGCTTGCTTATACTTATCTAATACTTTCTTGTGTTCTTCTAACAGATCACTGAAAGCATCAGATAAATCATCATAAGAAAATTCATTCTCTTCAAGAAGGAGATTTTTATGTACCTTGTTAGATAATGCCATTGAGCATAAATTTGCAGCTTGATGAGGTCTCTCTTCTTCTTCAGAATCTGTTGTTTCGCTTTCACACCATATGCTCGTACTAGTGTACTTGTGAGACGATGATCTTCCTTCATTTGATTGTTCGTAGTGACTCTCCTTTCTAGCAGTAGTACAATCTTCTTGGATGTGGTCTATCTTCTTGTAGTTGTCACATACAAGCTCTTCTTCGTATAGGGGATTGTGTTGTACCTTAAATCCCAATTCCATCATGCATATATTTGTATTATTATGAAGACTATCCTTCTCTCTGGAGTTGTTAGGTTTGCTTTCAAATTGGCACTCATAAGTAGCTTCAAGAACTTTCCAAATTTTATGAGATGTTGTGCAAGTAGTAATAAGATTAAATACATTTGTGTCTACAACACAATAAAAGATATGCATAGCTTTTGCATCAAGGCTAGCTAACTTCTTCTCTTCCTACGTGTAACTATAATGAGGCTTGTTGATTATAGAGGATGTGAGAATAGAAGTGATAGTAGGCTTTTTGTAGACATTGACAACAATTGACCATAAATCAAAATCTAGAGACTTCAGGTAGAAGCTCATCCGTGTCTTCCAATAACTATAGTTTGTTCCATCAAATAGTGGGAGTCTATTTGAGGATTGCTCTTCAGTTGTGAAGTACATACTTGCCATATGTGATACTGTGATCTATGTAACAGCTGTAATAAATAAGAATATAATAGCAGTGTTACCTCGCTTTACCTGTATAACCTGATCTGATAATGAGGATTTGCTCCAAGGATGTTAAGCCAAAATATCTATATAAGGAGCACCTGCAATAACATCTCTAGAAGGAGCACCTGCTCTGATACCAATTGTAGGAACAATTGGTATGATAGCAATACCTATATAAAGAGAACCCGCTCTGATACCAATTATATGACCGATTGTAGGAACGAGTTGTAAAGCGCAATACTCTAGAGGGGGGTGAATAGAGTAGGCAATGGAAATTAACTATTTAAAAATGTTAGTAACAAGATCACAGATAATATATCACAGATATGTAAGTAAAAAGTAGAGAGTAGAGAGCAAACGCAAACACAAGAATGTATACTGATTTCCCTCTTGTGAGGACTAGTCCAGTCGGAAGAACTCTAGCTTCCAGTTAAATTCACTATGGAAAATCACCACAAGTTTTCATCCGAAGTTCTTGCAACTTTTACAACACGAGCTTTGATCCGAAGTACTCGACCAACTTTAATTGTGAAGAGTCTTTCTTCAATCAAACCTCTGATTACGATCACTATGAAACTTCTAGACCGTACCGCACTGGCAAATCGACTAGAGGATTGTAACTGGCTTGGGATTTGAAAATGAATAGCTCAGAACACTTTAGAAGAAGTAGTAGGATTATAGAGAAGTGATATGAAAGTGAATTGGTGTATGATTGCATTTAAATGATCGAAATCCTTCTCTATTTATAGTTTTTTTCAAAGGCAGAATTCGGGCAGAACTCTATAAGAAAATCTCGTTGGGATCCGTAACTGCAGGAAGACCAAGTTCAAAAAGCAACGTTCACTAACCGAACTCTGGCCGAACACTTGTCGAATTCGGGCCGAGTTCTGCTAGGTTCTGTTAGGTTTTTCAAACTAATTTTTGGGCTTTTTGAAAAGTCAAACCGTTAGGAAGTAGTTTAGGCTTTTGTAAGTGGGCTTGTTTTCAAAATAAAAGGATATTTTGAAAACGTTTCTTGGGTAGCTTATTTGCCAGTACGATGCAGTGTATTTCTAGACTCAATAAATATGAAAAATACATTGATCAAATAGGAAAAACCAAGAGCCCTTTGATGACGTCTTTCTTCAAATATTTGAGCAGACTTGAAGACGCCTTTTTCCTTGACGGCGGTCGTTCAAAGATAAACATATCTGGAAATCTGAATAGGGTGGGGCGCTGCCCCCTCGACCCCTGTCCGCTGACCGGGCAGCGGAACCCCCGATTCAAGGTCCCGGATAGGTCGTTAGGCGGTTCAAAGAAATCTTCTTGTATAACGTCGTCTTTGGCCCATCAATAATTCTCTATTGTATATGTCCTAGTTTGACAAAGCTTGATCATGCTTACAGCATGTCTGAAAGTACATGTTAGACAAACAGAACAATATGATACAAGCATAGAAATATGATATAGAACATTTAGGACAATACTAAGTTTAAGTAGCAGTATGATAGTTATTACATGAATATTAGTGATGTCATTATGTTAAACTTAATTGATTAGCCATATTCAAAAACATGATATAATCATTGGGCTAACGGCATCTATAGAAAGGCTAGCTAGTCCCTGCAACTCATCGCTTGACCCATGCACTGGATGCTCTTTTTGGCTTTCACTTTCCCTTGCTTTAATTTTCCTTTCAACTACTCTTGGATCCTTTGTCAAGTAGCCAACTAGATCAAATAATATGAGCCATTTCAATAATTGACGGACAACATTGTTTAAGGGATATTGATATATTAAAAATGTATGTTTCTAAATTCCAACCACGTTGTGAAAGGATATTGATATATTGCAAATAATAGGAGCTAATTCAGTAATTGACAGACAACCTTCATATTAACAGCCATGCGTATCAAACTGTTTCCATGTGGTAACCCAAATTCAGTAATTGACGGACAACCTTCATAGAAAGGCTAGCTACACCCATGATCTTTCATGATGTCCAATTTCTTCATTTTAAGCCTCACCCTCACGACTGCCTCCTAGTCAACCCCCAGATGCATGAAGGTTCGACAGAAACATGTAGCAACCGCTATCGATAGGGGCTAGTTCCATGAGGCGTTTTGCTATGTGAATTCCTAGAAGAGTGTTCCTGATATTAGCATTATTATTCTATATATAAAATACACAATATACTCTCATGTACCATTTGACTGTTCCTGTATCCAATGAGTGTAGCTGGACCAAACTCTGCTCCATCTTCCTTCAATGCAAACCTTTGTTGAAATGCCAAAATATGAGAAAATATTATCAAAACCATTAGTAACCAAATAAAGTGACATCATAATTGCAGCAATGTGCAACAGACCTGTAAGAATCCCTTGAAAGGTGCCAATCTTGTGCTAGGGCCAAACATATGTCAGTAGGTGTACAAAGTACACAAACATGGATGATAAGATGTGTAATGCCCCAGAACTAGAATACTAGAGAGCAGGGGCGTACTTAGCCAGCTACATATATTGAAGTGCAACCCACCTCGCTATATGGTCACGGCTGTCTAGATACATGAGGGTTTAACTACAAGCCATCAGTCTCCTATGGTCATGAACAAGCCTATTGTCTCAATCTCAAGCAAGCAATAACAGTTTACAAGATGTCAGAGCACCAAATATATAATAGCGAGGCGTCCCATATATTACATACTTGGATGATCATGAAGCTAGTCGTACAAAATATCAAGACTAGCAAGAGTTTCAGTCATAAATGATCAACCCTAGGATTTGTCAATCATGTTACAGCCCATAGGCAGACAGTAAATAAAGGTGTAATACGAGCTAACACATTGCTTGTCGGCTAAACACCTCAAAAGAATAATTTTAAAATAGAGCGGGAGAGCCAAAAATAAACCCACTCGTTGCCAGGGTTATGCCTGGTGGTCACCATCTGGCTGGAAGGTAGGTAGATCCTCTGGAGCTGCTCCGATATCTGGCCATACAAAACCAGTTGGGTCAGACCCCAAAAAAGTAAGTGCCACAAAAGAGGCTTCACTTAGGAACTAAAACCAGCATATAATAAGAGAATATTAAAGATAACTATATAAAGAAAACTGATAATAACAGAGCCAACCATAGTAAAATTGAGTACGAGGAAACCATTCAAGTAGCTAGGTCGCAACCCTTAAACCAAACAAGGACCGGGGTTGCAACCCTTCACCTGAATAGAAATCCATCTCAAATACTTGTTGGTAAAGGTAAAACATGATGAGCTTGACATAAGGTGAAATAAGACAATAAACGAAGAGAGGATAAAGAACTGCTCCAGAAGCCAGGTTACAACCCTTAAACCAAACAAGGACCGGGGTTGTAACCCTTCACCTGAACAGAACCTTGCCCCTGATCTTTATTGTTAAAGCAAGCATAGGTAATCATGTCATGTCACAATCTTGTAAAATATGACGAACATGACACGGGGTGCAATAGGACAATAAAGGAGTAGAGGACATAGAACTATTCCGGGAGCCAGGTTACAACCCTTAAACCAAACAAGGGCCGGGATTGTAACCCTTCGCCTGAACAGGACTGGTCCCCTGATCATTATTGTTAAGGCAAGCACAAATAATCAGGACGATATATGATAAGATAACCATGGGACTATTTAGATAGCCAAGTTACAACCCTTAAACCAAACAAGGACCGGGGTTATAACTCTTCATCTGAACAGAACTTGGTTTTTTATTATTTATCGATATAAGAAATCAGGTCATGCCACAATCTTCTACAGGAGCATGACAAGACTAAACTGTGCTAGACTATATCCAAACAATCATGGCCACGCAATGAGTGCAGCTTGATACTTTAACTAACTAGGGTTATCACAGGCCTAGTTACTATCAAAATGCAATGAGATTATTCCAACAGCCACAAGCCCTGCAGACCATCCAGGTTATCCAGGTCGAATATCCATCCATGGTGGGGGCAACACTTGACAGTGTGCTGGAAATGTGCCCTACTCATCGGCAGGCTACAAGTCTACTTGAGCGCCAAATAACGGGATTGCCTGTAGCGGAGGGAAATCTCTTCATGACTACTGGATTATTCTAGTTATTAGCTTTAGCCAATTTTTAGTAGGTACCCCTGACCGTGGTATTCAGGGATCCATACCCTAGACATGATACAAGACAGTACTGGTTCATTGCACAAACACAATCATCTACGGTGTCCAGGTCATTCATTATAGTCATGTCATGCAAGTCGTCGTAACAGCTTACAATAATTACCATTATGCGTACTTGCCATATCTTGTTATGTCATGTCATGTTTACTCCACACCATGCCATGTATTATTATTGATCTGGTCACATCACTCAATCCGTGCTTGTCAAGTCATGAAAAGTGCAAGGCTTTCGAAAGACAATCGGATGCACAAGGGCTCAAAGCTCTACGCGAGTGAGCCTCTACGCTAGGCCAAGGGCCTCAAGCGTAGAGTGGCTCTACGCTAGCGCGAGCAAGGGTGTACGTTGGGGGTGTTTTACGCTAGCCGGGCTTTACGCAAGCGAGATTTATACGCGCGTAAGATTTTACGCGCGTAGAATTCTAAGCACGCGAACTCCCGAGCGAAACTCTACGCGAGGAAACACTCGGAAAAAACTTTACCCTCGCGAGAGTCTGCTCGAGCCAGGGATTTTATGCGAGCACGATTTTATGCGAGCGAGAGGGCCCCAAGCGTAAAATTCGTAGGAACTCAGCGTAAAACGGAGTATGCCGGCACACAATGCGTGGGCATAAAAGGCTGAGATAACACGCTGACATGTAAAACGTGGGCGTAAAGGCTAATCACTACGCTAACACGTTATAACGTGTGCGTAAAACTCCGTCTTCTCCCCATGGCCAATACAACCATGCATAAAATCTCGAGAATTCGAGGAACTCCATCCCGGCCAAGACTTGGTGAAATTCGGCCATCCCAAAACCAAACTTACAAAAAATCAGAATGCCTACTACAAGGAACTCTTAGTTTTCAAAAACAAGCCATTTTAGTATATCAAAACCAAGAAGATTAAAATGATAGAAACTTGGATCTACATGGAATGAGCCATGGAATTTGAAAATGCTAAGTACTAAAGTGGCTTAGAATCTTTTGGAGAAGAAAATGGAACAATAAAATTGAGTTCCTCCATGAAGCAAGTTGTACTTGCCTAAACCTCCTGTTGGGTGAAAGAGAGTAATGGTGAGGAAGAAGAAGAGTAAATAAAAAAGAAGTAATGAGGAGAGAGAGAAAAGTGGGTGGCTAATAAAGGAAGGGTGAGGGGGTAGGTGGGGGTTTGGTCCACATGAAAAACCAATCCAAACCGAACCAAGCCAACCAAGCCGAACCAAGCCAACCAAGCCGAACCAAGCAAGTAAAATACCACAATAAGCCATGCAATGAGATGTGCAATATACGTACACGTATACCAAAACACGTAATACGAACTATGGTCGTTACAACTCTACCCACCTTAAAAGAATTCCGTCCTCGAAATTTAATCAAGATGCTTAGAGAAGTAAGGACAAGCTATACTAATCACAGGCAAACTATAACAAGGCACTCAATCAAGCAATCATTCATTCAAACAAGGAATTGAGAGCATAAGGCATAAGGTATAAGGAAGACATTATACCTTACGAGTCAAACAGGTCAGGATATCGCGATCGGATATCATCCTCACGCTCCCATGTTGACTCACCCAAAGAGTGATGACCCCAAGCAACACGGACTAACTTAATAATCTTGTTCTTGAGTATCTTCTCTCTTCGGTCCAATATAGACATGGGCCTCTACTCATACGAAAGGTTGGTACCAACAACCAATTCCGAATGATCAAGGATGTGGCTCGGGTCCGGGATATACCGTCGTAATTGGGATACATGGAAGACATCATGCACCTCACGTAACAACGATGGAAGAGCGAGACGATAGTATACATCACCAACTCGCTCTAGAATATCGAACGGCCCTATATACCTAGGACTAAGCTTTCCACGTACGCCGAAACGAATGATGCCACGGTTAGAAAAAATCCTCAGGAATACATGGTCGCCGACAGAAAACTCAAGGGGTCGTCGATGAGAATCAGTCCAATGGCGCTGGCAATCTTATGCAACTCAAAGATAATCTTTAACTCTCCTGACCATCTCAACCGTCTGAGCAATTATTTTCTGACCGAGCATCTGTCTCTCACCAACATCATCCTATGCTAGCGGGGATCTGTACTTTCTACCATATAGTACCTCGAATGGTACCATCTGGATACTGGCCTAGAAACTGTTGTTGTATGAGAACTCCACCACGTGCAGGTGATCTTCCCACGAGCCACCGAAGTCAAGTGTACAAGATCTCAATATATCTTCCAAGGTTCGTATGGTACACTCTGACTGACCATCTGTCTGCAGATGATAAGCTGAGCTGAACTGGATGTGAGTTCCCAAACTCTCTTGTAGGCTATGCTAAAAGTACGATGTAAATCTTAAATCTCTGTCCGAGGTGATACTGATTGGTACTCCATGCAACCTGACTATCTACCTGAGATACATCTCTGCTAGCTGAGTCATTGACTGACCAACTCTGATGGAAAAAAGTGAGCCACCTTTGTGAACATGTCTACAATGACCCAGATAGCATCTCTACTGGCCGGGGACCTAGGTAATCCAGTCACAAAATCTATGGTTATATACTCCCACTTCCATTCTGGAATTGGCAAGGGCTAAAGAAGTCCAACTGGCCTCTGATGTTCAGCTTTAACTTGTTGGCAAACCAAACACCGAGAGACAAACCGAGCTATCTTCCTCTTCATGCCATTCCACCAAAAGTGCTGACGAATATCACGGTACATATTTGTGCCACCGGGATGAATGGAATACTGAGAACTGTGAGCCTCTGCCATGATCTTCTGTCTGATATCTCCACTGGGTACACAAAGACGCCTCACATGCCTAAGTGTACCGTCTTCATGAATGCATAACTCTGGCCTTCGTCCTGCCTCACGCTCTGCTCTAAGCCGCTGAAGCTTAAAATCTGCTGACTGTGCCATCCGGATCCTCTTGACTATAGTGGACTGAACTTGTATACTGGCCATCAATGCCACACTGGTAGGAAGGACAACTTCTATACCCATCTTCTGAAGATCTGCTAACAGCTCTGGTTGTGCTGTTAGGAAATAAACTCCGGCCCTCCTGCTCAATGCATCTGCAACGTTGTTGGCCTTCCCAGGATGATACTGCAGGTTGACATCATAATCCATAAGTAGCTCTAGCCATCTTCTCTGACGCATGTTAAGATCCTTCCGGGTGAAAACATATTTCAGGCTCTTGTGGTCGGTGAAAATCTCTACCCTATCTCCATACAAGTAGTGCCTCCACAACTTAAGTGCAGACACTTCTACTGCTAACTCCAAGTCATAGGTTGGGTAACTCCTCTCATGATCACGAAGTTGACATGACGTATAAGCTATTACCTTCCCATGCTGTATCAGAACACATCCTAAGCCTCTGCCTGAAGCATCACAATACACTGAGAATCCCCCGGTTCCATCTGGAAGCGTGAGAATGGGTGCCGTCATCAAGTCTTGCTTTAACTTCTCAAAAGAATCCTGGCATTCTGAGGTCCAAGCAAACTGTACATCCTTGCGGGTCAACTGGGTCAACGGTGCTGAAATCCGAACAAAGTCTAAAATGAATCACCGGTAGTAGCCAGCTAATCCAAGGAAACTGCGAACTTCTGCAACTGTACTGGGCACTGGCCATGTCTCAATGGCCACGATCTTCTAGGGATCCACTTCTACTCCTCCTCTGGTGATGATATGGCCCAAGTACGAAATACGATCAAGCCAGAACTCGTATTTACTAAACTTGGCATACAACTGGTGTTCTTTGAGAATTTGGAGGACAACTCTGAGATGCTGCTCATACTCTATTTCACTCTTTCTGTAGACCAGGATGTCGTCTATGGACACAATCACGAACTGATCCAAGTAAGGCATGAAGATACGATTCATGAGGTCCATGAATACAGTCGGTGTATTGGTTGCTCCAAATGGCATAACAAGGAACTCCTAATGCCTATATCTAGATCTGAAAGCTGTCTTCGGGATGTCCTGCTCTCTGACTCTGATCTGATGGTATCCTGATCGCAAGTCAATCTTCGAGAATACCGCTGTCCCTTGAGTTGATCAAACAAGTCATCTATCCTCGGAAGAGGGTTTCCGTTCTTGATTATCACTGAGTTCAAGGTACGATAATCTACACATAACCTGGACGTACCATCCTTATTTTTCACAAGAAGCATCGGGGCTCCCCAAGGCGATCCACTAGCACGAATGAATCCTTTGGTTCTAAGTTCTTCAATCATCTTGTACAATATCTCTAACTCTGACGGCGCCATCCTGTAGACTCTCTCTGACACTGGGGCTGTCCTGGGGATCAAGTATATGGTGAACTCGATCTCTCACTCTGGCAGTATTTCTGGAAGCTCTTCTGGGAAAACATCTGAAAACTCTTCAACTATCCAGGGTAACTGTACTGCTGCTACTGCCATCCGTAACACTGGAGGAGAAGGTTCAACTTCGCCTCGGGAGAAGGAAAACTCTGGCTCACTTGGAATGCTAAAAATAACCCTGCCGATATGGCAGTCTTTCCTAGCATAAGGTCCCTCAACCAATCCATCCCTAAGACCACATCATAATCGCCCATCGAAAACTCTATCAATCTAGCGGAGAATTCTCTACCACTAACTATGATCTGACACGAGGAAAACACTCTATCTACTCCCACAAGTCCGTTACCAATAAGTATATTGAGCCTTACTGATAATAACTAGGGCTCCAGTCCTATCCGTGTCGCGAATTGTGCAGACATGAATGAATACGATGCACCAGAATCAAATAACGCTGATGCTGGGAAGGAGTTGACGAGAATAGTACCTGCCACTACCTCACCTAGTGCCAATCCTTCCTCTTCCATGGTCAAAGCCAGCACTTGACCATGTCCTCGGGGTGCAGGTCACCTCTGCTGAAAACCTCACTATCTGTTCTGGATCAGGGCTTGGGCTTGGGCATACTGCTGCAGTCTCTGCTGTTGGAATGCCTGGGCCTGCATCGACAATGGCCTCGGGAACGGGTAGTGCTGCTGCTGCTGGTCTAGAGCTGGTCCTTTAACTGAAGGACTAGAGAAGGCTGACAAAGATGAACTTCTCATGTTCGAACAGCTCCCAACCCTGTGGTCCGGGGCACCATAAACCAAGCACAATCCATGTGCTCTGTGACACTCTGATACTGCATATCCCGACTTCCCACAGTGTGAACATCCTACTGCGGAAGAGTGCTTCTACTTCTGCTGCTGAGGGCACGTCGGGGTTGAATATTGAACCGACGTCACTGAGGCCGCCCGCTGCGAAGCTCCAATGGTCAAGGCCCTGGGACTGGTGCTAAAGACTGATTCATCTGGCCATGGGATCGCTTGCGACCCCCGGTCCTGTCCACGATCCTCTGGGAGCTATACTCATGCCTTCTGGTTGCTCTCAATATTGCATCAAAAGTTTGATGCTCAAACTTCTCCACTGCCAATAGAATCTCGAGATGGAGCCCCTGTTGGAACCGCTGGGCTCTATCGAACTCGGTCGCTACCAAGGTGGAAGCAAACCGACTAAGTCTTGAAAACTCGGTCGCATATCCGTCGATCGTCCTGCCCATCTGCTTCAAATTGGTGAACCTCGTCTGTAGATCATATCGAACTACAGCATCAAAATTCTTGGTCTGGAATCTCTCTCTGAATACTCCCAGGCAAGCCACTAATCTAACGGCCTGCGTCACCCACCAGCTACGGGCAAGATCCAATAACTGCAGGCGCACTACTGCCACCTTTTCGATCTCTGGAGTCCTGGCTGCTTCTAGAATCACCTTTGTATCCTGAAGCCAAGCATCAGCCGTGATAGCATCTTCGCTACCGTTGAAGAATGGAGGGTTCAAGCGCTTGAAGCTGTTTGCCGCGCTGTTACCCTGATGACCTCCTCCGACTAGAGCATCAGCCACTGCCTGGTGCAAGGCACCTCCTCGACGATCTTAAGAAGCTAATAATGTCCTGATGAGACCGACCAAAGTGCCATCATCAGACTCTGTAGGCTGGACGGGTTGAGCTGGTGGCTCTCCTCCAGTAGGCATGACTCTGGAGGCTACTCCTGAATGCTGGGCTTGATCTCTGGGTTGCTGCTGGTCCACTGGTAGTGCTCAGCCTTGTCGATCGGTAGGACCAGGAACAATGCCGCTGAAGAAGACGACATAGGAAACAATAAGGACAAGGACAGATCAAAGATACAAGCATGTGATCAGGTCATGATTTCAGGGATTTAGAAGATACGAATAGAGATCAAGGACGAGTACTGATTGAGACATCTATTCGGTAAACCCTCACATATCTTGATTCACAAGACCTGCAAGGGCCACCACTTAAACCATGTAACGCCCAGAACCAGAATACTAGAAAGTAGGGGCGTACTTAGACAGCTACGTATATTAAAGTACAACCCACCTCGCTATACGGTTAAGGCTGTCTAGATACATAAGGGTTTAACTACAAGCCGTCAGTCTCCTATGGTCATGAACAAGCCTATTGTCTCAATCTCAAGCAAGCAATAACAGTTTACAAGATGTCAGAGCACCAAATATATAATAGCGAGGCGTCTCATACATTACATACTTGGATGATCATGAAGCTAGTCGTACAAAATGTCAAGACTAACAAGAGTTTCAGTCATACATGATCAATCCTAGGATTTGTCAAACATGTTACAGCCCGTAGGCAGATAGTAAATAAAGGTGCAATACGAGCTAACACATTGCTCGTCGGCTAAACACCTCAAAAGAATAATTTTACAATAGAGCGGGAGAGCCAAAAATAAACCCACTCCTTGCCAGGGTTACGCCTGGTGGTCAACATCTGGATGGAAGGTAGGTAGATCCTCTGGAGCTGTTCCGATATCTGGCCATACAAAACCAGCTGGGTCAGACCCTAGAAAAGCAAGTGCCACAAAGGAGGCTTCACTTAGGAACTAAAATCAGCATATAATAAGAGAATATTAAAGATAACTATATAAAGAAAACTGATAATAACAGAGCCAACCACAGTGAAATTGAGTACGAGGAAATCATTCAAGCAGCCAGGTCGCAACCCTTAAACCAAACAAGGACCGGGGTTGCAACCCTTCACCTGAATAGAAATTTGTCTCAAATAATTGTTGGTAAAGGTAAAACATGATAAGCTTGACATAGGGTGAAATAAGATAATAAACAAAGAGAGGATAAAGAACTGCTCCGGAAGCCAAGTTACAACCCGTAAACCAAACAAGGACCAGGGTTGTAACCCTTCGCCTGAACAGAACCTTGGCCCTGATCTTTATTGTTAAAGCAAGCATAGGTAATCATGTGATGTCACAATCTTGTAAAACATGATGAGCATGACACGGGGTACAATAGGACAATAAACGAGGAGAGGACACAGAACTATTTCGAGAGCCAGGTTACAACCCTTAAACCAAACAAGGGCCGGGGTTGTAACCCTTCTCCTGAACAGGACTGGTCCCCTGATCATTATTGTTAAGGCAAGCACAAATAATCAGGACGATATATGATAAGATAACCATGGGACTATTCAGATAGCCAAGTTACAACCCTTAAACCAAACAAGGACCGGGGTTGTAACTCTTCATCTGAACAGAACTTGGTTTCTCATCATTTATCGATACAGGAAATCAGGTCATGCCACAATCTTGTACAGGATCAGGACAAGACTAAACTGTGCTAGACTACATCCAAACAATCACGACCACGCAATGAGTATGGCTTGATACTTTAACTAACTAGCGTTATCACAGGCCTAGTTACTATCAAAATACAATGAGATTATTCCAACAGCCACAAGCCCTGCAGACCATCCAGGTTATCCAGGTCGAATATCCATCCATGGTGGGGGCTACACTTGACAGTGTGCTAGAAATGTGACCTACTCATCGGCAGGCTACAAGTCCACTTGAGTGCCCAGATAACGGGATTACCTGTAGCGGGGGAAAATCTCTTCATTAAAACTGGATTATTCTAGTTATTTGCCTTAGTTAATTTTTAGTAGGTACCCCTGTCCATGGTATTCAGGGAGCCATACCCTAAACATAATGCAAGACAGTACTGGTTTATTGCACAAACATAATCATCCACGGTGTCCAGGTTATTCATTATAGTCATGTCATGCAAGCCGTCGCAACAGCTTACAATAATTACCATTATGCGTACTTGCCATATCTTGTTATGTCATGTCATGTTTCCTCCACACCATGCCATGTATCATATTATTGATCCGGTCACATCACTCAATCCATGCTTGTCAAGTCATGAAAAGTGCAAGGCTTTAAAAAGACAATTGGATGCACAAGGGCTCAAAGCTCTACGCGAGTGAGCCTCTACGCAAGGCCGAGGGCCTCAAGCGTAGAGTGGCTCTACGCTAGCGCGAGCAAGGGTGTACGTGGGTGGTGTTTTACGCTATCCGGGCTTTACATATGTGAGATTTATACGCGCGTAAGATTTTACGTGCGTAGAATTCTACGCACGCGAACTCCCGAGCAAAACTCTATGCGAGGAAACACTCAGGCAAAACTTTACGCTCGCGAGAGTCTGCTCAAGCTAGGGGTTTTACGCGAGCACGATTTTATGCGAGCGGGAGAGCCACGAGCGTAAAATTCGTAGGAACTCAGCGTAAAATAGAGTACGCTGGCACGTAATACGTGGGCGTAAAAGGCTGAGATAACACGCTGATACGTAAAACATGGGCGTAAAGGCTAATCACTATGCTAACACGTTAGAACGTATGCGTAAAACTCCGTCTTCTCCCCATGGCCAATACAATCATGCGTAAAATCTCAGGAATTCGAGGAACTCCATCCCGGCCAAGACTTGGTGAAATTTGGCCATCACAAAACCAAACTTGCAAAAAATCAGAATGCCTACTATAACTCTTAGTTTTCTAAAACAAGCCATTTTAGTAGATCAAAACCAAGAAGATTAAAATGCTAGAAACTTAGTTCTACATGAAATGAGCCATGGAATTTGAAAATGCTAAGTACTAAATTGGCTTAGAATCTTATGGAGAAAAAAATGGAACAATAAAATTAAGTTCCTCCATGAAGCAAGTTGCACTTGCCTAAACCTCCTGTTAGGTGGAAGAGAGTAATGGTGAGGAAGAAGAAGAAGAGTAAATGAAAAAAAAGTAATGAGGAGAGAGAGAAAAGTGGGCGGCTAATAAAGTAAGGGTGAGGGGGTAGGTGGGGGTTTGGTCCACATGAAAAACCAATCCAAACCGAACCAAGCCAACCAAGCCGAACCAAGCAAGTGAAATACCACAATAAGCCATGCAATGAGACGTGCAATATACGTACACGTATACCAAAACATGTAATACGAACTATGGTCGTTACAAGATGGAATGGATCCTTATGGAAGTTTAGATCAGTCAAACAAAAGTTTTTTTGATAGGTCACTTCGGCAACATTTCATAATGCAGTTGTATATGTGATTAGTATATTTACCTACAATTGGCTAACCACAATATGTCAAAGTACATACTTGGAACATTAATTCAAACATAATTGTTTAATTAGTGGCAAAGATATGTAAGCCTTTTTTGACAGTATTTGATGACTGCCAAAATTTACCAGAACTCTCCAAATTAATTTTGAAGTTCGAAGAAAGTTCAACTTTTTGGGATTGGCCAAATTGGCTCAAACTTCCCAAACAAGGTTGTTGTTGGTCATTCAGTAAACAAGTTAACAATATAAATTATATAGATGAACAAATACAAAGCCATTATGCAAAAATGCATCAATTCTTCAACAAACAAAAGATTACTATGCATAAAAAAATAGAAATTGAAGAAATAAAAGCATATTAACCTAACATAACCTACCTGGTCCAATCACATTCTCGAAAAAGAATGTTCCAAAGTTACCAGCTCATATGGAACTTATTACATCAAGCTATCAATAAAGAATAATAAACTGTCATCAAGTTGCATGACTTCCAAGGAAATTTTACCTTTTAATTGCCTCGTGTTGTTCGAGACAAGCCCCAACTTCCTGGAAAAAAATTGAGACAAGAGGGCAGATATTTAAAGTGTATAACTAGGCAAAATATCCAGCCCAAAATTTAATAATCTTCCTGGAAAGTTTTCATTTGGCTTGGAAGTTAGAAACTGTTAGCTGGACACATCCTATATATATCAAAATTAACTGAGTCTCCTTGTTACTCGAATATGAAGAATATACTATGTAGTAAGAATTAATAATGAGAATTTCCTAGGATTAAAATCAAATCTCTTTTGAAGAGATGCCAATAAAGAGCATCGATATTTCACACATGGTATTGTAACTCAATAACATATAGACATCTATGAAATGGAAATATATTTTCAAAGTTTTAACTAATCTTGAATAAGTTTTGGATAGATTTGGGTAAGTCTTTGGACAATTTTGGCCATATTTGGACCATAACTAACTCCAAAGAAAGAACCAGTACCTTTTAATGTTAGCAGTATATAGGAGGCATCTTATGGTTGAATTTTTATAGGTTAGACCAAAATTTGATAGTCTACAACTGATACATATTGGAAATGACCAAATATGTAGCCTTTGATTAGTTTATAATTACAGCCAAATTTGTAAAGTTCTAGTAGCTTTCCATGATACAAGTCAGTGTTTCCCGTTAGCTGCATTCATCTTAAAATTAGCTCGACATGTCCTGGACTTTTTGTTTAGAAAGACTCTTATGAAATGGATCCTCACGCGGCTCCATATTTCCTTCTAGAAATGCTTGATTTGAAGTCCGGTTATACATTTGAATTTCACCAACTAAAACAATTATCTTAGCTCTCATAATCCATAAATATGGAACGTTTTATACAACCATCTTGCCACTTTGCCAGTTCCTATTTTCTTAGATAAAATGACTTGCTTATAGCAGAAGTTGTTCCTTGACCAATCATAGTTAATTTGGACTTCTCTAGAATACTTTTCTTCACATTAACACTCCATTCATATGCTTTATGGATGTGACATTAAATTATTTATAGATTTAGCAGTTTATGTAATGAAAAGCTTAACATGTTTTGACTGAAGGAAGTACTAAGGACATCATTTGTATATATCAGATGATAATGTTTAGGTGTCTTTGCTTATATATGATCTTCAAGTTAATTTGACTTCATTCTATATAGAGATGTTACAAAAAACCTGCTTCTATACAAGACATGTTTCTTGCAGTATCATAGAGTTTATCAAGTTTTATGTAGAAACTTGCTTATACCACCTAGAAATTTTGTTTTTCTTGTTTTATTCCTTTGCAACCCGACATTAACTCTAATTGGGATCAGAATTGGCATCTAGAGGAGAGAAATTCCCAAAGCAAAGTTGAGTCAATGCAAGGGCAAATCAACTCCATATCAAAGTTAATTGAACAACAAACTCAACTATTTGGTACATTAATGAAAAGTCAGGTAAGTCGTCAAGAATGACCACTTGGTATGCTATATTTTTCTTTTTGGTTAATTACATGTAACTATTTTCCTATTTATGAGCAAAATAAGATGACCAATGAGAAGAACGACGAGAACACTGAAGAGGAGGAGGAGAACAATGATAGCAGTGATGATGAGAACACTAAAGATGAGGAGAACAACAGTGGCGACGAGAATGATTTTGAAGTAAAGGTCATTTCAAAATCTCTATCTACTACACAAAGGTAATATATCTCTAATAACAAATAGAAGTATTATAACTTGAATGATATATTAATATTTCTGAGCTTCAATCTTTATTGTAACTCATAGAATTTTAGGCAATTTTCTATTGATAGCTAACTCATAAATTCAACTGCTTGTTTATAAACCAGGAACACTAATGTTTCCCTCCTATATTTGTGTAGGTTGGATGAAGTAAGAGAATTTCTGAGGAGCTTTGGTTGTGGATAGGCTCGAAGGGTTCGAGCTAAATTTTGGATATGCAACATTTTGGATATATGTATGGAAACAATTAAACGCTGACTATGCTGTTAATGTTTAATTTTGGAGAAATTATGAAGGATTTTGAATGACAGTGAAATTAATGAATTTACTTATGTTTGAAATTTATTCTGTGATTGATTCGTCGAGAAGCATTTAAATTTTTGAATACTCGTATTCTGTGTATATATGCAATAGATATCTGTGGTATTCTGTATATCTGTAATGCTATTTTGATGTGCTGCAATGCTATTCTGATGTGAATTGTTTCTTTATACTTATAGCGTTAACAAACGTTATTAAGAAACTATAGCGTTCATAAATGCTATGTAAACTCTATAGCATTTGTCAATGCTATAACAAGTCTATAGCGTTCATGGATGCTATAGTAACTTAATAGCGTCCATGAATGCTATTACTTTCCTATAGCGTTCTTAAATGCTATAACACTGGTATAGCGTTCTTAAATGATATAACCTGTCTATAGCGCCATGGAACGCTATAATCCATCAATAGCTTTCATGAACGCTATAACTTTATAGCGTTCTTGTACAATGGACAATTATAGCGGGGGCATTTATAGCGGACAGATTATGCTATAATAGGCATTCTACAGCGTTCTGAGTACGCTATCGTATCCCATATCTGTTGTAGTGTTTTGAGGTCTATGTGCAGACATCATCTCGAATTCTCCTAGTGGTAAAACCCCCTTGCTATTGGCTTCCCGTCACTGCACACGATTTCGGAAGAACGACCCGAACTTAGCTCTTGCCCAGAGTAGGAGATTGAAATAGAAAAGTATAAACCATATGATAGTGATTTATGGAGGAAGAGAAGGAGGAGAATCATGTGGTTGCTCCTCTCAAAAAGATTTGCCTTCAACAAGACAAAGTATGCATTATATAGACAACCCTTAACCTATAGAATTAATATAATTTATTAGTATTAAACAACCAGTAAAATGGATAATAATGGACAACCCTTAACCTATAGAATTAATATAATTTATTAGGATTAAACAACCAATAAAATGGATAATAAAATGTAATAGTTAATAGGAATTAACATCAATACAATAAAAGTCATTGAAAGTTGGTTTTTTACAAATTAACACAACATATATATAGGCGCAGGTTAGGGTTTGGACATATTCCGATTCAAGGGAGGATGAGGTTGGGGTGTGCTCGACCGTACTACGGGTCATACTCCGCGTGTCTGGCCGGTTTGGTGGAGTCTACTACACTGTAGCACTGCTACTACAGGACCATGCTCAACCATTCAAAAAGTTGGGCTTTACTTTTTAAGCTCACAAGAGTTATAGTAATCCCACCCATGGCTCATCTTAGCAAGATAGAATTGTGCTATGTCACGCCCCAGAACCAGAATACTGGAGAGCGGGGGCAGACATAGCCAGCTACGTATATTGAAATGGAAACCACCTCGATATACGGTCACGGCTGTCTAGATATATGAGGGTTTACTACAAGCCAACAGTCTCTTATGGTCATGAACAAGCCTAAAGTCTCAATCACAAACAAGTAAGTAAGGTCGCAAGATGTATGATCATTAAATATACAATAATAAGGCATCCCAAATAGTATATATTCAGCTGATCATGAAGCTAGTCGTTACAAAATGTTAGGACTAGCAGGAGTTTAGTCGTACATGATCAACCCTAGGATTTGTTAATCATGTTCACAGCCCGTAGGCAGACAGTAAGTAAAGTGCATCGAGCTAACAGGTGCTCGTCGGCTAAACGCCTCAAAAGAATAATTTTACAATGAAATGGGCAAGACAAAAGGGAAAACCCACTCTTGGCCCGGGTTCCGTCTAGTTGTCACCATTGGGCTGGAAGCTTGGTAGATCTTCGGAAGCTGCTCCGAAATCTGGCCACACAAAACCAGCTGGGTCAACCCCAGAAAGAGCAAGTGCCACAAGGAGGACACAAAATAAGAACAAAAGCCAGCAATTAGCACAAGAAAGTCTAATAGTAAAACTAAAATTTACGAAAATATGTCAGGATGATATACGACGAGATAACCATGGAACTATTCCGATAACCAGGTTACAACCCGTAAACCAAACAAGGACCGGGGTTGTAACCCTTCACCTGAACAGAACTTGGTTTCCCACCATTTATCGGCAAGATAATAATGTAAGAAATCAAGACAGGAAGCAATCTTGTACTGGGTCAAGACATGGCTAGACTGGTTATACTTCATTCAATCAATCACGGCCAAGCAGATACTACGGCTTACTACTTTAACTAACTAGGGTTATCACAGGCCTAATTACTAACAAGATGCAGTGAGATTATTCTACAGCCACAAGCCCTACAGACCATCCAGGTTACCCAGGTCAAAAATTAGGGGTTGAATTCAGGTGGGTACATCGTCCAGGAACGCATGTACCCTTAGGTGACTTAGAAGGTGCAACACATGACAGTGTGCTTGAAATACGCCCTACTCGTCGGCAGGCTACAGATCCCAAGAGCGTCCAGGTAACGGGATTGCCTGTAGCTGTGTCATCTCTTTATGACTACTGTATTATTCTAGTTATTAACCTTAATCCATTTTAGTAGGTACTCCTGACCGTGGTACTCAGGAGTTCCATCCTAGGCATGATGCAAGACAAGACAAGTGGATTTAACAAGCAAGCAAGAAAGAACTACCCACGGTGTCAAGGCAGGTCAAGTTAAGTTAGCCGTCGCAACAGCGTTAAGTTATCAAGTCATGCTACAAGTCAGGAGTGCGCCGCTACGGGCCACTATCAAGTTATCAAGTCACAAGGATTAATTGCAAGTTACAAGTTAGGTGTGCACCCCACTGGATCACTAGCAAGGAGATCAGAGAATACCAAAATCATAATCCACAGAAAACCCCGAGAACCGTATTAGTCATAAACAATTACTAGAAAACCGTGTTAGGCCGTGTCGGGTCCAGATAGTCGTGCTGTGTTGAACAGATCTCAGGAAAAACCCAATCCACATAGAGAAACCAAGTCAAGAAATAAAACCAATACTCCTAGAGCCAATGGGTTAAGCAAGGGGGTCAGGGTGCATAGGTCACGCAGCGTACGCGCAAGGACACGCATGCAGGGGACGCACAAGGGCACGCACGCAGGGGAGCTGTGTACGTACAAAAGCACGCACGCAGGGGAGCTACGTACGCAAAAAGGCACGCACGCAGGAGAGCTGCGTACGCACAAAAGGCACGTACGCAGGAGAGCTGCGTATGCAAAAGGCACGCACGCAGGAGAGCTGCGTACGCAAAAAGGCACACACGCAGGAGAGCTACGTACGCACAAAAGCACGCACGCAAGGGAGCTACGTACGCGCAAAAGCACGCACGCAAGGGAGCTGCGTACGCATAAAAGCACGCACGCAAGAGAGCTGCGTACGCACAAAAGCACGTACGCAAGGGAGCTGCGTACGCGCAAAGGCACACACGCAGGGAAAGGGTCTTCTTCTCCATGGCTGAGAAGAAGCTCCAATGGCTCCCAAAACTTCAAAGCATCACAACTTGGCCATCCGAACTCCAAATTCGGATTTCCAAAGTTCCAAACAGGGTGGAATTGAACTCTCTTCCACATGGAGACATCAGAACCCATAAAAATCCAAATTAAATAGATCAAAACCATACAAAACCAAAAATAGGGAAAACTTAGATCTAGAACAATGGAGACTCCAAATCATAAAATACCAAGTTCTAATGTTGATCACCATGCCCTAAACTAGCAAATGGACAAATAAAATGGGGTTCTCATATGGTGGCAAGGTGCACTTGCCTATGGGTGGGTGTTGTGTAGAGGAAGGAGAAGAGTGTTGTGTAGAGGAAGGAGAAAAAGAAATTAATGGAGGTTTATGAGGAGAGAGAAAAAGTTGGTGGAGTTTTAAAGAGGGTGGGATGTGGTGTGTTGAGGGTGGAGTATAGGCTAAGGTGTTCCAATACACATAAACCAAACCAAGCCAACCCAATTAAAATCGAGCCATGTCAAAACCCAAAATACGAGAAAATACCGAAATTCCACAAGTTAAGAAAAATAAAAATACATGCCAAAATCCAGATACGAGTATAAATATGAAATACAGAAAATACGGGAAATGAGGGTGACATGCTACGCTGGGCTCAACGGGTTCGGGTTTGGGTTTATGGGTCGGAAGGGTAGTATCTTACATAAGATAAGAGGGAAAAATGAAATTATTTTTTTCGTATTGGATCAAAATATATAGAAAGAAAATAATCATGGTAATTTTAGGCATGTGATCCCAGTCCTAGTCTCATTCCTGAATAGCATTAATAATAACCAAAATACTTGTAACATTATCTACTAGACTATAACTATATATATATATATATATATATATATATATATATATATATATATATATATATATATATATATATAATAAATTTCAAAATTTTATTTGGTAACAATAATATATAAAATAATTATAATATATAATTTGAAATAGTGTGCTTACATCCTCTCCCCTTAGAAAATTTCGTTCTCGAAATTAAGATGATGTCACGAATAAAAAAATGAGAGAAAAAAATATTAAGAGTATTCGAAAAGCTGTAGGTAAATTCGTACCTAGATCTTCAAACAAATGAGAAAAATGCTCCCGAATAGTCCTCACGCTTTAAAGTGGACTCGCCCAGAGAATTATGCTTCCATGCAACCAGACAAGTCGAATAGTCTGTCCTCTCAATACCTTCTCGCTACGGTCGAGAATCGCAACTGGCTGCTCCACATACAACACGGTCCAACTATAATCTTTGAATGATCTAGCATGTGACTGGGGTCTGCAACGTACCTTCTCAACTGTTATATATGGAAAACGTCATGAACACCCTCAAGTGACTTGGGTAATACTGGACGATAAGCCACATTACCAACTCGTTTCAGAATTTCAAAAGGTCTGATGTACCTCAGACTTAACTTTTCTCTGCTTCTAAATCTAATAGTCTTCCGAGTTGATGATATCCTCAAAAATACGTGATCGTCTTCCTTGAAATCCAAGGGTCGACGATGCATATCAGCCCAATGCTTCTGCCTATCATGTGCCACTCTGATGTGACTCTGAATCTGCTTCACCTTCTCTACTGTCTGGGTCACTAACTCTCGACCAAGTATTTAATGTTCTTCCACGTCACTCCAACATACTTGAAACTTGTACTTTCTACCGTACAGTGCCTCAAAAGATGCCATTTGGATGCTTGCTTAATAGCTTTTATTGTAGGAGAATTCTACCGGTATAGGTGATCTTTCCATGATCCTCCAAAATCTATCATGAAAGCTCTCAGCATATCCTCAAGTATCTAGATGGTGCGCTCCGACTGGCCGTCGGTCTACGGGTGATAGGCGGTGCTGAACTTGAGGTGACTTCCCAAACTCTCTTGCATACTCCTCCAAGAATATGAAGTGGATCTGGAATCTCACTCCGACACAATACTCATTGGTATTCCATGCAGTCTTACTATCTGCTTCATGTACAAATCAGCAAGAACTTCTGTAGATTGCCCAACTCTGAAGGGCAAGAAATGAGCCGACTTGATGAGTCGATCCACGATGACCCAAACTGTGTCCTTCCCACCGGAACTCCTCGAAAATCAAGTAACAAGGTCCATCGTGATATGTTTTCACTTCCATTTCAGAATGGAAAGTTGCTGCAATAGTCCTGCAGCCCACTTGTGCTCGACCTTGACCTGCTGAGCGGTCTTGATCCTTTCAACCAACAAAGACTATACCCCATGGATAGACAACTGTCCATCCATGCTCTGTAATATGACCTCTATCCCCAACACTTGGAGATCCTCTAATAATTGACGCTTAGTCATCAAGAAATATGTTGTGGGCTTTATGCTCAAAGCATCAGCTACAATATTCGCCTTGCTAGGATGGTACTGTAACTCGATCTCAAATTTCTTTAGCTCCAACCAACGTATTTTGCCTCATGTTCCCCTTCTGAGTAAAGACCTACTTCAGACTCTTTTGATCAGTAAATATCTCGACCCGCTCGCTATAATGATAGTGCTTCCATAGCTTCAGTACAAAAATCTCTGCAGCTAGCTCCAAGTCGTGCGTTAGGTATTTTTTCTCATGGATCCTCAACTGCCTTGATACGTATGCCATAACCTTGCCATGGTGTATCAGAACACATCCTAGTCCTCTCCTAGATGCATCAATGTACACCATAAATCCTCCAGATCCTGAAGGTAGAATAAAGATAGGTGTTGACGTCAGACGCTTCTTTAACTCATCAAAAGCTGTCTGACACTCCTCAGTCCAGACAAACTCCTGATCCTTACACGTTAAATGCATCATAGGCTCCACAATATTCGAAATTTTTTTTACGAACCTATGATAGTATCTGGTAAGTCTGAGAAAACTCCTAACCTCCGTAACTGATGCTGGTGTAGGCCAAGTCTTCACTGCTACAATCTTCTCTGGGTCCACTGCTATTCCATCTCCAGCGATGCTTGCATGTTTTCAAAGATTAACCTCAGGTCAGGCTATCACTAGATCAAGGTTCGAAAGAAGGACATTCCGAAGATGACCTTTCAGACAAGTATGGACAATATGAATTTCTTATGATGTCGTTGGTTTAACCAACACGCCAGCTGTGTTCATGAGTCTGATGAACAAGATGTTCCACTAGTACATGGATAAGTTTGTGGTTGTATTCATTGATGACATACTAGTGTACTCCAAGAGCCACGAGGAGCATGAGGAGCATCTCAGGATCGTGCTAGAGAGATTGAGAAGACTCTATGCCAACTTAATAAGTGTGAGTTTTCCTGAGTGATATTGAGGGAGAATGAACGAATACAATTGTGAAGTTCAAGGGTGATAACCAAACGCAAGGGAAGTTTTCAAATAAGATATGGATTGAGATCATATTCAATCTTAATCATTACTACGGGCTCGTTCAGTATAATAACATAACCGAAACGACAAATCGAGACCTACATGGGCCACCAAAAAAATTATGACATGCCCCAGTCCTAAAATACATGGAACTAGGCCACATGGCAATAGCCAGCTACATATCCAAGAGGACTCCAGTCCAAACTCGAATACGCAAAGCTGTCCTAGAATTATGTAGCTACCACTAACATGTTTATAACTCAATCTACAAGATAAGAATATAAAGAATGGAAAAATATAAATACCAGTCTGTAGCCTAATAACCATATTTGCCTGAATAGACTCAAAAGAAATAATATGAGTCTATAAATATATACTACTAAGTAGGCACAAAAACATGAAATGAATCATATAAACTACAAAAGAGTGAATACCTGCAAGGAGTACATACATGAAAAATATAATGGAAGCTCCTCAACAATCCAACCGAGAACTTCGTAGTCCAGGCGGCTAACCTGGAAGGAAACCAGGACCTTAGCGGGACACAATAAGGTATATAATATGCAAGCCAGGTGTACAACAGTGATGATATATATATAAGTAATTATGAATACAAAGGATGGGTGAATCTAATATAACCAACTAGTATGAAAATGCAATTTAAGAACAACACTCGAACACGCGGGCGTCACGGTGTACTCCAGGGATATGGTACGGAACTCCGATAACTAATGATGACTCCACATTTCCGGTAAGAAACTGTGGTAACATGAATATCCAAAGCTCTAGAAAAGAGGTGACAGTAAAAATATGGAAAAGTAGCCCAAGCGAACGTTGTATGTTCTTCCCGTCCATGTGGCTTCACGAATCATATCCATGAGATGTTCGGCGAACCTCTAACTAGGACAACTAGTCATAATAGAAAAAGTAATAGTGCATGTATATCAATGTCAATGTCCTAGAATCAGACACAGATTTTCGTATATCAAGACGTAATCAAGTACGAGAATTCGTCAATAATGTAGTGTCACATGAACATGTCCTAAGGTCATAGTTACCCCACAACAAGTTGCCACGGTAACACAAACGTGAATATCTAGTATCGATACCCGATAGCGCTAACGTCCATTGGCACCCGAATGTGATTCAGACGCAAAGTTCCGAACATGGACCTAGGTGTTCTAACAACATATTCGAACAGATATTTAAAAGCTACAATATTGAAAACTGAAGTACAAGATTGGCAAGGTACACTTGCCTGGCTCCAGATGGTGATGAGAAGAAATTGGTCCAATGTCGAAGTCCAAAAAGTCCAAGGAACCTAGAGAAATTAATTTAAGCCTAATTAATTTAGGTTTTTGTTTAACGGATATGTATATATGAAAGATACTTGCTAAATATATTTATGAATATCTACAGACTACCGTAATTTAATTTATAGGTAAACACCAACCCAACTTCCTAGTCCTCTGCAGCCATCCCTATTCTCCTCCATACACACAGTGAGGTCCACAACTAAAACAATTATTCCTCTCAACTATTTCACAAATGGCACAGTATACTCCTCCTGTAGACACTCCATATCTCCCCAGCATATAGAGAGTTGCACTTCACATAATATCATCCTGTGTATCTTGCAATTCATTATTTCTTCCTAAACACCCTTAACTTACTTTTAGCATTAGTTCTGCCACCCCAAATTTATACCAAGTTATAAATGCTCCCTCATCAATCTCCATTTCAATAAGCAACCTTGTTCATAACTCCTCCCCTATCCATAACCTTATATAGCCAACAATATTGCCGTATAGATTGAAAGGAAATTTTACTTGCTAAAGCAAACAATTATTTTAAGGGGGTGTTTGGTATGCGGAATACTGTATAGCCGGAAATTCTATATTCCCGGGAATCAAATTCCAAGGAATTAAATTTTCTGAAAAATTACATTCCCACGTTTGGTGACAATATAAATATTCCCGGGAAAAAAATAAAAAATAATAATAACGAAAAAAATGAACAAATATAAAAAAAGGGGTAAAAACGACAAAAAATCGGTAAAAACGAAAAAAAATTGGTAGAAACGACAAAATAACAAAAAACGACAAAAACGATGAAAAACGACAAAAAAATCGGTTAAAACGACAAAAATAACCAAAAAAACGACAAAAAATAACAAAAATGGGTAAAAAACGACAAAAATAACCAAAATACGAAAAAATGACATAAAATCGGTAAAAACGACAAAAAAAAAACCAAAATGCGGCAAAAACGACAAAGAAATAAAAAATCGGTTAAAACGACAAAAAATGACAAAAAATCGGTTAAAAACGAAAAAAATCGGTTAAAAACAATTAAAAATCGGTTATAATGACAAAAAAGAACCAAAAAGTGACAAAAACGAAAAATAATCGATAAAAACGACAAAAAGGACAAAATCGGTTAAAACAACAAAAAAAATCGGCTAAAAACGACAAAAAATAACAAAAAATCGGTTAAAAACGAAAAAAAAATCGGTTAAAAACAATTAAAAAATCGGTTAAAACGACAAAAAATAACCAAAAAGCGACAAAAATGACAAAAAAACGAATAAAAATCAGTAAAAACAACAAAAAGCTACAAAAACGACAAAGATTGACAAAAAAGCGACAAAAGGGACAAAAATTGGATAAAAATGACAAAAAATAATCAAAAAGTGACAAAGGAAAAAAATGGGTAAAACGACAAAAAATCGCTTAAAAACGACTAAATATTGGTAAAAATGACAAAAAAAACGATAAAAACGACAAAAAATAATCAAAAAGTGACAAAAAGACGAAAAGGGGTAAAAACGACAAAAAATCGCTTAAAACGACTAAAAATTGGTAAAAATGACAAAAAAGCGATAAAAACAACAAAAAAAAATCAAAAGTGACAAAAAAGACAAAAATAGGATAAAACCGACAAAAAAATCGCTTAAAACGACAAAAAATTGGTAAAAACGAAAAAAATGACAAAAAAGCGATAAAAACGACAAAAAATAATCAAAAAATGACAAAAAGACAAAAAATGGGTAAAAGCGACAAAAAATGCATAAAACGACAAAAACCTGGTAAAAAACGACAAAAAATAACAAAAAAGCGATAAAAACGACAAAAAAAAAAAGAAAAAATGTTTAAAGCCTAATCAAAATTGATCAAAAAAGAAAAAAAAAATTTAGACAATTTTTTATTCCCCGGCAAAAAAAAAATATCCACCTATTCTCCAGGGATAGAATTTCCATGTTTTGTGGGTAAACTATTTACCCGGATATTTATAATTTTCGGAAATAAATTTTTTATAAGCCAAACAAACGTGGTAATAGATTCCCATCTTAAATTTTTTCGAGAATAAAAAAAATACCGTTTACCAAACGCCCCCTAAGTGAATAAATTTGTGCACACGGGAAAAAGGAGTAACATGTTTTCTTTGCTACTCTAACAACCAATACCCATAGAACCGTTGTACTCGCCTACGTTCTCCCCTCAATAGCATACAAAATTGCCAACTCTGCTTCCCCATGGGAAAGACCACTCCTATAATTCTAAAATATATTCTACTATTCACTTCATCAACCAAAGATAGCTTTAAGTACCAGATGTACATCTGTTGTGGCTTAGAGAACGACAACTTAATACAATTTAATGAAGAAGGAACTGAATATTTCATGGTGAGGGTATACCACGAAAGACGATCGGAGTGATTTGCTTCCGAGCGGACAATGCCTCAGATGGTGGGGATGAACCCAAGACACGGCGAGGGCTGCTTCAGGAGCAACGAGGCCACCGATCAGCTCGCAGGGGCCCCTATGCTTCGATGGGACATCTCGTGCATGGCGACGCCATGCTTAGAAGTCATTGGTCTGCACGCTGGTGCGAAGTCGAACGGGTCGGAGAAGAACCAGCTATGAGTGTTACGCCTTGCCTTGACCTCAACGCCGTTCGTCGAACTGGCTCCAGGAAGTCCTCGGTAGGATTTCGAACGAGTGGCGGTTAGGGTTTTCTAAGAAGGGAGAAGGGAAGGAGGAGCTTATGAATATATATAGGCACAGGTTAGGGTTTGGAGATGTTCTGGTTCAAAGAAGGATGAGGTTGGGGTGTGCTCGGCCGTACGACGAGGTCGACTCCGTGAGTCTGGCCGGTTAGGCGGAAGGGACGCTGCTACACTGCTACTACCGGACCATGCTAAACCATTCATAAAGTTGGGCTTTACTTTTTCTGCTCATAATAGCGAGTGATACTATATGTACCTCCAAAAACTCCATCCCACCATATCCCTCTGTCATATGGCAATTGATCCAAGCAAATAGGGGAGAGTTTGGAAAAGACATGAGCCAATGGAAGAGGACCATATGGCGGAGGGACATAGAGGGATGGTATTATTGAGGTACATAAGGTATTTTCCCATAATAGCAAATGTAATCCTACCCATGGCTCATCTTAACAAGATAGAAATGGGCTGCACTGGGCTCAACGCGTTCGGGTTTGGATTTATGGGTCGGAAGGGTAGCAACTTACATAAGAAGATAGAAAAAAATTAATTTTTTTGTATTGGGTCAAAATATATAGAAAGAAAATAATCATGGTAATTTTAGGCATATGATCCTACTCCTAGTCTCATTCCTGAATAGCAATAATAATAACCATAATACTAGTAACATTATATATATATATATATATATATATATATATATATATATATATATATATATATATATATATAAAATATATATATATATATATATATATATTTGAAATTTTAATTTGGTAGCAATAATATATAAATTAATTATAATATATAATTTGAAATAGGGGGCTCACAATACTCTCTAGGGTGCTATATCTGAATATAACCTACTGAATTAGAGATAACGATTGATAATAAAGATCTACTCTAAGGATGTTAAGCCAAATAATAGATTACTTGCTCTGATACCAATTGTAGGACCGTTGGGCACCTCTAGAGAGGAGGTGAATAGAGTGCATGTGTGCAGTGGAATAATAATTACCTCTTAAAAATTATGACAGTAAATAAACTGATATGCAAGCAGGCAACATATAATAAATGCGTAAAGTAAAGAGATCAAAAAGAGCAAACGCAAACGTCGAGGTTTATACTGGTTTCCTTCTGAGAGGACTAGTCCAGTCTCAAGTACTCAACCCAATATGAATCCACTATTTGAAATAGCAGTTACACCATGTGCTTTCATCCAAAAGGACTTTGACTTCTTACAACCTCGTGCTTTTATTCGAAGGGCAGAGCGACTTCAGCCACGATCTTTTATACGAAGGACTCGCGACTTCACAACAACAAATGTAGAAACAATACTTTAAAATCAAAGCTTTTTATAACTCGATCAAACTTCTAAATCAAGACCGCGCTGGCATATAGTTGGTTGTGGGTTGTGAACTTGGTAGATAGGAAGGTTTAGGCTCAGATAAAACTCTTGAATAAATAGAAGAAGAAAGAACGAGTGAATAGAAATGTGAATTTTCTCTATTTATATGTTTTTCTAGGACTGAGTTCGGGCAGAACTCGGTTGGGTTAACGTTCATAATTTTGAACGTTGTAGATCTACAAGAATATGTATTTGCTGCTGACCAGAAGAAATTTAGGCAGACCGAGTTCAGACCGAGTTCGGGTAGAACTCTGACCGAGTTCTGTTAGGGGATTTCTAGGCTAGTTTTGGTTTGTGGACTTTTTGGATAAACAAGAAGTTTTAGAATTTATTTTGGGTCAGAAATATGGATTTTGTGAGGAAGGTCTTCCAAGTTGCAAGTAATTCCAACCCACAATTTTCTAGACTCAATAAAAATAAAAAACAGAATAAATTAGAAAAGAAATCTGCTTTGACGAAATCTGCGACCTTCTTTCTTTTCATATCAAGGTTGAAGTTTAAAGTCAATTATCGAAATCAGTTCGACCATGGCTGTATGGGCCAACACTTTTTCTCTTGTACTTCTTCGTATATATGTATATATATATTTTTTGAATAGAAGCCCCTCTCCATCTTTTCCTTTGATTCTTATTTGTAGACCCATTCTAAAATTGGGCTCGCACTAGCTGGCTAGTCTGTGAGTTGTTAGGCCGAGTCTTTGTCTTGTAATTGCATTCTGGTAGCTGAGTCACCGTTCGCATGCATTTGGTAAGGATCACCCCAGTTAGGAGTTAGCCAGCTGGCTTCGTTGGGGTATAATGTGGCAAACACGTAGTCTCTCCCCTCTTTGTTGTCGTTGTGGCAGGCGTAAGGCTCGAGGGCCTTGATTTGATCAGGTCCAGCCGGATATTGAAATGATAGCTTCCTCGCTAGACATGGAGGAGTTATTCTTATTTAATAAGGAAGCTACTCTTCATCTGCCTTCTTAGTGAGCTTTGCAGCTATAAATAGGGCCTTGGTAGACTCTTTCTTCTACAATCCCTTCTACTTTTCTTCTCCATGCTCGACTACCTCTTCTTCTCTCATGGCATGGGGCCTTCTACTTCGTTGATAGATCCAGCAGGAGTCGTGGTGGCGGTTAGTACCAAGTCTTCAGAAGATACAAAGGTTGAAGCGCCCACTACAAGAAAAATGACGATTCTTGATGGTTTATAAGTTGACAGTCGTCGAAAATCGTCAACAATAATGGTTATCTTGACGGTTTTAGGCTTACGTCAAGAGAGGCCACATTTTATGTTAGTTTAGCAATTTTATAGTATAATAGTTGACGGTTTTAGATGATCCGTCAAGAAACATCAATTTATTTATTGACGTTTTGGTGATAACCGTCAACAAATGTATGTGCAAAAAACTTGACGGGATTTTTCCAGCTGCCATTTTAGTAATTTTTTCAAATCTTTCATATTTGTTGGCGGTTGTGGTTCTTTTTAATCGATGAAGCCAACAAAATTTTTCCCGATCATCCTCTTCATTTTCTCCTCTTCCTCTAACCGTGTCCTCCCTAAGAGAGAGCCCCCTACTCCTCTCCTCTAAAGAGCCTTCCTGTCACGACCCGCACCCTGATTAGGGGCACGAGAAGTGGGTACGTCCAGCCTACGCCGCAACATCGACGGTAGAACGTTGTCTAGGTCATCTAGAAATACTACAACTAAACAAATAAAGGTACCTGTACAGTATATACACTCCGAATGGAGGTGACATAGCAATACAGTCTCAATCACAAATGTAAAACTAAGGTAGATAGCATGGAAAGGAAATATGATAGATGAAGCTGGATATAAGTTCGAGATCCACACGTCCAAGACTAAACATAACATCACAGAATATAATATAATACTACATTCTAAAATCCAAAGCTGGATCGCAGTCCAGTCAAGCCTAATAAGTGCTAACTACTCAGGGAGTATAAAATCTAGTGGCCAATCTATCAGGCCACTGCCCTGGCCTGAGTCTCCATCTGTCTCAGAAATATCTGTAAAATTTGTCAATGGTATCCTGTCAGGAAAATGAGCAAGTACAACCACCAACAGCAGTTCTATATGAATTGATAAATACTATAAGAGACAGTATAATAAAATACAAGATAAAGATATAGGCGACTTGGGAACCATTCGAAAGTCGAGTTACAACCCTTAAACCAAACAAGGACCGGGGTTGTAACCCTTCCTTCGAACAGAACTTAGTCTCAAATCATAGTACAGTATAAAGGCAGGTAGAGCATGTGAGTAAATAAAATCATAGCATGGTGAGAAGTACAGAAATTAAAACTAAACTGGAATATAAGATACGACAATAAATGTAAAATGTGATTTGAATTATTAGAGCGATATGTGATCGGCTAGGGAGTCATGGTGGGGTTATCCACTTGGCCCAACAATCACATGAAAATCTGAAAGGGGTCATGCCGGCCAACCTGGATAACCCGGCAGGGGGTATCTGCTACACCTTACGTGAGGTGAGGGTGGCGCTAGCAAAATAGGGACATTAGGCTTTGATCACATAACCCCTAATAATTCCCCCATCTCCGAATAGTATCATGGATCCGGACATGGCACGTCATGACACGGATTCAAAAGCAGGTGATCAGTCCACTCCCAAATCAATGTCTATATAAGTACATGAAACATGGATATCACACACCAATATACCAAGAAAAATCCGAGAATAACATCTCATGACAGGATCCGACGTATACTAGTCCGTGAACTATCGTGTCGAAAATCAAGTAAGACACTACAACTGAATCGGATATAGTAGATATCAAGACAATAAAAACTATCAGTGAATGTACTCGCCTGTGGTCCTGAGCTGATAAGGTGAACAGACGCTCAGAGTAATCACAGACCTAAAGATGAGATACTACAAGTCAAAACATGGTTTAATAATGAAAGAAAAGCTAATCTAATCATGATATGCAAGTCTAAGTCAAAACTGGGTCAAACTAAGTTACACCAAGCTAAACTAGGTCACACTAGGACAACCAAGGTCAAACAAGGTCACAGAAAGTCAATCCAAGTCAAACTAGGTCAATTTGGGTCAAGGTTGACTTACAGTTGACTTTTGGTCAAAAAGTCAACTCTGGTCAACTCTGGTCAACATTGAGTCAACCCTAGGTCAAACAAGTCAAATGTTGACTAACAGTTAATTTTCAGTCAACTGGCCAACTCTGGTTTGGTTTTGGTCAATTCTAAGTCAAGTGTTGACTTGAAGTTGACTTTTGGTCAAAAAGTCAACTCTTGGTCAACGGAGGTCAAGACTAGCCTAAACTACCCTCATCTAGTCATTACCTACCAAGATAACTTATTTCTAACCCCATCTTAGAAGTCAAACTCAATATCTCATCAATATCCTATTTCTTACATTTACCCTTCTCATTCTCCTTCTCATTCTCCTCCTCATTCTTCTTCTCATTCTTCCCTCATTCTTCTTCTCATTCTCCTTCTCATTCTCATTCTTCCCACATTCTCCTTCATCTACTGCTGCTCCTGCTAGTGCTATTGCTGCTACTGTGGCTTATTCTCTTCATCTTCTTCTACTTCTTTCACTACTTCCTTCCCTCTCTCTATATATATAAATACATACACACACACACACATGTCTATATGTAAATACATACACATATAAATATATATATAGACACACACACTCTTAAATACATATTCACACACACTCACACACCACTCATGACACTCTCACACCAACACACACACAATCTCACTCACACACTACCACCACCACTCTCTATACACACTCAAATACATATAAATATATATACACATATAAATACATATATACTCCTCTCTAAAGGAAAACCCCAAATTTAATCCTTAAACTAGATTTCAAGGAAAACCTACAAATTCTATGGACAAAATGTAGAGGGTGGTCTCCTCCTCATTTATGGTGAAGGAAATAAATGCAAAAGAGAATTAATGAAGGTTTTAAAAGCATACCTAATTGATCTTCTTGAAGGAGAAGAAACTTCAAAAAAAGGAAATGAAATGGAGAGAGAGAGGTTGCTTTGGAGTGAAGCAGAGGAGAGGGGGTGCTCCATACATGGCCGGCCACATCTTAGAGGGTTGGGGCATTTGACAATTTACCAAAATGCCCTCCAAGTCAAAGAAATGAGTTGTTTGAGTTGGGGTCAAAGTGGTAACTTGAAAACTCCTAATTTCAAGTTATAAATCTAATTCTAATCCCTAATCCCACTAAAATCAAATGGGGTTAGTCAAATATAAATATATGGGTTTGGTCATGACAAGTTGGTCGGTTCCAGTTGGGTCCCGATCAGAGTCTAAGCTACCCCGGGTCCCCGATACAAGTCGGAATGAGCTGAAATTCGAACCCGACTCAAATAACCCTAAAACAATATCATAAATAATAAAATAAATTTCAAAAATATTCAAAAGTACAAAATGACAAAAATACCCATGTTCCTAAAAATTAGGGGTAACAAATCTATCCACCTTAAAAAAAATTTCGTCCTCGAAATTAAAACAAAGCAATCACAAAAAAACATACGCAGAAAACAATCCCTCTCGAATACTTCCAAAGAAAGAAAAAAATTCAACAAAATAAAAATCTTTTAAGATACAACAATACTTGCAAATAAAAATTGTTACGTGTCCGACACGGACACGAAACCATCATAAAATCTCACCTATCAAAAGCCAAATCAATAATCACCAATGCAAAATATCCAAATAAATCAAAGAGGTCCAATGACCAAAATACCCTTGGGCCATAAATGATACTGAAAATATCCTAATCACATGGTTAAGCTCTAGGTCAAACAGTCTCTAAGGTCTCACTAGCAAGACATTAAAATCACAAATCATGGCTTAAAAATTTAAAATGATTAAAATCTCCAAAATCAAAGCATGAATTAAATGACTAAAATTATAAAATTTTAAAATTACTCTCAAATAGAAACTGGATGCTATAAGTCTATCCACCTTAAAAGAATCATCCTCAAAAATTAAAACAAAGTAAACACAGAAAAATTATGCAGTTTGACAATCATATGCGTCTGTCCAGAATCATGATACTCAGAATCTCCGTCATGCCAGTGAGCAAGGCTACGATAATCACAGAGTCCTTAACTACGGTACATACCTCTAGTACTATGGTATTTAAAAATTTTGCATTGCCGCATGCTTGGCAGCAAAAACCTTAAATTCCCATTGTCACGACCCGCACCCTGTATAGGGGCACGAGAAGTGGTTACGTCCAGCCTACGCCACAGTGTCGGCGGTAGTAAGCTGTCCTAGGTTGCTAACTAATCTCATGTAGTGTATAAAAAGTACTTGTCCAGATATTAGCTCCGAAAGGAGGACAAGTAAAGGGTAGGATATACTCAATCACAGTCTAAAACACGAAAAGAAAACACAGAAGTTATACCTAAGGAATTAAAGACAACAACAACTAACTACTAAAATAATACAACAATGTCTCAAACGAACTTAATACAAACTCAATATCTTAACTTTAATAAAACAAGTCAAAACATGAAAGCTAAAGTAGTCTACTAGCTAAACTCCTGAATTACTCCTGAGAGTCGGAACCAAAGGTAGCTAATCCCTCGCCAGGTCCATGGTAAGTAGGGCAGGTGTCCTCAGGATTATCATCTGTAATATTTTCAACAGGTCCAATCAGGACGGGAACGAGTACAACTCATCTAGAAAAACTCAAGTAAATGACAAAGAACTATAAAGCAGTTATAGACAGTTTTATTGATAAACATGGCAGTTTTATACAGGTAATGATGGCATAGAGAAACAGTAAGATACAAGAAAAAAAGGTAACTAAAATAAGAGAAGAATCATGGCAATGAAGACTGTAATAAAAGCTAACTGAACTAGAATAACATGTATGAGTCCAGATAGTACGATATAAGTCTAATGTAATCCTAGTGTGAGTCCAGTCCATATAATCTGATACCAGATAATTTTCGGTACAAGATGAGTCCAACAGTGATCAATGAATCCAGGGTGAGTCCAACTATGATCTAATAGTGTGTTTTAAAATACCGATGTCGACATGCAAACGGTTGTAGGTATCAGGCACATCTCTCACTGATCGGGCAAGAGATGGCTATGCTTCCGGTAGATTCCAGTGGAAGATTCCGGATTTGGGGTATGTCTACATGTCTTACTCAATATTTCCCCGCCAAACAAGTGAATCCAAAATCGACAAAAAGAATCGAGATGAGTCTGGCCAATACATGATGATTCCAGAAATGATTTCGGAATGATACCAATGACTCCAGTAATAGAGGCCAGCAAGTAAGGTATGTATCGATACATGAATCCAGAAATATCCATACATTTTGATACAGAGAATCATATAGAACTAACTAGAACTGAAATACAGTAATCGACAAATAAATGAGAGAACTATCAGAGAATGTACTCGCCTGATACTCTGAAAAGAGTAGTGTAATATCAGATGTCTGTACCAGGGTCACAATGTCCTAAAATAGAGCAATACAGTTATGACATGTCCAAAATGAAGGTAAATGAAATCTACAATGCAATCTATATAAATTCTAAGCCAATCTAGGTCAAAGTCAAACTTGGTCAACACTACAGTCAAACTAAGTCAAATTAAGTCATACTAGGTCACAAGAAGTTAAACTAAGTCATACAAGGTCAAACAAAGTTAAACAAGTCTAATCTAGGTTAAAGTCAACTCTTGGTCAAATATTCTAGCCAAACTAGTCAACATGGTCAAGCTAGGTCAAAGTCTAGGTCAATCTTAGACTAACTAAGGTTTTGGTTAATCATAGACTAGTCAATAAGACAATTAGGTTAATCTTGACTAATGGTCTGTTGGCCCATTGGTCATATGGTCAACCTGATTTTAATAACTGATCAAACTCTGTCTGGATATACAAAGCTAGTTGGGACATCTCGGTTACTTGGACATAAGCAAGATTGGCTATCCACTCCGTTCAAGACTGAAGATCTGTTTGCCTACTCGAGTCTGTATTTCCTATGCAATGTAATTTTTCATTTTATTTGAGTCTAGGAATTTGTTGTACACCGAGTCGTACTGGCAAATAGGCTATCCCCAAAATAGTTCAAAATGTTTTTAAAATGACCTATCAAAATGTTTACAAAAAGGTTTTCAAAAAGGTTTTCAAAAATCACCAAAACCCATTTTTAAAACCCTAACCTAGCCCTGACAGAACTCGGCCAGAGTTCGGCCAGAGTTCGGCCAGAGTTCGGTTAGTGGCCGTTGTGATTTTGAAACTCTGGAACTTGGTCCTCCTGCAGTTGCGGATTTGACCGAGATTTGCTCAAAGAGTTCTGCCCGAATTCTGCCCGAATTCTGACAGAAGTCTGCCTTTGGAACTCCTATAAATAGAGAAGGATTTCGATCATTTCAACACACTCATTCACTTTCAATCTTCTCTCTATCTAAAGCTTTCAGTCTTCCAAAGAGTTTTCTAGACCTTACAATTTTAGATCCCAAGCCAGTTACAATCCTCTAGTCAATTTGCCAGTGCGCTACGGTCTAGAAGTTTCTGAGAGATTGTAATCAGAAGGCTTGATTGAAGAATACCTCTTCACATTTGAAGTTGGACGAGTTCTTCGTATCAAAGCTCGCGTTGTAGAAGTTGCAAGGACTTCGTAAGAAAACTTGCGGTTTTTCCAATAGTGGATTCAACTGGTAGCAAGAGTTCTACCGAGTGGATTAGTCCTCGACAGAGGGATACCAGTATACATCGCTGTCTTTGTGTTTGCTCTCTTAACTCTGCCTTTACATTATTTCAGTTGTGATTAATATTCTGTGATTGTGCTGCTAACATTTTTATTTAGCATTATTCCGCTGCCAACTCTATTCACCCCCCCTCTAGAGTATTACGCTTTACTATTTCGTTCCTACAATTGGTATCAGAGCGGGTGTTACAGGTAAAGCAAAGGTAACAGTGCAATTATTTATTCATTTTAATTAACTGTTATATAAATCACAGCACAACACATGGCAACTGTGAAATTCACAAGTGAAGGCTAGGCCACAAACAGACCCCCACTGTTTGATGGTACAAATTATACATATTGGAAAACACGGATGAGTTTCTTCTCGAAATCTCTTGATTTTGATTTATGGTCCATTGTTCTTGATGGCTATCAAAAGCCACCTCGTATAATTGTTGATGGAATTTTAGTTGAAAAACCCCATAGCAGATATACAGAGGAAGAAAAAAAAAGGGTCAGTCTTGACGCACGTGCCATTAATGCTCTCTTTTGTGCTTTAGACAGAACTGAATTTAACAGGGTGTCTATCTGCACAACGGCCAATAAAGTATGAAAGCTACTCGAAGTCACACATGAAGGCACGACTCAAGTCAAGGAATCTAAAGTCAGCAGACTTACTCAAGAGTACGAGGCGTTCAAAATGAAGCCCAACGAAACAGTCACACAAATGTTCGAGAGATTCTTGGATATTGTAAATCCTTTGTCCTCCCTAGGCAACGATTACAGTAACCATGAAAAGATTCGCAAACTCCTGCGAGCTCTCACCAAGAACTGGATTCCAAAGGCTACTGCAATCATTGAAGGGAACGACCTCACAACTATGTCCCTCGAAGTACTCATGGGTAAGCTACTCACTCATGAACTGGAGCTACAAGATTTTGAAGAGCCTGCACCAAAGGAGAAGACTATCGCCCTCAAGGCTCAGCACAGAAAAGCTGCTGAAGATGACTCAGACAGCAGTGGATCTGACGTTGAAGATCAAGCTCTCCTAGCAAGGAAGTTCAAAAGATTCATGAGACATGAGAAGAGAGTCAAAGAGAACAACAGCAACAACTGGTACCAAGAAGATGCTGTCTGTTATGGCTACAAGAAGAAGGGACACATGAAGAAGGATTGTCCCACAAACTCGTCATCGAGCAAGAAGAACAACAGGTATGATAAAGGGAACCTGAAAAGATCAACTTCTCAGAAATATGCCAACACCAGCATATGGCATGAAAGTGAAGCCAGCGACTCAGAAGAAGAACACTCAGAGGACGCTGCAAATGTATGCTTCATGGCAACCGATCAGGTACCTACTGAACCTGTAGAAACTTATGATGACTTCACCTTTGAGCAATTAGGAGATGCCTTCAGTGACCTGATGACTGATTACAGGAAACTGTATAGTAAGTATCAGACCTCTAAGAAGGTACTCAAAGAGTACAAAGGTGAAATAGGTAGACTTACCGACCTACTAGCTGAGGTTAAAAATAATGTTAGTGAGTCTGGTGAGCTTTCTTCAATAAAGCTCTTATTACACGAGACTACCAAGTCATCTGAAGAGAAAGACAAAATTATTGACCAACTCAAGGAAGAACTTTCTATAGAGAAGAAAAGTCTTCAATGTGCACAAATCAGAATGGAATTACTTACTTCTGATTATACTAAGTTGTATGACACTTCCAAAAGATTGGAAATTAGGCTAGGAAAACAGCCTGAGCTTGCTGCTTCCTACCCTAACACGTGTCACTTACCGAGAAATCGGAACATTCCAAAGCCAAACACTGTCAGACCTAACCCTATCAAACCTTTACCCCAAAAGGTCAAGCCCAAACAAGATTATAGGTATGCTTTCTTCTATACTAGAAAATCCAAACCTACCAACCATGCACACCACTCAGCTTTCAACACTCGACATGCACAATGTCATTATTGTGGCCTCATTGGTCATATATTATCTGCATGTAGAATGAGAAAGCTTGTAGATCTAAATATTTATACTTAGATACCTAAGGCTAACAATTCAGGACCCTACAAGAAATGGGTACCAAAGGCTTCATCTGTAAACTGTTTTGTAGGTGGAACACCCTTCACATGCTAGAAGCAAATGGATCCTCGACAGCGGTTGCTCACGGCATATGACCGGTGATGCTACCCTATTTGCAACACTGTCGAAGAAAAAGAAGGAAGGCTATGTCTCCTTCGGTAATAATTTGAAAGGGTATATTATTGGTATCGATGATGTTGGTAAGTCTCCCTATCCTGTAATTAAGGATGTCTGTCTGGTTACCGAGTTGAAACATAACCTACTCAGCATAAGTCATCTAGCTGATCATGGTTATGGCATCAACTTTGGCAAAGACAAATGTACTATAGTTGATAGCTCAACCGGTAGTACTATCTTTGAAGGTATCAGGGAAGACAATATATATGTTTTCTATTTGTTAGAAGAAACTAACATTTCAGGTAGATGCTTAATGGCCAAGAATGATGAGAGTCATCTGTGGCATATAAGACTCGGTCACGCTAATATGGAAACAATATCAAGATTATCCACAAAGAAGCTAGTACGCGGTTTACCGGACATTACATTCAAGAAGGATTCGGTATGCAGTCAATGTGAAAGGAACAAAGCTACCAGATCCACTTTCAAGTCAGTAAACGCAGTATGTACTACTAGACCTCTACAATTGCTTCACATGGACTTATTTGGTCCTAGCAGAGTTGCTAGCCTCGGAGGTAAACTTTATGCTTTCGTAATTGTAGATGATTTCTCTAGATACACGTGGGTATATTTCTTGACACGCAAGAATGATGCATTATCTGAATTTGTCGCCTTTTGTAAGAAAGTTCAGAATGAAAAAGGTTACATGATCACTCGCATTAGAAGTGATCATGGTGGCGAATTCGAGAATGCTGATTTTGAGCATTTTTGTGACACACATGGTTTTATTCATGAGTTCTCCTGCCCTAGGACTCCACAACAAAATGGGGTTATGGAACGTAAGAATAGAACTCTAACCAAAATGGCCAGAGTGATGTTAAACCAGTTTAGTCTACCCAAATATTTCTGGGCTGAAGCTGTCAACACAGCTTGCTTTATTCTCAATAGAGTTCTAATTCGACCCAAATCGAAGAAGACTCCATTTGAGTTATGGTTTGATAGAATTCCTTCAGTTTCATACTTTAGAATTTTTGGTTGTAAATGTTTTATTCTTAACACAAAAGACAATTTGGGAAAATTTGATGAAAAGACCGATGAAGGTATATTTTTAGGTTATGCGGCCAAGAGCAAAGGATACAGAGTCTTCAACAAACGTACCATGATTATCGAAGAGTCAATCAATGTCACCTTTGATGAATTAAATCAAATGACGATTGATGACAATGACGAAGATACATCTGTACCAAGCTCAACTCCAGCTGATTCTCAACCAAGCTCTACACTAGCTGAACCTCCTAGAGAAGATCCAGGAACCAGCTACCTTCAGAATGAAGCAAAAAGGTTGAAATTTACAGCAAATCATCCAAAGGATTTGGTAATTGGTAATATTACCAAGGGAGGAAGTACTCGTACATCTTGTAGAGATATTGTTTCTAGTGTTGCATTTATTTCACAGATAGAACCCAAAACTATTGATGAAGCATGTAGTGATAGTTTTTGGATAGATGCTATGCAAGAGGAATTAAACCAATTTGAACGGAATCAAGTTTGGGAACTTGTTCCCAGGTCTGTTGATCATCCGGTCATTGGCACCCGTTGGGTATTCCGAAACAAACTGAATGAGAATGGTTTAGTGACTCGTAATAAGGCTCGACTCGTAGCTCAAGGATACAATCAAGAAGAGGGTATCGACTACGATGAGACTTATGCCCCAGTTGCGAGATTAGAATCCATTCGCATGTTATGTGCATTTGCATATTTTCATGATTTCAAACTTTTTCAAATGGATGTCAAGAGTGCTTTTCTAAATGATTTTATAAAAGAAGAAGTTTTTGTAGCACAACCTCTGGGTTTCACGGATTTCAAAAATCCTGACCATGTTTTCAAGTTGAAGAAAGCTCTATACGGTTTAAAACAAGCACCTCGTGCTTAGTATGATCGTTTAAGTTCTTTTCTACTTGACAACAGTTTTTTTCAAAAGGGAAGGTTGACACTACACTGTTTATTAAATCTTTTAATGGCAAGATGCTTTTAATTCAAATCTATGTTGATGATATCATATTTGGATCTACTGATGAATCTCTTTGTCAAGAATTTTCTAAGTGTATGCAGAATGAGTTTGAAATGAGCATGATGGAAGAGCTAAAATTTTTTTCGGATTGCAAATCAAACAAACCGATAATGGGACATTCATAAATCAAGCCAAGTACACAAAAGACTTGCTAAAGAAGTTCGATCTGGACAATGTCAAACCTATTGGCACTCCGATGGCAACTTCAACAAAGTTTGATTCAGATGAACAAGGCAAGCCAGTCGACACACGTAAGTATCGAGGTATGATTGGTAGTTTACTTTATTTAACTGCTAGTCGTCCAGATATAATGTTTAGTGTTTGCCTGTGTGCACGTTTTCAAGCTAACCCAAAGGAATCACATCTGTCCGCAGTTAAGCGTATCTTTCGATACCTTAAAGGCACTTCTTCTGTTGGCTTGTGGTATCCCAAAACTAAGTCCTTTGACCTTATTGGTTATTCGGATGCAGATTTTGCTCGATGCAAAGTTGATAGAAAAAGTACAAGTGGCACATGTCATTTCTTAGGCAAAGCTTTAGTCTCTTGGTTTAGTAAAAAGCAAAATTCTGTAGCCCTATCAACAACAGAGGCTGAGTACATCGCCGCAGGACGTTGTTGTGCTCAGATTTTGTGGATGAAACAAACCCTAGAAGACTATGATTTATTTTACACACATATTTCCATTTTCTGTGATAACACGAGCACTATTAATTTGACTAAGAATCCAGTATGTCACTCTCGTACTAAACATATTGAGATTAGACATCATTTTCTTAGAGATCATCATCAAAATGGAGATATAAACCTTGTGTACATAGATACTGAAAATCAATTAGCTGACATCTTTACTAAACCTCTAGCGGAAGATCGTTTCAATTATTTACGTCAAGAATTAGTAATTTTGGACGTCAATAATATTAATTGATTTTGTTTTATGATTATATCTTAATACGCAAAAACTGTGTTAGAGACAAGCCAATAAAGAGTCTGTCTGTCACCACAACTACGGTTGAAGCGAAGCGATATTTAAGAGTTCCCCGGTGAACCTCCGCCAGCTGGGACAGTACTCCTACAGCTAATCTGAGACAGTCGCTGTGTAAAGACATTTAATTCATAAAATATTATTAATTATGTTATTTGAAGGCTAAAATAACTAATCTTTGAATTAAATATTTGAAATAAGACAATGAAAAAGAAGTGGCTTAAATCAACTTTGAAGAACCCTAGGCGAATTCGGCCAGAGCTCTGACCGAATTCGGCCCGAGTTCGATTGAGGGTATCTGTGTATATATCCAGAACCCGAGAGCTTCTTCTCTTTCATTGCTTCCAAACCAATTCAAACAGCAGCAGCAGCCGTCCCGAGTCTTCAAACCCTAGCTTTTCACCAATCCTTTCCTTCCAATCTACTTGGTGAAATCTCTCCAAAATTTGGAATCGTGCGGAGATCGACATTCTCTACAACATATCATATTTTCGTGAGGTATAACTCCCTCTCTCTCCACCTTTCAATTTGTGCTTTTTATTCCAATGGCACCTAGATTTAATCCATCTAAGAGGAAGAAGACCACTCCTAGTGAGGAAGGGTCGTCTTCGAATCCTCACACGGATTCACTGTTTTTGCGGATCCAAACGAGCGACGACGCTTTCGATGGGTTCTTCTTTCAAACCCTCGATCAAGCCCTATTATGGTACGGTGACTTTTCCACCCGATCCATATGCGGCGGTGCTCCGATCAAATGGACGGTATTTCCCGATCATCGTCACTTCTTTGAGGCATTAGGGTTACACCTATTTGTTAAACTGTGCTTCCCGATAGCTACTAATGCCATTCGTTTATTCTATTGCAATCTCGTAGTTAACACTTTTGTTGTGAGCACACGTGTTGGAGGCATCGACATCGAGTTCGATGATGCCCTCCTAGCGGAGATTCTTGGTATTCCTAATGAAGGTGAACCGCTAGTAGACATCACGAAATTCGAGTTTCCTGAAGGCACGACACTCACTAGTTTCAAAGCGAAACTCTGTGCTCCTGACAGAGTACGCTCTGAAAAGTTCAAGGCTAACAACCTGAACTTGTTCAACTATGAATTGCACCGCATCATCTACTCTACTATCCTTCCCAAATCCACTTCCAAAGATGATGTGACCTTACTTGAGCTGTTCGCCATGTACCATATTTTTAAGGGGATTCCTTTTTCCACCCCTAAGACTATCATTCAGATAATGGGACGATGTCGTGCTAGAGAACAAAATCTCTCTTACGCGATGATTCTCCCTCGTATCTTTCAGCGATTTGATATCGATCTATCGACTTGTACTCAGGACTTTGAGCCCAAGTTCTTCAGCTATCTCGTCGCAGCCGGACTGCTTCAGCTCCATCTACTGCTCCTCCTACTGCACCTCCTCCACCACCTCATCAGTATGCCATGACATTTGAGGGCATACATCAGTACTTATCTGCTTTGCACATCTCGTTGACGGACATGGCTCGCAAGCGTGAGATCCGCGATGTCACCCGTTACCAGGCGATGGCAAACTCCTTGGCTGATCTGCATTTTGCCCAGACTGGTCATTCTGCCGGCTCTATCCCTCGAGATCCAGCCTTTTTGGGTTACCGCTGTGAGGATGAGGCTGCCCATGCCTACTTCCAGCCAGGTAACGCTTATGATTGGTATCGTGCACCTCGTGACTACGTTGGTGAGTTCTATGCTGGCGCCCCTACTCATCCTTCTGGCACTGGTACTTCTGGTGCTGGTCCTTCCAGTCATGCTGGCCGAGCTGCTGATGATGATATTGACGAGGATATTAATGAGGAGATGTGATTTGATTTTTTAGTGATATTCTATTGTATACTTGGAAATGCTCCAACATTCCAAGTTTTTATCAGTTTTTCTTTTTATCAGTACTTTTGATTTTTATCAGCACTTTGTTTCAGTACTTTTTCATGGACATGCTTATGGTGTTTCATTTATGACATTCCAGTTTATTTCAGCACTTTGTTTTAGCACTATCTCTTTATACTGCTTCTTCATTACAAACTGCCTGTGAAATAGCATGCCTGAGATTTCTTTTATGTTTTTGAAACAATAGCATGCCTGTGATAATATTCTTTAGAGACAATAGCATGCATGTGATAATAATTTGTAGATACTTTACATGCCTATGATGATGTATATTTACTCTTTATGTTTTTATGTTTTCTCAATATTTGTTCCTTATGCATTAATTGCGGGGGAGCCTTCTGCATTAAATGCGGGGGAGCCTTCTCTTATGCAATTATTTTGCTAAGTGACAAAGGGGAAGAAAATTAAAGATCTAACATTTTTTTTGAGTTTAAATACAGGACTTGAACAATTTCACGTTTTAATTCTTTTTTAACAAGCTTAATGTAATATCATTCATAGTTTGTCAATTATCAAAATGGGGGAGATTGTTGGCCCATTAGTCATATGGTCAACCTGATTTTGATAACTGATCAAACTCTGTCTGGATATACAAAGCTAGTTGGGACATCTCGGTTACTTGGACATAAGCAAGATTGGCTATCCACTCCGTTCAAGACTGAAGATCTGTTTGCCTACTCGAGTCTGTATTTCCTATGCAATATAATTTTTTATTTTATTTGAGTCTAGGAATTTGTTGTACACCGAGTCGTACTGGCAAATAGGCTATCCCCAAAATAGTTCAAAATGTTTTTAAAATGACCTATCAAAATATTTACAAAAAGGTTTTCAAAAAGGTTTTCAAAAATCACCAAAATCCATTTTTAAAACCCTAACCTAGCCCTGACAGAACTCGGCCAGAGTTCGGCCAGAGTTCGGTTAGTGGCCGTTGTGATTTTGAAACTCTGGAACTTGGTCCTCCTGCAGTTGCGAATTTGACCGAGATTTGCTCAAAGAGTTCTGCCCAAATTCTGCCCGAATTCTGACAGAAGTCTGCCTTTGGAACTCCTATAATAGAGAAGGATTTCGATCATTTTAACACACTCATTCACTTTCAATCTTCTCTCTATCTATAGCTTTCAGTCTTCCAAAGAGTTTTCTAGAGCT